>OX463859.1:3905312-4615592 GCA_949825065.1 Odontocerum albicorne | reverse complement strand
CTTAAAAGACAAAACTGCTCAAAAAATATTTAACTCACAAAACACTTGTTTTTTGGTATTTGAGGGTTATTTATATCGCTTATCAATAATAAGTAAGAAAAAATATGAAATCAGAAAAAAAAATTGATAACACTTGAAAGGTTCTTAGTCCCAAAAGACGAAACTGCTCAAAAAATTATTTAATTCACAAAACACTTGTTTTTTGGTATTTGAGGGTGATTAATATCGCTTATCAATAATAAGTAAGTAATAATATGAAATCAGACAAAAAAAAATTGACTTAACTTGAAAGGTTCTTAGTCTCAATAGAGGAAAATGAGCAAAAAATATTTAACTCACAAAACACTTGTTTTTTGGTATTTGAGGGTTATTTATATCGCTTATCAATAATAAATAAGAAAAAATGTGAAATCAGACAAAAAAAATTTGATTAAACTTGAAAGGTTCTTAGTCCCAAAAGACGAAACTGCTCAAAAAATAATGACTCACAAAACACTTGTTTTTTGGTATTTGAGGGTTATTAATATCGCTTATCAATAATAAATAAGAAAAAATGTGAAATCAGACAAAAAAAAATTGATTTAACTTGAAAGGTTCTTAGTGCCAAAAGACGAAACTGCTCAAAAAATTATTTAATTGACAAAACACTTGTTTTTTGGTATTTGAGGGTGATTAATATCGCTTATCAATAATAAGTAAGAAAAAATATGAAATCAGACAAAAAAAAATTGACTAAACTTGAAAGGTTCTTAGTCTCAATAGAGGAAAATGCGCAAAAAATATTTAACTCACAAAACACTTGTTTTTTGGTATTTGAGGTTTATTTATATCGCTTATCAATAATAAGTAAGAAAAAATATGAAATCAGACAAAAAAAAATTTATTAAACTTGAAAGGTTCTTAGTCCCAAAAGACGAAACTGCTCAAAAAATATTTTACTCACAAAACACTTGTTTTTTGGTATTTGAGGGTTATTAATATCGCTTATAAATAATAAGTAAGAAATAATATGAAATAGGACAAAAAAAATTGATTAAACTTGAAAGGTTCTTAGTCCCAAAAGACGAAACTGCTCAAAAAATATTTAACTCGCAAAACACTTGTTTTTTGGTATTTGAGGGTTATTAATATCGCTTATCAATAATAAGTAAGAAAAAATATGAAATCAGACAAAAATTTTTTGATTAAACTTGAAAGGTACTTAGTCTTAAAAGACAAAACTGCTCAAAAAATATTTAACTCACAAAACACTTGTTTTTTGGTATTTGAGGTTTATTTATATCGCTTATCAATAATAAGTAAGAAAAAATATGAAATCAGAAAAAAAAATTGATAACACTTGAAAGGTTCTTAGTCCCAAAAGACGAAACTGCTCAAAAAATATTTAACTCACAAAACACTTGTTTGGTGGTATTTGAGGGTTATTAATATCGCTTATCAATAATTAGTTAGTAATAATATAAAATCAGACAAAAAAAATTGACTAAACTTGAATCGTTCTTAGTCTAAATAGAGGAAAATGCGCAAAAAATATTTAACTCACAAAACACTTGTTTTTTTGTATTTGAGGGTAATTAATATCGCTTATCAATAATAAGTAAGAAAAAATATGAAATCAGAAAAAAAAAATTGATTAAACTTGAAAGGTTCTTAGTCCCAAAAGACGAAACTGCTCAAAAAATATTTAACTCACAAAACACTTGTTTTTTGGTATTTGAGGGTTATTAATATCGCTTATCAATAATAAATAAGAAAAAATGTGAAATCAGACAAAAAAAATTTGATTCAACTTGAAAGGTTCTTAGTCTCAAAAGACGAAACTGCTCAAAAAATATTTAACTCACAAAACACCTTTTTTGTGGTATTTGAGGCTTATTTATATCGCTTATCAATAATAAATAAGAAAAAATGTGAAATCAGACAAAAAAAAATTGATTAAACTTTAAAGGTTCTTAGTCCCAAAAGACGAAACTGCTCAAAAAATATTTAACTCACAAAACACTTGTTTTTTGGTATTTGAGGGTAATTAATATCGCTTATCAATAATAAGTAAGAAATAATATGAAATAAGACAAAAAAAAATTGATTTAACTTGAAAGGTTCTTAGTCTCAAAAGACGAAACTGCTCAAAAAATATTTAACTCGCAAAACACTTCTTTTTTGGTATTTGAGGGTTATTAATATCGCTTATCAATAATAAGTAAGAAAAAATATGAAATCAGACAAAATTTTTTTGATTAAACTGTAAAGGTTCTTAGTCTTAAAAGACAAAACTGCTCAAAAAATATTTAACTCACAAAACACTTGTTTTTTGGTATTTGAGGGTTATTTATATCGCTTATCAATAATAAATAAGAAAAAATGTGAAATCAGACAAAAAAAATTTGATTAAACTTGAAAGGTTCTTAGTCCCAAAAGACGAAACTGCTCAAAAAATTATTTAATTCACAAAACACTTGTTTTTTGGTATTTGAGGGTGATTAATATCGCTTATCAATAAAAAGTAAGTAATAATATGAAATCAGACAAAAAAAAATTGACTAAACTTGAAAGGTTCTTAGTCTTAAAAGACAAAACTGCTCAAAAAATATTTAACTCACAAAACACTTGTTTTTTGGTATTTGAGGGTTATTTATATCGCTTATCAATAATAAGTAAGAAAAAATATGAAATCAGAAAAAAAAATTGATAACACTTGAAAGGTTCTTAGTCCCAAAAGACGAAACTGCTCAAAAAATTATTTAATTCACAAAACACTTGTTTTTTGGTATTTGAGGGTGATTAATATCGCTTATCAATAATAAGTAAGTAATAATATGAAATCAGACAAAAAAAAATTGACTTAACTTGAAAGGTTCTTAGTCTCAATAGAGGAAAATGAGCAAAAAATATTTAACTCACAAAACACTTGTTTTTTGGTATTTGAGGGTTATTTATATCGCTTATCAATAATAAGTAAGGAAAAATATGAAATCAGACAAAAAAAAATTGATTAAACTTGAAACGTTCTTAGTCCCAAAAGACGAAACTGCTCAAAAAATATTTAACTCACAAAACACTTGTTTTTTGGTATTTGAGGGTTATTTATATCGCTTATCAATAATAAATAAGAAAAAATGTGAAATCAGACAAAAAAAAATTGATTAAACTTGAAAGGTTCTTAGTCCCAAAAGACGTAACTGCTCAAAAAATATTTAACTCACAAAACACTTGTTTTTTGGTATTTGAGGGTTATTTATATCGCTTATCAATAATAAATAAGAAAAAATGTGAAATCAGACAAAAAAAAATTGATTAAACTTGAAAGGTTCTTAGTCCCAAAAGACGAAACTGCTCAAAAAATATTTAACTCACAAAACACCTTTTTTTTTGTATTTGAGGGTTATTTATATCGCTTATCAATAATAAGTAAGTAATTATATTAAATCAGACAAAAAAAATTGACTTAACTTGAATCGTTCTTAGTCTCAATAGAGGAAAATGCGCAAAAAATATTTAACTCACAAAACACTTGTTTTTTTGTATTTGAGGGTTATTAATATCGCTTATCAATAATAAGTAAGAAAAAATATGAAATCAGACAAAAAAAAATTGATTAAACTTGAAAGGTTCTTAGTCCCAAAAGACGAAACTGCTCAAAAAATATTTAACTCACAAAACGCTTGTTTTTTGGTATTTGAGGGGTATTAATATCGCTTATCAATAATAAGTAAGTAATAATATTAAATCAGACAAAAAAAATTGACTTAACTTGAATCGTTCTTAGTCTCAATAGAGGAAAATGTGCAAAAAATATTTAACTCACAAAACACTTGTTTTTTGGTATTTGAGGGTTATTAATATCGCTTATCAATAATAAGTAAGAAAAAATATGAAATCAGACAAAATTTTTTTGATTAAACTGTAAAGGTTCTAAGTCCCAAAAGACGTAACTGCTCAAAAAATATTTAACTCACAAAACACTTGTTTTTTGGTATTTGAGGGTTATTAATATCGCTTATCAATAATAAGTAAGAAAAAATGTGAAATCAGACAAAAAAAATTTGATTAAACTTGAAAGGTTCTTAGTCCCAAAAGACGAAACTGCTCAAAAAATTATTTAATTCACAAAACACTTGTTTTTTGGTATTTGAGGGTGATTAATATCGCTTATCAATAATAAGTAAGTAATAATATGAAATCAGACAAAAAAAAATTGACTAAACTTGAAAGGTTCTTAGTCTCAATAGAGGAAAATGCGCAAAAAATATTTAACTCACAAAACACTTGTTTTTTTGTATTTGAGGGTAATTAATATCGCTTATCAATAATAAGTAAGAAAAAATATGAAATCAGACAAAAAAAAATTGATTAAACTTGAAAGGTTCTTAGTCCCAAAAGACGCAACTGCTCAAAAAATATTTAACTCACAAAACACTTGTTTTTTGGTATTTGAGGGTTATTTATATCGCTTATCAATAATAAATAAGAAAAAATGTGAAATCAGACAAAAAAAAATTGATTAAACTTGAAAGGTTCTTAGTCCCAAAAGACGAAACTGCTCAAAAAATATTTAACTCACAAAACACTTGTTTTTTGGTATTTGAGGGTTATTTATATCGCTTATCAATAATAAATAAGAAAAAATGTGAAATCAGACAAAAAAAATTTGATTAAACTTGAAAGGTTTTTAGTCCCAAAAGACGAAACTGCTCAAAAAATAATTAACTCACAAAACACTTGTTTTTTGGTATTTGAGGGTTATTTATATCGCTTATCAATAATAAATAAGAAAAAATGTAAAATCAGACAAAAAAAATTTGATTAAACTTGAAAGGTTCTTAGTCCCAAAAGACGAAACTGCTCAAAAAATATTTAACTCACAAAACACTTGTTTTTTGGTATTTGAGGGTTATTTATATCGCTTATCAATAATAAATAAGAAAAAATATGAAATCAGACAAAAAAAATTTGATTAAACTTGAAAGGTTCTTAGTCCCAAAAGACGAAACTGCTCAAAAAATATTTAACTCACAAAACACCTTTTTTTTGGTATTTGAGGGTTATTTATATCGCTTATCAATAATAAATAAGAAAAAATGTGAAATCAGACAAAAAAAAATTGATTAAACTTTAAAGGTTCTTTGTCCTTAAAGACGAAACTGCTCAAAAAATTATTTAATTCACAAAACACTTGTTTTTGGGTATTTGAAGGTGATTTATATCGCTTATCAATAATAAGTAAGTAATAATATGAAATAAGACAAAAAAAAATTGATTAAACTTGAAAGGTTCTTAGTCCCAAAAGACGAAACTGCTCAAAAAATATTAAACTCACAAAACACCTTTTTTTTGGTATTTGAGGGTTATTTATATCGCTTATCAATAATAAATAAGAAAAAATGTGAAATCAGACAAAAAAAAATTGATTAAACTTGAAAGGTTCTTAGTCCCAAAAGACGAAACTGCTCAAAAAATATTTAACTCACAAAACACTTGTTTTTTTGTATTTGAGGGTAATAAATATCGCTTATCAATAATAAGTAAGAAAAAATATGATATCAGAAAAAAAAAAAATTGATTAAACTTGAAAGGCTCTTAGTCCCAAAAGACGAAACTGCTCAAAAAATAATTAACTCACAAAACACTTGTTTTTTGGTATTTGAGGGTTATTAATATCGCTTATCAATAATAAGTAAGAAAAAATATGAAATCAGACAAAAAAAAATTGATTAAACTTGAAAGGTTCTTAGTCCCAAAAGACGAAACTGCTCAAAAAATATTTAACTCACAAAACACTTGTTTTTTGGTATTTGAGGGTTATTAATATCGCTTATCAATAATAAGTAAGAAAAAATATGAAATCAGACAAAAATTTTTTGATTAAACTGTAAAGGTTCTTAGTCCCAAAAGACGTAACTGCTCAAAAAATATTTAACTCACAAAACACTTGTTTTTTGGTATTTGAGGGTTATTTATATCGCTTATCAATAATAAATAAGAAAAAATGTGAAATCAGACAAAAAAAATTTGATTTAACTTGAAAGGTTCTTAGTCCCAAAAGACGAAACTGCTCAAAAAATATTTAACTCACAAAACACTTGTTTTTTGGTATTTGAGGGTTATTTATATCGCTTATCAATAATAAATAAGAAAAAATGTGAAATCAGACAAAAAAAATTTGATTAAACTTGAAAGGTTCTTAGTCCCAAAAGACGAAACTGCTCAAAAAATATTTAACTCACAAAACACCTTTTTTTGGTATTTGAGGGTTATTTATATCGCTTATCAATAATAAATAAGAAAAAATGTGAAATCAGACAAAAAAAAATTGATTAAACTTTAAAGATTCTTAGTCCCAAAAGACGAAACTGCTCAAAAAATAATTAACTCACAAAACACTTGTTTTTTGGTATTTGAGGGTTATTTATATCGCTTATCAATAATAAATAAGAAAAAATGTTAAACCAGACAAAAAAAATTTGATTAAACTTGAAAGGTTCTTAGTCCCAAAAGACGAAACTGCTCAAAAAATATTTAACTCACAAAACACTTGTTTTTTGGTATTTGAGGGTTATTTATATCGCTTATCAATAATAAATAAGAAAAAATGTTAAACCGGACAAAAAAAATTTGATTAAACTTGAAAGGTTCTTAGTCCCAAAAGACGAAACTGCTCAAAAAATAATTAACTCACAAAACACTTGTTTTTTGGTATTTGAGGTTTATTTATATCGCTTATCAATAATAAGTAAGAAAAAATATGAAATCAGACAAAAAAAAATTGATTAAACTTGAAAGGTTCTTAGTCCCAAAAGACGAAACTGCTCAAAAAATATTTAACTCACAAAACACTTGTTTTTTGGTATTTGAGGGTTATTAATATCGCTTATCAATAATAAGTAAGAAATAATATGAAATAAGACAAAAAAAAATTGATTTAACTTGAAAGGTTCTTAGTCTCAAAAGACGAAACTGCTCAAAAAATATTTAACTCGCAAAACACTTCTTTTTTGGTATTTGAGGGTAATTAATATCGCTTATCAATAATAAGTAAGAAAAAATATGAAATCAGACAAAATTTTTTTGATTAAACTGTAAAGGTTCTTAGTCTTAAAAGACAAAACTGCTCAAAAAATATTTAACTCACAAAACACTTGTTTTTTGGTATTTGAGGGTTATTAATATCGCTTATCAATAATAAGTAAGAAAAAATATGAAATCAGACAAAAAAAATTGATTAAACTTGAAAGGTTCTTAGTCCCAAAAGACGAAACTGCTCAAAAAATTATTTAATTCACAAAACACTTGTTTTTTTGGTATTTGAGGGTGATTAATATCGCTTATCAATAATAAGTAAGTAATAATATGAAATCAGACAAAAAAAATTTGACTTTACTTGAAAGGTTCTTAGTCTCAATGGAGGAAAATGCGCAAAAAATATTTAACTCACAAAACACTTGTTTTTTGGTATTTGAGGGTTATTTATATCGCTTATCAATAATAAGTAAGAAATAATATGAAATAGGACAAAAAAAAATTGATTAAACTTGAAAGGTTCTTAGTCCCAAAAGACGAAACTGCTCAAAAAATATTTAACTCGCAAAACACTTGTTTTTTGGTATTTGAGGGTTATTAATATCGCTTATCAATAATAAGTAAGAAAAAATATGAAGTCAGACAAAAAATTTTTGATTAAACTTGAAAGGTTCTTAGTCTTAAAAGACAAAACTGCTCAAAAAATATTTAACTCACAAAACACTTGTTTTTTGGTATTTGAGGGTTATTTATATCGCTTATCAATAATAAGTAAGAAAAAATATGAAATCAGAAAAAAAAAATTGATAACACTTGAAAGGTTCTTAGTCCCAAAAGACGAAACTGCTCAAAAAATATTTAACTCACAAAACGCTTGTTTTTTGGTATTTGAGGGTTATTAATATCGCTTATCAATAATAAGTAAGTAATAATATAAAATCAGACAAAAAAAATTGACTAAACTTGAATCGTTCTTAGTCTAAATAGAGGAAAATGCGCAAAAAATATTTAACTCACAAAACACTTGTTTTTTTGTATTTGAGGGTAATTAATATCGCTTATCAATAATAAGTAAGAAAAAATATGAAATCAGAAAAAAAAAATTGATTAAACTTGAAAGGTTCTTAGTCCCAAAAGACGAAACTGCTCAAAAAATAATTAACTCACAAAACACTTGTTTTTTGGTATTTGAGGGTTATTAATATCGCTTATCAATAATAAGTAAGAAAAAATATGAAATCAGACAAAAAAAAATTGATTAAACTTGAAAGGTTCTTAGTCCCAAAAGACGAAACTGCTCAAAAAATATTTAACTCACAAAACACTTGTTTTTTGGTATTTGAGGGTTATTAATATCGCTTATCAATAATAAGTAAGAAAAAATATGAAATCAGACAAAATTTTTTTGATTAAACTGTAAAGGTTCTTAGTCTTAAAAGACAAAACTGCTCAAAAAATATTTAACTCACAAAACACTTGTTTTTTGGTATTTGAGGGTTATTTATATCGCTTATCAATAATAAGTAAGAAAAAATATGAAATCAGAAAAAAAAAATTGATAACACTTGAAAGGTTCTTAGTCCCAAAAGACGAAACTGCTCAAAAAATATTTAACTCACAAAACGCTTGTTTTTTGGTATTTGAGGGTTATTAATATCGCTTATCAATAATAAGTAAGTAATAATATAAAATCAGACAAAAAAAATTGACTAAACTTGAATCGTTCTTAGTCTAAATAGAGGAAAATGCGCAAAAAATATTTAACTCACAAAACACTTGTTTTTTTGTATTTGAGGGTAATTAATATCGCTTATCAATAATAAGTAAGAAAAAATATGAAATCAGAAAAAAAAAATTGATTAAACTTGAAAGGCTCTTAGTCCCAAAAGACGAAACTGCTCAAAAAATATTTAACTCACAAAACACTTGTTTTTTGGTATTTGAGGGTTATTTATATCGCTTATCAATAATAAATAAGAAAAAATGTGAAATCAGACAAAATTTTTTTGATTAAACTGTAAAGGTTCTTAGTCCCAAAAGACGTAACTGCTCAAAAAATATTTAACTCACAAAACACTTGTTTTTTGGTATTTGAGGGTTATTTATATCGCTTATCAATAATAAATAAGAAAAAATGTGAAATCAGACAAAAAAAATTTGATTAAACTTGAAAGGTTCTAAGTCCCAAAAGACGAAACTGCTCAAAAAATATTTAACTCACAAAACACTTGTTTTTTGGTATTTGAGGGTTATTTATATCGCTTATCAATAATAAATAAGAAAAAATGTGAAATCAGACAAAAAAATTTGATTAAACTTGAAAGGTTCTTAGTCCCAAAAGACGAAACTGCTCAAAAAATATTTAACTCACAAAACACCTTTTTTGTGGTATTTGAGGGTTATTTATATCGCTTATCAATAATAAATAAGAAAAAATGTGAAATCAGACAAAAAAAAATTGATTAAACTTGAAAGGTTCTTAGTCCCAAAAGACGAAACTGCTCAAAAAATATTTAACTCACAAAACACTTGTTTTTTGGTATTTGAGGGTTATTAATATCGCTTATCAATAATAAGTAAGAAATAATATGAAATAAGACAAAAAAAAATTGATTTAACTTGAAAGGTTCTTAGTCTCAAAAGACGAAACTGCTCAAAAAATATTTAACTCGCAAAACACTTCTTTTTTGGTATTTGAGGGTAATTAATATCGCTTATCAATAATAAGTAAGAAAAAATATGAAATCAGACAAATTTTTTTTGATTAAACTGTAAAGGTTCTTAGTCTTAAAAGACAAAACTGCTCAAAAAATATTTAACTCACAAAACACTTGTTTTTTGGTATTTGAGGGTTATTTATATCGCTTATCAATAATAAATAAGAAAAAATGTGAAATCAGACAAAAAAAATTGATTAAACTTGAAAGGTTCTTAGTCCCAAAAGACGAAACTGCTCAAAAAATTATTTAATTCACAAAACACTTGTTTTTTTGGTATTTGAGGGTGATTAATATCGCTTATCAATAATAAGTAAGTAATAATATGAAATCAGACAAAAAAAATTTGACTTAACTTGAAAGGTTCTTAGTCTCAATGGAGGAAAATGCGCAAAAAATATTTAACTCACAAAACACTTGTTTTTTGGTATTTGAGGGTTATTTATATCGCTTATCAATAATAAGTAAGAAATAATATGAAATAGGACAAAAAAAAATTGATTAAACTTGAAAGGTTCTTAGTCCCAAAAGACGAAACTGCTCAAAAAATATTTAACTCGCAAAACACTTGTTTTTTGGTATTTGAGGGTTATTAATATCGCTTATCAATAATAAGTAAGAAAAAATATGAAATCAGACAAAAAATTTTTGATTAAACTTGAAAGGTTCTTAGTCTTAAAAGACAAAACTGCTCAAAAAATATTTAACTCACAAAACACTTGTTTTTTGGTATTTGAGGGTTATTTATATCGCTTATCAATAATAAGTAAGAAAAAATATGAAATCAGAAAAAAAAAATTGATAACACTTGAAAGGTTCTTAGTCCCAAAAGACGAAACTGCTCAAAAAATATTTAACTCACAAAACGCTTGTTTTTTGGTATTTGAGGGTTATTAATATCGCTTATCAATAATAAGTAAGTAATAATATAAAATCAACAAAAAAAATTGACTAAACTTGAATCGTTCTTAGTCTAAATAGAGGAAAATGCGCAAAAAATATTTAACTCACAAAACACTTGTTTTTTTGTATTTGAGGGTAATTAATATCGCTTATCAATAATAAGTAAGAAAAAATATGAAATCAGAAAAAAAAAATTGATTAAACTTGAAAGGTTCTTAGTCCCAAAAGACGAAACTGCTCAAAAAATATTTAACTCACAAAACACTTAATTTTTGGTATTTGAGGGTTATTAATATCGCTTATCAATAATAAGTAAGAAATAATATGAAATCAGACAAAAAAAAATTGATTAAACTTGAAAGGTTCTTAGTCCCAAAAGACGAAACTGCTCAAAAAATATTTAACTCACAAAACACTTGTTTTTTGGTATTTGAGGGTTATTAATATCGCTTATCAATAATAAGTAAGAAAAAATATGAAATCAGACAAATTTTTTTTGAATAAACTGTAAAGGTTCTTAGTCCCAAAAGACGTAACTGCTCAAAAAATATTTAACTCACAAAACACTTGTTTTTTGGTATTTGAGGGTTATTTATATCGCTTATCAATAATTAATAAGAAAAAATGTGAAATCAGACAATAAAAATTTGATTAAACTTGAAAGGTTCTTAGTCCCAAAAGACGAAACTGCTCAAAAAATATTTAACTCACAAAACACTTGTTTTTTGGTATTTGAGGGTTATTAATATCGCTTATCAATAATAAATAAGAAAAAATGTGAAATCAGACAAAAAAAAATTGATTAAACTTTAAAGGTTCTTAGTCCCAAAAGACGAAACTGCTCAAAAAATATTTAACTCACAAAACACTTGTTTTTTGGTATTTGAGGGTTATTAATATCGCTTATCAATAATAAGTAAGAAAAAATATGAAATCAGACAAAAAATTTTTGAATAAACTGTAAAGGTTCTTAGTCCCAAAAGACGTAACTGCTCAAAAAATATTTAACTCACAAAACACTTGTTTTTTGGTATTTGAGGGTTATTTATATCGCTTATCAATAATTAATAAGAAAAAATGTGAAATCAGACAAAAAAAATTTATTAAACTTGAAAGGTTCTTAGTCCCAAAAGACGAAACTGCTCAAAAAATATTTAACTCACAAAACACTTGTTTTTTGGTATTTGAGGGTTATTAATATCGCTTATCAATAATAAGTAAGAAATAATATGAAATAAGACAAAAAAAAATTGATAAAACTTGAAAGGTTCTTAGTCCCAAAAGACGAAACTGCTCAAAAAATATTTAAGTCGCAAAACACTTGTTTTTTGGTATTTGAGGGTTATTAATATCGCTTATCAATAATAAGTAAGAAAAAATATGAAATCAGACAAAATTTTTTTGATTATACTTGAAAGGTTCTTAGTCTTTAAAGACAAAACTGCTCAAAAAATATTTAACTCACAAAACGCTTGTTTTTTGGTATTTGAGGGTTATTTATATCGCTTATCAATAATAAGTAAGAAAAAATATGAAATCAGACAAAAAAAAATTGATTACACTGGAAAGGTTCTTAGTCCCATAAGACGAAACTGCTCAAAAAATATTTAACTCACAAAACGCTTGTTTTTTGGTATTTGAGGGGTATTAATATCGCTTATCAATAATAAGTAAGTAATAATATTAAATCAGACAAAAAAAATTGACTTAACTTGAATCGTTCTTAGTCTCAATAGAGGAAAATGCGCAAAAAATATTTAACTCACAAAACACTTGTTTTTTTGTATTTGAGGGTTATTAATATCGCTTATCAATAATAAGTAAGAAAAAATATGAAATCAGACAAAAAAAAATTGATTAAACTTGAAAGGTTCTTAGTCCCAAAGGACGAAACTGCTCAAAAAATATTTAACTCACAAAACACTTGTTTTTTGGTATTTGAGGGTTATTTATATCGCTTATCAATAATAAGTAAGAAAAAATATGAAATCAGACAAAAAAAAATTGATTAAACTTGAAAGGTTCTTAGTCCCAAAAGACGAAACTGCTCAAAAAATATTTAACTCACAAAACGCTTGTTTTTTGGTATTTGAGGGGTATTAATATCGCTTATCAATAATAAGTAAGAAATAATATGAAATCAGACAAAAAAAATTTGATTAAACTGTAAAGGTTCTTAGTCCCAAAAGACGTAACTGCTCAAAAAATATTTAACTCACAAAACACTTGTTTTTTGGTATTTGAGGGTTATTTATATCGCTTATCAATAATAAGTAAGAAAAAATGTGAAATCAGACAAAAAAAATTTGATTAAACTTGAAAGGTTCTTAGTCCCAAGAGACGAAACTGCTCAAAAAATTATTTAATTCACAAAACACTTGTTTTTTGGTATTTGAGGGTGATTAATATCGCTTATCAATAATAAGTAAGTAATAATATGAAATCAGACAAAAAAAAATTGACTAAACTTGAAAGGTTCTTAGTCTCAATAGAGGAAAATGCGCAAAAAATATTTAACTCACAAAACACTTGTTTTTTGGTATTTGAGGGTTATTTATATCGCTTATCAATAATAAGTAAGAAAAAATATGAAATCAGACAAAAAAAAATTTATTAAACTTGAAAGGTTCTTAGTCCCAAAAGACGAAGACTCAAAAAATATTTAACTCACAAAACACTTGTTTTTTTGTATTTGAGGGTAATTAATATCGCTTATCAATAATAAGTAAGAAAAAATATGAAATCAGACAAAAAAAAATTGATTAAACTTGAAAGGTTCTAAGTCCCAAAAGACGCAACTGCTCAAAAAATATTTAACTCACAAAACACTTGTTTTTTGGTATTTGAGGGTTATTTATATCGCTTATCAATAATAAATAAGAAAAAATGTGAAATCAGACAAAAAAAAATTGATTAAACTTGAAAGGTTCTTAGTCCCAAAAGACGTAACTGCTCAAAAAATATTTAACTCACAAAACACTTGTTTTTTGGTATTTGAGGGTTATTTATATCGCTTATCAATAATAAATAAGAAAAAATGTGAAATCAGACAAAAAAAAATTGATTAAACTTGAAAGGTTCTTAGTCCCAAAAGACGAAACTGCTCAAAAAATATTTAACTCACAAAACACCTTTTTTTTTGTATTTGAGGGTTATTTATATCGCTTATCAATAATAAGTAAGTAATTATATTAAATCAGACAAAAAAAATTGACTTAACTTGAATCGTTCTTAGTCTCAATAGAGGAAAATGCGCAAAAAATATTTAACTCACAAAACACTTGTTTTTTTGTATTTGAGGGTTATTAATATCGCTTATCAATAATAAGTAAGAAAAAATATGAAATCAGACAAAAAAAAATTGATTAAACTTGAAAGGTTCTTAGTCCCAAAAGACGAAACTGCTCAAAAAATATTTAACTCACAAAACGCTTGTTTTTTGGTATTTGAGGGTTATTTATATCGCTTATCAATAATAAGTAAGTAATAATATAAAATCAGACAAAAAAAATTGACTAAACTTGAATCGTTCTTAGTCTAAATAGAGGAAAATGCGCAAAAAATATTTAACTCACAAAACACTTGTTTTTTTGTATTTGAGGGTAATTAATATCGCTTATCAATAATAAGTAAGAAAAAATATGAAATCAGAAAAAAAAAAATTGATTTAACTTGAAAGGTTCTTAGTCCCAAAAGACGAAACTGCTCAAAAAATAATTAACTCACAAAACACTTGTTTTTTGGTATTTGAGGGTTATTAATATCGCTTATCAATAATAAGTAAGAAAAAATATGAAATCAGACAAAAAAAAATTGATTAAACTTGAAAGGTTCTTAGTCCCAAAAGACGAAACTGCTCAAAAAATATTTAACTCACAAAACACTTGTTTTTTGGTATTTGAGGGTTATTAATATCGCTTATCAATAATGAGTAAGAAAAAATATGAAATCAGACAAAATTTTTTTGATTAAACTGTAAAGGTTCTTAGTCCCAAAAGACGTAACTGCTCAAAAAATATTTAACTCACAAAACACTTGTTTTTTGGTATTTGAGGGTTATTTATATCGCTTATCAATAATAAATAAGAAAAAATGTGAAATCAGACAAAAAAAAATTGATTAAACTTTAAAGGTTCTTAGTCCCAAAAGACGAAACTGCTCAAAAAATTATTTAATTCACAAAACACTTGTTTTTTGGTATTTGAGGGTGATTAATATCGCTTATCAATAATAAGTAAGTAATAATATGAGATAAGACAAAAAAAAAATTGATTAAACTTGAAAGGTTCTTAGTCCCAAAAGACGAAACTGCTCAAAAAATATTTAACTCACAAAACGCTTGTTTTTTGGTATTTGAGAGGTATTAATATCGCTTATCAATAATAAGTAAGTAATAATATTAAATCAGACAAAAAAAATTGACTTAACTTGATTTGTTCTTAGTCTCAATAGAGGAAAATGCGCAAAAAATATTTAACTCACAAAACACTTGTTTTTTGGTATTTGAGGGTTATTTATATCGCTTATCAATAATAAATAAGAAAAAATGTGAAATCAGACAAAAAAAATTTGATTAAACTTGAAAAGCTCTAAGTCCCAAAAGACGAAACTGCTCAAAAAATATTTAACTCGCAAAACACTTCTTTTTTGGTATCTGAGGGTTATTAATATCGCTTATCAATAATAAGTAAGAAAAAATATGAAATCAGACAAATTTTTTTTGATTTAACTGTAAAGGTTCTTAGTCTTAAAAGACAAAACTGCTCAAAAAATATTTAACTCACAAAACACTTGTTTTTTGGTATTTGAGGGTTATGTATATCGCTTATCAATAATAAATAAGAAAAAATGTGAAATCAGACAAAAAAAATTGATATAACTTGAAAGGTTCTTAGTCCCAAAAGACGAAACTGCTCAAAAAATTATTTAACTCGCAAAACACTTCTTTTTTGGTATTTGAGGGTTATTAATATCGCTTATCAATAATAAGTAAGAAAAAATATGAAATCAGACAATTTTTTTTTGATTTAACTGTAAAGGTTCTTAGTCTTAAAAGACAAAACTGCTCAAAAAATATTTAACTCACAAAACACTTGTTTTTTGGTATTTGAGGGTTATGTATATCGCTTATCAATAATAAATAAGAAAAAATGTGAAATCAGACAAAAAAAATTGATATAACTTGAAAGGTTCTTAGTCCCAAAAGACGAAACTGCTCAAAAAATTATTTAATTCACAAAACACTTGTTTTTTGGTATTTGAGGGTGATTAATATCGCTTATCAATAATAAGTAAGTAATAATATGAGATAAGACAAAAAAAAAATTGATTAAACTTGAAAGGTTCTTAGTCCCAAAAGACGAAACTGCTCAAAAAATATTTAACTCACAAAACGCTTGTTTTTTGGTATTTGAGAGGTATTAATATCGCTTATCAATAATAAGTAAGTAATAATATTAAATCAGACAAAAAAAATTGACTTAACTTGATTTGTTCTTAGTCTCAATAGAGGAAAATGCGCAAAAAATATTTAACTCACAAAACACTTGTTTTTTGGTATTTGAGGGTTATTTATATCGCTTATCAATAATAAATAAGAAAAAATGTGAAATCAGACAAAAAAAATTTGATTAAACTTGAAAAGCTCTTAGTCCCAAAAGACGAAACTGCTCAAAAAATATTTAACTCGCAAAACACTTCTTTTTTGGTATTTGAGGGTTATTAATATCGCTTATCAATAATAAGTAAGAAAAAATATGAAATCAGACAAATTTTTTTTGATTTAACTGTAAAGGTTCTTAGTCTTAAAAGACAAAACTGCTCAAAAAATATTTAACTCACAAAACACTTGTTTTTTGGTATTTGAGGGTTATTAATATCGCTTATCAATAATAAGTAAGAAATAATATGAAATAGGACAAAAAAAAATTGATTAAACTTGAAAGGTTCTTAGTCCCAAAAGACGAAACTGCTCAAAAAATATTTAACTCGCAAAACACTTGTTTTTTGGTATTTGAGGGTTATTAATATCGCTTATCAATAATAAGTAAGAAAAAATATGAAATCAGACAAAAAAATTTTGATTAAACTTGAAAGGTTCTTAGTCTTAAAAGACAAAACTGCTCAAAAAATATTTAACTCACAAAACACTTGTTTTTTGGTATTTGAGGGTTATTTATATCGCTTATCAATAATAAGTAAGAAAAAATATGAAATCAGACAAAATTTTTTTGATTTAACTGTAAAGGTTCTTAGTCCCAAAAGACGTAACTGCTCAAAAAATATATAACTCACAAAACACTTGTTTTTTGGTATTTGAGGGTTATTTATATCGCTTATCAATAATAAATAAGAAAAAATGTGAAATCAGACAAAAAAAAATTTGATTAAACTTGAAAGGTTCTTAGTCCCAAAAGACGAAACTGCTCAAAAAATATTTAACTCACAAAACACTTGTTTTTTGGTATTTGAGGGTTATTTATATCGCTTATCAATAATAAATAAGAAAAAATGTGAAATCAGACAAAAAAAATTTGATTAAACTTGAAAGGTTCTTAGTCCCAAAAGACGAAACTGCTCAAAAAATATTTAACTCACAAAACACTTGTTTTTTGGTATTTGAGGGTTATTAATATCGCTTATCAATAATAAGTAAGAAAAAATATGAAATCAGACAAAAAAATTTTGATTAAACTTGAAAGGTTCTTAGTCTTAAAAGACAAAACTGCTCAAAAAATATTTAACTCACAAAACACTTGTTTTTTGGTATTTGAGGGTTATTTATATCGCTTATCAATAATAAGTAAGAAAAAATATGAAATCAGACAAAAAAAAATTTATTAAACTTGAAAGGTTCTTAGTCCCAAAAGACGAAGACTCAAAAAATATTTAACTCACAAAACACTTGTTTTTTTGTATTTGAGGGTAATTAATATCGCTTATCAATAATAAGTAAGAAAAAATATGAAATCAGACAAAAAAAAATTGATTAAACTTGAAAGGTTCTAAGTCCCAAAAGACGCAACTGCTCAAAAAATATTTAACTCACAAAACACTTGTTTTTTGGTATTTGAGGGTTATTTATATCGCTTATCAATAATAAATAAGAAAAAATGTGAAATCAGACAAAAAAAAATTGATTAAACTTGAAAGGTTCTTAGTCCCAAAAGACGTAACTGCTCAAAAAATATTTAACTCACAAAACACTTGTTTTTTGGTATTTGAGGGTTATTTATATCGCTTATCAATAATAAATAAGAAAAAATGTGAAATCAGACAAAAAAAAATTGATTAAACTTGAAAGGTTCTTAGTCCCAAAAGACGAAACTGCTCAAAAAATATTTAACTCACAAAACACCTTTTTTTTTGTATTTGAGGGTTATTTATATCGCTTATCAATAATAAGTAAGTAATTATATTAAATCAGACAAAAAAAATTGACTTAACTTGAATCGTTCTTAGTCTCAATAGAGGAAAATGCGCAAAAAATATTTAACTCACAAAACACTTGTTTTTTTGTATTTGAGGGTTATTAATATCGCTTATCAATAATAAGTAAGAAAAAATATGAAATCAGACAAAAAAAAATTGATTAAACTTGAAAGGTTCTTAGTCCCAAAAGACGAAACTGCTCAAAAAATATTTAACTCACAAAACGCTTGTTTTTTGGTATTTGAGGGTTATTTATATCGCTTATCAATAATAAGTAAGTAATAATATAAAATCAGACAAAAAAAATTGACTAAACTTGAATCGTTCTTAGTCTAAATAGAGGAAAATGCGCAAAAAATATTTAACTCACAAAACACTTGTTTTTTTGTATTTGAGGGTAATTAATATCGCTTATCAATAATAAGTAAGAAAAAATATGAAATCAGAAAAAAAAAAATTGATTTAACTTGAAAGGTTCTTAGTCCCAAAAGACGAAACTGCTCAAAAAATAATTAACTCACAAAACACTTGTTTTTTGGTATTTGAGGGTTATTAATATCGCTTATCAATAATAAGTAAGAAAAAATATGAAATCAGACAAAAAAAAATTGATTAAACTTGAAAGGTTCTTAGTCCCAAAAGACGAAACTGCTCAAAAAATATTTAACTCACAAAACACTTGTTTTTTGGTATTTGAGGGTTATTAATATCGCTTATCAATAATGAGTAAGAAAAAATATGAAATCAGACAAAATTTTTTTGATTAAACTGTAAAGGTTCTTAGTCCCAAAAGACGTAACTGCTCAAAAAATATTTAACTCACAAAACACTTGTTTTTTGGTATTTGAGGGTTATTTATATCGCTTATCAATAATAAATAAGAAAAAATGTGAAATCAGACAAAAAAAAATTGATTAAACTTTAAAGGTTCTTAGTCCCAATAGACGAAACTGCTCAAAAAATTATTTAATTCACAAAACACTTGTTTTTTGGTATTTGAGGGTGATTAATATCGCTTATCAATAATAAGTAAGTAATAATATGAGATAAGACAAAAAAAAAATTGATTAAACTTGAAAGGTTCTTAGTCCCAAAAGACGAAACTGCTCAAAAAATATTTAACTCACAAAACGCTTGTTTTTTGGTATTTGAGAGGTATTAATATCGCTTATCAATAATAAGTAAGTAATAATATTAAATCAGACAAAAAAAATTGACTTAACTTGATTTGTTCTTAGTCTCAATAGAGGAAAATGCGCAAAAAATATTTAACTCACAAAACACTTGTTTTTTGGTATTTGAGGGTTATTTATATCGCTTATCAATAATAAATAAGAAAAAATGTGAAATCAGACAAAAAAAATTTGATTAAACTTGAAAAGCTCTAAGTCCCAAAAGACGAAACTGCTCAAAAAATATTTAACTCGCAAAACACTTCTTTTTTGGTATCTGAGGGTTATTAATATCGCTTATCAATAATAAGTAAGAAAAAATATGAAATCAGACAAATTTTTTTTGATTTAACTGTAAAGGTTCTTAGTCTTAAAAGACAAAACTGCTCAAAAAATATTTAACTCACAAAACACTTGTTTTTTGGTATTTGAGGGTTATGTATATCGCTTATCAATAATAAATAAGAAAAAATGTGAAATCAGACAAAAAAAATTGATATAACTTGAAAGGTTCTTAGTCCCAAAAGACGAAACTGCTCAAAAAATTATTTAACTCGCAAAACACTTCTTTTTTGGTATTTGAGGGTTATTAATATCGCTTATCAATAATAAGTAAGAAAAAATATGAAATCAGACAATTTTTTTTTTATTTAACTGTAAAGGTTCTTAGTCTTAAAAGACAAAACTGCTCAAAAAATATTTAACTCACAAAACACTTGTTTTTTGGTATTTGAGGGTTATGTATATCGCTTATCAATAATAAATAAGAAAAAATGTGAAATCAGACAAAAAAAATTGATATAACTTGAAAGGTTCTTAGTCCCAAAAGACGAAACTGCTCAAAAAATTATTTAATTCACAAAACACTTGTTTTTTGGTATTTGAGGGTGATTAATATCGCTTATCAATAATAAGTAAGTAATAATATGAGATAAGACAAAAAAAAAATTGATTAAACTTGAAAGGTTCTTAGTCCCAAAAGACGAAACTGCTCAAAAAATATTTAACTCACAAAACGCTTGTTTTTTGGTATTTGAGAGGTATTAATATCGCTTATCAATAATAAGTAAGTAATAATATTAAATCAGACAAAAAAAATTGACTTAACTTGATTTGTTCTTAGTCTCAATAGAGGAAAATGCGCAAAAAATATTTAACTCACAAAACACTTGTTTTTTGGTATTTGAGGGTTATTTATATCGCTTATCAATAATAAATAAGAAAAAATGTGAAATCAGACAAAAAAAATTTGATTAAACTTGAAAAGCTCTTAGTCCCAAAAGACGAAACTGCTCAAAAAATATTTAACTCGCAAAACACTTCTTTTTTGGTATTT
Source organism: Odontocerum albicorne (assembly GCA_949825065.1). Lineage (NCBI taxonomy): Eukaryota > Metazoa > Arthropoda > Insecta > Trichoptera > Odontoceridae > Odontocerum > Odontocerum albicorne. Next base: position 4,595,016 of record OX463859.1, on the reverse strand, counting down.
GAGGGTTATTAATATCGCTTATCAATAATAAGTAAGAAAAAATATGAAATCAGACAAATTTTTTTTGATTTAACTGTAAAGGTTCTTAGTCTTAAAAGACAAAACTGCTCAAAAAATATTTAACTCACAAAACACTTGTTTTTTGGTATTTGAGGGTTATTAATATCGCTTATCAATAATAAGTAAGAAATAATATGAAATAGGACAAAAAAAAATTGATTAAACTTGAAAGGTTCTTAGTCCCAAAAGACGAAACTGCTCAAAAAATATTTAACTCGCAAAACACTTGTTTTTTGGTATTTGAGGGTTATTAATATCGCTTATCAATAATAAGTAAGAAAAAATATGAAATCAGACAAAAAAATTTTGATTAAACTTGAAAGGTTCTTAGTCTTAAAAGACAAAACTGCTCAAAAAATATTTAACTCACAAAACACTTGTTTTTTGGTATTTGAGGGTTATTTATATCGCTTATCAATAATAAGTAAGAAAAAATATGAAATCAGACAAAATTTTTTTGATTTAACTGTAAAGGTTCTTAGTCCCAAAAGACGTAACTGCTCAAAAAATATATAACTCACAAAACACTTGTTTTTTGGTATTTGAGGGTTATTTATATCGCTTATCAATAATAAATAAGAAAAAATGTGAAATCAGACAAAAAAAAATTTGATTAAACTTGAAAGGTTCTTAGTCCCAAAAGACGAAACTGCTCAAAAAATATTTAACTCACAAAACACTTGTTTTTTGGTATTTGAGGGTTATTTATATCGCTTATCAATAATAAATAAGAAAAAATGTGAAATCAGACAAAAAAAATTTGATTAAACTTGAAAGGTTCTTAGTCCCAAAAGACGAAACTGCTCAAAAAATATTTAACTCACAAAACACTTGTTTTTTGGTATTTGAGGGTTATTAATATCGCTTATCAATAATAAGTAAGAAAAAATATGAAATCAGACAAAAAAATTTTGATTAAACTTGAAAGGTTCTTAGTCTTAAAAGACAAAACTGCTCAAAAAATATTTAACTCACAAAACACTTGTTTTTTGGTATTTGAGGGTTATTTATATCGCTTATCAATAATAAGTAAGAAAAAATATGAAATCAGAAAAAAAAAATTGATAACACTTGAAAGGTTCTTAGTCCCAAAAGACGAAACTGCTCAAAAAATATTTAACTCACAAAACGCTTGTTTTTTGGTATTTGAGGGTTATTAATATCGCTTATCAATAATAAGTAAGTAATAATATAAAATCAGACAAAAAAAATTGACTAAACTTGAATCGTTCTTAGTCTTAATAGAGGAAAATGCGCAAAAAATATTTAACTCACAAAACACTTGTTTTTTTGTATTTGAGGGTAATTAATATCGCTTATCAATAATAAGTAAGAAAAAATATGAAATCAGAAAAAAAAAATTGATTAAACTTGAAAGGCTCTTAGTCCCAAAAGACGAAACTGCTCAAAAAATAATTAACTCACAAAACACTTGTTTTTTGGTATTTGAGGGTTATTAATATCGCTTATCAATAATAAGTAAGAAAAAATATGAAATCAGACAAAAAAAAATTGATTAAACTTGAAAGGTTCTTAGTCCCAAAAGACGAAACTGCTCAAAAAATATTTAACTCACAAAACACTTGTTTTTTGGTATTTGAGGGTTATTAATATCGCTTATCAATAATAAGTAAGAAAAAATATGAAATCAGACAAAATTTTTTTGATTTAACTGTAAAGGTTCTTAGTCCCAAAAGACGTAACTGCTCAAAAAATATTTAACTCACAAAACACTTGTTTTTTGGTATTTGAGGGTTATTTATATCGCTTATCAATAATAAATAAGAAAAAATGTGAAATCAGACAAAAAAAAATTTGATTAAACTTGAAAGGTTCTTAGTCCCAAAAGACGAAACTGCTCAAAAAATATTTAACTCACAAAACACTTGTTTTTTGGTATTTGAGGGTTATTTATATCGCTTATCAATAATAAATAAGAAAAAATGTGAAATCAGACAAAAAAAATTTGATTAAACTTGAAAGGTTCTTAGTCCCAAAAGACGAAACTGCTCAAAAAATATTTAACTCACAAAACACCTTTTTTTTGGTATTTGAGGGCTATTTATATCGCATATCAATAATAAATAAGAAAAAATGTGAAATCAGACAAAAAAAAATTGATTAAACTTGAAAGGCTCTTAGTCCCAAAAGACGAAACTGCTCAAAAAATATTTAACTCACAAAACGCTTGTTTTTTGGTATTTGAGGGGTATTAATATCGCTTATCAATAATAAGTAAGTAATAATATTAAATCAGACAAAAAAAATTGACTTAACTTGAATCGTTCTTAGTCTCAATAGAGGAAAATGCGCAAAAAATATTTAACTCACAAAACACTTGTTTTTTGGTATTTGAGGGTTATTTACATCGCTTATCAATAATAAATAAGAAAAAATGTGAAATCAGACAAAAAAAAATTGATTAAACTTGAAAGGTTCTTAGTCCCAAAAGACGAAACTGCTCAAAAAATATTTAACTCACAAAACACCTTTTTTTTGGTATTTGAGGGTTATTTATATGGCTTATCAATAATAAATAAGAAAAAATGTGAAATCAGACAAAAAAAAATTGATTAAACTTTAAAGGTTCTTAGTCCCAAAAGACGAAACTGCTCAAAAAATATTTAACTCACAAAACGCTTGTTTTTTGGTATTTGAGGGGTATTAATATCGCTTATCAATAATAAGTTAGTAATAATATTAAATCAGACAAAAAAAATTGACTTAACTTGAATCGTTCTAAGTCTCAATAGAGGAAAATGCGCAAAAAATATTTAACTCACAAAACACTTGTTTTTTGGTATTTGAGGGTTATTTATATCGCTTATCAATAATAAATAAGAAAAAATGTGAAATCAGACAAAAAAAATTTGATTAAACTTGAAAGGCTCTTAGTCCCAAAAGACGAAACTGCTCAAAAAATAATTAACTCACAAAACACTTGTTTTTTGGTATTTGAGGGTTATTAATATCGCTTATCAATAATAAGTAAGAAAAAATATGAAATCAGACAAAAAAAAGTTGATTAAACTTGAAAGGTTCTTAGTCCCAAAAGACGAAACTGCTCAAAAAATATTTAACTCACAAAACACTTAATTTTTGGTATTTGAGTGTTATTAATATCGCTTATCAATAATAAGTAAGAAATAATATGAAATAAGACAAAAAAAAATTGATTTAACTTGAAAGGTTCTTAGTCTCAAAAGACGAAACTGCTCAAAAAATATTTAACTCGCAAAACACTTCTTTTTTGGTATTTGAGGGTTATTTATATCGCTTATCAATAATAAGTAAGAAAAAATATGAAATCAGACAAAATTTTTTTGATTAAACTGTAAAGGTTCTTAGTCTTAAAAGACAAAACTGCTCAAAAAATATTTAACTCACAAAACACTTGTTTTTTGGTATTTGAGGGTTATTTATATCGCTTATCAATAATAAGTAAGAAAAAATATGAAATCAGACAAAAAAAAATTTATTAAACTTGAAAGGTTCTTAGTCCCAAAAGACGAAACTGCTCAAAAAATATTTTACTCACAAAACACTTAATTTTTGGTATTTGAGGGTTATTAATATCGCTTATCAATAATAAGTAAGAAATAATATGAAATAAGACAAAAAAAAATTGATTTAACTTGAAAGGTTCTTAGTCTCAAAAGACGAAACTGCTCAAAAAATATTTAACTCGCAAAACACTTCTTTTTTGGTATTTGAGGGTTATTAATATCGCTTATCAATAATAAGTAAGAAAAAATATGAAATCAGACAAAAAAAAATTGAATCAACTTGAAAGGTTCTTAGTCCCAAAAGACGAAACTGCTCAAAAAATATTTAACTCACAAAACACTTGTTTTTTGGTATTTGAGGGTTATTTATATCGCTTATCAATAATAAATAAGAAAAAATGTGAAATCAGACAAAAAAAATTTGATTAAACTTGAAAGGTTCTTAGTCCCAAAAGACGAAACTGCTCAAAAAATTATTTAAATCACAAAACACTTGTTTTTTGGTATTTGAGGGTGATTAATATCGCTTATCAATAATAAGTAAGTAATAATATGAAATAAGACAAAAAAAAATTGATTAAACTTGAAAGGTTCTTAGTCCCAAAAGACGAAACTGCTCAAAAAATATTTAACTCACAAAACACATGTTTTTTGGTATTTGAGGGTTATTTATATCGCTTATCAATAATAAATAAGAAAAAATGTGAAATCAGACAAAAAAAATTTGATTAAACTTGAAAGGTTCTTAGTCCCAAAAGACGAAACTGCTCAAAAAATATTTAACTCACAAAACACTTGTTTTTTGGTATTTGAGGGTTATTTATATCGCTTATCAATAATAAATAAGAAAAAATATGAAATCAGACAAAAAAAATTTGATTAAACTTGAAAGGTTCTTAGTCCCAAAAGACGAAACTGCTCAAAAAATATTTAACTCACAAAACACCTTTTTTTTGGTATTTGAGGGTTATTTATATCGCTTATCAATAATAAATAAGAAAAAATGTGAAATCAGACAAAAAAAAATTGATTAAACTTTAAAGGTTCTTTGTCCCAAAAGACGAAACTGCTCAAAAAATTATTTAATTCACAAAACACTTGTTTTTTGGTATTTGAAGGTGATTAATATCGCTTATCAATAATAAGTAAGTAATAATATGAAATAAGACAAAAAAAAATTGATTAAACTTGAAACGTTCTTAGTCCCAAAAGACGAAACTGCTCAAAAAATATTAAACTCACAAAACACCTTTTTTTTTGGTATTTGAGGGTTATTTATATCGCTTATCAATAATAAATAAGAAAAAATGTGAAATCAGACAAAAAAAAATTGATTAAACTTGAAAGGTTCTTAGTCCCAAAAGACGAAACTGCTCAAAAAATATTTAACTCACAAAACACTTGTTTTTTGGTATTTGAGGGTTATTAATATCGCTTATCAATAATAAGTAAGAAAAAATATGAAATCAGACAAAATTTTTTTGATTAAACTGTAAAGGTTCTTAGTCCCAAAAGACGTAACTGCTCAAAAAATATTTAACTCACAAAACACTTGTTTTTTGGTATTTGAGGGTTATTTATATCGCTTATCAATAATAAATAAGAAAAAATGTGAAATCAGACAAAAAAATTTGATTAAACTTGAAAGGTTCTTAGTCCCAAAAGACGAAACTGCTCAAAAAATATTTAACTCACAAAACACTTGTTTTTTGGTATTTGAGGGTTATTTATATCGCTTATCAATAATAAATAAGAAAAAATGTGAAATCAGACAAAAAAAATTTGATTAAACTTGAAAGGTTCTTAGTCCCAAAAGACGAAACTGCTCAAAAAATAATTACCTCACAAAACACTTGTTTTTTGGTATTTGAGGGTTATTTATATCGCTTATCAATAATAAATAAGAAAAAATGTGAAATCAGACAAAAAAAATTTGATTAAACTTGAAAGGTTCTTAGTCCCAAAAGACGAAACTGCTCAAAAAATATTTTACTCACAAAACACTTGTTTTTTGGTATTTGAGGGTTATTTATATCGCTTATCAATAATAAATAAGAAAAAATATGAAATCAGACAAAAAAAAATTGATTAAACTTGAAAGGTTCTTAGTCCCAAAAGACGAAACTGCTCAAAAAATATTTAACTCACAAAACACCTTTTTTTTGGTATTTGAGGGTTATTTATATCGCTTATCAATAATAAATAAGAAAAAATGTGAAATCAGACAAAAAAAAATTGATTAAACTTTAAAGGTTCTTTGTCCCAAAAGACGAAACTGCTCAAAAAATTATTTAATTCACAAAACACTTGTTTTTGGGTATTTGAAGGTGATTAATATCGCTTATCAATAATAAGTAAGTAATAATATGAAATAAGACAAAAAAAAATTGATTAAACTTGAAAGGTTCTTAGTCCCAAAAGACGAAACTGCTCAAAAAATATTAAACTCACAAAACACCTTTTTTTTGGTATTTGAGGGTTATTTATATCGCTTATCAATAATAAATAAGAAAAAATGTGAAATCAGACAAAAAAAAATTGATTAAACTTGAAAGGTTCTTAGTCCCAAAAGACGAAACTGCTCAAAAAATATTTAACTCACAAAACACTTGTTTTTTTGTATTTGAGGGTAATAAATATCGCTTATCAATAATAAGTAAGAAAAAATATGATATCAGAAAAAAAAAAAATTGATTAAACTTGAAAGGCTCTTAGTCCCAAAAGACGAAACTGCTCAAAAAATAATTAACTCACAAAACACTTGTTTTTTGGTATTTGAGGGTTATTAATATCGCTTATCAATAATAAGTAAGAAAAAATATGAAATCAGACAAAAAATTTTTGATTAAACTGTAAAGGTTCTTAGTCCCAAAAGACGTAACTGCTCAAAAAATATTTAACTCACAAAACACTTGTTTTTTGGTATTTGAGGGTTATTTATATCGCTTATCAATAATAAATAAGAAAAAATGTGAAATCAGACAAAAAAAATTTGATTTAACTTGAAAGGTTCTTAGTCCCAAAAGACGAAACTGCTCAAAAAATATTTAACTCACAAAACACTTGTTTTTTGGTATTTGAGGGTTATTTATATCGCTTATCAATAATAAATAAGAAAAAATGTGAAATCAGACAAAAAAAATTTGATTTAACTTGAAAGGTTCTTAGTCCCAAAAGACGAAACTGCTCAAAAAATATTTAACTCACAAAACACCTTTTTTTGGTATTTGAGGGTTATTTATATCGCTTATCAATAATAAATAAGAAAAAATGTGAAATCAGACAAAAAAAAATTGATTAAACTTTAAAGATTCTTAGTCCCAAAAGACGAAACTGCTCAAAAAATAATTAACTCACAAAACACTTGTTTTTTGGTATTTGAGGGTGATTTATATCGCTTATCAATAATAAGTAAGTAATAATATGAAATAAGACAAAAAAAAATTGATTAAACTTGAAAGGTTCTTAGTCCCAAAAGACGAAACTGCTCAAAAAATATTTAACTCACAAAACACTTGTTTTTTGGTATTTGAGGGTTATTTATATCGCTTATCAATAATAAATAAGAAAAAATGTTAAACCAGACAAAAAAAATTTGATTAAACTTGAAAGGTTCTTAGTCCCAAAAGACGAAACTGCTCAAAAAATAATTAACTCACAAAACACTTGTTTTTTTGGTATTTGAGGTTTATTTATATCGCTTATCAATAATAAGTAAGAAAAAATATGAAATCAGACAAAAAAATTTGACTTAACTTGAAAGGTTCTTAGTCCCAAAAGACGAAACTGCTCAAAAAATATTTAACTCACAAAACACTTGTTTTTTGGTATTTGAGGGTTATTAATATCGCTTATCAATAATAAGTAAGAAATAATATGAAATAAGACAAAAAAAAATTGATTTAACTTGAAAGGTTCTTAGTCTCAAAAGACGAAACTGCTCAAAAAATATTTAACTCGCAAAACACTTCTTTTTTGGTATTTGAGGGTAATTAATATCGCTTATCAATAATAAGTAAGAAAAAATATGAAATCAGACAAATTTTTTTTGATTAAACTGTAAAGGTTCTTAGTCTTAAAAGACAAAACTGCTCAAAAAATATTTAACTCACAAAACACTTGTTTTTTGGTATTTGAGGGTTATTTATATCGCTTATCAATAATAAATAAGAAAAAATGTGAAATCAGACAAAAAAAATTGATTAAACTTGAAAGGTTCTTAGTCCCAAAAGACGAAACTGCTCAAAAAATTATTTAATTCACAAAACACTTGTTTTTTTGGTATTTGAGGGTGATTAATATCGCTTATCAATAATAAGTAAGTAATAATATGAAATCAGACAAAAAAAATTTGACTTAACTTGAAAGGTTCTTAGTCTCAATGGAGGAAAATGCGCAAAAAATATTTAACTCACAAAACACTTGTTTTTTGGTATTTGAGGGTTATTTATATCGCTTATCAATAATAAGTAAGAAATAATATGAAATAGGACAAAAAAAAATTGATTAAACTTGAAAGGTTCTTAGTCCCAAAAGACGAAACTGCTCAAAAAATATTTAACTCGCAAAACACTTGTTTTTTGGTATTTGAGGGTTATTAATATCGCTTATCAATAATAAGTAAGAAAAAATATGAAATCAGACAAAAAATTTTTGATTAAACTTGAAAGGTTCTTAGTCTTAAAAGACAAAACTGCTCAAAAAATATTTAACTCACAAAACACTTGTTTTTTGGTATTTGAGGGTTATTTATATCGCTTATCAATAATAAGTAAGAAAAAATATGAAATCAGAAAAAAAAAATTGATAACACTTGAAAGGTTCTTAGTCTAAATAGAGGAAAATGCGCAAAAAATATTTAACTCACAAAACACTTGTTTTTTTGTATTTGAGGGTAATTAATATCGCTTATCAATAATAAGTAAGAAAAAATATGAAATCAGAAAAAAAAAATTGATTAAACTTGAAAGGTTCTTAGTCCCAAAAGACGAAACTGCTCAAAAAATAATAAACTCACAAAACACTTGTTTTTTGGTATTTGAGGGTTATTAATATCGCTTATCAATAATAAGTAAGAAAAAATATGAAATCAGACAAAAAAAAATTGATTAAACTTGAAAGGTTCTTAGTCCCAAAAGACGAAACTGCTCAAAAAATATTTAACTCACAAAACACTTGTTTTTTGGTATTTGAGGGTTATTAATATCGCTTATCAATAATAAGTAAGAAAAAATATGAAATCAGACAAATTTTTTTTGAATAAACTGTAAAGGTTCTTAGTCCCAAAAGACGTAACTGCTCAAAAAATATTTAACTCACAAAACACTTGTTTTTTGGTATTTGAGGGTTATTTATATCGCTTATCAATAATTAATAAGAAAAAATGTGAAATCAGACAATAAAAATTTGATTAAACTTGAAAGGTTCTTAGTCCCAAAAGACGAAACTGCTCAAAAAATATTTAACTCACAAAACACTTGTTTTTTTGGTATTTGAGGGTTATTAATATCGCTTATCAATAATAAATAAGAAAAAATGTGAAATCAGACAAAAAAAAATTGATTAAACTTTAAAGGTTCTTAGTCCCAAAAGACGAAACTGCTCAAAAAATTATTTAATTCACAAAACACTTGTTTTTTTGGTATTTGAGGGTGATTAATATCGCTTATCAATAATAAGTAAGAAAAAATATGAAATCAGACAAAAAAAAATTGATTAAACTTGAAAGGTTCTTAGTCCCAAAAGACGAAACTGCTCAAAAAATATTTAACTCACAAAACACTTGTTTTTTGGTATTTGAGGGTTATTAATATCGCTTATCAATAATAAGTAAGAAAAAATATGAAATCAGACAAAAAAATTTTGAATAAACTGTAAAGGTTCTTAGTCCCAAAAGACGTAACTGCTCAAAAAATATTTAACTCACAAAACACTTGTTTTTTGGTATTTGAGGGTTATTTATATCGCTTATCAATAATTAATAAGAAAAAATGTGAAATCAGACAAAAAAAATTTATTAAACTTGAAAGGTTCTTAGTCCCAAAAGACGAAACTGCTCAAAAAATATTTAACTCACAAAACACTTGTTTTTTGGTATTTGAGGGTTATTAATATCGCTTATCAATAATAAGTAAGAAATAATATGAAATAAGACAAAAAAAAATTGATAAAACTTGAAAGGTTCTTAGTCCCAAAAGACGAAACTGCTCAAAAAATATTTAAGTCGCAAAACACTTGTTTTTTGGTATTTGAGGGTTATTAATATCGCTTATCAATAATAAGTAAGAAAAAATATGAAATCAGACAAAATTTTTTTGATTATACTTGAAAGGTTCTTAGTCTTTAAAGACAAAACTGCTCAAAAAATATTTAACTCACAAAACGCTTGTTTTTTGGTATTTGAGGGTTATTTATATCGCTTATCAATAATAAGTAAGAAAAAATATGAAATCAGACAAAAAAAAATTGATTACACTGGAAAGGTTCTTAGTCCCATAAGACGAAACTGCTCAAAAAATATTTAACTCACAAAACGCTTGTTTTTTGGTATTTGAGGGGTATTAATATCGCTTATCAATAATAAGTAAGTAATTATATTAAATCAGACAAAAAAAATTGACTTAACTTGAATCGTTCTTAGTCTCAATAGAGGAAAATGCGCAAAAAATATTTAACTCACAAAACACTTGTTTTTTTGTATTTGAGGGTTATTAATATCGCTTATCAATAATAAGTAAGAAAAAATATGAAATCAGACAAAAAAAAATTGATTAAACTTGAAAGGTTCTTAGTCCCAAAGGACGAAACTGCTCAAAAAATATTTAACTCACAAAACACTTGTTTTTTGGTATTTGAGGGTTATTTATATCGCTTATCAATAATAAGTAAGAAAAAATATGAAATCAGACAAAAAAAAATTGATTAAACTTGAAAGGTTCTTAGTCCCAAAAGACGAAACTGCTCAAAAAATATTTAACTCACAAAACGCTTGTTTTTTGGTATTTGAGGGGTATTAATATCGCTTATCAATAATAAGTAAGAAATAATATGAAATCAGACAAAAAAAATTTGATTAAACTGTAAAGGTTCTTAGTCCCAAAAGACGTAACTGCTCAAAAAATATTTAACTCACAAAACACTTGTTTTTTGGTATTTGAGGGTTATTTATATCGCTTATCAATAATAAGTAAGAAAAAATGTGAAATCAGACAAAAAAAATTTGATTAAACTTGAAAGGTTCTTAGTCCCAAGAGACGAAACTGCTCAAAAAATTATTTAATTCACAAAACACTTGTTTTTTGGTATTTGAGGGTGATTAATATCGCTTATCAATAATAAGTAAGTAATAATATGAAATCAGACAAAAAAAAATTGACTAAACTTGAAAGGTTCTTAGTCTCAATAGAGGAAAATGCGCAAAAAATATTTAACTCACAAAACACTTGTTTTTTGGTATTTGAGGGTTATTTATATCGCTTATCAATAATAAGTAAGAAAAAATATGAAATCAGACAAAAAAAAATTTATTAAACTTGAAAGGTTCTTAGTCCCAGAAGACGAAGACTCAAAAAATATTTAACTCACAAAACACTTGTTTTTTTGTATTTGAGGGTAATTATTATCGCTTATCAATAATAAGTAAGAAAAAATATGAAATCAGACAAAAAAAAATTGATTAAACTTGAAAGGTTCTTAGTCCCAAAAGACGCAACTGCTCAAAAAATATTTAACTCACAAAACACTTGTTTTTTGGTATTTGAGGGTTATTTATATCGCTTATCAATAATAAATAAGAAAAAATGTGAAATCAGACAAAAAAAAATTGATTAAACTTGAAAGGTTCTTAGTCCCAAAAGACGTAACTGCTCAAAAAATATTTAACTCACAAAACACTTGTTTTTTGGTATTTGAGGGTTATTTATATCGCTTATCAATAATAAATAAGAAAAAATGTGAAATCAGACAAAAAAAAATTGATTAAACTTGAAAGGTTCTTAGTCCCAAAAGACGAAACTGCTCAAAAAATATTTAACTCACAAAACACCTTTTTTTTTGTATTTGAGGGTTATTTATATCGCTTATCAATAATAAGTAAGTAATTATATTAAATCAGACAAAAAAAATTGACTTAACTTGAATCGTTCTTAGTCTCAATAGAGGAAAATGCGCAAAAAATATTTAACTCACAAAACACTTGTTTTTTTGTATTTGAGGGTTATTAATATCGCTTATCAATAATAAGTAAGAAAAAATATGAAATCAGACAAAAAAAAATTGATTAAACTTGAAAGGTTCTTAGTCCCAAAAGACGAAACTGCTCAAAAAATATTTAACTCACAAAACGCTTGTTTTTTGGTATTTGAGGGGTATTAATATCGCTTATCAATAATAAGTAAGTAATAATATTAAATCAGACAAAAAAAATTGAATTAACTTGAATCGTTCTTAGTCTCAATAGAGGAAAATGTGCAAAAAATATTTAACTCACAAAACACTTGTTTTTTGGTATTTGAGGGTTATTAATATCGCTTATCAATAATAAGTAAGAAAAAATATGAAATCAGACAAAAATTTTTTGATTAAACTGTAAAGGTTCTAAGTCCCAAAAGACGTAACTGCTCAAAAAATATTTAACTCACAAAACACTTGTTTTTTGGTATTTGAGGGTTATTTATATCGCTTATCAATAATAAGTAAGAAAAAATGTGAAATCAGACAAAAAAAATTTGATTAAACTTGAAAGGTTCTTAGTCCCAAAAGACGAAACTGCTCAAAAAATTATTTACTCACAAAACACTTGTTTTTTGGTATTTGAGGGTTATTTATATCGCTTATCAATAATAAATAAGAAAAAATGTGAAATCAGACAAAAAAAATTTGATTAAACTTGAAAGGTTCTTAGTCCCAAAAGACGAAACTGCTCAAAAAATATTTAACTCACAAAACACTTGTTTTTTGGTATTTGAGGGTTATTTATATCGCTTATCAATAATAAATAAGAAAAAATATGAAATCAGACAAAAAAAATTTGATTAAACTTGAAAGGTTCTTAGTCCCAAAAGACGAAACTGCTCAAAAAATATTTAACTCACAAAACACCTTTTTTTTGGTATTTGAGGGTGATTTATATCGCTTATCAATAATAAATAAGAAAAAATGTGAAATCAGACAAAAAAAAATTGATTAAACTTTAAAGGTTCTTTGTCCCAAAAGACGAAACTGCTCAAAAAATTATTTAATTCACAAAACACTTGTTTTTGGGTATTTGAAGGTGATTTATATCGCTTATCAATAATAAGTAAGTAATAATATGAAATAAGACAAAAAAAAATTGATTAAACTTGAAAGGTTCTTAGTCCCAAAAGACGAAACTGCTCAAAAAATATTAAACTCACAAAACACCTTTTTTTTGGTATTTGAGGGTTATTTATATCGCTTATCAATAATAAATAAGAAAAAATGTGAAATCAGACAAAAAAAAATTGATTAAACTTGAAAGGTTCTTAGTCCCAAAAGACGAAACTGCTCAAAAAATATTTAACTCACAAAACACTTGTTTTTTTGTATTTGAGGGTAATAAATATCGCTTATCAATAATAAGTAAGAAAAAATATGATATCAGAAAAAAAAAAAATTGATTAAACTTGAAAGGCTCTTAGTCCCAAAAGACGAAACTGCTCAAAAAATAATTAACTCACAAAACACTTGTTTTTTGGTATTTGAGGGTTATTAATATCGCTTATCAATAATAAGTAAGAAAAAATATGAAATCAGACAAAAAAAAATTGATTAAACTTGAAAGGTTCTTAGTCCCAAAAGACGAAACTGCTCAAAAAATATTTAACTCACAAAACACTTGTTTTTTGGTATTTGAGGGTTATTAATATCGCTTATCAATAATAAGTAAGAAAAAATATGAAATCAGACAAAAATTTTTTGATTAAACTGTAAAGGTTCTTAGTCCCAAAAGACGTAACTGCTCAAAAAATATTTAACTCACAAAACACTTGTTTTTTGGTATTTGAGGGTTATTAATATCGCTTATCAATAATAAGTAAGAAAAAATATGAAATCAGACAAAATTTTTTTGATTAAACTGTAAAGGTTCTTAGTCTTAAAAGACAAAACTGCTCAAAAAATATTTAACTCACAAAACACTTGTTTTTTGGTATTTGAGGGTTATTTATATCGCTTATCAATAATAAATAAGAAAAAATGTGAAATCAGACAAAAAAAATTGATTAAACTTGAAAGGTTCTTAGTCCCAAAAGACGAAACTGCTCAAAAAATTATTTAATTCACAAAACACTTGTTTTTTTGGTATTTGAGGGTGATTAATATCGCTTATCAATAATAAGTAAGTAATAATATGAAATCAGACAAAAAAAATTTGACTTAACTTGAAAGGTTCTTAGTCTCAATGGAGGAAAATGCGCAAAAAATATTTAACTCACAAAACACTTGTTTTTTGGTATTTGAGGGTTATTTATATCGCTTATCAATAATAAGTAAGAAATAATATGAAATAGGACAAAAAAAAATTGATTAAACTTGAAAGGTTCTTAGTCCCAAAAGACGAAACTGCTCAAAAAATATTTAACTCGCAAAACACTTGTTTTTTGGTATTTGAGGGTTATTAATATCGCTTATCAATAATAAGTAAGAAAAAATATGAAATCAGACAAAAAAATTTTGATTAAACTTGAAAGGTTCTTAGTCTTAAAAGACAAAACTGCTCAAAAAATATTTAACTCACAAAACACTTGTTTTTTGGTATTTGAGGGTTATTTATATCGCTTATCAATAATAAGTAAGAAAAAATATGAAATCAGAAAAAAAAAATTGATAACACTTGAAAGGTTCTTAGTCCCAAAAGACGAAACTGCTCAAAAAATATTTCACTCACAAAACGCTTGTTTTTTGGTATTTGAGGGTTATTAATATCGCTTATCAATAATAAGTAAGTAATAATATAAAATCAGACAAAAAAAATTGACTAAACTTGAATCGTTCTTAGTCTAAATAGAGGAAAATGCGCAAAAAATATTTAACTCACAAAACACTTGTTTTTTTGTATTTGAGGGTAATTAATATCGCTTATCAATAATAAGTAAGAAAAAATATGAAATCAGAAAAAAAAAAATTGATTAAACTTGAAAGGTTCTTAGTCCCAAAAGACGAAACTGCTCAAAAAATAATAAACTCACAAAACACTTGTTTTTTGGTATTTGAGGGTTATTAATATCGCTTATCAATAATAAGTAAGAAAAAATATGAAATCAGACAAAAAAAAATTGATTTAACTTGAAAGGTTCTTAGTCCCAAAAGACGAAACTGCTCAAAAAATATTTAACTCACAAAACACTTGTTTTTTGGTATTTGAGGGTTATTAATATCGCTTATCAATAATAAGTAAGAAAAAATATGAAATCAGACAAAATTTTTTTGAATAAACTGTGAAGGTTCTTAGTCCCAAAAGACGTAACTGCTCAAAAAATATTTAACTCACAAAACACTTGTTTTTTGGTATTTGAGGGTTATTAATATCGCTTATCAATAATAAATAAGAAAAAATGTGAAATCAGACAAAAAAAAATTGATTAAACTTTAAAGGTTCTTAGTCCCAAAAGACGAAACTGCTCAAAAAATTATTTAATTCACAAAACACTTGTTTTTTGGTATTTGAGGGTGATTAATATCGCTTATCAATAATAAGTAAGAAAAAATATGAAATCAGACAAAAAAAAATTGATTAAACTTGAAAGGTTCTTAGTCCCAAAAGACGAAACTGCTCAAAAAATATTTAACTCACAAAACACTTGTTTTTTGGTATTTGAGGGTTATTAATATCGCTTATCAATAATAAGTAAGAAAAAATATGAAATCAGACAAAAAATTTTTGAATAAACTGTAAAGGTTCTTAGTCCCAAAAGACGTAACTGCTCAAAAAATATTTAACTCACAAAACACTTGTTTTTTGGTATTTGAGGGTTATTTATATCGCTTATCAATAATTAATAAGAAAAAATGTGAAATCAGACAAAAAAAATTTATTAAACTTGAAAGGTTCTTAGTCCCAAAAGACGAAACTGCTCAAAAAATATTTAACTCACAAAACACTTGTTTTTTGGTATTTGAGGGTTATTAATATCGCTTATCAATAATAAATAAGAAAAAATGTGAAATCAGACAAAAAAAAATTGATTAAACTTTAAAGGTTCTTAGTCCCAAAAGACGAAACTGCTCAAAAAATTATTTAATTCACAAAACACTTGTTTTTTGGTATTTGAGGGTGATTAATATCGCTTATCAATAATAAGTAAGAAAAAATATGAAATCAGACAAAAAAAAATTGATTAAACTTGAAAGTTCTTAGTCCCAAAAGACGAAACTGCTCAAAAAATATTTAACTCACAAAACACTTGTTTTTTGGTATTTGAGGGTTATTAATATCGCTTATCAATAATAAGTAAGAAAAAATATGAAATCAGACAAAAAATTTTTGAATAAACTGTAAAGGTTCTTAGTCCCAAAAGACGTAACTGCTCAAAAAATATTTAACTCACAAAACACTTGTTTTTTGGTATTTGAGGGTTATTTATATCGCTTATCAATAATTAATAAGAAAAAATGTGAAATCAGACAAAAAAAATTTATTAAACTTGAAAGGTTCTTAGTCCCAAAAGACGAAACTGCTCAAAAAATATTTAACTCACAAAACACTTGTTTTTTGGTATTTGAGGGTTATTAATATCGCTTATCAATAATAAGTAAGAAATAATATGAAATAAGACAAAAAAAAATTGATAAAACTTGAAAGGTTCTTAGTCCCAAAAGACGAAACTGCTCAAAAAATATTTAAGTCGCAAAACACTTGTTTTTTGGTATTTGAGGGTTTTTAATATCGCTTATCAATAATAAGTAAGAAAAAATATGAAATCAGACAAAATTTTTTTGATTATACTTGAAAGGTTCTTAGTCTTTAAAGACAAAACTGCTCAAAAAATATTTAACTCACAAAACACTTGTTTTTTGGTATTTGAGGGTTATTTATATCGCTTATCAATAATAAGTAAGAAAAAATATGAAATCAGACAAAAAAAAATTGATTACACTGGAAAGGTTCTTAGTCCCATAAGACGAAACTGCTCAAAAAATATTTAACTCACAAAACGCTTGTTTTTTGGTATTTGAGGGGTATTAATATCGCTTATCAATAATAAGTAAGTAATTATATTAAATCAGACAAAAAAAATTGACTTAACTTGAATCGTTCTTAGTCTCAATAGAGGAAAATGCGCAAAAAATATTTAACTCACAAAACACTTGTTTTTTTGTATTTGAGGGTTATTAATATCGCTTATCAATAATAAGTAAGAAAAAATATGAAATCAGACAAAAAAAAATTGATTAAACTTGAAAGGTTCTAAGTCCCAAAGGACGAAACTGCTCAAAAAATATTTAACTCACAAAACACTTGTTTTTTGGTATTTGAGGGTTATTTATATCGCTTATGAATAATAAGTAAGAAAAAATATGAAATCAGACAAAAAAAAATTGATTAAACTTGAAAGGTTCTTAGTCCCAAAAGACGAAACTGCTCAAAAAATATTTAACTCACAAAACGCTTGTTTTTTGGTATTTGAGGGGTATTAATATCGCTTATCAATAATAAGTAAGAAATAATATGAAATCAGACAAAAAAATTTTGATTAAACTGTAAAGGTTCTTAGTCCCAAAAGACGTAACTGCTCAAAAAATATTTAACTCACAAAACACTTGTTTTTTGGTATTTGAGGGTTATTTATATCGCTTATCAATAATAAGTAAGAAAAAATGTGAAATCAGACAAAAAAAATTTGATTAAACTTGAAAGGTTCTTAGTCCCAAAAGACGAAACTGCTCAAAAAATTATTTAATTCACAAAACACTTGTTTTTTGGTATTTGAGGGTGATTAATATCGCTTATCAATAATAAGTAAGTAATAATATGAAATCAGACAAAAAAAAATTGACTAAACTTGAATCGTTCTTAGTCTAAATAGAGGAAAATGCGCAAAAAATATTTAACTCACAAAACACTTGTTTTTTGGTATTTGAGGGTTATTTATATCGCTTATCAATAATAAGTAAGAAAAAATATGAAATCAGACAAAAAAAAATTTATTAAACTTGAAAGGTTCTTAGTCCCAAAAGACGAAGACTCAAAAAATATTTAACTCACAAAAAACTTGTTTTTTTGTATTTGAGGGTAATTAATATCGCTTATCAATAATAAGTAAGAAAAAATATGAAATCAGACAAAAAAAAATTGATTAAACTTGAAAGGTTCTTAGTCCCAAAAGACGCAACTGCTCAAAAAATATTTAACTCACAAAACACTTGTTTTTTGGTATTTGAGGGTTATTTATATCGCTTATCAATAATAAATAAGAAAAAATGTGAAATCAGACAAAAAAAAATTGATTACACTGGAAAGGTTCTTAGTCCCATAAGACGAAACTGCTCAAAAAATATTTAACTCACAAAACGCTTGTTTTTTGGTATTTGAGGGGTATTAATATCGCTTATCAATAATAAGTAAGTAATTATATTAAATCAGACAAAAAAAATTGACTTAACTTGAATCGTTCTTAGTCTCAATAGAGGAAAATGCGCAAAAAATATTTAACTCACAAAACACTTGTTTTTTTGTATTTGAGGGTTATTAATATCGCTTATCAATAATAAGTAAGAAAAAATATGAAATCAGACAAAAAAAAATTGATTAAACTTGAAAGGTTCTAAGTCCCAAAGGACGAAACTGCTCAAAAAATATTTAACTCACAAAACACTTGTTTTTTGGTATTTGAGGGTTATTTATATCGCTTATGAATAATAAGTAAGAAAAAATATGAAATCAGACAAAAAAAAATTGATTAAACTTGAAAGGTTCTTAGTCCCAAAAGACGAAACTGCTCAAAAAATATTTAACTCACAAAACGCTTGTTTTTTGGTATTTGAGGGGTATTAATATCGCTTATCAATAATAAGTAAGAAATAATATGAAATCAGACAAAAAAATTTTGATTAAACTGTAAAGGTTCTTAGTCCCAAAAGACGTAACTGCTCAAAAAATATTTAACTCACAAAACACTTGTTTTTTGGTATTTGAGGGTTATTTATATCGCTTATCAATAATAAGTAAGAAAAAATGTGAAATCAGACAAAAAAAATTTGATTAAACTTGAAAGGTTCTTAGTCCCAAAAGACGAAACTGCTCAAAAAATTATTTAATTCACAAAACACTTGTTTTTTGGTATTTGAGGGTGATTAATATCGCTTATCAATAATAAGTAAGTAATAATATGAAATCAGACAAAAAAAAATTGACTAAACTTGAATCGTTCTTAGTCTAAATAGAGGAAAATGCGCAAAAAATATTTAACTCACAAAACACTTGTTTTTTGGTATTTGAGGGTTATTTATATCGCTTATCAATAATAAGTAAGAAAAAATATGAAATCAGACAAAAAAAAATTTATTAAACTTGAAAGGTTCTTAGTCCCAAAAGACGAAGACTCAAAAAATATTTAACTCACAAAACACTTGTTTTTTTGTATTTGAGGGTAATTAATATCGCTTATCAATAATAAGTAAGAAAAAATATGAAATCAGACAAAAAAAAATTGATTAAACTTGAAAGGTTCTTAGTCCCAAAAGACGCAACTGCTCAAAAAATATTTAACTCACAAAACACTTGTTTTTTGGTATTTGAGGGTTATTTATATCGCTTATCAATAATAAATAAGAAAAAATGTGAAATCAGACAAAAAAAAATTGATTAAACTTGAAAGGTTCTTAGTCCCAAAAGACGTAACTGCTCAAAAAATATTTAACTCACAAAACACTTGTTTTTTGGTATTTGAGGGTTATTTATATCGCTTATCAATAATAAATAAGAAAAAATGTGAAATCAGACAAAAAAAAATTGATTAAACTTGAAAGGTTCTTAGTCCCAAAAGACGAAACTGCTCAAAAAATATTTAACTCGCAAAACACTTGTTTTTTGGTATTTGAGGGTTATTAATATCGCTTATCAATGATAAGTAAGAAAAAATATGAAATCAGACAAAAAATTTTTGATTAAACTTGAAAGGTTCTTAGTCTTAAAAGACAAAACTGCTCAAAAAATATTTAACTCACAAAACACTTGTTTTTTGGTATTTGAGGGTTATTTATATCGCTTATCAATAATAAGTAAGAAAAAATATGAAATCAGAAAAAAAAATTGATAACACTTGAAAGGTTCTTAGTCCCAAAAGACGAAACTGCTCAAAAAATATTTAACTCACAAAACGCTTGTTTTTTGGTATTTGAGGGTTATTAATATCGCTTATCAATAATAAGTAAGTAATAATATAAAATCAGACAAAAAAAATTGACTAAACTTGAATCGTTCTTAGTCTAAATAGAGGAAAATGCGCAAAAAATATTTAACTCACAAAACACTTGTTTTTTTGTATTTGAGGGTAATTAATATCGCTTATCAATAATAAGTAAGAAAAAATATGAAATCAGAAAAAATAAAATTGATTAAACTTGAAAGGTTCTTAGTCCCAAAAGACGAAACTGCTCAAAAAATATTTAACTCACAAAACACTTGTTTTTTGGTATTTGAGGGTTATTAATATCGCTTATCAATAATAAGTAAGAAAAAATATGAAATCAGACAAAATTTTTTTGAATAAACTGTAAAGGTTCTTAGTCCCAAAAGACGTAACTGCTCAAAAAATATTTAACTCACAAAACACTTGTTTTTTGGTATTTGAGGGTTATTTATATCGCTTATCAATAAATAATAAGAAAAAATGTGAAATCAGACAAAAAAAATTTGATTAAACTTGAAAGGTTCTTAGTCCCAAAAGACGAAACTGCTCAAAAAATATTTAACTCACAAAACACTTGTTTTTTGGTATTTGAGGGTTATTAATATCGCTTATCAATAATAAATAAGAAAAAATGTGAAATCAGACAAAAAAAAATTGATTAAACTTTAAAGGTTCTTAGTCCCAAAAGACGAAACTGCTCAAAAAATTATTTAATTCACAAAACACTTGTTTTTTGGTATTTGAGGGTGATTAATATCGCTTATCAATAATAAGTAAGAAAAAATATGAAATCAGACAAAAAAAAATTGATTAAACTTGAAAGGTTCTTAGTCCCAAAAGACGAAACTGCTCAAAAAATATTTAACTCACAAAACACTTGTTTTTTGGTATTTGAGGGTTATTAATATCGCTTATCAATAATAAGTAAGAAAAAATATGAAATCAGACAAAAAAATTTTGAATAAACTGTAAAGGTTCTTAGTCCCAAAAGACGTAACTGCTCAAAAAATATTTAACTCACAAAACACTTGTTTTTTGGTATTTGAGGGTTATTTATATCGCTTATCAATAATTAATAAGAAAAAATGTGAAATCAGACAAAAAAAATTTATTAAACTTGAAAGGTTCTTAGTCCCAAAAGACGAAACTGCTCAAAAAATATTTAACTCACAAAACACTTGTTTTTTGGTATTTGAGGGTTATTAATATCGCTTATCAATAAAAAGTAAGAAATAATATGAAATAAGACAAAAAAAAATTGATAAAACTTGAAAGGTTCTTAGTCCCAAAAGACGAAACTGCTCAAAAAATATTTAAGTCGCAAAACACTTGTTTTTTGGTATTTGAGGGTTATTAATATCGCTTATCAATAATAAGTAAGAAAAAATATGAAATCAGACAAAATTTTTTTGATTATACTTGAAAGGTTCTTAGTCTTTAAAGACAAAACTGCTCAAAAAATATTTAACTCACAAAACACTTGTTTTTTGGTATTTGAGGGTTATTTATATCGCTTATCAATAATAAGTAAGAAAAAATATGAAATCAGACAAAAAAAAATTGATTACACTGGAAAGGTTCTTAGTCCCAAAAGACGAAACTGCTCAAAAAATATTTAACTCACAAAACGCTTGTTTTTTGGTATTTGAGGGGTATTAATATCGCTTATCAATAATAAGTAAGTAATTATATTAAATCAGACAAAAAAAATTGACTTAACTTGAATCGTTCTTAGTCTCAATAGAGGAAAATGCGCAAAAAATATTTAACTCACAAAACACTTGTTTTTTGGTATTTGAGGGTGATTAATATCGCTTATCAATAATAAGTAAGAAAAAATATGAAATCAGACAAAAAAAAATTGATTAAACTTGAAAGGTTCTTAGTCCCAAAAGACGAAACTGCTCAAAAAATATTTAACTCACAAAACACTTGTTTTTTGGTATTTGAGGGTTATTAATATCGCTTATCAATAATAAGTAAGAAAAAATATGAAATCAGACAAAAAAATTTTGAATAAACTGTAAAGGTTCTTAGTCCCAAAAGACGTAACTGCTCAAAAAATATTTAACTCACAAAACACTTGTTTTTTGGTATTTGAGGGTTATTTATATCGCTTATCAATAATTAATAAGAAAAAATGTGAAATCAGACAAAAAAAATTTATTAAACTTGAAAGGTTCTTAGTCCCAAAAGACGAAACTGCTCAAAAAATATTTAACTCACAAAACACTTGTTTTTTGGTATTTGAGGGTTATTAATATCGCTTATCAATAATAAGTAAGAAATAATATGAAATAAGACAAAAAAAAAATTGATAAAACTTGAAAGGTTCTTAGTCCCAAAAGACGAAACTGTTAAAAAAATATTTAAGTCGCAAAACACTTGTTTTTTGGTATTTGAGGGTTATTAATATCGCTTATCAATAATAAGTAAGAAAAAATATGAAATCAGACAAAATTTTTTTGATTATACTTGAAAGGTTCTTAGTCTTTAAAGACAAAACTGCTCAAAAAATATTTAACTCACAAAACACTTGTTTTTTGGTATTTGAGGGTTATTTATATCGCTTATCAATAATAAGTAAGAAAAAATATGAAATCAGACAAAAAAAAATTGATTACACTGGAAAGGTTCTTAGTCCCATAAGACGAAACTGCTCAAAAAATATTTAACTCACAAAACGCTTGTTTTTTGGTATTTGAGGGGTATTAATATCGCTTATCAATAAAAAGTAAGTAATTATATTAAATCAGACAAAAAAAATTGACTTAACTTGAATCGTTCTTAGTCTCAATAGAGGAAAATGCGCAAAAAATATTTAACTCACAAAACACTTGTTTTTTGGTATTTGAGGGTTATTTATATCGCTTATCAATAATAAGTAAGAAAAAATATGAAATCAGACAAAAAAAAATTTATTAAACTTGAAAGGTTCTTAGTCCCAAAAGACGAAGACTCAAAAAATATTTAACTCACAAAACACTTGTTTTTTTGTATTTGAGGGTAATTAATATCGCTTATCAATAATAAGTAAGAAAAAATATGAAATCAGACAAAAAAAAATTGATTAAACTTGAAAGGTTCTTAGTCCCAAAAGACGCAACTGCTCAAAAAATATTTAACTCACAAAACACTTGTTTTCTGGTATTTGAGGGTTATTTATATCGCTTATCAATAATAAATAAGAAAAAATGTGAAATCAGACAAAAAAAAATTGATTAAACTTGAAAGGTTCTTAGTCCCAAAAGACGTAACTGCTCAAAAAATATTTAACTCACAAAACACTTGTTTTTTGGTATTTGAGGGTTATTTATATCGCTTATCAATAATAAATAAGAAAAAATGTGAAATCAGACAAAAAAAAATTGATTAAACTTGAAAGGTTCTTAGTCCCAAAAGACGAAACTGCTCAAAAAATATTAAACTCACAAAACACCTTTTTTTTTGTATTTGAGGGTTATTTATATCGCTTATCAATAATAAATAAGAAAAAATGTGAAATCAGACAAAAAAAAATTGATTAAACTTTAAAGGTTCTTAGTCCCAAAAGACGAAACTGCTCAAAAAATTATTTAATTCACAAAACACTTGTTTTTTGGTATTTGAGGGTGATTAATATCGCTTATCAATAATAAGTAAGTAATAATATGAAATAAGACAAAAAAAAATTGATTAAACTTGAAAGGTTCTTAGTCCCAAAAGACGAAACTGCTCAAAAAATATTTAACTCACAAAACGCTTGTTTTTTGGTATTTGAGGGGTATTAATATCGCTTATCAATAATAAGTAAGTAATAATATTAAATCAGACAAAAAAAATTGACTTAACTTGAATCGTTCTTAGTCTCAATAGAGGAAAATGCGCAAAAAATATTTAACTCACAAAACACTTGTTTTTTGGTATTTGAGGGTTATTTATATCGCTTATCAATAATTAATAAGAAAAAATGTGAAATCAGACAAAAAAAATTTGATTAAACTTGAAAGGCTCTTAGTCCCAAAAGACGAAACTGCTCAAAAAATAATTAACTCACAAAACACTTGTTTTTTGGTATTTGAGGGTTATTTATATCGCTTATCAATAATAAGTAAGAAAAAATATGAAATCAGACAAAAAAAAATTTATTAAACTTGAAAGGTTCTTAGTCCCAAAAGACGAAACTGCTCAAAAAATATTTAACTCACAAAACACTTGTTTTTTGGTATTTGAGGGTTATTTATATCGCTTATCAATAATAAATAAGAAAAAATGTGAAATTGGACAAAAAAAATTTGATTAAACTTCAAAGGTTCTTAGTCCCAAAAGACGAAACTGCTCAAAAAATATTAAACTCACAAAACACCTTTTTTTTGGTATTTGAGGGTTATTTATATCGCTTATCAATAATAAATAAGAAAAAATGTGAAATCAGACAAAAAAAAATTGATTAAACTTGAAAGGTTCTTAGTCCCAAAAGACGAAACTGCTCAAAAAATATTTAACTCACAAAACAGTTGTTTTTTGGTATTTGAGGGTTATTAATATCGCTTATCAATAATAAGTAAGAAAAAATATGAAATCAGACAAAAAAATTTTGATTAAACTGTAAAGGTTCTTAGTCCCAAAAGACGTAACTGCTCAAAAAATATTTAACTCACAAAACACTTGTTTTTTGGTATTTGAGGGTTATTTATATCGCTTATCAATAATAAGTAAGTAATAATATGAAATAAGACAAAAAAAAAATGATTAAACTTGAAAGGTTCTTAGTCCCAAAAGACGAAACTGCTCAAAAAATATTTAACTCACAAAACGCTTGTTTTTTGGTATTTGAGGGGTATTAATATCGCTTATCAATAATAAGTAAGTAATAATATTAAATCAGACAAAAAAAATTGACTTAACTTGAATCGTTCTTAGTCTCAATAGAGGAAAATGCGCAAAAAATATTTAACTCACAAAACACTTGTTTTTTGGTATTTGAGGGTTATTTATATCGCTTATCAATAATAAGTAAGAAAAAATATGAAATCAGACAAAAAAAAATTTATTAAACTTGAAAGGTTCTTAGTCCCAAAAGACGAAGACTCAAAAAATATTTAACTCACAAAACACTTGTTTTTTGGTATTTGAGGGTTATAAATATCGCTTATCAATAATAAGTAAGAAATAATATGAAATAAGACAAAAAATAATTGATTAAACTTGAAAGGTTCTTAGTCTCAAAAGACGAAACTGCTCAAAAAATATTTAACTCGCAAAACACTTGTTTTTTGGTATTTGAGGGTTATTTATATCGCTTATCAATAATAAGTAAGAAAAAATATGAAATCAGACAAAAAAAAATTGATTACACTGGAAAGGTTCTTAGTCCCATAAGACGAAACTGCTCAAAAAATATTTAACTCACAAAACGCTTGTTTTTTGGTATTTGAGGGGTATTAATATCGCTTATCAATAATAAGTAAGTAATTATACTAAATCAGACAAAAAAAATTGACTTAACTTGAATCGTTCTTAGTCTCAATAGAGGAAAATGCGCAAAAAATATTTAACTCACAAAACACTTGTTTTTTTGTATTTGAGGGTTATTAATATCGCTTATCAATAATAAGTAAGAAAAAATATGAAATCAGACAAAAAAAAATTGATTAAACTTGAAAGGTTCTTAGTCCCAAAGGACGAAACTGCTCAAAAAATATTTAACTCACAAAACACTTGTTTTTTGGTATTTGAGGGTTATTTATATCGCTTATCAATAATAAGTAAGAAAAAATATGAAATCAGACAAAAAAAAATTGATTAAACTTGAAAGGTTCTTAGTCCCAAAAGACGAAACTGCTCAAAAAATATTTAACTCACAAAACGCTTGTTTTTTGGTATTTGAGGGGTATTAATATCGCTTATCAATAATAAGTAAGAAATAATATGAAATCAGACAAAAAAATTTTGATTAAACTGTAAAGGTTCTTAGTCCCAAAAGACGTAACTGCTCAAAAAATATTTAACTCACAAAACACTTGTTTTTTGGTATTTGAGGGTTATTTATATCGCTTATCAATAATAAGTAAGAAAAAATGTGAAATCAGACAAAAAAAAATTGATTAAACTTGAAAGGTTCTTAGTCCCAAAAGACGAAACTGCTCAAAAAATTATTTAATTCACAAAACACTTGTTTTTTGGTATTTGAGGGTGATTAATATCGCTTATCAATAATAAGTAAGTAATAATATGAAATCAGACAAAAAAAAATTGACTAAACTTGAAAGGTTCTTAGTCTCAATAGAGGAAAATGCGCAAAAAATATTTAACTCACAAAACACTTGTTTTTTGGTATTTGAGGGTTATTTATATCGCTTATCAATAATAAGTAAGAAAAAATATGAAATCAGACAAAAAAAAATTTATTAAACTTGAAAGGTTCTTAGTCCCAAAAGACGAAGACTCAAAAAATATTTAACTCACAAAACACTTGTTTTTTGGTATTTGAGGGTTATTAATATCGCTTATCAATAATAAGTAAGAAATAATATGAAATAAGACAAAAAAAAATTGATTAAACTTGAAAGGTTCTTAGTCTCAAAAGACGAAACTGCTCAAAAAATATTTAACTCGCAAAACACTTCTTTTTTGGTATTTGAGGGTTATTAATATCGCTTATCAATAATAAGTAAGAAAAAATATGAAATCGGACAAAATTTTTTTGATTAAACTGTAAAGGTTCTTAGTCTTAAAAGACAAAACTGCTCAAAAAATATTTAACTCACAAAACGCTTGTTTTTTGGTATTTGAGGGTTATTTATATCGCTTATCAATAATAAGTAAGTAATAATATAAAATCAGACAAAAAAAATTGACTAAACTTGAATCGTTCTTAGTCTAAATAGAGGAAAATGCGCAAAAAATATTTAACTCACAAAACACTTATTTTTTTGTATTTGAGGGTAATTAATATCGCTTATCAATAATAAGTAAGAAAAAATATGAAATCAGACAAAAAAAAATTGATTAAACTTGAAAGGTTCTTAGTCCCAAAAGACGCAACTGCTCAAAAAATATTTAACTCACAAAACACTTGTTTTTTGGTATTTGAGGGTTATTAATATCGCTTATCAATAATAAGTAAGAAATAATATGAAATAAGACAAAAAAAAATTGATAAAACTTGAAAGGTTCTTAGTCCCAAAAGACGAAACTGCTCAAAAAATATTTAAGTCGCAAAACACTTGTTTTTTGGTATTTGAGGGTTATTAATATCGCTTATCAATAATAAGTAAGAAAAAATATGAAATCAGACAAAAATTTTTTGATTATACTTGAAAGGTTCTTAGTCTTTAAAGACAAAACTGCTCAAAAAATATTTAACTCACAAAACACTTGTTTTTTGGTATTTGAGGGTTATTTATATCGCTTATCTATATAAATAAAAATGTAAATGTTCGTTAATTGAAGGCAGCTAATCTCCGGAAGTTCTCTACCGATCGCTTTGAAATTTTGAGTAAAGTTAATATTCGTCAACGGAAATGTTATTTGATTTTTATTTATATATATATATATCAGTGTATATAATTTTTTTTTTAAATCAAAAAGAAATATTTATGCGAACCTCTCGGGGACAAGACGAATCTCATTTTGACAGTTGACCATATTCTATTTGACGTTTCGTAATTAATATTTATAAAGTCTATATACATAATATAAATATAAAATAATTTTATGTTTAATATTAAATCATAAATTTTATAACTAATACATATTTCATAAATAATAAATTTTATCAACTAAACATTTTGACAGTTGACCATATTCTATTTTGACATTTCGTGATGAATATTTTTATTCAAATAAGTCTATATACATAAAATATAAAATAATTTTATCTTTAATATCTTCTTAAATAAATCTATATAAATTATAAATATATAAATTATAAATAAATTATTTAATAATTTTATGTTTAATAATAAGTCGAGACACGAAAGAATTGCGATCTGTTTTACCGACGGTGATCTCACTGAGCAATTATATTACGAAAAGTTCTCACAGTCGCCATTTTCAAGTACATATTGACTTGTGATCAAATCATATTTACGTTTAATTTATATAAAATTTTAGTTATATAGATAAGATAATAGATAATTGACTTCAATAAATGTGGTAAGTTATTGATATTATATTTAAATTAAAAAATATGAAGTAAAATCGTTCATTTAAAAAAAAATTGTTAGTTTTTAAATAACTTGCTATTTATTAGAAATCGATAAAATTTTAGCGATGTATTTTTACGACGTAAAAAGGAAAAGATGTACTTTAATGACGTAAAAAGGAAAAGATATTATACTCAAACTGGAAACATTATTCCTATGTTATACATACATAATATATATTGATCTTAAATACAGTATATTAAATAATTTTAAAACAATGACTTCATGTTAATTTAAGATAAAGTTGTATTATTTGTCAATAATTTTAAGTACTTGTATAACCTGTCACATGTTCATTTGTATAAAAAGACACTTTTATGTCATTAATTAAATAAATAAATTATTTGGTGGTACATTAGAAAGAAGTACCCGTAGAAATATCGCAAAAAAAATGAAAATTAAAACAAACTTTTGTCATTTCTGTCATTCTCAACACGGCCATTTTGGATATATACTGATTTTTTATTTTGCTTTCAATATATATTCAATTTTATTTATATAGATAAGATAATAGATAATTGACTTCAATAAATGTGGTAAGCTATTGATATTATATTTAAATTAAAAAATATTAAGTAAAATCGTTCATTTAAAAAAAATTCTAATTACGAACATGCGATGTATTTTAGGTTAAAATTAAACTTAATAAAAAATAGTTATATTGTCATAAAATTGACTTAATTATTATGGTAAGTTGTTTAAGTGAAAAAATAATGGACTTAAGAATTATATTTGATGAAAAACTTTCATTATTGATTCATATTTCAAAAGTTAACCTAACTTTTTTCCATAAGAAAAGTGACACATGTTAATTTAAGATAAAGTTGTATTATTTGTCAATAATTTTAAGTACTTGTATAACCTGTCACATGTTCATTTGTATATAAAGACACTTTTATGTCATTAATTAAATAAATAAATTATTTGGTGGTACATTAGAAAGAAGTACCCGTAGAAATATCGCAAAAAAATGAAAATTAAAACAAACTTTTACGCTGCTCAGTTACTTTTTTAATGTTTCACAATTTTATATGTTTTAACTTTCTTTTTTCTTACTGAACGTTGTTACATAAATAAATAAATAAATAATAGGTTTATTGATAGCAGCATAGTATGTCCAGATTATATTTAAATAACACTTTTAAAACACATAAATTGCAGATAATACATTATATACAGAAGCTATCAAAAGGTCTGGGCTCATCTAATAGCATCCCTTCGGCGAAGATACACCCCACCAATATAGGGCGAACCAAGCCACGGGGACAACAGATGTTTTGCAGCCCACACCCTAGCTTTTTCAGCCCAGCCCATCGTTGTATTGGGGCAAATTTATCAACTGTAACGTGGTAAGCTGCTGATTTTTTTTATAAATCGAAAAATTGTTTTCTCTAAACTGACGTTTTAATTCATAATTTTCATTATACTGACTTTGTAATGTATTGTATGATTTGTATCTATCTTTAAATGGGCCTAGATCCACTGTGAATTAATACTAATTACGAACATTTAATTAAAACATCACCAAATATTATTTGACAATTTAATTGTATCTTTGTTTATATTTCAAAATCTATCAAATCGTATGTAGTAATGGAGATTTGTAACAATGTCACTATTGTTAGTTTTTTGTAATGTATTTACCTAAATAACTTGCTATTTATTAGAATCGATTCCCTTATATTAAAGTCGATAAAATAATTAAAATTACTTAACGTCGTTACATCGTTGTATTGGGGCAAATTTGTCAAGTGTCTTAGGACTCATCCTAGAGTTTCCGAAATATAATAATATTATTCAGAAACATCAAACCGAATATGTGATTAATTTGATTCCTTTGTTCCAGAGATGCCACGAATGTACTGAGGGAATCCGCCAAGCCAAAGAGAAAACAACTGCGTTTGAAGGGAAATATTTTGTTAATATTTTATTTTGTTTTTTCTTTGTTTTTTCTTTGTTTTTTAGTTCGTGTATTTTATAAGTTTTGTCTTTTCAGTGCAATCGATCTGCTTTAGTTTATCAAAATAATGCCTCGCAGAAAATCAAACTTAGGTCGTCGTACACGCAGAGCGGAAGCAATGCGGCGAGTAATTGCAACTCAAACTGAGGAACAACGGGCATCAGCAAACGAGCGAAGCAGACAAATAATGGCTCAAATACGTGCCGAAGAAGCATTAGAGCGACGTGCAGACAGAATTGAGGATATACGGTTGCGATTACGGCGATCGCGTTCTGCAGCTTCAGAATTGCTTCGTTCTCAACAGAATGAACGCGATAGGCTGAGAATGGCTGAAATACGTCAACGAGAAACAGAAGATCAGCGTCAAACACGACTCCGTGCTCAGCAATCACGCGATTACAATCGCCTTGCATTCCGGTACAACCCAGCTGATGATTATAGTTTAAGTCGGCATGTTCTCATCGGCACTATGACTGAAGTGTGTTCTCATTGCAAGGCTCTAAAATTTAATGGAGAAACGAAAGGAATGTGTTGTGCCGCCGGAAAAATTAAACTGTCTCAACTTGGAGAACCGCCAGAGCCATTAAAAACTTTGCTTTCCGGATGTACCGCTGAATCAAAGCATTTCCTATCTAACATCAGGAAATACAACTCATGCTTCCAAATGACGTCTTTCGGCGCAGAAATCGTAACAGCTCAATTCATGCCAACCTTCAAAGTGAAAGGACAAATTTATCATAAAGCCGGCTCCCTGCTTCCATTGCCAGATGGTGAACATAAATTCCTACAAATGTATTTCATCGGTGATGGCAATGATGAATTGAATGCACGCTGCGGAATTTCTACTGGCATAAAAAGGTCCATCGTTTCCCAACTGCAAGAGCTTCTTCATGAAAAAAACAATTTAGTGCGTTTGTTCAAAACAGCAATTGACATGATGCCATCTGATACACACAAGATTGTTATTCATGCTGACAAAACACCTACTGGAGAACATGTGCGAAGGTTCAATGCTCCAACTATAGACGAAGTGGCAATTGTTATAGTCGGAGATCAATTCCAACCTAGAGATATTGTTCTTCATCGGAGAAACGATCAATTGACAAAAGTTGCCGAAACTCATCGATGCTACGATGCCCTGCAATATCCAATCATTTTTTGGGACGGTGCCGATGGATATCACTTCAATGTTAAGATGATAAATCCAGTCAGTGGCGAAGAAACAAATAAGAAATGCAGCGCAATGAACTATTATTCATACAGATTAATGATTCGAGAGAATGAAGACAATCACATTTTGAAATGCCGTCAATTGTTTCACCAATACATCGTAGATATGTATGCAAAAATTGAAACAGAACGTTTGATATTCATCCGTTTGAATCAGACCAAGCTTCGCTCTGAAGAATACGTTCATTTGCGAGATGCAGTTGTAAATGACGGTAATACAACTAACGTTGGAAGACTAACGATTTTGCCATCTTCATATACAGGCAGTCCACGTCATATGCATGAGTATGCTCAAGATGCAATTGCGTATGTTCGTCACTATGGGTGTCCAGATCTATTCATTACATTTACGTCCAATCCAGCTTGGGACGATATACAGCAGCTCTTATTTCCTGAACAATCGCCAGTGGATAGGCATGACATCACAGCACGTGTTTTCAGACAGAAGCTGAAATCGCTGATGAATTTCATGGTAAAACATGAAGTGTTTGGGTCTGTGCGCTGCTGGATGTACTCAGTGGAATGGCAAAAGAGAGGATTGCCACATGCACATATACTAATCTGGCTTTATAACAAAATCACTTCAAACGAAATCGACAATGTAATATGCGCTGAAATACCCGATGCCGACGTCGATAAGAATTTGCATGAAGTTGTGACGAAAAATATGATACATGGACCTTGCGGTACACTAAATCCAAATTCGCCATGCATGATAGACGGAAAATGCTCTAAGCGATATCCTCGAGCATTAGTATCCAACACAGTTACCGGAAACGATGGATATCCTTTATACAGAAGAAGATCAACAGAAGATGGTGGTAAATTAGCAACTATACAAATGCGAAACGGTGACATTGAAGTAGATAACCGTTGGGTTGTTCCATATTCGCCTTTGCTATCAAAAACATACAAAGCGCACATAAATGTGGAATACTGTAACTCCGTTAAATCGATCAAATACATTTGTAAGTACGTGAATAAAGGCAGCGACATGGCAGTTTTTGGCGTGCAACCAGAAAGAAGTGATAGGAATGCGGTCATACATATCGATGAAATCGCACAGTATCAGACTGGAAGATACATAAGCAGCAATGAAGCTGTATGGCGAATTCTTTCATTTCCCATACATGAACGAAGTCCGGCTGTTGTTCACTTAGCAGTGCATCTAGAAAATGGACAACGCGTTTATTTCACAGCTGCAAATGTGCAACAAATAGCCCTGAATCCACCGGCTACAACATTAACTGCTTTCTTCACGTTATGTCAAAATGACGCATTTGCGAAAACACTGCTGTATTCGGAAGTGCCTACGTATTACACGTGGAATGCGAGTAGAAAATCATTTGAACGACGCAAACGAGGAGAGCGAATCAACGGACAACCTGGCATATTCAAAGAAAATACGATAGGCAGACTGTACACCGTGCATCCCAATCAAGATGAATGCTTCTTTCTCCGCATGCTGTTGGTAAATGTGCCCGGTCCAACGTCTTTCCAGCAATTGAGAATTGTCAACGGCGTTACACATGCCACTTTCCGCAGTGCATGTCAAGCTCTGAATTTATTGGAGAACGACCGACACTGGGATGTATGCATTAATGACGCGTGCAACATGTCACATCCACATCAAATTCGTGCATTGTTTGCAATCATATTGACCACCTGCTCTCCTTCATGTCCAACAGAGCTATGGGAGAAATATAAATCGCACATAGCTGAAGATATTTTACGTCGAATACGCGAGGAAAATTCAAATACGAACATGGATTTCTCAGCAGAAATCTACAACGAAGCTTTGATAATGATTGAAGATTTGTGCTTAGAAATAGCGAACAAAGTTCTCAATCAATTGGGAATGCCATCACCGAATCGATCTGCTGCTGCTTTGTTCGACGTAGAATGGCGTCGTGAACAAAATTACAACACGGGTGATCTTTTGTCGTATGTGCAATCAAATATTTCTAAGCTAACGCTTGAGCAAAAAGGCATTTACGATCAGATAATGCAAACTGTCAATAAAGGGGTTGGAGAAATCTTCTTCTTAGATGCGCCAGGAGGAACTGGTAAAACGTTCCTAATTAGATTGATTCTGGCAGCAATTCGATCCCAAAATGGCATAGCCTTAGCTCTTGCGTCGTCAGGAATAGCTGCGACACTTCTACCAGGTGGAAGAACTGCTCATTCCGCTTTGAAATTGCCATTGAACATGCGATTCATTGAAACTCCCACGTGCAACGTTTCCAAAGCATCCGGCATGGGAAAAGTATTGCAGAAATGCAAAGTTATTGTTTGGGATGAATGCACAATGGCACACAAAAAGTCGCTCGAAGCTCTTGATCGATCATTGCGAGATTTGCGTGGAAACATCAGACCATTTGGGAACGCATTAATATTGCTTGCAGGAGATTTCAGGCAAACATTACCTGTAATTCCTCGATCGACACCGGCGGATGAAATAAATGCTTGCCTGAAATACTCTATTTTGTGGCGACACGTAAAGACGTTGAAATTAACTATAAATATGCGTGTCCAGTTGCAAAACGATCGATCAGCTGAGATATTCTCACATCAATTGCTGGAAATCGGGAATGGAAAGGTACCAGTTGATCTGATCTCAGGACGAATTTCATTGCCTCATAACTTCTGCAACTTAGTGACGTCAAAAGAAGAATTGGTTGAAAAAGTATTTCCCAATATTCAAATAAATTATAAAAATCACGATTGGCTGAGTGAACGAGCTATTCTTGCCGCCAAGAACAAAGACGTCTACAAACTTAACAATATTATTCAGTCTAACATTCAAAGCGAGGTAGTCACATACAAGTCCGTCGACACTGTTGTGGAAGCAGATGAAGCAATTAATTATCCAACAGAATTTTTGAATTCACTAGATCTGCCAGGGATGCCACCGCACGTACTGCAATTGAAAATTGGCGTGCCAATTATCATGTTGCGAAATATCAACCAGCCAAAGCTTTGCAACGGCACGCGGCTTGCAGTAAAAAAATTAATGAGCAACGTCGTAGAAGCGACAATTTTGACAGGACCTTTCAAAGGTGAAGATGTCCTCATTCCTCGCATTCCTATGATTCCAACGGATATGCCATTTCAATTTAAGAGATTACAATTCCCAATTCGATTAGCGTTTGCGATCACCATCAACAAGGCTCAGGGGCAATCTTTAGAATTGTGCGGTTTAGATTTAGAGACGGATTGCTTCTCACATGGACAATTATATGTTGCGTGTTCTAGAGTCGGCAAACCAGACAATCTCTATATCTGCACAGACAATGGGACAACAAAAAATATTGTTTATCCACAAGCATTGTGAAATTTAATAAACAGTTGTATATAAAACGGACAATATAATAAGAGCGCCCACTGTTGAATGTAACGGCAACACACGCAATATAGATTTCAATTTATTTTAATTCCGAATATTAAATATCTTTTAATTCGGGTTTTTTAAACCGGTTTTTGTTATTTTTGTTATTATTGATTTTCATTTGAATTAATGGTATATATCTGTGTATGTTTTATACATTTGAATTATTAAAAGTTTCATGCAACTAACTTTTAACAAATGTCACATTAGATTTTTAACGAACTGCCCATTTTTGCTAATTTGTAACAAGATTTATTATTAGTTTTATGTGATGTATTTACCTAAATAACTTGCTATTTATTACAATCGAGGCCTATCGAGGCCTATATTAAAGTTGATAAAATTTGATATTCATCCGTTTGAATCGGACCAAGCTTCGCTCTGAAGTATACGTTGATTTGCGAGATGCAGTTGTAAATGACGGTAATAGAACTAAGGTTGGAAGACTATAACTTCTGCAATTTAGTGATGTCACAAGAAGAATTGGTTGAAAAAGTATTTCCTTATATTCAAATCAATTATAAGAATCACAATTGGCTAAGTGAATGAGCTATTGTTGGGGCCAAGAACAAAGATGTCTACGAATTTAAGAATATTATTCAGTCCCTTTTTTAATGTTTGACAATTTTATATATTTTAAGTTTCTTTCTTCTTTTTCAGTGCAATCGATCTGCTTTAGTTCACCAAAATGTCGAGGAAGCAGCAGAACGACGTGTATCCAGACTTGAGGATGCACGGGGATTGCGTTCTGCAGCTTCAGAACTGGTTCTTTCTCAACAGAATGTACGCGACAGGCTGATAGTGGCTGAAAGAGGTCAGTAGGAATATCAAAAGTATCTTTTTTATATAGAATTTGATTTTCTATCTTTGTTTATATTTCAAAATCGTATGTAGAAATGGAGATTTTTTTAAGTTAGTTCCAATTATCTATTTGTCTTTGATTAACATTTAATTAGTTACAATTATCTCTCTGTCTTCCCTTAACATTTAATTAGTTACTTTTATGTTTCGCAATTTTGTATGTTGTCTGAAATACTCTACTTTGTGGCGAAATGTGAAGACGTTGAACTTAACTACAAATATGCGTGTAGAGCTGAAAAACGATCGATCAGATGAGCTATTCTCACACCAA
The DNA here is from genome assembly GCA_949825065.1 of Odontocerum albicorne. Classification (NCBI taxonomy): domain Eukaryota; kingdom Metazoa; phylum Arthropoda; class Insecta; order Trichoptera; family Odontoceridae; genus Odontocerum; species Odontocerum albicorne. Next base: position 4,559,181 of record OX463859.1, on the reverse strand, counting down.
TCGTATGTAGATTTATAACAAGATGTATTAATTTGTCATTATTGTTAGTTTTTTGTAATGTATTTACCTAAATAACTTTCTATTTATTAGAATCGAGCCTTATATTAAAGTCGATAAAATAATTATAATCACTGAACGTCGTTACAAGGTTGTATTGGGGCAAATTTGTGAACTGTCATAGAAAACAGAACATTTGATGTTCATCCGTTTGAATCAGACCAAGCTTCGCTCTGAAGTATACGTTCATTTGCGAGATGCAGTTGTAAATGACAGTAATAGAACTGAGGTTGGAAGACTATAACTTCTGCAATTTAGTGACGTTAAAAGAGGAATTGTTTGAAAAAGTATTTCCCTATATTCAAATCAATTATAAGAATCACGATTGGCTAAGTGAGCTATTGTTGGCGGCAAGAACAAAGATGTATCCAAACTTAACAATATTATTGAGTTGGTTTTTTAATGTTTCGCAATTTTATATGTTTTTCTTATAACTTTTTTTCTTCTTTTTCAGTGCAATCGATCTTTGATTTGAATTCAAATCATATAGTGAATTGACCTCTTGGAGTGACGCGATCATTTGCAAGCACGGTGATAAACGCGACAGACTGAGAGTGGCTGAAAGACATCAAAAATATTGTTTACCCAGATTGTATACAAGACATCAAAAATATTGTATACAAGAGATCAAAAATATTGTATACGCATTGTGAAATTAATAAAAATTGAAACGTGTGCTTTCTCTTTTCTTTCTTTTCCATTTAACCAGACTGAGCCACAGCAACGCGTGGCAGGGTACAGCTAGTCAATAATAAATAAGAAAAAATGTGAAATCAGACAAAAAAAATTTGATTAAACTTGAAAGGTTCTTAGTCCCAAAAGACGAAACTGCTCAAAAAATTATTTAATTCACAAAACACTTGTTTTTTGGTATTTGAGGGTGATTAATATCGCTTATCAATAATAAGTAAGTAATAATATGAAATCAGACAAAAAAAAATTGACTAAACTTGAAAGGTTCTTAGTCTCAATAGAGGAAAATGCGCAAAAAATATTTAACTCACAAAACACTTGTTTTTTGGTATTTGAGGGTTATTTATATCGCTTATCAATAATAAGTAAGAAAAAATATGAAATCAGACAAAAAAAAATTTATTAAACTTGAAAGGTTCTTAGTCCCAAAAGACGAAACTGCTCAAAAAATATTTAACTCACAAAACACTTGTTTTTTGGTATTTGAGGGTTATTAATATCGCTTATCAATAATAAGTAAGAAATAATATGAAATAAGACAAAAAAAAATTGATTAAACTTGAAAGGTTCTTAGTCTCAAAAGACGAAACTGCTCTAAAAATATTTTACTCGCAAAACACTTCTTTTTTGGTATTTGAGGGTTATTAATATCGCTAATCAATAATAAGTAAGAAAAAATATGAAATCGGACAAAATTTTTTTGATTAAACTGTAAAGGTTCTTAGTCTTAAAAGACAAAACTGCTCAAAAAATATTTAACTCACAAAACGCTTGTTTTTTGGTATTTGAGGGTTATTTATATCGCTTATCAATAATAAGTAAGTAATAATATAAAATCAGACAAAAAAAATTGACTTAACTTGAATCGTTCTTAGTCTAAATAGAGGAAAATGCGCAAAAAATATTTAACTCACAAAACACTTGTTTTTTTGTATTTGAGGGTAATTAATATCGCTTATCAATAATAAGTAAGAAAAAATATGAAATCAGACAAAAAAAAATTGATTAAACTTGAAAGGTTCTTAGTCCCAAAAGACGCAACTGCTCAAAAAATATTTAACTCACAAAACACTTGTTTTTTGGTATTTGAGGGTTATTTATATCGCTTATCAATAATAAATAAGAAAAAATGTGAAATCAGACAAAAAAAAATTGATTAAACTTGAAAGGTTCTTAGTCCCAAAAGACGTAACTGCTCAAAAAATATTTAACTCACAAAACACTTGTTTTTTGGTATTTGAGGGTTATTTATATCGCTTATCAATAATAAATAAGAAAAAATGTGAAATCAGACAAAAAAAAATTGATTAAACTTGAAAGGTTCTTAGTCCCAAAAGACGAAACTGCTCAAAAAATATTTAACTTACAAAACACCTTTTTTTTTGTATTTGAGGGTTATTTATATCGCTTATGAATAATAAATAAGAAAAAATGTGAAATCAGACAAAAAAAAATTGATTAAACTTTAAAGGTTCTTAGTCCCAAAAGACGAAACTGCTCAAAAAATTATTTAATTCACAAAACACTTGTTTTTTGGTATTTGAGGGTGATTAATATCGCTTATCAATAATAAGTAAGTAATAATATGAAATAAGACAAAAAAAAATTGATTAAACTTGAAAGGTTCTTAGTCCCAAAAGACGAAACTGCTCAAAAAATATTTAACTCACAAAACGCTTGTTTTTTGGTATTTGAGGGGTATTAATATCGCTTATCAATAATAAGTAAGTAATAATATTAAATCAGACAAAAAAAATTGACTTAACTTGAATCGTTCTTAGTCTCAATAGAGGAAAATGCGCAAAAAATATTTAACTCACAAAACACTTGTTTTTTGGTATTTGAGGGTTATTTATATCGCTTATCAATAATTAATAAGAAAAAATGTGAAATCAGACAAAAAAAATTTGATTAAACTTGAAAGGCTCTTAGTCCCAAAAGACGAAACTGCTCAAAAAATAATTAACTCACAAAACACTTGTTTTTTGGTATTTGAGGGTTATTTATATCGCTTATCAATAATAAGTAAGAAAAAATATGAAATCAGACAAAAAAAAATTTATTAAACTTGAAAGGTTCTTAGTCCCAAAAGACGAAACTGCTCAAAAAATATTTAACTCACAAAACACTTGTTTTTTGGTATTTGAGGGTTATTTATATCGCTTATCAATAATAAATAAGAAAAAATGTGAAATTGGACAAAAAAAATTTGATTAAACTTCAAAGGTTCTTAGTCCCAAAAGACGAAACTGCTCAAAAAATATTAAACTCACAAAACACCTTTTTTTTGGTATTTGAGGGTTATTTATATCGCTTATCAATGATAAATAAGAAAAAATGTGAAATCAGACAAAAAAAAATTGATTAAACTTGAAAGGTTCTTAGTCCCAAAAGACGAAACTGCTCAAAAAATATTTAACTCACAAAACACTTGTTTTTTGGTATTTGAGGGTTATTAATATCGCTTATCAATAATAAGTAAGAAAAAATATGAAATCAGACAAAAAAATTTTGATTAAACTGTAAAGGTTCTTAGTCCCAAAAGACGTAACTGCTCAAAAAATATTTAACTCACAAAACACTTGTTTTTTGGTATTTGAGGGTTATTTATATCGCTTATCAATAATAAGTAAGTAATAATATGAAATAAGACAAAAAAAAATTGATTAAACTTGAAAGGTTCTTAGTCCCAAAAGACGAAACTGCTCAAAAAATATTTAACTCACAAAACGCTTGTTTTTTGGTATTTGAGGGGTATTAATATCGCTTATCAATAATAAGTAAGTAATAATATTAAATCAGACAAAAAAAATTGACTTAACTTGAATCGTTCTTAGTCTCAATAGAGGAAAATGCGCAAAAAATATTTAACTCACAAAACACTTGTTTTTTGGTATTTGAGGGTTATTTATATCGCTTATCAATAATAAATAAGAAAAAATGTGAAATCGGACAAAAAAAATTTGATTAAACTTGAAAGGCTCTTAGTCCCAAAAGACGAAACTGCTCAAAAAATAATAAACTCACAAAACACTTGTTTTTTGGTATTTGAGGGTTATTAATATCGCTTATCAATAATAAGTAAGAAAAAATATGAAATCAGACAAAAAAAAATTGATTAAACTTGAAAGGTTCTTAGTCCCAAAAGACGAAACTGCTCAAAAAATATTTAACTCACAAAACACTTGTTTTTTGGTATTTGAGGGTTATTTATATCGCTTATCAATAATAAATAAGAAAAAATGTGAAATCAGACAAAAAAAATTTGATTAAACTTGAAAGGTTCTTAGTCCCAAAAGACGAAAATGCTCAAAAAATATTAAACTCACAAAACACCTTTTTTTGGTATTTGAGGGTTATTTATATCGCTTATCAATAATAAATAAGAAAAAATGTGAAATCAGACAAAAAAAAATTGATTAAACTTGAAAGGTTCTTAGTCCCAAAAGACGAAACTGCTCAAAAAATATTTAACTCACAAAACACTTGTTTTTTGGTATTTGAGGGTTATTTATATCGCTTATCAATAATAAGTAAGAAAAAATATGAAATCAGACAAAAAATTTTTGATTAAACTGTAAAGGTTCTTAGTCCCAAAAGACGTAACTGCTCAAAAAATATTTAACTCACAAAACACTTGTTTTTTGGTATTTGAGGGTTATTTATATCGCTTATCAATAATAAATAAGAAAAAATGTGTAATCAGACAAAAAAAATTTGATTAAACTTGAAAGGTTCTTAGTCCCAAAAGACGAAACTGCTCAAAAAATATTTAACTCACAAAACACTTGTTTTTTGGTATTTGAGGGTTATTTATATCGCTTATCAATAATAAATAAGAAAAAATGTGAAATCGGACAAAAAAAATTTGATTAAACTTGAAAGGTTCTTAGTCCCAAAAGACGAAACTGCTCAAAAAATATTAAACTCACAAAACACCTTTTTTTTGGTATTTGAGGGTTATTTATATCGCTTATCAATAATAAATAAGAAAAAATGTGAAATCAGACAAAAAAAAATTGATTAAACTTGAAAGGTTCTTAGTCCCAAAAGACGAAACTGCTCAAAAAATATTTAAGTCGCAAAACACTTGTTTTTTTGGTATTTGAGGGTTATTAATATCGGTTATCAATAATAAGTAAGAAAAAATATGAAATCAGACAAAATTTTTTTGATTATACTTGAAAGGTTCTTAGTCTTTAAAGACAAAACTGCTCAAAAAATATTTAACTCACAAAACACTTGTTTTTTGGTATTTGAGGGTTATTTATATCGCTTATCAATAATAAGTAAGAAAAAATATGAAATCAGACAAAAAAAAATTGATTACACTTGAAAGGTTCTTAGTCCCATAAGACGAAACTGCTCAAAAAATATTTAACTCACAAAACGCTTGTTTTTTGGTATTTGAGGGGTATTAATATCGCTTATCAATAATAAGTAAGTAATTATATTAAATCAGACAAAAAAAATTGACTTAACTTGAATCGTTCTTAGTCTCAATAGAGGAAAATGCGCAAAAAATATTTAACTCACAAAACACTTGTTTTTTTGTATTTGAGGGTTATTAATATCGCTTATCAATAATAAGAAAGAAAAAATATGAAATCAGACAAAAAAAAATTGATTAAACTTGAAAGGTTCTTAGTCCCAAAGGACGAAACTGCTCAAAAAATATTTAACTCACAAAACACTTGTTTTTTGGTATTTCAGGGTTATTTATATCGCTTATCAATAATAAGTAAGAAAAAATATGAAATCAGACAAAAAAAAATTGATTAAACTTGAAAGGTTCTTAGTCCCAAAAGACGAAACTGCTCAAAAAATATTTAACTCACAAAACACTTGTTTTTTGGTATTTGAGGGGTATTAATATCGCTTATCAATAATAAGTAAGTAATAATATTAAATCAGACAAAAAAAATTGACTACACTTGAATCGTTCTTAGTCTCAATAGAGGAAAATGTGCAAAAAATATTTAACTCACAAAACACTTGTTTTTTGGTATTTGACGGTTATTTATATCGCTTATCAATAATAAGTAAGAAAAAATGTGAAATCAGACAAAAAAAATTTGATTAAACTTGAAAGCTTCTTAGTCCCAAAAGATGAAACTGCTCAAAAAATAATTATCTCACAAAACACTTGTTTTTTGGTATTTGAGGGTTATTAATATCGCTTATCAATAATAAGTAAGAAATAATATGAAATCAGACAAAAAAATTTTGATTAAACTGTAAAGGTTCTTAGTCCCAAAAGACGAAACTGCTCAAAAAATATTTAACTCACAAAACCCTTGTTTTTTGGTATTTGAGGGTTATTTATATCGCTTATCAATAATAAATAAGAAAAAATGTGAAATCGGACAAAAAAAATTTGATTAAACTTGAAAGGTTCTTAGTCCCAAAAGACGAAACTGCTCAAAAAATATTAAACTCACAAAACACCTTTTTTTTGGTATTTGAGGGTTATTTATATCGCTTATCAATAATAAATAAGAAAAAATGTGAAATCAGACAAAAAAAAATTGATTAAACTTGAAAGGTTCTTAGTCCCAAAAGACGAAACTGCTCAAAAAATATTTAAGTCGCAAAACACTTGTTTTTTGGTATTTGAGGGTTATTAATATCGGTTATCAATAATAAGTAAGAAAAAATATGAAATCAGACAAAATTTTTTTGATTATACTTGAAAGGTTCTTAGTCTTTAAAGACAAAACTGCTCAAAAAATATTTAACTCACAAAACACTTGTTTTTTGGTATTTGAGGGTTATTTATATCGCTTATCAATAATAAATAAGAAAAAATATGAAATCAGACAAAAAAAAATTGATTACACTTGAAAGGTTCTTAGTCCCATAAGACGAAACTGCTCAAAAAATATTTAACTCACAAAACGCTTGTTTTTTGGTATTTGAGGGGTATTAATATCGCTTATCAATAATAAGTAAGTAATTATATTAAATCAGACAAAAAAAATTGACTAAACTTGAAAGGTTCTTAGTCTCAATAGAGGAAAATGCGCAAAAAATATTTAACTCACAAAACACTTGTTTTTTGGTATTTGAGGGTTATTTATATCGCTTATCAATAATAAGTAAGAAAAAATATGAAATCAGACAAAAAAAAATTTATTAAACTTGAAAGGTTCTTAGTCCCAAAAGACGAAACTGCTCAAAAAATATTTAACTCACAAAACACTTGTTTTTTGGTATTTGAGGGTTATTAATATCGCTTATCAATAATAAGTAAGAAATAATATGAAATAAGACAAAAAAAAATTGATTAAACTTGAAAGGTTCTTAGTCTCAAAAGACGAAACTGCTCAAAAAATATTTTACTCGCAAAACACTTCTTTTTTGGTATTTGAGGGTTATTAATATCGCTTATCAATAATAAGTAAGAAAAAATATGAAATCGGACAAATTTTTTTTGATTAAATTGTAAAGGTTCTTAGTCTTAAAAGACATAACTGCTCAAAAAATATTTAACTCACAAAACGCTTGTTTTTTGGTATTTGAGGGTTATTTATATCGCTTATCAATAATAAGTAAGTAATAATATAAAATCAGACAAAAAAAATTGACTAAACTTGAATCGTTCTTAGTCTAAATAGAGGAAAATGCGCAAAAAATATTTAACTCACAAAACACTTGTTTTTTTGTATTTGAGGGTAATTAATATCGCTTATCAATAATAAGTAAGAAAAAATATGAAATCAGACAAAAAAAAATTGATTAAACTTGAAAGGTTCTTAGTCCCAAAAGACGAAACTGCTCAAAAAATATTTAACTCACAAAACACTTGTTTTTTGGTATTTGAGGGTTATTAATATCGCTTATCAATAATAAGTAAGAAAAAATATGAAATCAGACAAAAATTTTTTTATTAAACTGTAAAGGTTCTTAGTCCCAAAAGACGTAACTGCTCAAAAAATATTTAACTCACAAAACACTTGTTTTTTGGTATTTGAGGGTTATTTATATCGCTTATCAATAATAAATAAGAAAAAATGTGAAATCAGACAAAAAAAAATTGATTAAACTTGAAAGGTTCTTAGTCCCAAAAGACGAAACTGCTCAAAAAATATTTAACTCACAAAACACTTGTTTTTTGGTATTTGAGGGTTATATATATCGCTTCTCAATAATAAATAAGAAAAAATGTGAAATCAGACAAAAAAAAATTGATTAAACTTTAAAGGTTCTTAGTCCCAAAAGACGAAACTGCTCAAAAAATTATTTAATTCACAAAACACTTGTTTTTTGGTATTTGAGGGTGATTAATATCGCTTATCAATAATAAGTTAGTAATAATATGAAATAAGACAAAAAAAAATTGATTAAACTTCAAAGGTTCTTAGTCCCAAAAGACGAAACTGCTCAAAAAATATTTAACTCACAAAACGCTTGTTTTTTGGTATTTGAGGGGTATTAATATCGCTTATCAATAATAAGTAAGTAATAATATTAAATCAGACAAAAAAAATTGACTTAACTTGAATCGTTCTTAGTCTCAATAGAGGAAAATGCGCAAAAAATATTTAACTAACAAAACACTTGTTTTTTGGTATTTGAGGGTTATTTATATCGCTTATCAATAATTAATAAGAAAAAATGTGAAATCAGACAAAAAAAAATTGATTAAACTTGAAAGGCTCTTAGTCCCAAAAGACGAAACTGCTCAAAAAATAATTAACTCACAAAACACTTGTTTTTTGGTATTTGAGGGTTATTTATATCGCTTATCAATAATAAGTAAGAAAAAATATGAAATCAGACAAAAAAAAATTGATTAAACTTGAAAGGTTCTTAGTCCCAAAAGACGAAACTGCTCAAAAAATATTTAACTCACAAAACACTTGTTTTTTGGTATTTGAGGGTTATTTATATCGCTTATCAATAATAAATAAGAAAAAATGTGAAATTGGACAAAAAAAATTTGATTAAACTTCAAAGGTTCTAAGTCCCAAAAGACGAAACTGCTCAAAAAATATTAAACTCGCAAAACACCCTTTTTTTGGTATTTGAGGGTTATTTGTATCGCTTATCAATAATAAATAAGAAAAAATGTGAAATCAGACAAAAAAAAATTGATTAAACTTGAAAGGTTCTTAGTCCCAAAAGACGAAACTGCTCAAAAAATATTTAACTCACAAAACACTTGTTTTTTTGTATTTGAGGGTTATTAATATCGCTTATCAATAATAAGTAAGAAAAAATATGAAATCAGACAAAAAATTTTTGATTAAACTGTAAAGGTTCTTAGTCCCAAAAGACGTAACTGCTCAAAAAATATTTAACTCACAAAACACTTGTTTTTTGGTATTTGAGGGTTATTTATATCGCTTATCAATAATAAATAAGAAAAAATGTGAAATCAGACAAAAAAAATTTGATTAAACTTGAAAGGTTCTTAGTCCCAAAAGACGAAACTGCTCAAAAAATATTTAACTCACAAAACACTTGTTTTTTGGTATTTGAGGGTTATTTATATCGCTTATCAATAATAAGTAAGTAATAATATGAAATAAGACAAAAAAAAATTGATTAAACTTGAAAGGTTCTTAGTCCCAAAAGACGAAACTGCTCAAAAAATATTTAACTCACAAAACGCTTGTTTTTTGGTATTTGAGGGGTATTAATATCGCTTATCAATAATAAGTAAGTAATAATATTAAATCAGACAAAAAAAATTGACTTAACTTGAATCGTTCTTAGTCTCAATAGAGGAAAATGCGCAAAAAATATTTAACTCACAAAACACATGTTTTTTGGTATTTGAGGGTTATTTATATCGCTTATCAATAATAAATAAGAAAAAATGTGAAATCGGACAAAAAAAATTTGATTAAACTTGAAAGGCTCTTAGTCCCAAAAGACGAAACTGCTCAAAAAATATTTAACTCACAAAACACTTGTTTTTTGGTATTTGAGGGTTATTAATATCGCTTATCAATAATAAGTAAGAAAAAATATGAAATCAGACAAAAAAAAATTGAATCAACTTGAAAGGTTCTTAGTCCCAAAAGACGAAACTGCTCAAAAAATATTTAACTCACAAAACACTTGTTTTTTGGTATTTGAGGGTTATTTATATCGCTTATCAATAATAAATAAGAAAAAATGTGAAATCAGACAAAAAAAATTTGATTAAACTTGAAAGGTTCTTAGTCCCAAAGACGAAACTGCTCAAAAAATATTTAACTCACAAAACACCTTTTTTTTGGTATTTGAGGGTTATTTATATCGCTTATCAATAATAAGTAAGTAATAATATGAAATAAGACAAAAAAAAATTGATTAAACTTGAAAGGTTCTTAGTCCCAAAAGACGAAACTGCTCAAAAAATATTTAACTCACAAAACGCTTGTTTTTTGGTATTTGAGGGGTATTAATATCGCTTATCAATAATAAGTAAGTAATAATATTAAATCAGACAAAAAAAAAATGACTTAACTTGAATCGTTCTAAGTCTCAATAGAGGAAAATGCGCAAAAAATATTTAACTCACAAAACACTTGTTTTTTGGTATTTGAGGGTTATTTATATCGCTTATCAATAATAAATAAGAAAAAATGTGAAATCGGACAAAAAAAAATTTGATTAAACTTGAAAGGCTCTTAGTCCCAAAAGACGAAACTGCTCAAAAAATAATTAACTCACAAAACACTTGTTTTTTGGTATTTGAGGGTTATTAATATCGCTTATCAATAATAAGTAAGAAAAAATATGAAATCAGACAAAAAAAAATTGATTAAACTTGAAAGGTTCTTAGTCCCAAAAGACGAAACTGCTCAAAAAATATTAAACTCACAAAACACTTGTTTTTTGGTATTTGAGGGTTATTTATATCGCTTATCAATAATAAATAAGAAAAAATGTGAAATCGGACAAAAAAAAATTGATTAAACTTGAAAGGTTCTTAGTCCCAAAGACGAAACTGCTCAAAAAATATTTAACTCACAAAACACCTTTTTTTTGGTATTTGAGGGTTATTTATATCGCTTATCAATAATAAATAAGAAAAAATGTGAAATCGGACAAAAAAAAATTTGATTAAACTTGAAAGGTTCTTAGTCCCAAAGACGAAACTGCTCAAAAAATATTTAACTCACAAAACACCTTTTTTTTGGTATTTGAGGGTTATTTATATCGCTTATCAATAATAAATAAGAAAAAATGTGAAATCAGACAAAAAAAAATTGATTTAACTTTAAAGGTTCTTTGTCCCAAAAGACGAAACTGCTCAAAAAAATATTTAACTCACAAAACACTTGTTTTTTGGTATTTGAGGGTTATTTATATCGCTTATCAATAATAAATAAGAAAAAATGTGAAATCAGACAAAAAAAAATTGATTAAACTTGAAAGGTTCTTAGTCCCAAAAGACGAAACTGCTCAAAAAATATTTAACTCACAAAACACCTTTTTTTTTTGTATTGAGGGTTATATATATCGCTTCTCAATAATAAATAAGAAAAAATGTGAAATCAGACAAAAAAAAATTGATTAAACTTTAAAGGTTCTTAGTCCCAAAAGACGAAACTGCTCAAAAAATTATTTAATTCACAAAACACTTGTTTTTTGGTATTTGAGGGTGATTAATATCGCTTATCAATAATAAGTAAGTAATAATATGAAATAAGACAAAAAAAATTGATTAAACTTGAAAGGTTCTTAGTCCCAAAAGACGAAACTGCTCAAAAAATATTTAACTCACAAAACACTTAATTTTTGGTATTTGAGGGTTATTAATATCGCTTATCAATAATAAGTAAGAAATAATATGAAATAGGACAAAAAAAAATTGATTAAACTTGAAAGGTTCTTAGTCCCAAAAGACGAAATTGCTCAAAAAATATTTAACTCACAAAACACTTGTTTTTTGGTATTTGAGGGTTATTAATATCGCTTATCAATAATAAGTAAGTAATAATATAAAATCAGACAAAAAAAATTGACTAAACTTGAATCGTTCTTAGTCTAAATAGAGGAAAATGCGCAAAAAATATTTAACTCACAAAACACTTGTTTTTTTGTATTTGAGGGTAATTAATATCGCTTATCAATAATAAGTAAGAAAAAATATGAAATCAGAAAAAAAAAATTGATTAAACTGTAAAGGTTCTTAGTCCCAAAAGACGAAACTGCTCAAAAAATAATTAACTCACAAAACACTTGTTTTCTGGTATTTGAGGGTTATTAATATCGCTTATCAATAATAAGTAGAAAAAATATGAAATCAGACAAAAAAAAATTGATTAAACTTGAAAGGTTCTTAGTCCCAAAAGACGAAACTGCTCAAAAAATATTTAACTCACAAAACACTTGTTTTTTGGTATTTGAGGGTGATTAATATCGCTTATCAATAATAAGTAAGAAAAAATATGAAATCAGACAAAATTTTTTTGATTAAACTGTAAAGGTTCTTAGTCCCAAAAGACGTAACTGCTCAAAAAATATTTAACTCACAAAACACTTGTTTTTTGGTATTTGAGGGTTATTTATATCGCTTATCAATAATAAATAAGAAAAAATGTGAAATCGGACAAAAAAAAATTGATTAAACTTGAAAGGTTCTTAGTCCCATAGACGAAACTGCTCAAAAAATATTTAACTCACAAAACACCTTTTTTTTGGTATTTGAGGGATATTTATATCGCTTATCAATAATAAATAAGAAAAAATGTGAAATCGGACAAAAAAAATTTGATTAAACTTGAAAGGTTCTTAGTCCCAAAGACGAAACTGCTCAAAAAATATTTAACTCACAAAACACCTTTTTTTTGGTATTTGAGGGTTATTTATATCGCTTATCAATAATAAATAAGAAAAAATGTGAAATCAGACAAAAAAAAATTGATTTAACTTTAAAGGTTCTTTGTCCCAAAAGACGAAACTGCTCAAAAAATATTTAACTCACAAAACACTTGTTTTTTGGTATTTGAGGGTTATTAATATCGCTTATCAATAATAAGTAAGAAAAAATATGAAATCAGACAAAAAATTTTTGATTAAACTGTAAAGGTTCTTAGTCCCAAAAGACGTAACTGCTCAAAAAATATTTAACTCACAAAACACTTGTTTTTTGGTATTTGAGGGTTAATCGCTTATCAATAATAAATAAGAAAAAATGTGAAATCAGACAAAAAAAATTTGATTAAACTTGAAAGTTCTTAGTCCCAAAAGACGAAACTGCTCAAAAAATATTTAACTCACAAAACACTTGTTTTTTGGTATTTGAGGGTTATTTATATCGCTTATCAATAAATAAATAAGAAAAAATGTGAAATCAGACAAAAAAAATTTGATTAAACTTGAAAGGTTCTTAGTCCCAAAAGACGAAACTGCTCAAAAAATATTAACTCACAAAACACTTAATTTTTGGTATTTGAGGGTTATTAATATCGCTTATCAATAATAAGTAAGAAATAATATGAAATAGGACAAAAAAAAATTGATTAAACTTGAAAGGTTCTTAGTCCCAAAAGACGAAATTGCTCAAAAAATATTTAACTCACAAAACACTTGTTTTTTGGTATTTGAGGGTTATTAATATCGCTTATCAATAATAAGTAAGTAATAATATAAAATCAGACAAAAAAAATTGACTAAACTTGAATCGTTCTTAGTCTAAATAGAGGAAAATGCGCAAAAAATATTTAACTCACAAAACACTTGTTTTTTTGTATTTGAGGGTAATTAATATCGCTTATCAATAATAAGTAAGAAAAAATATGAAATCAGAAAAAAAAAATTGATTAAACTGTAAAGGTTCTTAGTCCCAAAAGACGAAACTGCTCAAAAAATAATTAACTCACAAAACACTTGTTTTCTGGTATTTGAGGGTTATTAATATCGCTTATCAATAATAAGTAAGAAAAAATATGAAATCAGACAAAAAAAATTGATTAAACTTGAAAGGTTCTTAGTCCCAAAAGACGAAACTGCTCAAAAATATTTAACTCACAAACACTTGTTTTTTGGTATTTGAGGGTGATTAATATCGCTTATCAATAATAAGTAAGAAAAAATATGAAATCAGACAAAATTTTTTGATTAAACTGTAAAGGTTCTTAGTCCCAAAAGACGTAACTGCTCAAAAAATATTTAACTCACAAAACACTTGTTTTTGGTATTTGAGGGTTATTTATATCGCTTATCAATAATAAATAAGAAAAAATGTGAAATCAGACAAAAAAAATTTGATTAAACTTGAAAGGTTCTTAGTCCCAAAAGACGAAACTGCTCAAAAAATATTTAACTCACAAAACACTTGTTTTTGGTATTTGAGGGTTATTTATATCGCTTATCAATAATAAATAAGAAAAAATGTGAAATCAGACAAAAAAAATTTGATTAAACTTGAAAGGTTCTTAGTCCCAAAAGACGAAACTGCTCAAAAAATATTTAACTCACAAAACACCTTTTTTGGTATTTGAGGGTTATTTATATCGCTTATCAATAATATATAAGAAAAAATGTGAAATCAGACAAAAAAAAATTGATTAAACTTTAAAGGTTCTTAGTCCCAAAAGACGAAACTGCTCAAAAAATTATTTAATTCACAAAACACTTGTTTTTTGGTATTTGAGGGTTATTAATATCGCTTATCAATAATAAGTAAGTAATAATATGAAATAAGACAAAAAAAAAATGATTAAACTTGAAAGGTTCTTAGTCCCAAAAGACGAAACTGCTCAAAAAATATTTAACTCACAAAACGCTTGTTTTTTGGTATTTGAGGGGTATTAATATCGCTTATCAATAATAAGTAAGTAATAATATTAAATCAGACAAAAAAAATTCACTTAACTTGAATCGTTCTAAGTCTCAATAGAGGAAAATGCGCAAAAAATATTTAACTCACAAAACACTTGTTTTTTGGTATTTGAGGGTAATTAATATCGCTTATCAATAATAAGTAAGAAAAAATATGAAATCAGACAAAAATTTTTTGATTAAACTGTAAAGGTTCTTAGTCTTAAAAGACAAATTTGCTCAAAAAATATTTAACTCACAAAACACTTGTTTTTTGGTATTTGAGGGTTATTAATATCGCTTATCAATAATAAGTAAGAAATAATATGAAATAAGACAAAAAAAAATTGATTTAACTTGAAAGGTTCTTAGTCTCAAAAGACGAAACTGCTCAAAAAATATTTAACTCACAAAACACTTGTTTTTTGGTATTTGAGGGTTATTTATATCGCTTATCAATAATAAATAAGAAAAAATGTGAAATCAGACAAAAAAAATTTGATTAAACTTGAAAGGTTCTTAGTCCCAAAAGACGAAACTGCTCAAAAAACATTTAACTCACAAAACACCTTTTTTTTGGTATTTGAGGGTTATTTATATCGCTTATCAATAATAAATAAGAAAAAATGTGAAATCAGACAAAAAAAAATTGATTAAACTTTAAAGGTTCTTAGTCCCAAAAGACGAAACTGCTCAAAAAATATTTAACTCACAAAACACTTGTTTTTTGGTATTTGAGGGTTATTAATATCGCTTATCAATAATAAGTAAGAAATAATATGAAATAAGACAAAAAAAATTGATTTAACTTGAAAGGTTCTTAGTCTCAAAAGACGAAACTGCTCAAAAAATATTTAACTCGCAAAACACTTCTTTTTTGGTATTTGAGGGTTATTTATATCGCTTATCAATAATAAGTAAGTAATAATATAAAATCAGACAAAAAAAATTGACTAAACTTGAATCGTTCTTAGTCTAAATAGAGGAAAATGCGCAAAAAATATTTAACTCACAAAACACTTGTTTTTTTGTATTTGAGGGTAATTAATATCGCTTATCAATAATAAGTAAGGAAAAATATGAAATCAGAAAAAAAAATTGATTAAACTTGAAAGGTTCTTAGTCCCAAAAGACGAAACTGCTCAAAAAATAATTAACTCACAAAACACTTGTTTTTTGGTATTTGAGGGTTATTTATATCGCTTATCAATAATAAGTAAGAAAAAATATGAAATCAGACAAAAAAAAATTGATTAAACTTGAAAGGTTCTTAGTCCCAAAAGACGAAACTGCTCAAAAAATATTTAACTCACAAAACACTTGTTTTTTGGTATTTGAGGGTTATTAATATCGCTTATCAATAATAAGTAAGAAAAAATATGAAATCAGACAAATTTTTTTTGATTAAACTGTAAAGGTTCTTAGTCCCAAAAGACGTAACTGCTCAAAAAATATTTAACTCACAAAACACTTGTTTTTTGGTATTTGAGGGTTATTTATATCGCTTATCAATAATAAATAAGAAAAAATGTGAAATCAGACAAAAAAAATTTGATTAAACTTGAAAGGTTCTTAGTCCCAAAAGACGAAACTGCTCAAAAAATATTTAACTCACAAAACACCTTTTTTTTGTATTTGAGGGTTATTTATATCGCTTATCAATAATAAATAAGAAAAAATGTGAAATCAGACAAAAAAAAATTGATTAAACTTTAAAGGTTCTTAGTCCCAAAAGACGAAACTGCTCAAAAAATTATTTAATTCACAAAACACTTGTTTTTTGGTATTTGAGGGTGATTAATATCGCTTATCAATAATAAGTAAGTAATAATATGAAATAAGACAAAAAAAAATTGATTAAACTTGAAAGGTTCTTAGTCCCAAAAGACGAAACTGCTCAAAAAATATTTAACTCACAAAACGCTTGTTTTTTGGTATTTGAGGGGTATTAATATCGCTTATCAATAATAAGTAAGTAATAATATTAAATCAGACAAAAAAAATTGACTTAACTTGAATCGTTCTTAGTCTCAATAGAGGAAAATGCGCAAAAAATATTTAACTCACAAAACACTTGTTTTTTGGTATTTGAGGGTTATTTATATCGCTTATCAATAATAAATAAGAAAAAATGTGAAATCAGACAAAAAAAATTGATTAAACTTGAAAGGCTCTTAGTCCCAAAAGACGAAACTGCTCAAAAAATAATTAACTCACAAAACACTTGTTTTTTGGTATTTGAGGGTTATTAATATCGCTTATCAATAATAAGTAAGAAAAAATATGAAATCAGACAAAAAAAAATTGATTAAACTTGAAAGGTTCTTAGTCCCAAAAGACGAAACTGCTCAAAAAATATTTAACTCACAAAACACTTAATTTTTGGTATTTGAGTGTTATTAATATCGCTTATCAATAATAAGTAAGAAATAATATGAAATAAGACAAAAAAAAATTGATTTAACTTGAAAGGTTCTTAGTCTCAAAAGACGAAACTGCTCAAAAAATATTTAACTCGCAAAAGACTTCTTTTTTGGTATTTGAGGGTTATTAATATCGCTTATCAATAATAAGTAAGAAAAAATATGAAATCAGACAAAATTTTTATGATTAAACTGTAAAGGTTCTTAGTCTTAAAAGACAAAACTGCTCAAAAAATATTTAACTCACAAAACACTTGTTTTTTGGTATTTGAGGGTTATTTATATCGCTTATCAATAATAAATAAGAAAAAATGTGAAATCAGACAAAAAAAAATTGATTTAACTTGAAAGGTTCTTAGTCCCAAAAGACGAAACTGCTCAAAAAATTATTTAATTCACAAAACACTTGTTTTTTGGTATTTGAGGGTGATTAATATCGCTTATCAATAATAAGTAAGTAATAATATGAAATCAGACAAAAAAAAATTGACTAAACTTGAAAGGTTCTTAGTCTCAATAGAGGAAAATGCGCAAACAATATTTAACTCACAAAACACTTGTTTTTTGGTATTTGAGGGTTATTTATATCGCTTATCAATAATAAGTAAGAAAAAATATGAAATCAGACAAAAAAAAATTGATTAAACTTGAAAGGTTCTTAGTCCCAAAAGACGAAACTGCTCAAAAAATATTTAACTCACAAAACACTTGTTTTTTGGTATTTGAGGGTTATTAATATCGCTTATCAATAATAAGTAAGAAAAAATATGAAATCAGACAAATTTTTTTTGATTAAACTGTAAAGGTTCTTAGTCCCAAAAGACGTAACTGCTCAAAAAATATTTAACTCACAAAACACTTGTTTTTTGGTATTTGAGGGTTATTTATATCGCTTATCAATAATAAATAAGAAAAAATGTGAAATCAGACAAAAAAAATTTGATTAAACTTGAAAGGTTCTTAGTCCCAAAAGACGAAACTGCTCAAAAAATATTTAACTCACAAAACACTTGTTTTTTGGTATTTGAGGGTTATTTATATTGCTTATCAATAATAAATAAGAAAAAATGTGAAATCAGACAAAAAAATTTGATTAAACTTGAAAGGTTCTTAGTCCCAAAAGACGAAACTGCTCAAAAAATATTTAACTCACAAAACACCTTTTTTTTGGTATTTGAGGGTTATTTATATCGCTTATCAATAATAAATAAGAAAAAATGTGAAATCAGACAAAAAAAAATTGATTTAACTTGAAAGGTTCTTAGTCCCAAAAGACGAAACTGCTCAAAAAATTATTAAATTCACAAAACACTTGTTTTTTGGTATTTGAGGGTGATTAATATCGCTTAGCAATAATAAGTAAGTAATAATATGAAATCAGACAAAAAAAATTGACTAAACTTGAAAGGTTCTTAGTCTCAATAGAGGAAAATGCGCAAAAAATATTTAACTCACAAAACACTTGTTTTTTGGTATTTGAGGGTTATTTATATCGCTTATCAATAATAAGTAAGAAAAAATATGAAATCAGACAAAAAAAAATTTATTAAACTTGAAAGGTTCTTAGTCCCAAAAGACGAAACTGCTCAGAAAATATTTTACTCACAAAACACTTGTTTTTTTGGTATTTGAGGGTTATTAATATCGCTTATAAATAATAAGTAAGAAATAATATGAAATCAGACAAAATTTTTTTGATTAAACTTGAAAGGTTCTTAGTCTTAAAAGACAAAACTGCTCAAAAAATATTTAACTCACAAAACACTTGTTTTTTGGTATTTGAGGGTTATTTATATCGCTTATCAATAATAAGTAAGAAAAAATATGAAATCAGTAAAAAAAAAATGATAACACTTGATAGGTTCTTAGTCCCAAAAGACGAAACTGCTCAAAAAATATTTAACTCACAAAACACTTGTTTTGTGGTATTTGAGGGTTATTTATATCGCTTATCAATAATTAGTAAGTAATAATATAAAATCAGACAAAAAAAATTGACTAAACTTGAATCGTTCTTAGTCTAAATAGAGGAAAATGCGCAAAAAATATTTAACTCACAAAACACTTGTTTTTTTGGTATTTGAGGGTAATTAATATCGCTTATCAATAATAAGTAAGAAAAAATATGAAATCAGAAAAAAAAAAATTGATTAAACTTGAAAGGTTCTTAGTCCCAAAAGACGAAACTGCTCAAAAAATAATTAACTCACAAAACACTTGTTTTTTGGTATTTGAGGGTTATTAATATCGCTTATCAATAATAAGTAAGAAAAAATATGAAATCAGACAAAAAAAAATTGAATCAACTTGAAAGGTTCTTAGTCCCAAAAGACGAAACTGCTCAAAAAATATTTAACTCACAAAACACTTGTTTTTTGGTATTTGAGGGTTATTAATATCGCTTATCAATAATAAGTAAGAAAAAATATGAAATCAGAAAAAAAAAATTGATTAAACTTGAAAGGTTCTTAGTCTCAAAAGACGAAACTGCTCAAAAAATATTTAACTCACAAAACACCTTTTTTTTGGTATTTGAGGGTTATTTATATCGCTTATCAATAATAAATAAGAAAAAATGTGAAATCAGACAAAAAAAAATTGATTAAACTTTAAGGGTTCTTAGTCCCAAAAGACGAAACTGCTCAAAAAATTATTTAATTCACAAAACACTTGTTTTTTGGTATTTGAGGGTGATTAATATCGCTTATCAATAATAAGTAAGTAATAATATGAAATAAGACAAAAAAAAATTGATTAAACTTGAAAGGTTCTTAGTCCCAAAAGACGAAACTGCTCAAAAAATATTTAACTCACAAAACGCTTGTTTTTTGGTATTTGAGGGGTATTAATATCGCTTATCAATAATAAGTAAGTAATAATATTAAATCAGACAAAAAAAATTGACTTAACTTGAATCGTTCTTAGTCTCAATAGAGGAAAATGCGCAAAAAATATTTAACTCACAAAACACTTGTTTTTTGGTATTTGAGGGTTATTTATATCGCTTATCAATAATAAATAAGAAAAAATGTGAAATCAGACAAAAAAAAATTGATTAAACTTGAAAGGCTCTTAGTCCCAAAAGACGAAACTGCTCAAAAAATATTTAACTCACAAAACACTTGTTTTTTGGTATTTGAGGGTTATTTATATCGCTTATCAATAATAAATAAGAAAAAATGTGAAATCAGACAAAAAAAAATTGATTTAACTTGAAAGGTTTTTAGTCCCAAAAGACGAAACTGCTCAAAAAATTATTTAATTCACAAAACACTTGTTTTTTGGTATTTGAGGGTGATTAATATCGCTTATCAATAAAAAGTAAGTAATATTATGAAATCAGACAAAAAAAAATTGACTAAACTTGAAAGGTTCTTAGTCTTAAAAGACAAAACTGCTCAAAAAATAGTTAACTCACAAAACACTTGTTTTTTGGTATTTGAGGGTTATTTATATCGCTTATCAATAATAAGTAAGAAAAAATATGAAATCAGAAAAAAAAAATTGATAACACTTGAAAGGTTCTTAGTCCCAAAAGACGAAACTGCTCAAAAAATATTTAACTCACAAAACACTTGTTTTGTGGTATTTGAGCATTATTTATATCGCTTATCAATAATTAGTAAGTAATAATATAAAATCAGACAAAAAAAATTGACTAAACTTGAATCGTTCTTAGTCTAAATAGAGGAAAATGCGCAAAAAATATTTAACTCACAAAACACTTGTTTTTTTGTATTTGAGGGTAATTAATATCGCTTATCAATAATAAGTAAGAAAAAATATGAAATCAGAAAAAAAAAAATTGATTAAACTTGAAAGGTTCTTAGTCCCAAAAGACGAAACTGCTCAAAAAATAATTAACTCACAAAACACTTGTTTTTTGGTATTTGAGGGTTATTAATATCGCTTATCAATAATAAGTAAGAAAAAATATGAAATCAGACAAAAAAAAATTGAATCAACTTGAAAGGTTCTTAGTCCCAAAAGACGAAACTGCTCAAAAAATATTTAACTCACAAAACACTTGTTTTTTGGTATTTGAGGGTTATTAATATCGCTTATCAATAATAAGTAAGAAAAAATATGAAATCAGAAAAAAAAAAATTGATTAAACTTGAAAGGTTCTAAGTCCCAAAAGACGAAACTGCTCAAAAAATATTTAACTCACAAAACACCTTTTTTTTGGTATTTGAGGGTTATTTATATCGCTTATCAATAATAAATAAGAAAAAATGTGAAATCAGACAAAAAAAAATTGATTAAACTTTAAAGGTTCTTAGTCCCAAAAGACGAAACTGCTCAAAAAATTATTTAATTCACAAAACACTTGTTTTTTGGTATTTGAGGGTGATTAATATCGCTTATCAATAATAAGTAAGTAATAATATGAAATAAGACAAAAAAAATTGACTTAAACTTGAAAGGTTCTAAGTCCCAAAAGACGAAACTGCTCAAAAAATATTTAACTCACAAAACGCTTGTTTTTTGGTATTTGAGGGGTATTAATATCGCTTATCAATAATAAGTAAGTAATAATATTAAATCAGACAAAAAAAATTGACTTAACTTGAATCGTTCTTAGTCTCAATAGAGGAAAATGCGCAAAAAATATTTAACTCACAAAACACTTGTTTTTTGGTATTTGAGGGTTATTTATATCGCTTATCAATAATAAATAAGAAAAAATGTGAAATCAGACAAAAAAAATTTGATTAAACGTGAAAGGCTCTTAGTCCCAAAAGACGAAACTGCTCAAAAAATATTTAACTCACAAAACACTTGTTTTTTGGTATTTGAGGGTTATTTATATCGCTTATCAATAATAAATAAGAAAAAATGTGAAATCAGACAAAAAAAAATTGATTTAACTTGAAAGGTTTTTAGTCCCAAAAGACGAAACTGCTCAAAAAATTATTTAATTCACAAAACACTTGTTTTTTGGTATTTGAGGGTGATTAATATCGCTTATCAATAAAAAGTAAGTAATAATATGAAATCAGACAAAAAAAAAATTGACTAAACTTGAAAGGTTCTTAGTCTTAAAAGACAAAACTGCTCAAAAAATATTTAACTCACAAAACACTTGTTTTTTGGTATTTGAGGGTTATTTATATCGCTTATCAATAATAAGTAAGAAAAAATATGAAATCAGAAAAAAAAAATTGATAACACTTGAAAGGTTCTTAGTCCCAAAAGACGAAACTGCTCAAAAAATATTTAACTCACAAAACGCTTGTTTTTTGGTATTTGAGGGTTATTAATATCGCTTATCAATAATAAGTAAGTTATAATATAGAATCAAACAAAAAAAATTGACTAAACTTGAATCGTTCTTAGTCTTAATAGAGGAAAATGCGCAAAAAATATTTAACTCACAAAACACTTGTTTTTTTGTATTTGAGGGTAATTAATATCGCTTATCAATAATAAGTAAGAAAAAATATGAAATCAGAAAAAAAAAATTGATTAAACTTGAAAGGCTCTTAGTCCCAAAAGACGAAACTGCTAAAAAAATAATTAACTCACAAAACACTTATTTTTTGGTATTTGAGGGTTATTAATATCGCTTATCAATAATAAGTAAGAAAAAATATGAAATCAGACAAAAAAAAATTGATTAAACTTGAAAGGTTCTTAGTCCCAAAAGACGAAACTGCTCAAAAAATATTTAACTCACAAAACACTTGTTTTTTGGTATTTGAGGGTTATTAATATCGCTTATCAATAATAAGTAAGAAAAAATATGAAATCAGACAAAAATTTTTTGATTAAACTGTAAAGGTTCTTAGTCCCAAAAGACGTAACTGCTCAAAAAATATTTAACTCACAAAACACTTGTTTTTTGGTATTTGAGGGTTATTTATATCGCTTATCAATAATAAATAAGAAAAAATGTGAAATCAGACAAAAAAAATTTGATTAAACTTGAAAGGTTCTTAGTCCCAAAAGACGAAACTGCTCAAAAAATATTTAACTCACAAAACACTTGTTTTTTGGTATTTGAGGGTTATTTATATCGCTTATCAATAATAAATAAGAAAAAATGTGAAATCAGACAAAAAAAATTTGATTAAACTTGAAAGGTTCTTAGTCCCAAAAGACGAAACTGCTCAAAAAATATTTAACTCACAAAACACCTTTTTTTGGTATTTGAGGGTTATTTATATCGCTTATCAATAATAAATAAGAAAAAATGTGAAATCAGACAAAAAAAAATTGATTAAACTTTAAAGGTTCTTAGTCCCAAAAGACGAAACTGCTCAAAAAATTATTTAATTCACAAAACACTTGTTTTTTGGTATTTGAGGGTTATTAATATCGCTTATCAATAATAAGTAAGTAATAATATGAAATAAGACAAAAAAAAATTGATTAAACTTGAAAGGTTCTTAGTCCCAAAAGACGAAACTGCTCAAAAAATATTTAACTCACAAAACGCTTGTTTTTTTGGTATTTGAGGGGTATTTATATCGCTTATCAATAATAAGTAAGTAATAATATTAAATCAGACAAAAAAAATTGACTTAACTTGAATCGTTCTTAGTCTCAATAGAGGAAAATGCGCAAAAAATATTTAACTCACAAAACACTTGTTTTTTGATATTTGAGGGTTATTTATATCGCTTATCAATAATAAATAAGAAAAAATGTGAAATCAGACAAAAAAAATTTGATTAAACTTGAAAGGCTCTTAGTCCCAAAAGACGAAACTGCTCAAAAAATAATTAACTCACAAAACACTTGTTTTTTGGTATTTGAGGGTTATTAATATCGCTTATCAATAATAAGTAAGAAAAAATATGAAATCAGACAAAAAAAAATTGATTAAACTTGAAAGGTTCTTAGTCCCAAAAGACGAAACTGCTCAAAAAATATTTAACTCACAAAACACTTAATTTTTGGTATTTGAGGGTTATTAATATCGCTTATCAATAATAAGTAAGAAATAATATGAAATAAGACAAAAAAAAATTGATTTAACTTGAAAGGTTCTTAGTCTCAAAAGACGAAACTGCTCAAAAAATATTTAACTCGCAAAACACTTCTTTTTTGGTATTTGAGGGTTATTAATATCGCTTATCAATAATAAGTAAGAAAAAATATGAAATCAGACAAAATTTTTTTGATTAAACTGTAAAGGTTCTTAGTCTTAAAAGACAAAACTGCTCAAAAAATATTTAACTCACAAAACACTTGTTTTTTGGTATTTGAGGGTTATTTATATCGCTTATCAATAATAAATAAGAAAAAATGTGAAATCAGACAAAAAAAATTTGATTAAACTTGAAAGGTTCTTAGTCCCAAAAGACGAAACTGCTCAAAAAATTATTTAATTCACAAAACACTTGTTTTTTGGTATTTGAGGGTGATTAATATCGCTTATCAATAAAAAGTAAGTAATAATATGAAATCAGACAAAAAAAATTGACTTAACTTGAAAGGTTCTTAGTCATAAAAAAAGACAAAACTGCTCAAAAAATATTTAACTCACAAAACACTTGTTTTTTGGTATTTGAGGGTTATTTATATCGCTTATCAATAATAAGTAAGAAAAAATATGAAATCAGAAAAAAAAATTGATAACACTTGAAAGGTTCTTAGTCCCAAAAGACGAAACTGCTCAAAAAATTATTTAATTCACAAAACACTTGTTTTTTGGTATTTGAGGGTGATTAATATCGCTTATCAATAATAAGTAAGTAATAATATGAAATCAGACAAAAAAAAATTGACTAAACTTGAAAGGTTCTTAGTCTCAATAGAGGAAAATGAGCAAAAAATATTTAACTCACAAAACACTTGTTTTTTGGTATTTGAGGGTTATTTATATCGCTTATCAATAATAAGTAAGAAAAAATATGAAATCAGACAAAAAAAAATTGATTAAACTTGAAACGTTCTTAGTCCCAAAAGACGAAACTGCTCAAAAAATATTTAACTCACAAAACACCTTTTTTTTGGTATTTGAGGGTTATTTATATCGCTTATCAATAATAAATAAGAAAAAATGTGAAATCAGACAAAAAAAAATTGATTAAACTTTAAAGGTTCTTTGTCCCAAAAGACGAAACTGCTCAAAAAATTATTTAATTCACAAAACACTTGTTTTTTGGTATTTGAGGGTGATTAATATCGCTTATCAATAATAAGTAAGTAATAATATGAAATAAGACAAAAAAAAATTGATTAAACTTGAAAGGTTCTTAGTCCCAAAAGACAAAACTGCTCAAAAAATATTAAACTCACAAAACACCTTTTTTTTGGTATTTGAGGGTTATTTATATCGCTTATCAATAATAAATAAGAAAAAATGTGAAATCAGACAAAAAAAAGTTGATTAAACTTGAAAGGTTCTTAGTCCCAAAAGACGAAACTGCTCAAAAAATATTTAACTCACAAAACACTTGTTTTTTGGTATTTGAGGGTTATTAATATCGCTTATCAATAATAAGTAACAAAAAATATGAAATCAGACAAAATTTTTTTGATTAAACTGTAAAGGTTCTTAGTCCCAAAAGACGTAACTGCTCAAAAAATATTTAACTCACAAAACACTTGTTTTTTGGTATTTGAGGGTTATTTATATCGCTTATCAATAATAAATAAGAAAAAATGTGAAATCAGACAAAAAAAATTTGATTAAACTTGAAAGGTTCTTAGTCCCAAAAGACGAAACTGCTCAAAAAATAATTAACTCACAAAACACTTGTTTTTTGGTATTTGAGGGTTATTAATATCGCTTATCAATAATAAATAAGAAAAAATGTGAAATCAGACAAAAAAAAATTGATTTAACTTGAAAGGTTCTTAGTGCCAAAAGACGAAACTGCTCAAAAAATTATTTAATTGACAAAACACTTGTTTTTTGGTATTTGAGGGTGATTAATATCGCTTATCAATAATAAGTAAGAAAAAATATGAAATCAGACAAAAAAAAATTGACTAAACTTGAAAGGTTCTTAGTCTCAATAGAGGAAAATGCGCAAAAAATATTTAACTCACAAAACACTTGTTTTTTGGTATTTGAGGTTTATTTATATCGCTTATCAATAATAAGTAAGAAAAAATATGAAATCAGACAAAAAAAAATTTATTAAACTTGAAAGGTTCTTAGTCCCAAAAGACGAAACTGCTCAAAAAATATTTAACTCGCAAAACACTTGTTTTTTGGTATTTGAGGGTTATTAATATCGCTTATCAATAATAAGTAAGAAAAAATATGAAATCAGACAAAATTTTTTTGATTAAACTTGAAAGGTACTAAGTCTTAAAAGACAAAACTGCTCAAAAAATATTTAACTCACAAAACACTTGTTTTTTGGTATTTGAGGGTTATTTATATCGCTTATCAATAATAAGTAAGAAAAAATATGAAATCAGAAAAAAAAATTGATAACACTTGAAAGGTTCTTAGTCCCAAAAGACGAAACTGCTCAAAAAATATTTAACTCACAAAACACTTGTTTGGTGGTATTTGAGGGTTATTAATATCGCTTATCAATAATTAGTTAGTAATAATATAAAATCAGACAAAAAAAATTTACTAAACTTGAATCGTTCTTAGTCTAAATAGAGGAAAATGCGCAAAAAATATTTAACTCACAAAACACTTGTTTTTTTGTATTTGAGGGTAATTAATATCGCTTATCAATAATAAGTAAGAAAAAATATGAAATCAGAAAAAAAAAAATTGATTAAACTTGAAAGGTTCTTAGTCCCAAAAGACGAAACTGCTCAAAAAATATTTAACTCACAAAACACTTGTTTTTTGGTATTTGAGGGTTATTAATATCGCTTATCAATAATAAGTAAGAAAAAATATGAAATCAGACAAAAAAAAATTGAATCAACTTGAAAGGTTCTTAGTCCCAAAAGACGAAACTGCTCAAAAAATATTTAACTCACAAAACACTTGTTTTTTGGTATTTGAGGGTTATTAATATCGCTTATCAATAATAAATAAGAAAAAATGTGAAATCAGACAAAAAAAATTTGATTAAACTTGAAAGGTTCTTAGTCTCAAAAGACGAAACTGCTCAAAAAATATTTAACACACATAACACCTTTTTTGTGGTATTTGAGGCTTATTTATATCGCTTATCAATAATAAATAAGAAAAAATGTGAAATCAGACAAAAAAAAATTGATTAAACTTGAAAGGTTCTTAGTCCCAAAAGACGAAACTGCTCAAAAAATATTTAACTCACAAAACACTTGTTTTTTGGTATTTGAGGGTAATTAATATCGCTTATCAATAATAAGTAAGAAATAATATGAAATAAGACAAAAAAAAATTGATTTAACTTGAAAGGTTCTTAGTCTCAAAAGACGAAACTGCTCAAAAAATATTTAACTCGCAAAACACTTCTTTTTTGGTATTTGAGGGTTATTAATATCGCTTATCAATAATAAGTAAGAAAAAATATGAAATCAGACAAAATTTTTTTGATTAAACTGTAAAGGTTCTTAGTCTTCAAAGACAAAACTGCTCAAAAAATATTTAACTCACAAAACACTTGTTTTTTGGTATTTGAGGGTTATTTATATCGCTTATCAATAATAAATAAGAAAAAATGTGAAATCAGACAAAAAAAATTTGATTAAACTTGAAAGGTTCTTAGTCCCAAAAGACGAAACTGCTCAAAAAATATTTAACTCACAAAACACTTGTTTTTTGGTATTTGAGGGTTATTTATATCGCTTATCAATAATAAATAAGAAAAAATGTGAAATCAGACAAAAAAAAATTGATTAAACTTGAAAGGTTCTTAGTCCCAAAAGACGAAACTGCTCAAAAAATAATTAACTCACAAAACACTTGTTTTTTGGTATTTGAGGGTTATTAATATCGCTTATCAATAATAAATAAGAAAAAATGTGAAATCAGACAAAAAAAATTGATTTAACTTGAAAGGTTCTTAGTGCCAAAAGACGAAACTGCTCAAAAAATTATTTAATTCACAAAACACTTGTTTTTTGGTATTTGAGGGTGATTAATATCGCTTATCAATAATAAGTAAGAAAAAATATGAAATCAGACAAAAAAAAATTGACTAAACTTGAAAGGTTCTTAGTCTCAATAGAGGAAAATGCGCAAAAAATATTTAACTCACAAAACACTTGTTTTTTGGTATTTGAGGGTTATTTATATCGCTTATCAATAATAAATAAGAAAAAATGTGAAATCAGACAAAAAAATTTGATTAAACTTGAAAGGTTCTTAGTCCCAAAAGACGAAACTGCTCAAAAAATATTTAACTCACAAAACACTTGTTTTTTGGTATTTGAGGGTTATTTATATCGCTTATCAATAATAAGTAAGAAAAAATATGAAATCAGACAAAAAAAAATTTATTAAACTTGAAAGGTTCTTAGTCCCAAAAGACGAAACTGCTCAAAAAATATTTTACTCACAAAACACTTGTTTTTTGGTATTTGAGGGTTATTAATATCGCTTATAAATAATAAGTAAGAAATAATATGAAATAGGACAAAAAAAATTGATTAAACTTGAAAGGTTCTTAGTCCCAAAAGACGAAACTGCTCAAAAAATAATTAACTCACAAAACACTTGTTTTTTGGTATTTGAGGGTTATTAATATCGCTTATCAATAATAAGTAAGAAAAAATATGAAATCAGACAAAAAAAAATTGAATCAACTTGAAAGGTTCTTAGTCCCAAAAGACGAAACTGCTCAAAAAATATTTAACTCACAAAACACTTGTTTTTTGGTATTTGAGGGTTATTAATATCGCTTATCAATAATAAATAAGAAAAAATGTGAAATCAGACAAAAAAAATTTGATTAAACTTGAAAGGTTCTTAGTCTCAAAAGACGAAACTGCTCAAAAAATATTTAACTCACAAAACACCTTTTTTGTGGTATTTGAGGGTTATTTATATCGCTTATCAATAATAAATAAGAAAAAATGTGAAATCAGACAAAAAAAAAATGATTAAACTTTAAAGGTTCTTAGTCCCAAAAGACGAAACTGCTCAAAAAATTATTTAATTCACAAAACACTTGTTTTTTGGTATTTGAGGGTTATTTATATCGCTTATCAATAATAAATAAGAAAAAATGTGAAATCAGACAAAAAAAATTTGATTAAACTTGAAAGGCTCTTAGTCCCAAAAGACGAAACTGCTCAAAAAATAATTAACTCACAAAACACTTGTTTTTTGGTATTTGAGGGTTATTAATATCGCTTATCAATAATAAGTAAGAAAAAATATGAAATCAGACAAAAAAAAATTGATTAAACTTGAAAGGTTCTTAGTCCCAAAAGACGAAACTGCTCAAAAAATATTTAACTCACAAAACACTTAATTTTTGGTATTTGAGGGTTATTAATATCGCTTATCAATAATAAGTAAGAAATAATATGATTAAAGACAAAAAAAAATTGATTTAACTTGAAAGGTTCTTAGTCTCAAAAGACGAAACTGCTCAAAAAATATTTAACTCGCAAAACACTTCTTTTTTGGTATTTGAGGGTTATTAATATCGCTTATCAATAATAAGTAAGAAATAATATGAAATAAGACAAAAAAAAATTGATTAAACTTGAAAGGTTCTTAGTCTCAAAAGACGAAACTGCTCAAAAAATATTTTACTCGCAAAACACTTCTTTTTTGGTATTTGAGGGTTATTAATATCGCTTATCAATAATAAGTAAGAAAAAATATGAAATCGGACAAAACTTTTTTGATTAAACTGTAAAGGTTCTTAGTCTTAAAAGACAAAACTGCTCAAAAAATATTTAACTCACAAAACGCTTGTTTTTTGGTTTTTGAGGGTTATTTATATCGCTTATCAATAATAAGTAAGTAATAATATAAAATCAGACAAAAAAAATTGACTAAACTTGAATCGTTCTTAGTCTCAATAGAGGAAAATGCGCAAAAAATATTTAACTCACAAAACACTTGTTTTTTTGTATTTGAGGGTAATTAATATCGCTTATCAATAATAAGTTAGAAAAAATATGAAATCAGAAAAAAAAAATTGATTAAACTTGAAAGGTTCTTAGTCCCAAAAGACGAAACTGCTCAAAAAATAATTAACTCACAAAACACTTGTTTTTTGGTATTTGAGGGTTATTAATATCGCTTATCAATAATAAGTAAGAAAAAATATGAAATCAGACAAAAAAAAATTGATTAAACTTGAAAGGTTCTTAGTCCCAAAAGACGAAACTGCTCAAAAAATATTTAACTCACAAAACACTTGTTTTTTGGTATTTGAGGGTTATTAATATCGCTTATCAATAATAAGTAAGAAAAAATATGAAATCAGACAAAAAAAAATTGAATCAACTTGAAAGGTTCTTAGTCCCAAAAGACGAAACTGCTCAAAAAATATTTAACTCACAAAACACTTGTTTTTTGGTATTTGAGGGTTATTAATATCGCTTATCAATAATAAATAAGAAAAAATGTGAAATCAGACAAAAAAAATTTGATTAAACTTGAAAGGTTCTTAGTCTCAAAAGACGAAACTGCTCAAAAAATATTTAACTCACAAAACACCTTTTTTGTGGTATTTGAGGGTTATTTATATCGCTTATCAATAATAAATAAGAAAAAATGTGAAATCAGACAAAAAAAAAATGATTAAACTTTAAAGGTTCTTAGTCCCAAAAGACGAAACTGCTCAAAAAATTATTTAATTCACAAAACACTTGTTTTTTGGTATTTGAGGGTTATTTATATCGCTTATCAATAATAAATAAGAAAAAATGTGAAATCAGACAAAAAAAATTTGATTAAACTTGAAAGGCTCTTAGTCCCAAAAGACGAAACTGCTCAAAAAATAATTAACTCACAAAACACTTGTTTTTTGGTATTTGAGGGTTATTAATATCGCTTATCAATAATAAGTAAGAAAAAATATGAAATCAGACAAAAAAAAATTGATTAAACTTGAAAGGTTCTTAGTCCCAAAAGACGAAACTGCTCAAAAAATATTTAACTCACAAAACACTTAATTTTTGGTATTTGAGGGTTATTAATATCGCTTATCAATAATAAGTAAGAAATAATATGATTAAAGACAAAAAAAAATTGATTTAACTTGAAAGGTTCTTAGTCTCAAAAGACGAAACTGCTCAAAAAATATTTAACTCGCAAAACACTTCTTTTTTGGTATTTGAGGGTTATTAATATCGCTTATCAATAATAAGTAAGAAATAATATGAAATAAGACAAAAAAAAATTGATTAAACTTGAAAGGTTCTTAGTCTCAAAAGACGAAACTGCTCAAAAAATATTTTACTCGCAAAACACTTCTTTTTTGGTATTTGAGGGTTATTAATATCGCTTATCAATAATAAGTAAGAAAAAATATGAAATCGGACAAAACTTTTTTGATTAAACTGTAAAGGTTCTTAGTCTTAAAAGACAAAACTGCTCAAAAAATATTTAACTCACAAAACGCTTGTTTTTTTGTTTTTGAGGGTTATTTATATCGCTTATCAATAATAAGTAAGTAATAATATAAAATCAGACAAAAAAAATTGACTAAACTTGAATCGTTCTTAGTCTCAATAGAGGAAAATGCGCAAAAAATATTTAACTCACAAAACACTTGTTTTTTTGTATTTGAGGGTAATTAATATCGCTTATCAATAATAAGTTAGAAAAAATATGAAATCAGAAAAAAAAAATTGATTAAACTTGAAAGGTTCTTAGTCCCAAAAGACGAAACTGCTCAAAAAATAATTAACTCACAAAACACTTGTTTTTTGGTATTTGAGGGTTATTAATATCGCTTATCAATAATAAGTAAGAAAAAATATGAAATCAGACAAAAAAAAATTGATTAAACTTGAAAGGTTCTTAGTCCCAAAAGACGAAACTGCTCAAAAAATATTTAACTCACAAAACACTTGTTTTTTGGTATTTGAGGGTTATTAATATCGCTTATCAATAATAAGTAAGAAAAAATATGAAATCAGACAAAAATTTTTTGACTAAACTGTAAAGGTTCTTAGTCCCAAAAGACGTAACTGCTCAAAAAATATTTAACTCACAAAACACTTGTTTTTTGGTATTTGAGGGTTATTTATATCGCTTATCAATAATAAATAAGAAAAAATGTGAAATCAGACAAAAAAAAATT
The DNA here is from genome assembly GCA_949825065.1 of Odontocerum albicorne. Classification (NCBI taxonomy): domain Eukaryota; kingdom Metazoa; phylum Arthropoda; class Insecta; order Trichoptera; family Odontoceridae; genus Odontocerum; species Odontocerum albicorne. Next base: position 4,527,116 of record OX463859.1, on the reverse strand, counting down.
GATTAAACTTGAAAGGTTCTTAGTCCCAAAAGACGAAACTGCTCAAAAAATATTTAACTCACAAAACACCTTTTTTTTGGTATTTGAGGGTTATTTATATCGCTTATCAATAATAAATAAGAAAAAATGTGAAATCAGACAAAAAAAAATTGATTAAACTTTAAAGGTTCTTAGTCCCAAAAGACGAAACTGCTCAAAAAATTATTTAATTCACAAAACACTTGTTTTTTGGTATTTGAGGGTGATTAATATCGCTTATCAATAATAAGTAAGTAATAATATGAAATAAGACAAAAAAAAATTGATTAAATTTGAAAGGTTCTTAGTCCCAAAAGACGAAACTGCTCAAAAAATATTTAACTCACAAAACACTTGTTTTTTGGTATTTGAGGGGTATTAATATCGCTTATCAATAATAAGTAAGTAATAATATGAAATAAGACAAAAAAAAATTGATTAAACTTGAAAGGTTCTTAGTCCCAAAAGACGAAACTGCTCAAAAAATATTTAACTCACAAAATGCTTGTTTTTTGGTATTTGAGGGGTATTAATATCGCTTATCAATAATAAGTAAGTAATAATATTAAATCAGACAAAAAAAATTGACTTAACTTGAATCGTTCTTAGTCTCAATAGAGGAAAATGCGCAAAAAATATTTAACTCACAAAACACTTGTTTTTTGGTATTTGAGGGTTATTTATATCGCTTATCAATAATAAATAAGAAAAAATGTGAAATCAGACAAAAAAAAATTGATTAAACTTGAAAGGCTCTTAGTCCCAAAAGACGAAACTGCTCAAAAAATAATTAACTCACAAAACACTTGTTTTTTGGTATTTGAGGGTTATTAATATCGCTTATCAATAATAAGTAAGAAAAAATATGAAATCAGATAAAAAAAAATTGAATAAACTTGAAAGGTTCTAAGTCCCAAAAGACGAAACTGCTCAAAAAATATTTAACTCACAAAACACTTAATTTTTGGTATTTGAGGGTTATTAATATCGCTTATCAATAATAAGTAAGAAATAATATGAAATAAGACAAAAAAAAATTGATTTAAATTGAAAGGTTCTTAGTCTCAAAAGACGAAACTGCTCAAAAAATGTTTAACTCACAAAACACTTGTTTTTTGGTATTTGAGGGTTATTTATATCGCTTATCAATAATAAGTAAGAAATAATATGAAATAGGACAAAAAAAATTGATTAAACTTGAAAGGTTCTTAGTCCCAAAAGACGAAACTGCTCAAAAAATAATTAACTCACAAAACACTTGTTTTTTGGTATTTGAGGGTTATTAATATCGCTTATCAATAATAAGTAAGAAAAAATATGAAATCAGACAAAAAAAAATTGAATCAACTTGAAAGGTTCTTAGTCCCAAAAGACGAAACTGCTCAAAAAATATTTAACTCACAAAACACTTGTTTTTTGGTATTTGAGGGTTATTAATATCGCTTATCAATAATAAATAAGAAAAAATGTGAAATCAGACAAAAAAAATTTGATTAAACTTGAAAGGTTCTTAGTCTCAAAAGACGAAACTGCTCAAAAAATATTTAACTCACAAAACACCTTTTTTGTGGTATTTGAGGGTTATTTATATCGCTTATCAATAATAAATAAGAAAAAATGTGAAATCAGACAAAAAAAAAATGATTAAACTTGAAAGGTTCTTAGTCCCAAAAGACGAAACTGCTCAAAAAATATTTAACTCACAAAACATTTAATTTTTGGTATTTGAGGGTTATTAATATCGCTTATCAATAATAAGTAAGAAATAATATGAAATAAGACAAAAAAAAATTGATTTAACTTGAAAGGTTCTTAGTCTCAAAAGACGAAACTGCTCAAAAAATATTTAACTCGCAAAACACTTCTTTTTTGGTATTTGAGGGTTATTAATATCGCTTATCAATAATAAGTAAGAAATAATATGAAATAAGACAAAAAAAAATTGATTAAACTTGAAAGGTTCTTAGTCTCAAAAGACGAAACTGCTCAAAAAATATTTTACTCGCAAAACACTTCTTTTTTGGTATTTGAGGGTTATTAATATCGCTTATCAATAATAAGTAAGAAAAAATATGAAATCGGACAAAACTTTTTTGATTAAACTGTAAAGGTTCTTAGTCTTAAAAGACAAAACTGCTCAAAAAATATTTAACTCACAAAACGCTTGTTTTTTGGTTTTTGAGGGTTATTTATATCGCTTATCAATAATAAGTAAGTAATAATATAAAATCAGACAAAAAAAATTGACTAAACTTGAATCGTTCTTAGTCTAAATAGAGGAAAATGCGCAAAAAATATTTAACTCACAAAACACTTGTTTTTTTGTATTTGAGGGTAATTAATATCGCTTATCAATAATAAGTTAGAAAAAATATGAAATCAGAAAAAAAAAATTGATTAAACTTGAAAGGTTCAGTCCCAAAAGACGAAACTGCTCAAAAAATAATTAACTCACAAAACACTTGTTTTTTGGTATTTGAGGGTTATTAATATCGCTTATCAATAATAAGTAAGAAAAAATATGAAATCAGACAAAAAAAAATTGATTAAACTTGAAAGGTTCTTAGTCCCAAAAGACGAAACTGCTCAAAAAATATTTAACTCACAAAACACTTGTTTTTTGGTATTTGAGGGTTATTAATATCGCTTATCAATAATAAGTAAGAAAAAATATGAAATCAGACAAAAATTTTTTGACTAAACTGTAAAGGTTCTTAGTCCCAAAAGACGTAACTGCTCAAAAAATATTTAACTCACAAAACACTTGTTTTTTGGTATTTGAGGGTTATTTATATCGCTTATCAATAATAAATAAGAAAAAATGTGAAATCAGACAAAAAAAAATTGATTAAACTTGAAAGGTTCTTAGTCCCAAAAGACGAAACTGCTCAAAAAATATTTAACTCACAAAACACCTTTTTTTTTGGTATTTGAGGGTTATTTATATCGCTTATCAATAATAAATAAGAAAAAATGTGAAATCAGACAAAAAAAAATTGATTAAACTTTAAAGGTTCTTAGTCCCAAAAGACGAAACTGCTCAAAAAATTATTTAATTCACAAAACACTTGTTTTTTGGTATTTGAGGGTGATTAATATCGCTTATCAATAATAAGTAAGTAATAATATGAAATAAGACAAAAAAAAATTGATTAAATTTGAAAGGTTCTTAGTCCCAAAAGACGAAACTGCTCAAAAAATATTTAACTCACAAAACACTTGTTTTTTGGTATTTGAGGGGTATTAATATCGCTTATCAATAATAAGTTAGTAATAATATGAAATAAGACAAAAAAAAATTGATTAAATTTGAAAGGTTCTTAGTCCCAAAAGACGAAACTGCTCAAAAAATATTTAACTCGCAAAACACTTGTTTTTTGGTATTTGAGGGTTAGTAATATCGCTTATCAATAATAAGTAAGAAAAAATATGAAATCAGACAAAATTTTTTTGATTAAACTTGAAAGGTACTTAGTCTTAAAAGACAAAACTGCTCAAAAAATATTTAACTCACAAAACACTTGTTTTTTGGTATTTGAGGGTTATTTATATCGCTTATCAATAATAAGTAAGAAAAAATATGAAATCAGAAAAAAAAAATTGATAACACTTGAAAGGTTCTTAGTCCCAAAAGACGAAACTGCTCAAAAAATATTTAACTCACAAAACACTTGTTTTTTGGTATTTGAGGGTTATTAATATCGCTTATCAATAATTAGTTAGTAATAATATAAAATCAGACAAAAAAAATTGACTAAACTTGAATCGTTCTTAGTCTTAATAGAGGAAAATGCGCAAAAAATATTTAACTCACAAAACACTTGTTTTTTTGTATTTGAGGGTAATTAATATCGCTTTTCAATAATAAGTAAGAAAAAATATGAAATCAGAAAAAAAAAATTTATTAAACTTGAAAGGTTCTTAGTCCCAAAAGACGAAACTGCTCAAAAAATATTTAACTCACAAAACACTTGTTTTTTGGTATTTGAGGGTTATTAATATCGCTTATCAATAATAAATAAGAAAAAATGTGAAATCAGACAAAAAAAATTTGATTAAACTTGAAAGGTTCTTAGTCTCAAAAGACGAAACTGCTCAAAAAATATTTAACTCACAAAACACCTTTTTTGTGGTATTTGAGGGTTATTTATATCGCTTATCAATAATAAATAAGAAAAAATGTGAAATCAGACAAAAAAAAAATGATTAAACTTTAAAGGTTCTTAGTCCCAAAAGACGAAACTGCTCAAAAAATTATTTAATTCACAAAACACTTGTTTTTTGGTATTTGAGGGTGATTAATATCGCTTATCAATAATAAGTAAGTAATAATATGAAATAAGACAAAAAAAAATTGATTAAACTTGAAAGGTTCTTAGTCCCAAAAGACGAAACTGCTCAAAAAATATTTAACTCACAAAACGCTTGTTTTTTGGTATTTGAGGGGTATTAATATCGCTTATCAATAATAAGTAAGTAATAATATTAAATCAGACAAAAAAAATTGACTTAACTTGAATCGTTCTTAGTCTCAATAGAGGAAAATGCGCAAAAAATATTTAACTCACAAAACACTTGTTTTTTGGTATTTGAGGGTTATTTATATCGCTTATCAATAATAAATAAGAAAAAATGTGAAATCAGACAAAAAAAAATTGATTAAACTTGAAAGGCTCTTAGTCCCAAAAGACGAAACTGCTCAAAAAATAATTAACTCACAAAACACTTGTTTTTTGGTATTTGAGGGTTATTAATATCGCTTATCAATAATAAGTAAGAAAAAATATGAAATCAGATAAAAAAAAATTGAATAAACTTGAAAGGTTCTTAGTCCCAAAAGACGAAACTGCTCAAAAAATATTTAACTCACAAAACACTTAATTTTTGGTATTTGAGGGTTATTAATATCGCTTATCAATAATAAGTAAGAAATAATATGAAATAAGACAAAAAAAAATTGATTTAAATTGAAAGGTTCTTAGTCTCAAAAGACGAAACTGCTCAAAAAATGTTTAACTCACAAAACACTTGTTTTTTGGTATTTGAGGGTTATTTATATCGCTTATCAATAATAAGTAAGAAATAATATGAAATAGGACAAAAAAAATTGATTAAACTTGAAAGGTTCTTAGTCCCAAAAGACGAAACTGCTCAAAAAATAATTAACTCACAAAACACTTGTTTTTTGGTATTTGAGGGTTATTAATATCGCTTATCAATAATAAGTAAGAAAAAATATGAAATCAGACAAAAAAAAATTGAATCAACTTGAAAGGTTCTTAGTCCCAAAAGACGAAACTGCTCAAAAAATATTTAACTCACAAAACACTTGTTTTTTGGTATTTGAGGGTTATTAATATCGCTTATCAATAATAAATAAGAAAAAATGTGAAATCAGACAAAAAAAATTTGATTAAACTTGAAAGGTTCTTAGTCTCAAAAGACGAAACTGCTCAAAAAATATTTAACTCACAAAACACCTTTTTTGTGGTATTTGAGGGTTATTTATATCGCTTATCAATAATAAATAAGAAAAAATGTGAAATCAGACAAAAAAAAAATGATTAAACTTTAAAGGTTCTTAGTCCCAAAAGACGAAACTGCTCAAAAAATTATTTAATTCACAAAACACTTGTTTTTTGGTATTTGAGGGTGATTAATATCGCTTATCAATAATAAGTAAGTAGTAATATGAAATAAGACAAAAAAAAATTGATTAAACTTGAAAGGTTCTTAGTCCCAAAAGACGAAACTGCTCAAAAAATATTTAACTCACAAAACGCTTGTTTTTTGGTATTTGAGGGGTATTAATATCGCTTATCAATAATAAGTAAGTAACAATATTAAATCAGACAAAAAAAATTGACTTAACTTGAATCGTTCTTAGTCTCAATAGAGGAAAATGCGCAAAAAATATTTAACTCACAAAACACTTGTTTTTTGGTATTTAAGGGTTATTTATATCGCTTATCAATAATAAATAAGAAAAAATGTGAAATCAGACAAAAAAAATTTGATTAAACTTGAAAGGCTCTTAGTCCCAAAAGACGAAACTGCTCAAAAAATAATTAACTCACAAAACACTTGTTTTTTGGTATTTGAGGGTTATTAATATCGCTTATCAATAATAAGTAAGAAAAAATATGAAATCAGACAAAAAAAAATTGATTAAACTTGAAAGGTTCTTAGTCCCAAAAGACGAAACTGCTCAAAAAATATTTAACTCACAAAACACTTAATTTTTGGTATTTGAGGGTTATTAATATCGCTTATCAATAATAAGTAAGAAATAATATGAAATAAGACAAAAAAAAATTGATTTAACTTGAAAGGTTCTTAGTCTCAAAAGACGAAACTGCTCAAAAAATATTTAACTCGCAAAACACTTCTTTTTTGGTATTTGAGGGTTATTAATATCGCTTATCAATAATAAGTAAGAAATAATATGAAATAAGACAAAAAAAAATTGATTAAACTTGAAAGGTTCTTAGTCTCAAAAGACGAAACTGCTCAAAAAATATTTTACTCGCAAAACACTTCTTTTTTGGTATTTGAGGGTTATTAATATCGCTTATCAATAATAAGTAAGAAAAAATATGAAATCGGACAAAACTTTTTTGATTAAACTGTAAAGGTTCTTAGTCTTAAAAGACAAAACTGCTCAAAAAATATTTAACTCACAAAACGCTTGTTTTTTGGTTTTTGAGGGTTATTTATATCGCTTATCAATAATAAGTAAGTAATAATATAAAATCAGACAAAAAAAATTGACTAAACTTGAATCGTTCTTAGTCTAAATAGAGGAAAATGCGCAAAAAATATTTAACTCACAAAACACTTGTTTTTTTGTATTTGAGGGTAATTAATATCGCTTATCAATAATAAGTTAGAAAAAATAGAAATCAGAAAAAAAAAATTGATTAAACTTGAAAGGTTCTTAGTCCCAAAAGACGAAACTGCTCAAAAAATAATTAACTCACAAAACACTTGTTTTTTGGTATTTGAGGGTTATTAATATCGCTTATCAATAATAAGTAAGAAAAATTATGAAATCAGACAAAAAAAAATTGATTAAACTTGAAAGGTTCTTAGTCCCAAAAGACGAAACTGCTCAAAAAATATTTAACTCACAAAACACTTGTTTTTTGGTATTTGAGGGTTATTAATATCGCTTATCAATAATAAGTAAGAAAAAATATGAAATCAGACAAAAAATTTTTGACTTAACTGTAAAGGTTCTTAGTCCCAAAAGACGTAACTGCTCAAAAAATATTTAACTCACAAAACACTTGTTTTTTGGTATTTGAGGGTTATTTATATCGCTTATCAATAATAAATAAGAAAAAATGTGAAATCAGACAAAAAAAAATTGATTAAACTTGAAAGGTTCTAAGTCCCAAAAGACGAAACTGCTCAAAAAATATTTAACTCACAAAACACCTTTTTTTTGGTATTTGAGGGTTATTTATATCGCTTATCAATAATAAATAAGAAAAAATGTGAAATCAGACAAAAAAAAATTGATTAAACTTTAAAGGTTCTTAGTCCCAAAAGACGAAACTGCTCAAAAAATTATTTAATTCACAAAACACTTGTTTTTTGGTATTTGAGGGTGATTAATATCGCTTATCAATAATAAGTAAGTAATAATATGAAATAAGACAAAAAAAAATTGATTAAATTTGAAAGGTTCTTAGTCCCAAAAGACGAAACTGCTCAAAAAATATTTAACTCACAAAACACTTGTTTTTTGGTATTTGAGGGGTATTAATATCGCTTATCAATAATAAGTAAGAATAATATAAAATAAGACAAAAAAAAATTGATTAAATTTGAAAGGTTCTTAGTCCCAAAAGACGAAACTGCTCAAAAAATATTTAACTCGCAAAACACTTGTTTTTTGGTATTTGAGGGTTATTAATATCGCTTATCAATAATAAGTAAGAAAAAATATGAAATCAGACAAAATTTTTTTGATTAAACTTGAAAGGTACTTAGTCTTAAAAGACAAAACTGCTCAAAAAATATTTAACTCACAAAACACTTGTTTTTTGGTATTTGAGGGTTATTTATATCGCTTATCAATAATAAGTAAGAAAAAATATGAAATCAGAAAAAAAAAATTGATAACACTTGAAAGGTTCTTAGTCACAAAAGACGAAACTGCTCAAAAAATATTTAACTCACAAAACACTTGTTTGGTGGTATTTGAGGGTTATTAATATCGCTTATCAATAATTAGTTAGTAATAATATAAAATCAGACAAAAAAAATTGACTAAACTTGAATCGTTCTTAGTCTAAATAGAGGAAAATGCGCAAAAAATATTTAACTCACAAAACACTTGTTTTTTTGTATTTGAGGGTAATTAATATCGCTTATCAATAATAAGTAAGAAAAAATATGAAATCAGAAAAAAAAAATTGATTAAACTTGAAAGGTTCTTAGTCCCAAAAGACGAAACTGCTCAAAAAATATTTAACTCACAAAACACTTGTTTTTTGGTATTTGAGGGTTATTAATATCGCTTATCAATAATAAATAAGAAAAAATGTGAAATCAGACAAAAAAAATTTGATTAAACTTGAAAGGTTCTTAGTCTCAAAAGACGAAACTGCTCAAAAAATATTTAACTCACAAAACACCTTTTTTGTGGTATTTGAGGGTTATTTATATCGCTTATCAATAATAAATAAGAAAAAATGTGAAATCAGACAAAAAAAAAATGATTAAACTTTAAAGGTTCTTAGTCCCAAAAGACGAAACTGCTCAAAAAATTATTTAATTCACAAAACACTTGTTTTTTGGTATTTGAGGGTGATTAATATCGCTTATCAATAATAAGTAAGTAATAATATGAAATAAGACAAAAAAAAATTGATTAAACTTGAAAGGTTCTTAGTCCCAAAAGACGAAACTGCTCAAAAAATATTTAACTCACAAAACGCTTGTTTTTTGGTATTTGAGGGGTATTAATATCGCTTATCAATAATAAGTAAGTAATAATATTAAATCAGACAAAAAAAATTGACTTAACTTGAATCGTTCTTAGTCTCAATAGAGGAAAATGCGCAAAAAATATTTAACTCACAAAACACTTGTTTTTTGGTATTTGAGGGTTATTTATATCGCTTATCAATAATAAATAAGAAAAAATGTGAAATCAGACAAAAAAAAATTGATTAAACTTGAAAGGCTCTTAGTCCCAAAAGACGAAACTGCTCAAAAAATAATTAACTCACAAAACACTTGTTTTTTGGTATTTGAGGGTTATTAATATCGCTTATCAATAATAAGTAAGAAAAAATATGAAATCAGATAAAAAAAAATTGAATAAACTTGAAAGGTTCTTAGTCCCAAAAGACGAAACTGCTCAAAAAATATTTAACTCACAAAACACTTAATTTTTGGTATTTGAGGGTTATTAATATCGCTTATCAATAATAAGTAAGAAATAATATGAAATAAGACAAAAAAAAATTGATTTAAATTGAAAGGTTCTTAGTCTCAAAAGACGAAACTGCTCAAAAAATGTTTAACTCGCAAAACACTTCTTTTTTGGTATTTGAGGGTTATTTATATCGCTTATCAATAATAAATAAGAAAAAATGTGAAATCAGACAAAAAAAAATTGATTAAACTTTAAAGGTTCTTTGTCCCAAAAGACGAAACTGCTCAAAAAATTATTTAATTCACAAAACACTTGTTTTTTGGTATTTGAGGGTGATTAATATCGCTTATCAATAATAAGTAAGTAATAATATGAAATAAGACAAAAAAAAATTGATTAAACTTGAAAGGTTCTTAGTCCCAAAAGACAAAACTGCTCAAAAAATATTAAACTCACAAAACACCTTTTTTTTGGTATTTGAGGGTTATTTATATCGCTTATCAATAATAAATAAGAAAAAATGTGAAATCAGACAAAAAAAAGTTGATTAAACTTGAAAGGTTCTTAGTCTTAAAAGACAAAACTGCTCAAAAAATATTTAACTCACAAAACACTTGTTTTTTGGTATTTGAGGGTTATTTATATCGCTTATCAATAATAAGTAAGAAAAAATATGAAATCAGAAAAAAAAATTGATAACACTTGAAAGGTTCTTAGTCCCAAAAGACGAAACTGCTCAAAAAATTATTTAATTCACAAAACACTTGTTTTTTGGTATTTGAGGGTGATTAATATCGCTTATCAATAATAAGTAAGTAATAATATGAAATCAGACAAAAAAAAATTGACTTAACTTGAAAGGTTCTTAGTCTCAATAGAGGAAAATGAGCAAAAAATATTTAACTCACAAAACACTTGTTTTTTGGTATTTGAGGGTTATTTATATCGCTTATCAATAATAAATAAGAAAAAATGTGAAATCAGACAAAAAAAATTTGATTAAACTTGAAAGGTTCTTAGTCCCAAAAGACGAAACTGCTCAAAAAATAATGACTCACAAAACACTTGTTTTTTGGTATTTGAGGGTTATTAATATCGCTTATCAATAATAAATAAGAAAAAATGTGAAATCAGACAAAAAAAAATTGATTTAACTTGAAAGGTTCTTAGTGCCAAAAGACGAAACTGCTCAAAAAATTATTTAATTGACAAAACACTTGTTTTTTGGTATTTGAGGGTGATTAATATCGCTTATCAATAATAAGTAAGAAAAAATATGAAATCAGACAAAAAAAAATTGACTAAACTTGAAAGGTTCTTAGTCTCAATAGAGGAAAATGCGCAAAAAATATTTAACTCACAAAACACTTGTTTTTTGGTATTTGAGGTTTATTTATATCGCTTATCAATAATAAGTAAGAAAAAATATGAAATCAGACAAAAAAAAATTTATTAAACTTGAAAGGTTCTTAGTCCCAAAAGACGAAACTGCTCAAAAAATATTTTACTCACAAAACACTTGTTTTTTGGTATTTGAGGGTTATTAATATCGCTTATAAATAATAAGTAAGAAATAATATGAAATAGGACAAAAAAAATTGATTAAACTTGAAAGGTTCTTAGTCCCAAAAGACGAAACTGCTCAAAAAATATTTAACTCGCAAAACACTTGTTTTTTGGTATTTGAGGGTTATTAATATCGCTTATCAATAATAAGTAAGAAAAAATATGAAATCAGACAAAAATTTTTTGATTAAACTTGAAAGGTACTTAGTCTTAAAAGACAAAACTGCTCAAAAAATATTTAACTCACAAAACACTTGTTTTTTGGTATTTGAGGTTTATTTATATCGCTTATCAATAATAAGTAAGAAAAAATATGAAATCAGAAAAAAAAATTGATAACACTTGAAAGGCTCTTAGTCCCAAAAGACGAAACTGCTCAAAAAATATTTAACTCACAAAACACTTGTTTTTTTGTATTTGAGGGTAATTAATATCGCTTATCAATAATAAGTAAGAAAAAATATGAAATCAGAAAAAAAAAATTGATTAAACTTGAAAGGTTCTTAGTCCCAAAAGACGAAACTGCTCAAAAAATATTTAACTCACAAAACACTTGTTTTTTGGTATTTGAGGGTTATTAATATCGCTTATCAATAATAAATAAGAAAAAATGTGAAATCAGACAAAAAAAATTTGATTCAACTTGAAAGGTTCTTAGTCTCAAAAGACGAAACTGCTCAAAAAATATTTAACTCACAAAACACCTTTTTTGTGGTATTTGAGGCTTATTTATATCGCTTATCAATAATAAATAAGAAAAAATGTGAAATCAGACAAAAAAAAATTGATTAAACTTTAAAGGTTCTTAGTCCCAAAAGACGAAACTGCTCAAAAAATATTTAACTCACAAAACACTTGTTTTTTGGTATTTGAGGGTAATTAATATCGCTTATCAATAATAAGTAAGAAATAATATGAAATAAGACAAAAAAAAATTGATTTAACTTGAAAGGTTCTTAGTCTCAAAAGACGAAACTGCTCAAAAAATATTTAACTCGCAAAACACTTCTTTTTTGGTATTTGAGGGTTATTAATATCGCTTATCAATAATAAGTAAGAAAAAATATGAAATCAGACAAAATTTTTTTGATTAAACTGTAAAGGTTCTTAGTCTTAAAAGACAAAACTGCTCAAAAAATATTTAACTCACAAAACACTTGTTTTTTGGTATTTGAGGGTTATTTATATCGCTTATCAATAATAAATAAGAAAAAATGTGAAATCAGACAAAAAAAATTTGATTAAACTTGAAAGGTTCTTAGTCCCAAAAGACGAAACTGCTCAAAAAATTATTTAATTCACAAAACACTTGTTTTTTGGTATTTGAGGGTGATTAATATCGCTTATCAATAATAAGTAAGTAATAATATGAAATCAGACAAAAAAAAATTGACTTAACTTGAAAGGTTCTTAGTCTCAATAGAGGAAAATGAGCAAAAAATATTTAACTCACAAAACACTTGTTTTTTGGTATTTGAGGGTTATTTATATCGCTTATCAATAATAAGTAAGGAAAAATATGAAATCAGACAAAAAAAAATTGATTAAACTTGAAACGTTCTTAGTCCCAAAAGACGAAACTGCTCAAAAAATATTTAACTCACAAAACACTTGTTTTTTGGTATTTGAGGGTTATTTATATCGCTTATCAATAATAAATAAGAAAAAATGTGAAATCAGACAAAAAAAATTTGATTAAACTTGAAAGGTTCTTAGTCCCAAAAGACGAAACTGCTCAAAAAATATTTAACTCACAAAACACCTTTTTTTTGGTATTTGAGGGTTATTTATATCGCTTATCAATAATAAATAAGAAAAAATGTGAAATCAGACAAAAAAAAATTGATTAAACTTTAAAGGTTCTTTGTCCCAAAAGACGAAACTGCTCAAAAAATTATTTAATTCACAAAACACTTGTTTTTTGGTATTTGAGGGTGATTAATATCGCTTATCAATAATAAGTAAGTTATAATATGAAATAAGACAAAAAAAAATTGATTAAACTTGAAAGGTTCTTAGTCCCAAAAGACGAAACTGCTCAAAAAATATTAAACTCACAAAACACCTTTTTTTTGGTATTTGAGGGTTATTTATATTGCTTATCAATAATAAATAAGAAAAAATGTGAAATCAGACAAAAAAAAGTTGATTAAACTTGAAAGGTTCTTAGTCCCAAAAGACGAAACTGCTCAAAAAATATTTAACTCACAAAACACTTGTTTTTTGGTATTTGAGGGTTATTAATATCGCTTATCAATAATAAGTAAGAAAAAATATGAAATCAGACAAAATTTTTTTGATTAAACTTTAAAGGTTCTTAGTCCCAAAAGACGTAACTGTTTAAAAAATATTTAACTCACAAAACACTTGTTTTTTGGTATTTGAGGGTTATTTATATCGCTTATCAATAATAAATAAGAAAAAATGTGAAATCAGACAAAAAAATTTGATTAAACTTGAAAGGTTCTTAGTCCCAAAAGACGAAACTGCTCAAAAAATATTTAACTCACAAAACACTTGTTTTTTGGTATTTGAGGGTTATTTATATCGCTTATCAATAATAAATAAGAAAAAATGTGAAATCAGACAAAAAAAATTTGATTAAACTTGAAAGGTTCTTAGTCCCAAAAGACGAAACTGCTCAAAAAATAATTAACTCACAAAACACTTGTTTTTTGGTATTTGAGGGTTATTAATATCGCTTATCAATAATAAATAAGAAAAAATGTGAAATCAGACAAAAAAAAATTGATTTAACTTGAAAGGTTCTTAGTGCCAAAAGACGAAACTGCTCAAAAAATTATTTAATTCACAAAACACTTGTTTTTTGGTATTTGAGGGTGATTAATATCGCTTATCAATAATAAGTAAGAAAAAATATGAAATCAGACAAAAAAAAATTGACTAAACTTGAAAGGTTCTTAGTCTCAATAGAGGAAAATGCGCAAAAAATATTTAACTCACAAAACACTTGTTTTTTGGTATTTGAGGGTTATTTATATCGCTTATCAATAATAAATAAGAAAAAATGTGAAATCAGACAAAAAAATTTGATTAAACTTGAAAGGTTCTTAGTCCCAAAAGACGAAACTGCTCAAAAAATATTTAACTCACAAAACACTTGTTTTTTGGTATTTGAGGGTTATTTATATCGCTTATCAATAATAAGTAAGAAAAAATATGAAATCAGACAAAAAAAAATTTATTAAACTTGAAAGGTTCTTAGTCCCAAAAGACGAAACTGCTCAAAAAATATTTTACTCACAAAACACTTGTTTTTTGGTATTTGAGGGTTATTAATATCGCTTATAAATAATAAGTAAGAAATAATATGAAATAGGACAAAAAAAATTGATTAAACTTGAAAGGTTCTTAGTCCCAAAAGACGAAACTGCTCAAAAAATAATTAACTCACAAAACACTTGTTTTTTGGTATTTGAGGGTTATTAATATCGCTTATCAATAATAAGTAAGAAAAAATATGAAATCAGACAAAAAAAAATTGAATCAACTTGAAAGGTTCTTAGTCCCAAAAGACGAAACTGCTCAAAAAATATTTAACTCACAAAACACTTGTTTTTTGGTATTTGAGGGTTATTAATATCGCTTATCAATAATAAATAAGAAAAAATGTGAAATAAGACAAAAAAAAATTGATTAAACTTGAAAGGTTCTTAGTCCCAAAAGACGAAACTGCTCAAAAAATATTTAACTCACAAAACGCTTGTTTTTTGGTATTTGAGGGGTATTAATATCGCTTATCAATAATAAGTAAGTAACAATATTAAATCAGACAAAAAAAATTGACTTAACTTGAATCGTTCTTAGTCTCAATAGAGGAAAATGCGCAAAAAATATTTAACTCACAAAACACTTGTTTTTTGGTATTTGAGGGTTATTTATATCGCTTATCAATAATAAATAAGAAAAAATGTGAAATCAGACAAAAAAAATTTGATTAAACTTGAAAGGCTCTTAGTCCCAAAAGACGAAACTGCTCAAAAAATAATTAACTCACAAAACACTTGTTTTTTGGTATTTGAGGGTTATTAATATCGCTTATCAATAATAAGTAAGAAAAAATATGAAATCAGACAAAAAAAAATTGATTAAACTTGAAAGGTTCTTAGTCCCAAAAGACGAAACTGCTCAAAAAATATTTAACTCACAAAACACTTAATTTTTGGTATTTGAGGGTTATTAATATCGCTTATCAATAATAAGTAAGAAATAATATGAAATAAGACAAAAAAAAATTGATTTAACTTGAAAGGTTCTTAGTCTCAAAAGACGAAACTGCTCAAAAAATATTTAACTCGCAAAACACTTCTTTTTTGGTATTTGAGGGTTATTAATATCGCTTATCAATAATAAGTAAGAAATAATATGAAATTAGACAAAAAAAAATTGATTAAACTTGAAAGGTTCTTAGTCTCAAAAGACGAAACTGCTCAAAAAATATTTTACTCGCAAAACACTTCTTTTTTGGTATTTGAGGGTTATTAATATCGCTTATCAATAATAAGTAAGAAAAAATATGAAATCGGACAAAATTTTTTTGATTAAACTGTAAAGGTTCTTAGTCTTAAAAGACAAAACTGCTCAAAAAATATTTAACTCACAAAACGCTTGTTTTTTGGTTTTTGAGGGTTATTTATATCGCTTATCAATAATAAGTAAGTAATAATATAAAATCAGACAAAAAAAATTGACTAAACTTGAATCGTTCTTAGTCTAAATAGAGGAAAATGCGCAAAAAATATTTAACTCACAAAACACTTGTTTTTTTTGTATTTGAGGGTAATTAATATCGCATATCAATAATAAGTAAGAAAAAATATGAAATCAGAAAAAAAAAATTGATTAAACTTGAAAGGTTCTTAGTCCCAAAAGACGAAACTGCTCAAAAAATAATTAACTCACAAAACACTTGTTTTTTGGTATTTGAGGGTTATTAATATCGCTTATCAATAATAAGTAAGAAAAAATATGAAATCAGACAAAAAAAAATTGATTAAACTTGAAAGGTTCTTAGTCCCAAAAGACGAATTTGCTCAAAAAATATTTAACTCACAAAACACTTGTTTTTTGGTATTTGAGGGTTATTAATATCGCTTATCAATAATAAGTAAGAAAAAATATGAAATCAGACAAAAATTTTTTGACTAAACTGTAAAGGTTCTTAGTTCCAAAAGACGTAACTGCTCAAAAAATATTTAACTCACAAAACACTGGTTTTTTGGTATTTGAGGGTTATTTATATCGCTTATCAATAATAAATAAGAAAAAATGTGAAATCAGACAAAAAAAATTTGATTAAACTTGAAAGGTTCTTAGTCCCAAAAGACGAAACTGCTCAAAAAATATTTAACTCACAAAACACCTTTTTTTTGGTATTTGAGGGTTATTTATATCGCTTATCAATAATAAATAAGAAAAAATGTGAAATCAGACAAAAAAAAATTGATTAAACTTTAAAGGTTCTTAGTCCCAAAAGACGAAACTGCTCAAAAAATTATTTAATTCACAAAACACTTGTTTTTTGGTATTTGAGGGTGATTAATATCGCTTATCAATAATAAGTAAGTAATAATATGAAATAAGACAAAAAAAAATTGATTAAATTTGAAAGGTTCTTAGTCCCAAAAGACGAAACTTCTCAAAAAATATTTAACTCACAAAACACTTGTTTTTTGGTATTTGAGGGGTATTAATATCGCTTATCAATAATAAGTAAGTAATAATATGAAATAAGACAAAAAAAAATTGATTAAATTTGAAAGGTTCTTAGTCCCAAAAGACGAAACTGCTCAAAAAATATTTAACTCGCAAAACACTTGTTTTTTGGTATTTGAGGGTTATTAATATCGCTTATCAATAATAAGTAAGAAAAAATATGAAATCAGACAAAATTTTTTTGATTAAACTTGAAAGGTACTTAGTCTTAAAAGACAAAACTGCTCAAAAAATATTTAACTCACAAAACACTTGTTTTTTGGTGTTTGAGGGTTATTTATATCGCTTATCAATAATAAGTAAGAAAAAATATGAAATCAGAAAAAAAAAATTGATAACACTTGAAAGGTTCTTAGTCCCAAAAGACGAAACTGCTCAAAAAATATTTAACTCACAAAACACTTGTTTGGTGGTATTTGAGGGTTATTAATATCGCTTATCAATAATTAGTTAGTAATAATATAAAATCAGACTAAAAAAATTGACTAAACTTGAATCGTTCTTAGTCTAAATAGAGGAAAATGCGCAAAAAATATTTAACTCACAAAACACTTGTTTTTTTGTATTTGAGGGTAATTAATATCGCTTATCAATAATAAGTAAGAAAAAATATGAAATCAGAAAAAAAAAATTGATTAAACTTGAAAGGTTCTTAGTCCCAAAAGACGAAACTGCTCAAAAAATATTTAACTCACAAAACACTTGTTTTTTGGTATTTGAGGGTTATTAATATCGCTTATCAATAATAAATAAGAAAAAATGTGAAATCAGACAAAAAAAATTTGATTAAACTTGAAAGGTTCTTAGTCTCAAAAGACGAAACTGCTCAAAAAATATTTAACTCACAAAACACCTTTTTTGTGGTATTTGAGGGTTATTTATATCGCTTATCAATAATAAATAAGAAAAAATGTGAAATCAGACAAAAAAAAAAATGATTAAACTTTAAAGGTTCTTAGTCCCAAAAGACGAAACTGCTCAAAAAATTATTTAATTCACAAAACACTTGTTTTTTGGTATTTGAGGGTGATTAATATCGCTTATCAATAATAAGTAAGTAATAATATGAAATAAGACAAAAAAAAATTGATTAAACTTGAAAGGTTCTTAGTCCCAAAAGACGAAACTGCTCAAAAAATATTTAACTCACAAAACGCTTGTTTTTTGGTATTTGAGGGGTATTAATATCGCTTATCAATAATAAGTAAGTAATAATATTAAATCAGACAAAAAAAATTGACTTAACTTGAATCGTTCTTAGTCTCAATAGAGGAAAATGCGCAAAAAATATTTAACTCACAAAACACTTGTTTTTTGGTATTTGAGGGTTATTTATATCGCTTATCAATAATAAATAAGAAAAAATGTGAAATCAGACAAAAAAAATTTGATTAAACTTGAAAGGCTCTTAGTCCCAAAAGACGAAACTGCTCAAAAAATAATTAACTCACAAAACACTTGTTTTTTGGTATTTGAGGGTTATTAATATCGCTTATCAATAATAAGTAATAAAAAATATGAAATCAGATAAAAAAAAATTGAATAAACTTGAAAGGTTCTTAGTCCCAAAAGACGAAACTGCTCAAAAAATATTTAACTCACAAAACACTTAATTTTTGGTATTTGAGGGTTATTAATATCGCTTATCAATAATAAGTAAGAAATAATATGAAATAAGACAAAAAAAAATTGATTTAAATTGAAAGGTTCTTAGTCTCAAAAGACGAAACTGCTCAAAAAATGTTTAACTCGCAAAACACTTCTTTTTTGGTATTTGAGGGTTATTAATATCGCTTATCAATAATAAGTAAGAAATAATATGAAATAAGACAAAAAAAAATTGATTAAACTTGAAAGGTTCTTAGTCTCAAAAGACGAAACTGCTCAAAAAATATTTTACTCGCAAAACACTTCTTTTTTGGTATTTGAGGGTTATTAATATCGCTTATCAATAATAAGTAAGAAAAAATATGAAATCGGACAAAATTTTTTTGATTAAACTGTAAAGAATCTTAGTCTTAAAAGACAAAACTGCTCAAAAAATATTTAACTCACAAAACGCTTGTTTTTTGGTATTTGAGGGTTATTTATATCGCTGATCAATAATAAGTAAGTAATAATATAAAATCAGACAAAAAAAATTGACTAAACTTGAATCGTTCTTAGTCTTAATAGAGGAAAATGCGCAAAAAATATTTAACTCACAAAACACTTGTTTTTTTGTATTTGAGGGTAATTAATATCGCTTATCAATAAAAAGTAAGAAAAAATATGAAATCAGAAAAAAAAAAATTGATTAAACTTGAAAGGTTCTTAGTCCCAAAAGACGAAACTGCTCAAAAAATAATTAACTCACAAAACACTTGTTTTTTGGTATTTGAGGTTTATTAATATCGCTTATCAATAATAAGTAAGAAAAAATATGAAATCAGACAAAAAAAAATTGATTAAACTTGAAAGGTTCTTAGTCCCAAAAGACGAAACTGCTCAAAAAATATTTAACTCACAAAACACTTGTTTTTTGGTATTTGAGGGTTATTAATATCGCTTATCAATAATAAGTAAGAAAAAATATGAAATCAGACAAAAAATTTTTGACTAAACTGTAAAGGAGCTTAGTCCCAAAAGACGTAACTGCTCAAAAAATATTTAACTCACAAAACACTTGTTTTTTGGTATTTGAGGATTATTTATATCGCTTATCAATAATAAATAAGAAAAAATGTGAAATCAGACAAAAAAAATTTGATTAAACTTGAAAGGTTCTTAGTCCCAAAAGACGAAACTGCTCAAAAAATATTTAACTCACAAAACACCTTTTTTTTGGTATTTGAGGGTTATTTATATCGCTTATCAATAATAAATAAGAAAAAATGTGAAATCAGACAAAAAAAAATTGATTAAACTTTAAAGGTTCTTAGTCCCAAAAGACGAAACTGCTCAAAAAATTATTTAATTCACAAAACACTTGTTTTTTGGTATTTGAGGGTGATTAATATCGCTTATCAATAATAAGTAAGTAATAATATGAAATAAGACAAAAAAAAATTGATTAAACTTGAAAGGTTCTTAGTCCCAAAAGACGAAACTGCTCAAAAAATATTTAACTCACAAAACGCTTGTTTTTTGGTATTTGAGGGGTATTAATATCGCTTATCAATAATAAGTAAGTAATAATATTAAATCAGACAAAAAAAATTGACTTAACTTGAATCGTTCTTAGTCTCAATAGAGGAAAATGCGCAAAAAATATTTAACTCACAAAACACTTGTTTTTTGGTATTTGAGGGTTATTTATATCGCTTATCAATAATAAATAAGAAAAAATGTGAAATCAGACAAAAAAAATTTGATTAAACTTGAAAGGCTCTTAGTCCCAAAAGACGAAACTGCTCAAAAAATATTTAACTCACAAAACACTTGTTTTTTGGTATTTGAGGGTTATTTATATCGCTTATCAATAATAAATAAGAAAAAATGTGAAATCAGACAAAAAAAAATTGATTAAACTTGAAAGGTTCTTAGTCCCAAAAGACGAAACTGCTCAAAAAATATTTAACTCACAAAACACTTAATTTTTGGTATTTGAGGGTTATTAATATCGCTTATCAATAATAAGTAAGAAATAATATGAAATAAGACAAAAAAAAATTGATTTAACTTGAAAGGTTCTTAGTCTCAAAAGACCAAACTGCTCAAAAAATATTTAACTCGCAAAACACTTCTTTTTTGGTATTTGAGGGTTATTAATATCGCTTATCAATAATAAGTAAGAAAAAATATGAAATCAGACAAAATTTTTTTGATTAAACTGTAAAGGTTCTTAGTCTTAAAAGACAAAACTGCTCAAAAAATATTTAACTCACAAAACACTTGTTTTTTGGTATTTGAGGGTTATTAATATCGCTTATCAATAATAAGTAAGAAATAATATGAAATAAGACAAAAAAAAATTGATTTAACTTGAAAGGTTCTTAGTCTCAAAAGACGAAACTGCTCAAAAAATATTTAACTCGCAAAACACTTCTTTTTTGGTATTTGAGGGTTATTAATATCGCTTATCAATAATAAGTAAGAAAAAATATGAAATCAGACAAAATTTTTTTGATTAAACTGTAAAGGTTCTTAGTCTTAAAAGACAAAACTGCTCAAAAAATATTTAACTCACAAAACACTTGTTTTTTGGTATTTGAGGGTTATTTATATCGCTTATCAATAATAAATAAGAAAAAATGTGAAATCAGACAAAAAAAATTGATTTAACTTGAAAGGTTCTTAGTCCCAAAAGACGAAACTGCTCAAAAAATTATTTAATTCACAAAACACTTGTTTTTTGGTATTTGAGGTTGATTAATATCGCTTATCAATAAAAAGTAAGTAATAATATGAAATCAGACAAAAAAAAATTGACTAAACTTGAAAGGTTCTTAGTCTTAAAAGACAAAACTGCTCAAAAAATATTTAACTCACAAAACACTTGTTTTTTTGGTATTTGAGGGTTATTTATATCGCTTATCAATAATAAGTAAGAAAAAATATGAAATCAGAAAAAAAAATTGATAACACTTGTAAGGTTCTTAGTCCCAAAAGACGAAACTGCTCAAAAAATTATTTAATTCACAAAACACTTGTTTTTTGGTATTTGAGGGTGATTAATATCGCTTATCAATAATAAGTAAGTAATAATATGAAATCAGACAAAAAAAAATTGACTAAACTTGAAAGGTTCTAAGTCTCAATAGAGGAAAATGAGCAAAAAATATTTAACTCACAAAACACTTGTTTTTTGGTATTTGAGGGTTATTTATATCGCTTATCAATAAAAAGTAAGAAAAAATATGAAATCAGACAAAAAAAAATTGATTAAACTTGAAACGTTCTTAGTCCCAAAAGACGAAACTGCTCAAAAAATATTTAACTCACAAAACACTTGTTTTTTGGTATTTGAGGGTTATTTATATCGCTTATCAATAATAAGTAAGAAAAAATATGAAATCAGACAAAAAAAAATTGATTAAACTTGAAAGGTTCTTAGTCCCAAAAGACGAAACTGCTCAAAAAATATTTAACTCACAAAACACTTGTTTTTTGGTATTTGAGGGTTATTTATATCGCTTATCAATAATAAATAAGAAAAAATGTGAAATCAGACAAAAAAAATTTGATTAAACTTGAAAGGTTCTTAGTCCCAAAAGACGAAACTGCTCAAAAAATATTTAACTCACAAAACACTTGTTTTTTGGTATTTGAGGGTTATTTATATCGCTTATCAATAATAAATAAGAAAAAATGTGAAATCAGACAAAAAAAAATTGATTAAACTTTAAAGGTTCTTTGTCCCAAAAGACGAAACTGCTCAAAAAATTATTTAATTCACAAAACACTTGTTTTTTGGTATTTGAGGGTGATTAATATCGCTTATCAATAATAAGTAAGTAATAATATGAAATAAGACAAAAAAAAATTGATTAAACTTGAAAGGTTCTTAGTCCCAAAAGACGAAACTGCTCAAAAAATATTAAACTCACAAAACACCTTTTTTTTGGTATTTGAGGGTTATTTATATCGCTTATCAATAATAAATAAGAAAAAATGTGAAATCAGACAAAAAAAAGTTGATTAAACTTGAAAGGTTCTTAGTCCCAAAAGACGAAACTGCTCAAAAAATATTAAACACCTTTTTTTTGGTATTTGAGGGTTATTTATATCGCTTATCAATAATAAATAAGAAAAAATGTGAAATCAGACAAAAAAAAATTGATTAAACTTTAAAGGTTCTTTGTCCCAAAAGACGAAACTGCTCAAAAAATTATTTAATTCACAAAACACTTGTTTTTTGGTATTTGAGGGTGATTAATATCGCTTATCAATAATAAGTAAGTAATAATATGAAATAAGACAAAAAAAAATTGATTAAACTTGAAAGGTTCTTAGTCCCAAAAGACGAAACTGCTCAAAAAATATTAAACTCACAAAACACCTTTTTTTTGGTATTTGAGGGTTATTTATATCGCTTATCAATAATAAATAAGAAAAAATGTGAAATCAGACAAAAAAAAGTTGATTAAACTTGAAAGGTTCTTAGTCCCAAAAGACGAAACTGCTCAAAAAATATTAAACTCACAAAACACCTTTTTTTTGGTATTTGAGGGTTATTTATATCGCTTATCAATAATAAGTAAGAAAAAATATGAAATCAGACAAAATTTTTTTGATTAAACTGTAAAGGTTCTTAGTCCCAAAAGACGTAACTGCTCAAAAAATATTTAACTCACAAAACACTTGTTTTTTGGTATTTGAGGGTTATTTATATCGCTTATCAATAATAAATAAGAAAAAATGTGAAATCAGACAAAAAAATTTGATCAAACTTGAAAGGTTCTTAGTCCCAAAAGACGAAACTGCTCAAAAAATATTTAACTCACAAAACACTTGTTTTTTGGTATTTGAGGGTTATTTATATCGCTTATCAATAATAAATAAGAAAAAATGTGAAATCAGACAAAAAAAATTTGATTAAACTTGAAAGGTTCTTAGTCCCAAAAGACGAAACTGCTCAAAAAATAATTAACTCACAAAACACTTGTTTTTTGGTATTTGAGGGTTATTAATATCGCTTATCAATAATAAGTAAGAAAAAATATGAAATCAGACAAAAAAAAATTGATTAAACTTGAAAGGTTCTTAGTCCCAAAAGACGAAACTGCTCAAAAAATATTTAACTCACAAAACACTTGTTTTTTGGTATTTGAGGGTTATTTATATCGCTCATCAATAATAAGTAAGAAATAATATGAAATAAGACAAAAAAAAATTGATTTAACTTGAAAGGTTCTTAGTCTCAAAAGACGAAACTGCTCAAAAAATATTTAACTCGCAAAACACTTCTTTTTGGGTATTTGAGGGTTATTAATATCGCTTATCAATAATAAGTAAGAAAAAATATGAAATCAGACAAAATTTTTTTGATTAAACTGTAAAGGTTCTTAGTCTTAAAAGACAAAACTGCTCAAAAAATATTTAACTCACAAAACACTTGTTTTTTGGTATTTGAGGGTTATTTATATCGCTTATCAATAATAAATAAGAAAAAATGTGAAATCAGACAAAAAAAATTGATTTAACTTGAAAGGTTCTTAGTCCCAAAAGACGAAACTGCTCAAAAAATTATTTAATTCACAAAACACTTGTTTTTTGGTATTTGAGGGTGATTATTATCGCTTATCAATAATAAGTAAGTAATAATATGAAATCAGACAAAAAAAAATTGATTAAACTTAAAAGGTGCTTAGTCTTAATGGAGGAAAATGCGCAAAAAATATTTAACTCACAAAACACTTGTTTTTTGGTATTTGAGGGTTATTAATATCGCTTATCAATAATAAGTAAGAAATAATATGAAATAGGACAAAAAAAATTGATTAAACTTGAAAGGTTCTTAGTCCCAAAAGACGAAACTGCTCAAAAAATATTTAACTCGAAAAACACTTGTTTTTTGGTATTTGAGGGTTATTAATATCGCTTATCAATAATAAGTAAGAAAAAATATGAAATCAGACAAAAAATTTTTGATTAAACTTGAAAGGTTCTTAGTCTTAAAAGACAAAACTGCTCAAAAAATATTTAACTCACAAAACACTTGTTTTTTGGTATTTGAGGGTTATTTATATCGCTTATCAATAATAAGTAAGAAAAAATATGAAATCAGAAAAAAAAATTGATAACACTTGAAAGCTTCTTAGTCCCAAAAGACGAAACTGCTCAAAAAATATTTAACTCACAAAACGCTTGTTTTTTGGTATTTGAGGGTTATTAATATCGCTTATCAATAATAAGTAAGTAATAATATAAAATCAGACAAAAAAAATTGACTAAACTTGAATCGTTCTTAGTCTAAATAGAGGAAAATGCGCAAAAAATATTTAACTCACAAAACACTTGTTTTTTTGTATTTGAGGGTAATTAATATCGCTTATCAATAATAAGTAAGAAAAAATATGAAATCAGAAAAAAAAAAATTGATTAAACTTGAAAGGTTCTTAGTCCCAAAAGACGAAACTGCTCAAAAAATAATTAACTCACAAAACACTTGTTTTTTGGTATTTGAGGGTTATTAATATCGCTTATCAATAATAAGTAAGAAAAAATATGAAATCAGACAAAAAAAAATTGATTAAACTTGAAAGGTTCTTAGTCCCAAAAGACGAAACTGCTCAAAAAATATTTTACTCACAAAACACTTGTTTTTTGGTATTTGAGGGTTATTAATATCGCTAATCAATAATAAGTAAGAAAAAATATGAAATCAGACAAAATTTTTTTGATTAAACTGTAAAGGTTCTTAGTCCCAAAAGACGTAACTGCTCAAAAAATATTTAACTCACAAAACACTTGTTTTTTGGTATTTGAGGGTTATTTATATCGCTTATCAATAATAAATAAGAAAAAATGTGAAATCAGACAAAAAAAAATTGATTAAACTTTAAAGGTTCTTAGTCCCAAAAGACGAAACTGCTCAAAAAATTATTTAATTCACAAAACACTTGTTTTTTGGTATTTGAGGGTGATTAATATCGCTTAT
The DNA here is from genome assembly GCA_949825065.1 of Odontocerum albicorne. Lineage (NCBI taxonomy): Eukaryota > Metazoa > Arthropoda > Insecta > Trichoptera > Odontoceridae > Odontocerum > Odontocerum albicorne. The sequence continues at coordinate 4,501,824 of OX463859.1, read as the reverse complement.
CAATAATAAGTAAGTAATAATATGAAATCAGACAAAAAAAAATTGTCTAAACTTGAAAGGTTCTTAGTCTCAATAGAGGAATATGCGCAAAAAATATTTAACTCACAAAACACTTGTTTTTTGGTATTTGAGGGTTATTAATATCGCTTATCAATAATAAGTAAGAAAAAATATGAAATCAGACAAAAAAAAATTTATTAAACTTGAAAGGTTCTTAGTCCCAAAAGACGAAACTGCTCAAAAAATTATTTAACTCACAAAACACTTGTTTTTTGGTATTTGAGGGTTATTTATATCGCTTATCAATAATAAGTAAGAAAAAATATGAAATCAGACAAAAAAAAATTGATTACACTTGAAAGGTTCTTAGTCCCATAAGACGAAACTGCTCAAAAAATATTTAACTCACCAAACGCTTGTTTTTTGGTATTTGAGGGTTATTAATATCGCTTATCAATAATAAGTAAGTAATTATATTAAATCAGACAAAAAAAATTGACTTAACTTGAATCGTTCTTAGTCTCAATAGAGGAAAATGCGCAAAAAATATTTAACTCACAAAACACTTGTTTTTTTGTATTTGAGGGTTATTAATATCGCTTATCAATAATAAGTAAGAAAAAATATGAAATCAGACAAAAAAAAATTGATTAAACTTGAAAGGTTCTTAGTCCCAAAGGACGAAACTGCTCAAAAAATATTTAACTCACAAAACACTTGTTTTTTGGTATTTGAGGGTTATTTATATCGCTTATCAATAATAAGTAAGAAAAAATATGAAATCGGACAAAAAAAAATTGATTAAACTTGAAAGGTTCTTAGTCCCAAAAGACGAAACTGCTCAAAAAATATTTAACTCACAAAACGCTTGTTTTTTGGTATTTGAGGGGTATTAATATCGCTTATCAATAATAAGTAAGTAATAATATTAAATCAGACAAAAAAAATGGACTACACTTGAATCGTTCTTAGTCTCAATAGAGGAAAATGCGCAAAAAATATTTAACTCACAAAACACTTCTTTTTTGGTATTTGAGGGTTATTAATATCGCTTATCAATAATAAGTAAGAAAAAATATGAAATCAGAAAAAAAAATTGATAACACTTGAAAGGTTCTTAGTCCCAAAAGACGAAACTGCTCAAAAAATTATTTAATTCACAAAACACTTGTTTTTTGGTATTTGAGGGTTATTAATATCGCTTATCAATAATAAGTAAGAAAAAATATGAAATCAGACAAAAAAAAATTGATTAAACTTTAAAGGTTCTTAGTCCCAAAAGACGAAACTGCTCAAAAAATATTTAACTCACAAAACACTTGTTTTTTGGTATTTGAGGGTTATTTATATCGCGTATCAATAATAAATAAGAAAAAATGTGAAATCAGACAAAAAAAAATTGATTTAACTTGAAAGGTTCTTAGTCCCAAAAGACGTAACTGCTCAAAAAATATTTAACTCACAAAACACTTGTTTTTTGGTATTTGAGGGTTATTTATATCGCTTATCAATAATAAATAAGAAAAAATGTGAAATCAGACAAAAAAATTTGATTAAACTTGAAAGGTTCTTAGTCCCAAAAGACGAAACTGCTCAAAAAATATTTAACTCACAAAACACTTGTTTTTTGGTATTTGAGGGTTATTTATATCGCTTATCAATAATAAATAAGAAAAAATGTGAAATCAGACAAAAAAAATTTGATTAAACTTGAAAGGTTCTTAGTCCCAAAAGACGAAACTGCTCAAAAAATAATTAACTCACAAAACACTTGTTTTTTGGTATTTGAGGGTTATTAATATCGCTTATCAATAATAAGTAAGAAAAAATATGAAATCAGACAAAAAAAAATTGATTAAACTTGAAAGGTTCTTAGTCCCAAAAGACGAAACTGCTCAAAAAATATTTAACTCACAAAACACTTGTTTTTTGGTATTTGAGGGTTATTTATATCGCTCATCAATAATAAGTAAGAAATAATATGAAATAAGACAAAAAAAAATTGATTTAACTTGAAAGGTTCTTAGTCTCAAAAGACGAAACTGCTCAAAAAATATTTAACTCGCAAAACACTTCTTTTTGGGTATTTGAGGGTTATTAATATCGCTTATCAATAATAAGTAAGAAAAAATATGAAATCAGACAAAATTTTTTTGATTAAACTGTAAAGGTTCTAAGTCTTAAAAGACAAAACTGCTCAAAAAATATTTAACTCACAAAACACTTGTTTTTTGGTATTTGAGGGTTATTTATATCGCTTATCAATAATAAATAAGAAAAAATGTGAAATCAGACAAAAAAAATTGATTTAACTTGAAAGGTTCTTAGTCCCAAAAGACGAAACTGCTCAAAAAATTATTTAATTCACAAAACACTTGTTTTTTGGTATTTGAGGGTGATTAATATCGCTTATCAATAATAAGTAAGTAATAATATGAAATCAGACAAAAAAAAATTGATTAAACTTAAAAGGTTCTTAGTCTTAATGGAGGAAAATGCGCAAAAAATATTTAACTCACAAAACACTTGTTTTTTGGTATTTGAGGGTTATTAATATCGCTTATCAATAATAAGTAAGAAATAATATGAAATAGGACAAAAAAAAATTGATTAAACTTGAAAGGTTCTTAGTCCCAAAAGACGAAACTGCTCAAAAAATATTTAACTCGAAAAACACTTGTTTTTTGGTATTTGAGGGTTATTAATATCGCTTATCAATAATAAGTAAGAAAAAATATGAAATCAGAAAAAAAATTTTTGATTAAACTTGAAAGGTTCTTAGTCTTAAAAGACAAAACTGCTCAAAAAATATTTAACTCACAAAACACTTGTTTTTTGGTATTTGAGGGTTATTTATATCGCTTATCAATAATAAGTAAGAAAAAATATGAAATCAGAAAAAAAAAATTGATAACACTTGAAAGGTTCTTAGTCCCAAAAGACGAAACTGCTCAAAAAATATTTAACTCACAAAACGCTTGTTTTTTGGTATTTGAGGGTTATTAATATCGCTTATCAATAATAAGTAAGTAATAATATAAAATCAGACAAAAAAAATTGACTAAACTTGAATCGTTCTTAGTCTAAATAGAGGAAAATGCGCAAAAAATATTTAACTCACAAAACACTTGTTTTTTTGTATTTGAGGGTAATTAATATCGCTTATCAATAATAAGTAAGAAAAAATATGAAATCAGAAAAAAAAAAATTGATTAAACTTGAAAGGTTCTTAGTCCCAAAAGACGAAACTGCTCAAAAAATAATTAACTCACAAAACACTTGTTTTTTGGTATTTGAGGGTTATTAATATCGCTTATCAATAATAAGTAAGAAAAAATATGAAATCAGACAAAAAAAAATTGATTAAACTTGAAAGGTTCTTAGTCCCAAAAGACGAAACTGCTCAAAAAATATTTTACTCACAAAACACTTGTTTTTTGGTATTTGAGGGTTATTAATATCGCTAATCAATAATAAGTAAGAAAAAATATGAAATCAGACAAAATTTTTTTGATTAAACTGTAAAGGTTCTTAGTCCCAAAAGACGTAACTGCTCAAAAAATATTTAACTCACAAAACACTTGTTTTTTGGTATTTGAGGGTTATTTATATCGCTTATCAATAATAAATAAGAAAAAATGTGAAATCAGACAAAAAAAAATTGATTAAACTTTAAAGGTTCTTAGTCCCAAAAGACGAAACTGCTCAAAAAATTATTTAATTCACAAAACACTTGTTTTTTGGTATTTGAGGGTGATTAATATCGCTTATCAATAATAAGTAAGTAATAATATGAAATCAGACAAAAAAAAATTGTCTAAACTTGAAAGGTTCTTAGTCTCAATAGAGGAATATGCGCAAAAAATATTTAACTCACAAAACACTTGTTTTTTGGTATTTGAGGGTTATTAATATCGCTTATCAATAATAAGTAAGAAAAAATATGAAATCAGACAAAAAAAAATTGATTAAACTTTAAAGGTTCTTAGTCCCAAAAGACGAAACTGCTCAAAAAATATTTAACTCACAAAACACTTGTTTTTTGGTATTTGAGGGTTATTAATATCGCTTATCAATAATAAGTAAGAAAAAATATGAAATCAGACAAAAAAAAATTGATTACACTTGAAAGGTTCTTAGTCCCATAAGACGAAACTGCTCAAAAAATATTTAACTCACCAAACGCTTGTTTCTTGGTATTTGAGGGTTATTAATATCGCTTATCAATAATGAGTAAGTAATTATATTAAATCAGACAAAAAAAATTGACTTAACTTGAATCGTTCTTAGTCTCAATAGAGGAAAATGCGCAAAAAATATTTAACTCACAAAACACTTGTTTTTTTGTATTTGAGTCAGACAAAAAAAAATTGATTAAACTTGAAAGGTTCTTAGTCCCAAAGGACGAAACTGCTCAAAAAATATTTAACTCACAAAACACTTGTTTTTTGGTATTTGAGGGTTATTTATATCGCTTATCAATAATAAGTAAGAAAAAATATGAAATCGGACAAAAAAAAATTGATTAAACTTGAAAGGTTCTTAGTCCCAAAAGACGAAACTGCTCAAAAAATATTTTACTCACAAAACACTTGTTTTTTGGTATTTGAGGGTTATTAATATCGCTTATCAATAATAAGTAAGAAAAAATATGAAATCAGACAAAATTTTTTTGATTAAACTGTAAAGGTTCTTAGTCTCAAAAGACGTAACTGCTCAAAAAATATTTAACTCACAAAACACTTGTTTTTTGGTATTTGAGGGTTATTAATATCGCTTATCAATAATAAGTAAGAAATAATATGAAATAGGACAAAAAAAAATTGATTAAACTTGAAAGGTTCTTAGTCCCAAAAGACGAAACTGCTCAAAAAATATTTAACTCGAAAAACACTTGTTTTTTGGTATTTGAGGGTTATTAATATCGCTTATCAATAATAAGTAAGAAAAAATATGAAATCAGACAAAAATTTTTTGATTAAACTTGAAAGGTTCTTAGTCTTAAAAGACAAAACTGCTCAAAAAATATTTAACTCACAAAACACTTGTTTTTTGGTATTTGAGGGTTATTTATATCGCTTATCAATAATAAGTAAGAAAAAATATGAAATCAGAAAAAAAAAATTGATTTAACTTGAAAGGTTCTTAGTCCCAAAAGACGAAACTGCTCAAAAAATATTTAACTCACAAAACGCTTGTTTTTTGGTATTTGAGGGTTATTAATATCGCTTATCAATAATAAGTAAGTAATAATATAAAATCAGACAAAAAAAATTGACTAAACTTGAATCGTTCTTAGTCTAAATAGAGGAAAATGCGCAAAAAATATTTAACTCACAAAACACTTGTTTTTTTGTATTTGAGGGTAATTAATATCGCTTATCAATAATTAGTAAGAAAAAATATGAAATCAGAAAAAAAAAAATTGATTAAACTTGAAAGGTTCTTAGTCCCAAAAGACGAAACTGCTCAAAAAATAATTAACTCACAAAACACTTGTTTTTTGGTATTTGAGGGTTATTAATATCGCTTATCAATAATAAGTAAGAAAAAATATGAAATCAGACAAAAAAAAATTGATTAAACTTGAAAGGTTCTTAGTCCCAAAAGACGAAACTGCTCAAAAAATATTTTACTCACAAAACACTTGTTTTTTGGTATTTGAGGGTTATTAATATTGCTAATCAATAATAAGTAAGAAAAAATATGAAATCAGACAAAATTTTTTTGATTAAACTGTAAAGGTTCTTAGTCCCAAAAGACGTAACTGCTCAAAAAATATTTAACTCACAAAACACTTGTTTTTTGGTATTTGAGGGTTATTTATATCGCTTATCAATAATAAATAAGAAAAAATGTGAAATCAGACAAAAAAAAATTGATTAAACTTTAAAGGTTCTTAGTCCCAAAAGACGAAACTGCTCAAAAAATTATTTAATTCACAAAACACTTGTTTTTTGGTATTTGAGGGTGATTAATATCGCTTATCAATAATAAGTAAGTAATAATATGAAATCAGACAAAAAAAAATTGTCTAAACTTGAAAGGTTCTTAGTCTCAATAGAGGAATATGCGCAAAAAATATTTAACTCACAAAACACTTGTTTTTTGGTATTTGAGGGTTATTAATATCGCTTATCAATAATAAGTAAGAAAAAATATGAAATCAGACAAAAAAAAATTTATTAAACTTGAAAGGTTCTTAGTCCCAAAAGACGAAACTGCTCAAAAAATATTTAACTCACAAAACACTTGTTTTTTGGTATTTGAGGGTTATTTATATCGCTTATCAATAATAAGTAAGAAAAAATATGAAATCAGACAAAAAAAAATTGATTACACTTGAAAGGTTCTTAGTCCCATAAGACGAAACTGCTCAAAAAATATTTAACTCACCAAACGCTTGTTTTTTGGTATTTGAGGGTTATTAATATCGCTTATCAATAATAAGTAAGTAATTATATTAAATCAGACAAAAAAAATTGACTTAACTTGAATCGTTCTTAGTCTCAATAGAGGAAAATGCGCAAAAAATATTTAACTCACAAAACACTTGTTTTTTTGTATTTGAGGGTTATTAATATCGCTTATCAATAATAAGTAAGAAAAAATATGAAATCAGACAAAAAAAAATTGATTAAACTTGAAAGGTTCTTAGTCCCAAAGGACGAAACTGCTCAAAAAATATTTAACTCACAAAACACTTGTTTTTTGGTATTTGAGGGTTATTTATATCGCTTATCAATAATAAGTAAGAAAAAATATGAAATCGGACAAAAAAAAATTGATTAAACTTGAAAGGTTCTTAGTCCCAAAAGACGAAACTGCTCAAAAAATATTTAACTCACAAAACGCTTGTTTTTTGGTATTTGAGGGGTATTAATATCGCTTATCAATAATAAGTAAGTAATAATATTAAATCAGACAAAAAAAATGGACTACACTTGAATCGTTCTTAGTCTCAATAGAGGAAAATGCGCAAAAAATATTTAACTCACAAAACACTTGTTTTTTGGTATTTGAGGGTTATTTATATCGCTTATCAATAATAAGTAAGAAAAAATATGAAATCAGACAAAAAAAAATTGATTAAACTTGAAAGGTTCTTAGTCCCAAAAGACGAAACTGCTCAAAAAATAATTAACTCACAAAACATTTGTTTTTTGGTATTTGAGGGTTTTTAATATCGCTTATCAATAATAAGTAAGAAAAAATATGAAATCAGACAAAAAAAAATTGATTAAACTTGAAAGGTTCTTAGTCCCAAAAGACGAAACTGCTCAAAAAATATTTAACTCACAAAACACTTAATTTTTGGTATATGAGGGTTATTAATATTGCTTATCAATAATAAGTAAGAAATAATATGAAATAAGACAAAAAAAAATTGATTTAACTTGAAAGGTTCTTAGTCTCAAAAGACGAAACTGCTCAAAAAATATTTAACTCGCAAAACACTTCTTTTTTGGTATTTGAGGGTTATTAATATCGCTTATCAATAATAAGTAAGAAAAAATATGAAATCAGACAATTTTTTTTTGATTAAACTGTAAAGGTTCTTAGTCTTAAAAGACAAAACTGCTCAAAAAATATTTAACTCACAAAACACTTGTTTTTTGGTATTTGAGGGTTATTTATATCGCGTATCAATAATAAATAAGAAAAAATGTGAAATCAGACAAAAAAAAATTGATTTAACTTGAAAGGTTCTTAGTCCCAAAAGACGAAACTGCTCAAAAAATTATTTAATTCACAAAACACTTGTTTTTTGGTATTTGAGGGTTATTAATATCGCTTATCAATAATAAGTAAGTAATAATATGAAATCAGACAAAAAAAAATTGACTAAACTTGAAAGGTTCTTAGTCTCAATAGAGGAAAATGCGCAAAAAATATTTAACTCACAAAACACTTGTTTTTTGGTATTTGAGGGTTATTTATATCGCTTATCAATAATAAGTAAGAAAAAATATGAAATCAGAAAAAAAAAATTGATAACACTTGAAAGGTTCTTAGTCCCAAAAGACGAAACTGCTCAAAAAATAATTAACTCACAAAACACTTGTTTTTTGGTATTTGAGAGTTATAAATATCGCTTATAAATAATAAGTAAGAAATAATATGAAATAGGACAAAAAAAATTGATTAAACTTGAAAGGTTCTTAGTCCCAAAAGACGAAACTGCTCAAAAAATATTTAACTCGCAAAACACTTGTTTTTTGGTATTTGAGGGTTATTAATATCGCTTATAAATAATAAGTAAGAAATAATATGAAATAGGACAAAAAAATTGATTAAACTTGAAAGGTTCTTAGTCCCAAAAGACGAAACTGCTCAAAAAATAATTAACTCACAAAACACTTGTTTTTTGGTATTTGAGGGTTATTAATATCGCTTATCAATAATAAGTAAGAAAAAATATGAAATCAGACAAAAAAAAATTGAATCAACTTGAAAGGTTCTTAGTCCCAAAAGACGAAACTGCTCAAAAAATATTTAACTCACAAAACACTTGTTTTTTGGTATTTGAGGGTTATTAATATCGCTTATCAATAATAAATAAGAAAAAATGTGAAATCAGACAAAAAAAAATTGATTAAACTTGAAAGGTTCTTAGTCTCAAAAGACGAAACTGCTCAAAAAATATTTAACTCACAAAACACCTTTTTTGTGGTATTTGAGGGTTATTTATATCGCTTATCAATAATAAATAAGAAAAAATGTGAAATCAGACAAAAAAAAATTGATTAAACTTTAAAGGTTCTTAGTCCCAAAAGACGAAACTGCTCAAAAAATAATTTAATTCACAAAACACTTGTTTTTTGGTATTTGAGGGTGATTCATATCGCTTATCAATAATAAGTAAGTAATAATATGAAATAAGACAAAAAAAAATTGATTAAACTTGAAAGGTTCTTAGTCCCAAAAGACGAAACTGCTCAAAAAATATTTAACTCACAAAACACTTGTTTTTTGGTATTTGAGGGTTATTTATATCGCTTATCAATAATAAATAAGAAAAAATGTGAAATCAGACAAAAAAAATTTGATTAAACTTGAAAGGCTCTTAGTCCCAAAAGACGAAACTGCTCAAAAAATAATTAACTCACAAAACACTTGTTTTTTGGTATTTGAGGGTTATTAATATCGCTTATCAATAATAAGTAAGAAAAAATATGAAATCAGACAAAAAAAAATTGATTAAACTTGAAAGGTTCTTAGTCCCAAAAGACGAAACTGCTCAAAAAATATTTAACTCACAAAACACTTAATTTTTGGTATTTGAGGGTTATTAATATCGCTTATCAATAATAAGTAAGAAATAATATGAAATAAGACAAAAAAAAATTGATTTAACTTGAAAGGTTCTTAGTCTCAAAAGACGAAACTGCTCAAAAAATATTTAACTCGCAAAACACTTCTTTTTTGGTATTTGAGGGTTATTAATATCGCTTATCAATAATAAGTAAGAAATAATATGAAATAAGACAAAAAAAAATTGATTAAACTTGAAAGGTTCTTAGTCTCAAAAGACGAAACTGCTCAAAAAATATTTTACTCGCAAAACACTTCTTTTTTGGTATTTGAGGGTTATTAATATCGCTTATCAATAATAAGTAAGAAAAAATATGAAATCGGACAAATTTTTTTTGATTAAACTGTAAAGGTTCTTAGTCTTAAAAGACAAAACTGCTCAAAAAATATTTAACTCACAAAACGCTTGTTTTTTGGTATTTGAGGGTTATTTATATCGCTTATCAATAATAAGTAAGAAATAATATAAAATCAGACAAAAAAAATTGACTAAACTTGAATCGTTCTTAGTCTAAATAGAGGAAAATGCGCAAAAAATATTTAAATCACAAAACACTTGTTTTTTTGTATTTGAGGGTTATTAATATCGCTTATAAATAATAAGTAAGAAATAATATGAAATAGGACAAAAAAAATTGATTAAACTTGAAAGGTTCTTAGTCCCAAAAGACGAAACTGCTCAAAAAATATTTAACTCGCAAAACACTTGTTTTTTGGTATTTGAGGGTTATTAATATCGCTTATCAATAATAAGTAAGAAAAAATATGAAATCAGACAAATTTTTTTTGATTAAACTTGAAAGGTTCTTAGTCTTAAAAGACAAAACTGCTTAAAAAATATTTAACTCACAAAACACTTGTTTTTTGGTATTTGAGGGTTATTTATATCGCTTATCAATAATAAGTAAGAAATAATATGAAATAAGACAAAAAAAAATTGATTTAACTTGAAAGGTTCTTAGTCTCAAAAGACGAAACTGCTCAAAAAATATTTAACTCGCAAAACACTTCTTTTTTGGTATTTGAGGGTTATTAATATCGCTTATCAATAATAAGTAAGAAAAAATATGAAATCAGACAAATTTTTTTTGATTAAACTGTAAAGGTTCTTAGTCTTAAAAGACAAAACTGCTCAAAAAATATTTAACTCACAAAACACTTGTTTTTTGGTATTTGAGGGTTATTTATATCACGTATCAATAATAAATAAGAAAAAATGTGAAATCAGACAAAAAAAAATTGATTTAACTTGAAAGGTTCTTAGTCCCAAAAGACGAAACTGCTCAAAAAATTATTTAATTCACAAAACACTTGTTTTGTGGTATTTGAGGGTGATTAATATCGCTTATCAATAATAAGTAAGTAATAATATGAAATCAGACAAAAAAAAATTGACTAAACTTGAAAGGTTCTTAGTCTCAATAGAGGAAAATGCGCAAAAAATATTTAACTCACAAAACACTTGTTTTTTGGTATTTGAGGGTTATTTATATCGCTTATCAATAATAAGTAAGAAAAAATATGAAATCAGACAAAAAAAATTTATTAAACTTGAAAGGTTCTTAGTCCCAAAAGACGAAACTGCTCAAAAAATATTTTACTCACAAAACACTTGTTTTTTGGTATTTGAGGGTTATTGATATCGCTTATAAATAATAAGTAAGAAATAATATGAAATAGGACAAAAAAAATTGATTAAACTTGAAAGGTTCTTAGTCCCAAAAGACGAAACTGCTCAAAAAATATTTAACTCGCAAAACACTTGTTTTTTGGTATTTGAGGGTTATTAATATCGCTTATCAATAATAAGTAAGAAAAAATATGAAATCAGACAAATTTTTTTTGATTAAACTTGAAAGGTTCTTAGTCTTAAAAGACAAAACTGCTCAAAAAATATTTAACTCACAAAACACTTGTTTTTTGGTATTTGAGGGTTATTTATATCGCTTATCAATAATAAGTAAGAAAAAATATGAAATCAGAAAAAAAAAATTGATAACACTTGAAAGGTTCTTAGTCTCAAAAGACGAAACTGCTCAAAAAATATTTAACTCACAAAACACTTGTTTTGTGGTATTTGAGGGTTATTAATATCGCTTATCAATAATTAGTAAGTAATAATATAAAATCAGACAAAAAAAATTGACTAAACTTGAATCGTTCTTAGTCTAAATAGAGGAAAATGCGCAAAAAATATTTAACTCACAAAACACTTGTTTTTTTGTATTTGAGGGTAATTAATATCGCTTATCAATAATAAGTAAGAAAAAATAAGAAATCAGAAAAAAAAAATTGATTAAACTTGAAAGGTTCTTAGTCCCAAAAGACGAAACTGCTCAAAAAATAATTAACTCACAAAACACTTGTTTTTTGGTATTTGAGGGTTATTAATATCGCTTATCAATAATAAGTAAGAAAAAATATGAAATCAGACAAAAAAAAATTGAATCAACTTGAAAGGTTCTAAGTCCCAAAAGACGAAACTGCTCAAAAAATATTTAACTCACAAAACACTTGTTTTTTGGTATTTGAGGGGTATTAATATCGCTTATCAATAATAAATAAGAAAAAATGTGAAATCAGACAAAAAAAATTGACTTAACTTGAATCGTTCTTAGTCTCAATAGAGGAAAATGCGCAAAAAATATTTAACTCACAAAACACTTGTTTTTTGGTATTTGAGGGTTTTTTATATCGCTTATCAATAATAAATAAGAAAAAATGTGAAATCAGACAAAAAAAATTTGATTAAACTTGAAAGGCTCTTAGTCCCAAAAGACGAAACTGCTCAAAAAATATAAAACTCACAAAACACCTTTTTTTTGGTATTTGAGGGTTATTTATATCGCTTATCAATAATAAATAAGAAAAAATGTGAAATCAGACAAAAAAAAGTTGATTAAACTTGAAAGGTTCTTAGTCCCAAAAGACGAAACTGCTCAAAAAATATTAAACACCTTTTTTTTGGTATTTGAGGGTTATTTATATCGCTTATCAATAATAAATAAGAAAAAATGTGAAATCAGACAAAAAAAAATTGATTAAACTTTAAAGGTTCTTTGTCCCAAAAGACGAAACTGCTCAAAAAATTATTTAATTCACAAAACACTTGTTTTTTGGTATTTGAGGGTGATTAATATCGCTTATCAATAATAAGTAAGTAATAATATGAAATAAGACAAAAAAAAATTGATTAAACTTGAAAGGTTCTTAGTCCCAAAAGACGAAACTGCTCAAAAAATATTAAACTCACAAAACACCTTTTTTTTGGTATTTGAGGGTTATTTATATCGCTTATCAATAATAAATAAGAAAAAATGTGAAATCAGACAAAAAAAAGTTGATTAAACTTGAAAGGTTCTTAGTCCCAAAAGACGAAACTGCTCAAAAAATATTAAACTCACAAAACACCTTTTTTTTGGTATTTGAGGGTTATTTATATCGCTTATCAATAATAAATAAGAAAAAATATGAAATCAGACAACATTTTTTTGATTAAACTGTAAAGGTTCTTAGTCCCAAAAGACGTAACTGCTCAAAAAATATTTAACTCACAAAACACTTGTTTTTTGGTATTTGAGGGTTATTTATATCGCTTATCAATAATAAATAAGAAAAAATGTGAAATCAGACAAAAAAATTTGATCAAACTTGAAAGGTTCTTAGTCCCAAAAGACGAAACTGCTCAAAAAATATTTAACTCACAAAACACTTGTTTTTTGGTATTTGAGGGTTATTTATATCGCTTATCAATAATAAATAAGAAAAAATGTGAAATCAGACAAAAAAAATTTGATTAAACTTGAAAGGTTCTTAGTCCCAAAAGACGAAACTGCTCAAAAAATAATTAACTCACAAAACACTTGTTTTTTGGTATTTGAGGGTTATTAATATCGCTTATCAATAATAAGTAAGAAAAAATATGAAATCAGACAAAAAAAAATTGATTAAACTTGAAAGGTTCTTAGTCCCAAAAGACGAAACTGCTCAAAAAATATTTAACTCACAAAACACTTGTTTTTTGGTATTTGAGGGTTATTTATATCGCTCATCAATAATAAGTAAGAAATAATATGAAATAAGACAAAAAAAAATTGATTTAACTTGAAAGGTTCTTAGTCTCAAAAGACGAAACTGCTCAAAAAATATTTAACTCGCAAAACACTTCTTTTTGGGTATTTGAGGGTTATTAATATCGCTTATCAATAATAAGTAAGAAAAAATATGAAATCAGACAAAATTTTTTTGATTAAACTGTAAAGGTTCTTAGTCTTAAAAGACAAAACTGCTCAAAAAATATTTAACTCACAAAACACTTGTTTTTTGGTATTTGAGGGTTATTTATATCGCTTATCAATAATAAATAAGAAAAAATGTGAAATCAGACAAAAAAAATTGATTTAACTTGAAAGGTTCTTAGTCCCAAAAGACGAAACTGCTCAAAAAATTATTTAATTCACAAAACACTTGTTTTTTGGTATTTGAGGGTGATTAATATCGCTTATCAATAATAAGTAAGTAATAATATGAAATCAGACAAAAAAAAATTGATTAAACTTAAAAGGTTCTTAGTCTTAATGGAGGAAAATGCGCAAAAAATATTTAACTCACAAAACACTTGTTTTTTGGTATTTGAGGGTTATTAATATCGCTTATCAATAATAAGTAAGAAATAATATGAAATAGGACAAAAAAAAATTGATTAAACTTGAAAGGTTCTTAGTCCCAAAAGACGAAACTGCTCAAAAAATATTTAACTCGAAAAACACTTGTTTTTTGGTATTTGAGGGTTATTAATATCGCTTATCAATAATAAGTAAGAAAAAATATGAAATCAGACAAAAAATTTTTGATTAAACTTGAAAGGTTCTTAGTCTTAAAAGACAAAACTGCTCAAAAAATATTTAACTCACAAAACACTTGTTTTTTGGTATTTGAGGGTTATTTATATCGCTTATCAATAATAAGTAAGAAAAAATATGAAATCAGAAAAAAAAAATTGATAACACTTGAAAGCTTCTATGTCCCAAAAGACGAAACTGCTCAAAAAATATTTAACTCACAAAACGCTTGTTTTTTGGTATTTGAGGGTTATTAATATCGCTTATCAATAATAAGTAAGTAATAATATAAAATCAGACAAAAAAAATTGACTAAACTTGAATCGTTCTTAGTCTAAATAGAGGAAAATGCGCAAAAAATATTTAACTCACAAAACACTTGTTTTTTTGTATTTGAGGGTAATTAATATCGCTTATCAATAATAAGTAAGAAAAAATATGAAATCAGAAAAAAAAAAATTGATTTAACTTGAAAGGTTCTTAGTCCCAAAAGACGAAACTGCTCAAAAAATAATTAACTCACAAAACACTTGTTTTTTGGTATTTGAGGGTTATTAATATCGCTTATCAATAATAAGTAAGAAAAAATATGAAATCAGACAAAAAAAAATTGATTAAACTTGAAAGGTTCTTAGTCCCAAAAGACGAAACTGCTCAAAAAATATTTTACTCACAAAACACTTGTTTTTTGGTATTTGAGGGTTATTAATATCGCTAATCAATAATAAGTAAGAAAAAATATGAAATCAGACAAAATTTTTTTGATTAAACTGTAAAGGTTCTTAGTCCCAAAAGACGTAACTGCTCAAAAAATATTTAACTCACAAAACACTTGTTTTTTGGTATTTGAGGGTTATTTATATCGCTTATCAATAATAAATAAGAAAAAATGTGAAATCAGACAAAAAAAAATTGATTAAACTTTAAAGGTTCTTAGTCCCAAAAGACGAAACTGCTCAAAAAATTATTTAATTCACAAAACACTTGTTTTTTGGTATTTGAGGGTGATTAATATCGCTTATCAATAATAAGTAAGTAATAATATGAAATCAGACAAAAAAAAATTGTCTAAACTTGAAAGGTTCTTAGTCTCAATAGAGGAATATGCGCAAAAAATATTTAACTCACAAAACACTTGTTTTTTGGTATTTGAGGGTTATTAATATCGCTTATCAATAATAAGTAAGAAAAAATATGAAATCAGACAAAAAAAAATTTATTAAACTTGAAAGGTTCTTAGTCCCAAAAGACGAAACTGCTCAAAAAATATTTAACTCACAAAACACTTGTTTTTTGGTATTTGAGGGTTATTTATATCGCTTATCAATAATAAGTAATAAAAAATATGAAATCAGACAAAAAAAAATTGATTACACTTGAAAGGTTCTTAGTCCCATAAGACGAAACTGCTCAAAAAATATTTAACTCACCAAACGCTTGTTTTTTGGTATTTGAGGGTTATTAATATCGCTTATCAATAATAAGTAAGTAATTATATTAAATCAGACAAAAAAAATTGACTTAACTTGAATCGTTCTTAGTCTCAATAGAGGAAAATGCGCAAAAAATATTTAACTCACAAAACACTTGTTTTTTTGTATTTGAGGGTTATTAATATCGCTTATCAATAATAAGTAAGAAAAAATATGAAATCAGACAAAAAAAAATTGATTAAACTTGAAAGGTTCTTAGTCCCAAAGGACGAAACTGCTCAAAAAATATTTAACTCACAAAACACTTGTTTTTTGGTATTTGAGGGTTATTTATATCGCTTATCAATAATAAGTAAGAAAAAATATGAAATCGGACAAAAAAAAATTGATTAAACTTGAAAGGTTCTTAGTCCCAAAAGACGAAACTGCTCAAAAAATATTTAACTCACAAAACGCTTGTTTTTTGGTATTTGAGGGGTATTAATATCGCTTATCAATAATAAGTAAGTAATAATATTAAATCAGACAAAAAAAATGGACTACACTTGAATCGTTCTTAGTCTCAATAGAGGAAAATGCGCAAAAAATATTTAACTCACAAAACACTTGTTTTTTGGTATTTGAGGGTTATTTATATCGCTTATCAATAATAAGTAAGAAATAATATGAAATAAGACAAAAAAAAATTGATTAAACTTGAAAGGTTCTTAGTCTCAAAAGACGAAACTGCTCAAAAAATATTTAACTCGCAAAACACTTCTTTTTTGGTATTTGAGGGTTATTAATATCGCTTATCAATAATAAGTAAGAAAAAATATGAAATCAGACAAAAAAAAATTGATTAAACTTGAAAGGTTCTTAGTCCCAAAAGACGAAACTGCTCAAAAAATATTTAACTCACAAAACACTTGTTTTTTGGTATTTGAGGGTTATTAATATCGCTTATCAATAATAAGTAAGAAAAAATATGAAATCAGACAAAATTTTTTTGATAAAACTGTAAAGGTTCTTAGTCCCAAAAGACGAAACTGCTCAAAAAATATTTAACTCACAAAACACTTGTTTTTTGGTATTTGAGGGTTATTAATATCGCTTATCAATAATAAGTAAGAAAAAATATGAAATCAGACAAAATTTTTTTGACTTAACTGTAAAGGTTCTTAGTCCCAAAAGACGTAACTGCTCAAAAAATATTTAACTCACAAAACACTTGTTTTTTGGTATTTGAGGGTTATTTATATCGCTTATCAATAATAAATAAGAAAAAATGTGAAATCAGACAAAAAAAATTTGATTAAACTTGAAAGGTTCTTAGTCCCAAAACACGAAACTGATCAAAAAATAATTTACTCACAAAACACTTGTTTTTTGGTATTTGAGGGTTATTTATATCGCTTATCAATAATAAGTAAGAAAAAATATGAAATCATACAAAAAAAATTGACTAAACTTGAAAGGTTCTTAGTCTCAATAGAGGAAAATGCGCAAAATACATTTAACTCACAAAACACTTGTTTTTTGGTATTTGAGGGTTATTAATATCGCTTATCAATAATAAGTAAGAAAAAATATGAAATCAGACAAAAAAAATTTTATTAAACTTGAAAGGTTCTTAGTCCCAAAAGACGAAACTGCTCAAAAAATATTTAACTCACAAAACGCTTGTTTTTTGGTATTTGAGGGGTATTAATATCGCTTATCAATAATAAGTAAGTAATAATATTAAATCAGACAAAAAAAATTGACTTAACTTGAATCGTTCTTAGTCTCAATAGAGGAAAATGCGCAAAAAATATTTAACTCACAAAACACTTGTTTTTTGGTATTTGAGGGTTATTTATATCGCTTATCAATAATAAATAAGAAAAAATGTGAAATCAGACAAAATTTTTTTGATTAAACTGTAAAGGTTCTTAGTCCCAAAAGACGTAACTGCTCAAAAAATATTTAACTCACAAAACACTTGTTTTTTGGTATTTGAGGGTTATTTATATCGCTTATCAATAATAAATAAGAAAAAATGTGAAATCAGACAAAAAAAAAATTGATTTAACTTGAAAGGTTCTTAGTCCCAAAAGACGAAACTGCTCAAAAAATTATTTAATTCACAAAACACTTGTTTTTTGGTATTTGAGGGTGATTAATATCGCTTATCAATAAAAAGTAAGTAATAATATGAAATCAGACAAAAAAAAATTGACTAAACTTGAAAGGTTCTTAGTCTTAAAAGACAAAACTGCTCAAAAAATATTTAACTCACAAAACACTTGTTTTTTGGTATTTGAGGGTTATTTATATCGCTTATCAATAATAAGTAAGAAAAAATATGAAATCAGAAAAAAAAAATTGATAACACTTGAAAGGTTCTTAGTCCCAAAAGACGAAACTGCTCAAAAAATATTTAACTCACAAAACGCTTGTTTTTTGGTATTTGAGGGTTATTAATAACGCTTATCAATAATAAGTAAGTAATAATATGAAATCAGACAAAAAAAAATTGACTAAACTTGAAAGGTTCTTAGTCTTAAAAGACAAAACTGCTCAAAAAATATTTAACTCACAAAACACTTGTTTTTTGGTATTTGAGGGTTATTTATATCGCTTATCAATAATAAGTAAGAAAAAATATGAAATCAGAAAAAAAAAATTGATAACACTTGAAAGGTTCTTAGTCCCAAAAGACGAAACTGCTCAAAAAATATTTAACTCACAAAACACTTGTTTTTTGGTATTTGAGGGTTATTAATATCGCTTATCAATAATAAGTAAGAAAAAATATGAAATCAGACAAAATTTTTTTGACTAAACTGTAAAGGTTCTTAGTCCCAAAAGACGTAACTGCTCAAAAAATATTTAACTCACAAAACACTTGTTTTTTGGTATTTGAGGGTTATTTATATCGCTTATCAATAATAAATAAGAAAAAATGTGAAATCAGACAAAAAAAATTTGATTAAACTTGAAAGGTTCTTAGTCCCAAAAGACGAAACTGCTCAAAAAATATTTAACTCACAAAACACCTTTTTTTGGTATTTGAGGGTTATTTATATCGCTTATCAATAATAAATAAGAAAAAATGTGAAATCAGACAAAAAAAAATTGATTAAACTTTAAAGGTTCTAAGTCCCAAAAGACGAAACTGCTCAAAAAATTATTTAATTCACAAAACACTTGTTTTTTGGTATTTGAGGGTGATTAATATCGCTTATCAATAATAAGTAAGTAATAATATGAAATAAGACAAAAAAAAATTGTTAAACTTGAAAGGTTCTTAGTCCCAAAAGACGAAACTGCTCAAAAAATATTTAACTCACAAAACGCTTGTTTTTTGGTATTTGAGGGGTATTAATATCGCTTATCAATAATAAGTAAGTAATAATATTAAATCAGACAAAAAAAATTGACTTAACTTGAATCGTTCTTAGTCTCAATAGAGGAAAATGCGCAAAAAATATTTAACTCACAAAACACTTGTTTTTTGGTATTTGAGGGTTATTTATATCGCTTATCAATAATAAATAAGAAAAAATGTGAAATCAGACAAAAAAAATTTGATTAAACTTGAAAGGCTCTTAGTCCCAAAAGACGAAACTGCTCAAAAAATATTTAACTCACAAAACACTTGTTTTTTGGTATTTGAGGGTTATTTATATCGCTTATCAATAATAAATAAGAAAAAATGTGAAATCAGACAAAAAAAAATTGATTTAACTTGAAAGGTTCTTAGTCCCAAAAGACGAAACTGCTCAAAAAATTATTTAATTCACAAAACACTTGTTTTTTGGTATTTGAGGGTGATTAATATCGCTTATCAATAAAAAGTAAGTAATAATATGAAATCAGACAAAAAAAAATTGACTAAACTTGAAAGGTTCTTAGTCTTAAAAGACAAAACTGCTCAAAAAATATTTAACTCACAAAACACTTGTTTTTTGGTATTTGAGGGTTATTTATATCGCTTATCAATAATAAGTAAGAAAAAATATGAAATCAGAAAAAAAAAATTGATAACACTTGAAAGGTTCTTAGTCCCAAAAGACGAAACTGCTCAAAAAATATTTAACTCACAAAACGCTTGTTTTTTGGTATTTGAGGGTTATTAATATCGCTTATCAATAATAAGTAAGAAAAAATATGAAATCAGACAAAAAATTTTTGATTAAACTGTAAAGGTTCTTAGTCCCAAAAGACGTAACTGCTCAAAAAATATTTAACTCACAAAACACTTGTTTTTTGGTATTTGAGGGTTATTTATATCGCTTATCAATAATAAATAAGAAAAAATGTGAAATCAGACAAAAAAAATTTGATTAAACTTGAAAGGTTCTTAGTCCCAAAAGACGAAACTGCTCAAAAAATATTTAACTCACAAAACACTTGTTTTTTTGTATTTGAGGGTTATTTATATCGCTTATCAATAATAAATAAGAAAAAATGTGAAATCAGACAAAAAAAAATTGATTAAACTTGAAAGGTTCTTAGTCCCAAAAGACGAAACTGCTCATAAAATATTTAACTCACAAAACACCTTTTTTTTGGTATTTGAGGGTTATTAATATCGCTTATCAATAATAAATAAGAAAAAATGTGAAATCAGACAAAAAAAAAAAGATTAAACTTTAAAGGTTCTTAGTCCCAAAAGACGAAACTGCTCAAAAAATTATTTAATTCACAAAACACTGGTTTTTTGGTATTTGAGGGTGATTAATATCGCTTATCAATAATAAGTAAGTAATAATATGAAATAAGACAAAAAAAATTTTATTAAACTTGAAAGGTTCTTAGTCCCAAAAGACGAAACTGCTCAAAAAATATTTAACTCACAAAACGCTTGTTTTTTGGTATTTGAGGGGTATTAATATCGCTTATCAATAATAAGTAAGTAATAATATTAAATCAGACAAAAAAAATTGACTTAACTTGAATCGTTCTTAGTCTCAATAGAGGAAAATGCGCAAAAAATATTTAACTCACAAAACACTTGTTTTTTGGTATTTGAGGGTTATTTATAACGCTTATCAATAATAAATAAGAAAAAATGTGAAATCAGACAAAAAAAATTTGATTAAACTTGAAAGGCTCTTAGTCCCAAAAGACGAAACTGCTCAAAAAATATTTAACTCACAAAACACTTGTTTTTTGGTATTTGAGGGTTATTTATATCGCTTATCAATAATAAATAAGAAAAAATGTGAAATCAGACAAAAAAAAATTGATTTAACTTGAAAGGTTCTTAGTCCCAAAAGACGAAACTGCTCAAAAAATTATTTAATTCACAAAACACTTGTTTTTTGGTATTTGAGGGTGATGAATATCGCTTATCAATAAAAAGTAAGTAATAATATGAAATCAGACAAAAAAAAATTGACTAAACTTGAAAGGTTCTAAGTCTTAAAAGACAAAACTGCTCAAAAAATATTTAACTCACAAAACACTTGTTTTTTGGTATTTGAGGGTTATTTATATCGCTTATCAATAATAAGTAAGAAAAAATATGAAATCAGTAAAAAAAAATTGATAACACTTGAAAGGTTCTTAGTCCCAAAAGACGAAACTGCTCAAAAAATATTTAACTCACAAAACGCTTGTTTTTTGGTATTTGAGGGTTATTAATATCGCTTATCAATAATAAGTAAGTAATAATATGAAATCAGACAAAAAAAAATTGACTAAACTTGAAAGGTTCTTAGTCTTAAAAGACAAAACTGCTCAAAAAATATTTAACTCACAAAACACTTGTTTTTTGGTATTTGAGGGTTATTTATATCGCTTATCAATAATAAGTAAGAAAAAATATGAAATCAGAAAAAAAAAATTGATAACACTTGAAAGGTTCTAAACCCCAAAAGACGAAACTGCTCAAAAAATATTAAACTCACAAAACACTTGTTTTTTGGTATTTGAGGGTTATTAATATCGCTTATCAATAATAAGTAAGAAAAAATATGAAATCAGACAAATTTTTTTTGACTAAACTGTAAAGGTTCTTAGTCCCAAAAGACGTAACTGCTCAAAAAATATTTAACTCACAAAACACTTGTTTTTTGGTATTTGAGGGTTATTTATATCGCTTATCAATAATAAATAAGAAAAAATGTGAAATCAGACAAAAAAAATTTGATTAAACTTGAAAGGCTCTTAGTCCCAAAAGACGAAACTGCTCAAAAAATATTTAACTCACAAAACACTTGTTTTTTGGTATTTGAGGGTTATTTATATCGCTTATCAATAATAAATAAGAAAAAATGTGAAATCAGACAAAAACAAATTGATTTAACTTGAAAGGTTCTTAGTCCCAAAAGACGAAACTGCTCAAAAAATTATTTAATTCACAAAACACTTGTTTTTTGGTATTTGAGGGTGATTAATATCGCTTATCAATAAAAAGTAAGTAATAATATGAAATCAGACAAAAAAAAATTGACTAAACTTGAAAGGTTCTTAGTCTTAAAAGACAAAACTGCTCAAAAAATATTTAACTCACAAAACACTTGTTTTTTGGTATTTGAGGGTTATTAATATCGCTTATCAATAATAAGTAAGAAAAAATATGAAATCAGACAAATTTTTTTTGACTAAACTGTAAAGGTTCTTAGTCCCAAAAGACGTAACTGCTCAAAAAATATTTAACTCACAAAACACTTGTTTTTTGGTATTTGAGGGTTATTTATATCGCTTATCAATAATAAATAAGAAAAAATGTGAAATCAGACAAAAAAAATTTGATTAAACTTGAAAGGTTCTTAGTCCCAAAAGACGAAACTGCTCAAAAAATATTTAACTCACAAAACACCTTTTTTTTGGTATTTGAGGGTTATTTATATCGCTTATCAATAATAAATAAGAAAAAATGTGAAATCAGACAAAAAAAAATTGATTAAACTTTAAAGGTTCTTAGTCCCAAAAGACGAAACTGCTCAAAAAATTATTTAATTCACAAAACACTTGTTTTTTGGTATTTGAGGGTGATTAATATCGCTTATCAATAATAAGTAAGTAATAATATGAAATAAGACAAAAAAAATTGTTAAACTTGAAAGGTTCTTAGTCCCAAAAGACGAAACTGCTCAAAAAATATTTAACTCACAAAACGCTTGTTTTTTGGTATTTGAGGGGTATTAATATCGCTTATCAATAATAAGTAAGTAATAATATTAAATCAGACAAAAAAAATTGACTTAACTTGAATCGTTCTTAGTCTCAATAGAGGAAAATGCGCAAAAAATATTTAACTCACAAAACACTTGTTTTTTGGTATTTGAGGGTTATTTATATCGCTTATCAATAATAAATAAGAAAAAATGTGAAATCAGACAAAAAAAATTTGATTTAACTTGAAAGGCTCTTAGTCCCAAAAGACGAAACTGCTCAAAAAATATTTAACTCACAAAACACTTGTTTTTTGGTATTTGAGGGTTATTTATATCGCTTATCAATAATAAATAAGAAAAAATGTGAAATCAGACAAAAAAAAATTGATTTAACTTGAAAGGTTCTTAGTCCCAAAAGACGAAACTGCTAAAAAAATATTTAACTCACAAAACGCTTGTTTTTTGGTATTTGAGGGTTATTAATATCGCTTATCAATAATAAGTAAGTAATAATATGAAATCAGAAAAAAAAAATTGATTAAACTTGAAAGGCTCTTAGTCCCAAAAGACGAAACTGCTCAAAAAATAATTAACTCACAAAACACTTGTTTTTTGGTATTTGAGGGTTATTAATATCGCTTATCAATAATAAGTAAGAAAAAATATGAAATCAGACAAAAAAAAATTGATTAAACTTGAAAGGTTCTTAGTCCCAAAAGACGAAACTGCTCAAAAAATATTTAACTCACAAAACACTTGTTTTTTGGTATTTGAGGTTTATTAATATCGCTTATCAATAATAAGTAAGAAAAAATATGAAATCAGACAAAAATTTTTTGATTAAACTGTAAAGGTTCTTAGTCCCAAAAGACGTAACTGCTCAAAAAATATTTAACTCACAAAACACTTGTTTTTTGGTATTTGAGGGTTATTTATATCGCTTATCAATAATAAATAAGAAAAAATGTGAAATCAGACAAAAAAAATTTGATTAAACTTGAAAGGTTCTTAGTCCCAAAAGACGAAACTGCTCAAAAAATATTTAACTCACAAAACACTTGTTTTTTTGTATTTGAGGGTTATTTATATCGCTTATCAATAATAAATAAGAAAAAATGTGAAATCAGACAAAAAAAATTTGATTAAACTTGAAAGGTTCTTAGTCCCAAAAGACGAAACTGCTCATAAAATATTTAACTCACAAAACACCTTTTTTTTGGTATTTGAGGGTTATTTATATCGCTTATCAATAATAAATAAGAAAAAATGTGAAATCAGACAAAAAAAAATTGATTAAACTTTAAAGGTTCTTAGTCCCAAAAGACGAAACTGCTCAAAAAATTATTTAATTCACAAAACACTTGTTTTTTGGTATTTGAGGGTTATTAATATCGCTTATCAATAATAAGTAAGTAATAATATGAAATAAGACAAAAAAAAATTGATTAAACTTGAAAGGTTCTTAGTCCCAAAAGACGAAACTGCTCAAAAAATATTTAACTCACAAAACGCTTGTTTTTTGGTATTTGAGGGGTATTAATATCGCTTATCAATAATAAGTAAGTAATAATATTAAATCAGACAAAAAAAATTGACTTAACTTGTATCGTTCTTAGTCTCAATAGAGGAAAATGCGCAAAAAATATTTAACTCACAAAACACTTGTTTTTTGGTATTTGAGGGTTATTTATATCGCTTATCAATAATAAATAAGAAAAAATGTGAAATCAGACAATAAAAATTTGATTAAACTTGAAAGGCTCTTAGTCCCAAAAGACGAAACTGCTCAAAAAATAATTAACTCACAAAACGCTTGTTTTTTGGTATTTGAGGGTTATTAATATCGCTTATCAATAATAAGTAAGAAAAAATATGAAATCAGACAAAAAAAAATTGATTAAACTTAAAAGGCTCTTAGTCCCAAAAGACGAAACTGCTCAAAAAATATTTAACTCACAAAACACTTAATTTTTGGTATTTGAGGGTAATTAATATCGCTTATCAATAAAAAGTAAGAAAAAATATGAAATAAGACAAAAAAAAATTGATTTAACTTGAAAGGTTCTTAGTCCCAAAAGACGAAACTGCTCAAAAAATTATTTAATTCACAAAACACTTGTTTTTTGGTATTTGAGGGTGATTAATATCGCTTATCAATAAAAAGTAAGTAATAATATGAAATCAGACAAAAAAAAATTGACTTAACTTGAAAGGTTCTTAGTCTTAAAAGACAAAACTGCTCAAAAAATATTTAACTCACAAAACACTTGTTTTTTGGTATTTGAGGGTTATTTATATCGCTTATCAATAATAAGTAAGAAAAAATATGAAATCAGAAAAAAAAAATTGATAACACTTGAAAGGTTCTTAGTCCCAAAAGACGAAACTGCTCAAAAAATATTTAACTCACAAAACGCTTGTTTTTTGGTATTTGAGGGTTATTAATATCGCTTATCAATAATAAGTAAGTAATAATATAAAATCAGACAAAAAAAATTTACTAAACTTGAATCGTTCTTAGTCTAAATAGAGGAAAATGCGCAAAAAATATTTAACTCACAAAACACTTGTTTTTTTGTATTTGAGGGTAATTAATATCGCTTATCAATAATAAGTCAGAAAAAATATGAAATCAGAAAAAAAAAATTGATTAAACTTGAAAGGCTCTGAGTCCCAAAAGACGAAACTGCTCAAAAAATAATTAACTCACAAAACACTTGTTTTTTGGTATTTGAGGGTTATTAATATCGCTTATCAATAATAAGTAAGAAAAAATATGAAATCAGACAAAAAAAATTGATTAAACTTGAAAGGTTCTTAGTCCCAAAAGACGAAACTGCTCAAAAAATATTTAACTCACAAAACACTTGTTTTTTGGTATTTGAGGGTTATTAATATCGCTTATCAATAATAAGTAAGAAAAAATATGAAATCAGACAAAAAATTTTTGATTAAACTGTAAAGGTTCTTAGTCCCAAAAGACGTAACTGCTCAAAAAATATTTAACTCACAAAACACTTGTTTTTTGGTATTTGAGGGTTATTTATATCGCTTATCAATAATAAATAAGAAAAAATGTGAAATCAGACAAAAAAAATTTGATTAAACTTGAAAGGTTCTTAGTCCCAAAAGACGAAACTGCTCAAAAAATATTTAACTCACAAAACACTTGTTTTTTTGGTATTTGAGGGTTATTTATATCGCTTATCAATAATAAATAAGAAAAAATGTGAAATCAGACAAAAAAAATTTGATTAAACTTGAAAGGTTCTTAGTCCCAAAAGACGAAACTGCTCAAAAAATATTTAACTCACAAAACACCTTTTTTTTGGTATTTGAGGGTTATTTATATCGCTTATCAATAATAAATAAGAAAAAATGTGAAATCAGACAAAAAAAAATTGATAAAACTTTAAAGGTTCTTAGTCCCAAAAGACGAAACTGCTCAAAAAATATTTAACTCACAAAACGCTTGTTTTTTGGTATTTGAGGGGTATTAATATCGCTTATCAATAATAAGTAAGTAATAATATTAAATCAGACAAAAAAAATTGACTTAACTTGAATCGTTCTTAGTCTCAATAGAGGAAAATGCGCAAAAAATATTTAACTCACAAAACACTTGTTTTTTGGTATTTGAGGGTTATTTATATCGCTTATCAATAATAAGTAAGAAAAAATATGAAATCAGACAAAAAAAAATTGATTAAACTTGAAAGGTTCTTAGTCCCAAAAGACGAAACTGCTCAAAAAATATTTAACGCACAAAACACTTGTTTTTTGGTATTTGAGGGTTATTAATATCGCTTATCAATAATAAGTAAGAAAAAATATGAAATCAGACAAAATTTTTTTGATTAAACTGTAAAGGTTCTTAGTCCCAAAAGACGTAACTGCTCAAAAAATATTTAACTCACAAAACACTTGTTTTTTGGTATTTGAGGGTTATTTATATCGCTTATCAATAATAAATAAGAAAAAATGTGAAATCAGACAAAAAAAATTTGATTAAACTTGAAAGGTTCTTAGTCCCAAAAGACGAAACTGCTCAAAAAATATTTAACTCACAAAACACTTGTTTTTTGGTATTTGAGGGTTATTTATATCGCTTATCAATAATAAATAAGAAAAAATGTGAAATCGGACAAAAAAAATTTGATTAAACTTGAAAGGTTCTTAGTCCCAAAAGACGAAACTGCTCAAAAAATATTAAACTCACAAAACACCTTTTTTTGGTATTTGAGGGTTATTTATATCGCTTATCAATAATAAGTAAGAAAAAATATGAAATCAGACAAAAATTTTTTGATTAAACTGTAAAGGTTCTTAGTCCCAAAAGACGTAACTGCTCAAAAAATATTTAACTCACAAAACACTTGTTTTTTGGTATTTGAGGGTTATTTATATCGCTTATCAATAATAAATAAGAAAAAATGTGAAATCAGACAAAAAAAATTTGATTAAACTTGAAAGGTTCTTAGTCCCAAAAGACGAAACTGCTCAAAAAATATTTAACTCACAAAACACTTGTTTTTTTGTATTTGAGGGTTATTTATATCGCTTATCAATAATAAATAAGAAAAAATGTGAAATCAGACAAAAAAAATTTGATTAAACTTGAAAGGTTCTTAGTCCCAAAAGACGAAACTGCTCATAAAATATTTAACTCACAAAACACCTTTTTTTTGGTATTTGAGGGTTATTTATATCGCTTATCAATAATAAATAAGAAAAAATGTGAAATCAGACAAAAAAAAATTGATTAAACTTTAAAGGTTCTTAGTCCCAAAAGACGAAACTGCTCAAAAAATTATTTAATTCACAAAACACTTGTTTTTTGGTATTTGAGGGTTATTAATATCGCTTATCAATAATAAGTAAGTAATAATATGAAATAAGACAAAAAAAATTGATTAAACTTGAAAGGTTCTTAGTCCCAAAAGACGAAACTGCTCAAAAAATATTTAACTCACAAAACGCTTGTTTTTTGGTATTTGAGGGGTATTAATATCGCTTATCAATAATAAGTAAGAAAAAATATGAAATCAAACAAAAAATTTTTGATTAAACTTGAAAGGTTCCTAGTCTTAAAAGACAAAACTGCTCAAAAAATATTTAACTCACAAAACACTTGTTTTTTGGTATTTGAGGGTTATTAATATCGCTTATCAATAATAAGTATAAATAATATGAAATAGTACAAAAAAAAATTGATTAAACTTGAAAGTCCCAAAAGACGAAACTGCTCAAAAAATATTTAACTCGCAAAACACTTGTTTTTTGGTATTTGAGGGTTATTAATATCGCTTATCAATAATAAGTAAGAAAAAATATGAAATCAAACAAAAAATTTTTGATTAAACTTGAAAGGTTCCTAGTCTTAAAAGACAAAACTGCTCAAAAAATATTTAACTCACAAAACACTTGTTTTTTGGTATTTGAGGGTTATTTATATCGCTTATCAATAATAAATAAGAAAAAATGTGAAATCAGACAAAAAAAATTGATTTAACTTGAAAGGTTCTTAGTCCCAAAAGACGAAACTGCTCAAAAAATATATAACTCACAAAACGCTGGTTTTTTGGTATTTGAGGGTAATTAATATCGCTTATCAATAATAAGTAAGTAATAATATAAAATCAGACAAAAAAAATTGACTAAACTTGAATCGTTCTTAGTCTAAATAGAGGAAAATGCGCAAAAAATATTTAACTCACAAAACACTTGTTTTTTTGTATTTGAGGGTAATTAATATCGCTTATCAATAATAAGTAAGAAAAAATATGAAATCAGAAAAAAAAAATTGATTTAACTTGAAAGGTTCTTAGTCCCAAAAGACGAAACTGCTCAAAAAATAATTAACTCACAAAACACTTGTTTTTTGGTATTTGAGGGTTATTAATATCGCTTATCAATAATAAGTAAGAAAAAATATGAAATCAGACAAAAAAAAATTGATTAAACTTGAAAGGTTCTTAGTCCCAAAAGACGAAACTGCTCAAAAAATATTTAACTCACAAAACACTTGTTTTTTGGTATTTGAGGGTTATTAATATCGCTTATCAATAATAAGTAAGAAAAAATATGAAATCAGACAAAATTTTTTTGATAAAACTGTAAAGGTTCTTAGTCCCAAAAGACGAAACTGCTCAAAAAATATTTAACTCACAAAACACTTGTTTTTTGGTATTTGAGGGTTATTTATATCGCTTATCAATAATAAATAAGAAAAAATGTGAAATCAGACAAAACAAAATTGATTAAACTTGAAAGGTTCTTAGTCCCAAAAGACGAAACTGCTCAAAAAATATATAACTCACAAAACGCTGGTTTTTTGGTATTTGAGGGTAATTAATATCGCTTATCAATAATAAGTAAGTAATAATATAAAATCAGACAAAAAAAATTGACTAAACTTGAATCGTTCTTAGTCTAAATAGAGGAAAATGCGCAAAAAATATTTAACTCACAAAACACTTGTTTTTTTGTATTTGAGGGTAATTAATATCGCTTATCAATAATAAGTAAGAAAAAATATGAAATCAGAAAAAAAAAATTGATTAAACTTGAAAGGTTCTTAGTCCCAAAAGACGAAACTGCTCAAAAAATAATTAACTCACAAAACACTTGTTTTTTGGTATTTGAGGGTTATTAATATCGCTTATCAATAATAAGTAAGAAAAAATATGAAATCAGACAAAAAAAAATTGATTAAACTTGAAAGGTTCTTAGTCCCAAAAGACGAAACTGCTCAAAAAATATTTAACTCACAAAACACTTGTTTTTTGGTATTTGAGGGTTATTAATATCGCTTATCAATAATAAGTAAGAAAAAATATGAAATCAGACAAAATTTTTTTGATTAAACTGTAAAGGTTCTTAGTCCCAAAAGACGAAACTGCTCAAAAAATATTTAACTCACAAAACACTTGTTTTTTGGTATTTGAGGGTTATTTATATCGCTTATCAATAATAAATAAGAAAAAATGTGAAATCAGACAAAACAAAATTGATTAAACTTGAAAGGTTCTTAGTCCCAAAAGACGAAACTGCTCAAAAAATATTTAACTCACAAAACACTTGTTTTTTGGTATTTGAGGGTAATTAATATCGCTTATCAATAATAAGTAAGAAAAAATATGAAATCAGAAAAAAAAAAATTGATTAAACTTGAAAGGTTCTTAGTCCCAAAAGACGAAACTGCTCAAAAAATAATTAACTCACAAAACACTTGTTTTTTGGTATTTGAGGGTTATTAATATCGCTTATCAATAATAAGTAAGAAAAAATATGAAATCAGACAAAAAAAAATTGATTAAACTTGAAAGGTTCTTAGTCCCAAAAGACGAAACTGCTCAAAAAATATTTAACTCACAAAACACTTGTTTTTTGGTATTTGAGGGTTATTAATATCGCTTATCAATAATAAGTAAGAAAAAATATGAAATCAGACAAAATTTTTTTGATTAAACTGTAAAGGTTCTTAGTCCCAAAAGACGAAACTGCTCAAAAAATATTTAACTCACAAAACACTTGTTTTTTGGTATTTGAGGGTTATTTATATCGCTTATCAATAATAAATAAGAAAAAATGTGAAATCAGACAAAACAAAATTGATTAAACTTGAAAGGTTCTTAGTCCCAAAAGACGAAACTGCTCAAAAAATATTTAACTCACAAAACACTTGTTTTTTGGTATTTGAGGGTTATTAATATCGCTTATCAATAATAAGTAAGAAATAATATGAAATAAGACAAAAAAAATTGATTAAACTTGAAAGGTTCTTAGTCTCAAAAGACGAAACTGCTCAAAAAATATTTTACTCGCAAAACACTTCTTTTTTGGTATTTGAGGGTTATTAATATCGCTTATCAATAATAAGTAAGAAAAAATATGAAATCGGACAAAATTTTTTTGATTAAACTGTTAAGGTTCTTAGTCTTAAAAGACAAAACTGCTCAAAAAATATTTAACTCACAAAACGCTTGTTTTTTTGTATTTGAGGGTTATTTATATCGCTTATCAATAATAAGTAAGTTATAATATAAAATCAGACAAAAAAAATTGACTAAACTTGAATCGTTCTTAGTCTCAATAGAGGAAAATGTGCAAAAAATATTTAACTCACAAAACACTTGTTTTTTGGTATTTGAGGGTTATTTATATCGCTTATCAATAATAAATAAGAAAAAATGTGAAATCAGACAAAACAAAATTGATTAAACTTGAAAGGTTCTTAGTCCCAAAAGACGAAACTGCTCAAAAAATATTTAACTCACAAAACACTTGTTTTTTGGTATTTGAGGGTAATTAATATCGCTTATCAATAATAAGTAAGAAAAAATATGAAATCAGAAAAAAAAAAATTGATTAAACTTGAAAGGTTCTTAGTCCCAAAAGACGAAACTGCTCAAAAAATAATTAACTCACAAAACACTTGTTTTTTGGTATTTGAGGGTTATTAATATCGCTTATCAATAATAAGTAAGAAAAAATATGAAATCAGACAAAAAAAAATTGATTAAACTTGAAAGGTTCTTAGTCCCAAAAGACGAAACTGCTCAAAAAATATTTAACTCACAAAACACTTGTTTTTTGGTATTTGAGGGTTATTAATATCGCTTATCAATAATAAGTAAGAAAAAATATGAAATCAGACAAAATTTTTTTGATTAAACTGTAAAGGTTCTTAGTCCCAAAAGACGAAACTGCTCAAAAAATATTAAACTCACAAAACACTTGTTTTTTGGTATTTGAGGGTTATTTATATCGCTTATCAATAATAAATAAGAAAAAATGTGAAATCAGACAAAAATTTTTTGATTAAACTTGAAAGGTTCTTAGTCCCAAAAGACGAAACTGCTCAAAAAATATTTAACTCACAAAACACTTGTTTTTTGGTATTTGAGGGTTATTAATATCGCTTATCAATAATAAGTAAGAAATAATATGAAATAAGACAAAAAAAATTGATTAAACTTGAAAGGTTCTTAGTCTCAAAAGACGAAACTGCTCAAAAAATATTTTACTCGCAAAACACTTCTTTTTTGGTATTTGAGGGTTATTAATATCGCTTATCAATAATAAGTAAGAAAAAATATGAAATCGGACAAAATTTTTTTGATTAAACTGTTAAGGTTCTTAGTCTTAAAAGACAAAACTGCTCAAAAAATATTTAACTCACAAAACGCTTGTTTTTTTGTATTTGAGGGTTATTTATATCGCTTATCAATAATAAGTAAGTTATAATATAAAATCAGACAAAAAAAATTGACTAAACTTGAATCGTTCTTAGTCTCAATAGAGGAAAATGTGCAAAAAATATTTAACTCACAAAACACTTGTTTTTTGGTATTTGAGGGTTATTTATATCGCTTATCAATAATAAATAAGAAAAAATGTGAAATCAGACAAAAAAAATTTGATTAAACTTGAAAGGCTCTTAGTCCCAAAAGACGAAACTGCTCAAAAAATAATTAACTCACAAAACACTTGTTTTTTTGGTATTTGAGGGTTATTAATATCGCTTATCAATAATAAGTAAGAAAAAATATGAAATCAGACAAAAAAAAATTGATTAAACTTGAAAGGTTCTTAGTCCCAAAAGACGAAACTGCTCAAAAAATATTTAACTCACAAAACACTTGTTTTTTGGTATTTGAGGGTTATTTATATCGCTTATCAATAATAAATAAGAAAAAATGTGAAATCGGACAAAAAAAATTTGATTAAACTTGAAAGGTTCTTAGTCCCAAAAGACGAAACTGCTCAAAAAATATTAAACTCACAAAACACCTTTTTTTTGGTATTTGAGGGTTATTTATATCGCTTATCAATAATAAATAAGAAAAAATGTGAAATCAGACAAAAAAAAATTGATTAAACTTGAAAGGTTCTAAGTCCCAAAAGACGAAACTGCTCAAAAAATATTTAACTCACAAAACACTTGTTTTTTGGTATTTGAGGGTTATTAATATCGCTTATCAATAATAAGTAAGAAAAAATATGAAATCAGACAAAAATTTTTTGATTAAACTGTAAAGGTTCTTAGTCCCAAAAGACGTAACTGCTCAAAAAATATTTAACTCACAAAACACTTGTTTTTTGGTATTTGAGGGTTATTAATATCGCTTATCAATAATAAATAAGAAAAAATGTGAAATCAGACAAAAAAAATTTGATAAAACTTGAAAGGTTCTTAGTCCCAAAAGACGAAACTGCTCAAAAAATATTTAACTCACAAAACACTTGTTTTTTGGTATTTGAGGGTTATTTATATCGCTTATCAATAATAAATAAGAAAAAATGTGAAATCGGACAAAAAAAATTTGATTAAACTTGAAAGGTTCTGAGTCCCAAAAGACGAAACTGCTCAAAAAATATTTAACTCACAAAACACTTGTTTTTTGGTATTTGAGGGTTATTTATATCGCTTATCAATAATAAATAAGAAAAAATGTGAAATCAGACAAAAAAAATTTGATTAAACTTGAAAGGTTCTTAGTCCCAAAAGACGAAACTGCTCAAAAAATATTTAACTCACAAAACACCTTTTTTTTGGTATTTGAGGGTTATTTATATCGCTTATCAATAATAAATAAGAAAAAATGTGAAATCAGAAAAAAAAAAATTGATTAAACTTTAAAGGTTCTTAGTCCCAAAAGACGAAACTGCTCAAAAAATTATTTAATTCACAAAACACTTGTTTTTTGGTATTTGAGGGTGATTAATATCGCTTATCAATAATAAGTAAGTAATAATATGAAATAAGACAAAAAAAAATTGTTAAACTTGAAAGGTTCTTAGTCCCAAAAGACGAAACTGCTCAAAAAATATTTAACTCACAAAACGCTTATTTTTTGGTATTTGAGGGGTATTAATATCGCTTATCAATAATAAGTAAGTAATAATATTAAATCAGACAAAAAAAATTGACTTAACTTGAATCGTTCTTAGTCTCAATAGAGGAAAATGCGCAAAAAATATTTAACTCACAAAACACTTGTTTTTTGGTATTTGAGGGTTATTTATATCGCTTATCAATAATAAGTAAGAAAAAATATGAAATCAGACAAAAAAAAATTGATTAAACTTGAAAGGTTCTTAGTCCCAAAAGACGAAACTGCTCAAAAAATATTTAACTCACAAAACACTTGTTTTTTGGTATTTGAGGGTTATTAATATCGCTTATCAATAATAAATAAGAAAAAATGTGAAATCAGACAAAAAAAATTTGATTAAACTTGAAAGGTTCTTAGTCCCAAAAGACGAAACTGCTCAAAAAATATTTAACTCACAAAACACTTGTTTTTTGGTATTTGAGGGTTATTTATATCGCTTATCAATAATAAATAAGAAAAAATGTGAAATCGGACAAAAAAAATTTGATTAAACTTGAAAGGTTCTGAGTCCCAAAAGACGAAACTGCTCAAAAAATATTTAACTCACAAAACACTTGTTTTTTGGTATTTGAGGGTTATTTATATCGCTTATCAATAATAAATAAGAAAAAATGTGAAATCAGACAAAACAAAATTGATTAAACTTGAAAGGTTCTTAGTCCCAAAAGACGAAACTGCTCAAAAAATATTTAACTCACAAAACACTTGTTTTTTGGTATTTGAGGGTAATTAATATCGCTTATCAATAATAAGTAAGAAAAAATATGAAATCAGAAAAAAAAAATTGATTAAACTTGAAAGGTTCTTAGTCCCAAAAGACGAAACTGCTCAAAAAATAATTAACTCACAAAACACTTGTTTTTTGGTATTTGAGGGTTATTAATATCGCTTATCAATAATAAGTAAGAAAAAATATGAAATCAGACAAAAAAAAATTGATTACACTTGAAAGGTTCTTAGTCCCAAAAGACGAAACTGCTCAAAAAATATTTAACTCACAAAACACTTGTTTTTTGGTATTTGAGGGTTATTTATATCGCTTATCAATAATAAATAAGAAAAAATGTGAAATCAGACAAAACAAAATTGATTAAACTTGAAAGGTTCTTAGTCCCAAAAGACGAAACTGCTCAAAAAATATTTAACTCACAAAACACTTGTTTTTTGGTATTTGAGGGTTATTAATATCGCTTATCAATAATAAGTAAGAAATAATATGAAATAAGACAAAAAAAATTGATTAAACTTGAAAGGTTCTTAGTCTCAAAAGACGAAACTGCTCAAAAAATATTTTACTCGCAAAACACTTCTTTTTTGGTATTTGAGGGTTATTAATATCGCTTATCAATAATAAGTAAGAAAAAATATGAAATCGGACAAAATTTTTTTGATTAAACTGTTAAGGTTCTTAGTCTTAAAAGACAAAACTGCTCAAAAAATATTTAACTCACAAAACGCTTGTTTTTTTGTATTTGAGGGTTATTTATATCGCTTATCAATAATAAGTAAGTTATAATATAAAATCAGACAAAAAAAATTGACTAAACTTGAATCGTTCTTAGTCTCAATAGAGGAAAATGTGCAAAAAATATTTAACTCACAAAACACTTGTTTTTTGGTATTTGAGGGTTATTTATATCGCTTATCAATAATAAATAAGAAAAAATGTGAAATCAGACAAAAAAAATTTGATTAAACTTGAAAGGCTCTTAGTCCCAAAAGACGAAACTGCTCAAAAAATAATTAACTCACAAAACACTTGTTTTTTTGGTATTTGAGGGTTATTAATATCGCTTATCAATAATAAGTAAGAAAAAATATGAAATCAGACAAAAAAAAATTGATTAAACTTGAAAGGTTCTTAGTCCCAAAAGACGAAACTGCTCAAAAAATATTTAACTCACAAAACACTTGTTTTTTGGTATTTGAGGGTTATTTATATCGCTTATCAATAATAAATAAGAAAAAATGTGAAATCGGACAAAAAAAATTTGATTAAACTTGAAAGGTTCTTAGTCCCAAAAGACGAAACTGCTCAAAAAATATTAAACTCACAAAACACCTTTTTTTTGGTATTTGAGGGTTATTTATATCGCTTATCAATAATAAATAAGAAAAAATGTGAAATCAGACAAAAAAAAATTGATTAAACTTGAAAGGTTCTTAGTCCCAAAAGACGAAACTGCTCAAAAAATATTTAACTCACAAAACACTTGTTTTTTGGTATTTGAGGGTTATTAATATCGCTTATCAATAATAAGTAAGAAAAAATATGAAATCAGACAAAAATTTTTTGATTAAACTGTAAAGGTTCTTAGTCCCAAAAGACGTAACTGCTCAAAAAATATTTAACTCACAAAACACTTGTTTTTTGGTATTTGAGGGTTATTAATATCGCTTATCAATAATAAATAAGAAAAAATGTGAAATCAGACAAAAAAAATTTGATTAAACTTGAAAGGTTCTTAGTCCCAAAAGACGAAACTGCTCAAAAAATATTTAACTCACAAAACACTTGTTTTTTGGTATTTGAGGGTTATTTATATCGCTTATCAATAATAAATAAGAAAAAATGTGAAATCGGACAAAAAAAATTTGATTAAACTTGAAAGGTTCTGAGTCCCAAAAGACGAAACTGCTCAAAAAATATTTAACTCACAAAACACTTGTTTTTTGGTATTTGAGGGTTATTTATATCGCTTATCAATAATAAATAAGAAAAAATGTGAAATCAGACAAAAAAAATTTGATTAAACTTGAAAGGTTCTTAGTCCCAAAAGACGAAACTGCTCAAAAAATATTTAACTCACAAAACACCTTTTTTTTGGTATTTGAGGGTTATTTATATCGCTTATCAATAATAAATAAGAAAAAATGTGAAATCAGAAAAAAAAAAATTGATTAAACTTTAAAGGTTCTTAGTCCCAAAAGACGTAACTGCTCAAAAAATATTTAACTCACAAAACACTTGTTTTTTGGTATTTGAGGGTTATTAATATCGCTTATCAATAATAAATAAGAAAAAATGTGAAATCAGACAAAAAAAAATTGATTAAACTTGAAAGGTTCTTAGTCCCAAAAGACGAAACTGCTCAAAAAATATTTAACTCACAAAACACTTGTTTTTTGGTATTTGAGGGTTATTAATATCGCTTATGAATAATAAGTAAGAAAAAATATGAAATCAGACAAAAATTTTTTGATTAAACTGTAAAGGTTCTTAGTCCCAAAAGACGTAACTGCTCAAAAAATATTTAACTCACAAAACACTTGTTTTTTGGTATTTGAGGGTTATTAATATCGCTTATCAATAATAAATAAGAAAAAATGTGAAATCAGACAAAAAAAATTTGATTAAACTTGAAAGGTTCTTAGTCCCAAAAGACGAAACTGCTCAAAAAATATTTAACTCACAAAACACTTGTTTTTTGGTATTTGAGGGTTATTTATATCGCTTATCAATAATAAATAAGAAAAAATGTGAAATCGGACAAAAAAAATTTGATTAAACTTGAAAGGTTCTGAGTCCCAAAAGACGAAACTGCTCAAAAAATATTTAACTCACAAAACACTTGTTTTTTGGTATTTGAGGGTTATTTATATCGCTTATCAATAATAAATAAGAAAAAATGTGAAATCAGACAAAAAAAATTTGATTAAACTTGAAAGGTTCTTAGTCCCAAAAGACGAAACTGCTCAAAAAATATTTAACTCACAAAACACCTTTTTTTTGGTATTTGAGGGTTATTTATATCGCTTATCAATAATAAATAAGAAAAAATGTGAAATCAGAAAAAAAAAAATTGATTAAACTTTAAAGGTTCTTAGTCCCAAAAGACGAAACTGCTCAAAAAATTATTTAATTCACAAAACACTTGTTTTTTGGTATTTGAGGGTGATTAATATCGCTTATCAATAATAAGTAAGTAATAATATGAAATAAGACAAAAAAAAATTGTTAAACTTGAAAGGTTCTTAGTCCCAAAAGACGAAACTGCTCAAAAAATATTTAACTCACAAAACGCTTATTTTTTGGTATTTGAGGGGTATTAATATCGCTTATCAATAATAAGTAAGTAATAATATTAAATCAGACAAAAAAAATTGACTTAACTTGAATCGTTCTTAGTCTCAATAGAGGAAAATGCGCAAAAAATATTTAACTCACAAAACACTTGTTTTTTGGTATTTGAGGGTTATTTATATCGCTTATCAATAATAAATAAGAAAAAATGTGAAATCAGACAAAAAAAATTTGATTAAACTTGAAAGGCTCTTAGTCCCAAAAGACGAAACTGCTCAAAAAATATTTAACTCACAAAACACTTGTTTTTTGGTATTTGAGGGTTATTTATATCGCTTATCAATAATAAATAAGAAAAAATGTGAAATCAGACAAAAAAAAATTGATTTAACTTGAAAGGTTCTTAGTCCCAAAAGACGAAACTGCTCAAAAAATATTTAACTCACAAAACGCTTGTTTTTTGGTATTTGAGGGTTATTAATATCGCTTATCAATAATAAGTAAGTAATAATATGAAATCAGAAAAAAAAAATTGATTAAACTTGAAAGGCTCTTAGTCCCAAAAGACGAAACTGCTCAAAAAATAATTAACTCACAAAATACTTGTTTTTTGGTATTTGAGGGTTATTAATATCGCTTATCAATAATAAGTAAGAAAAAATATGAAATCAGACAAAAAAAAATTGATTAAACTTGAAAGGTTCTTAGTCCCAAAAGACGAAACTGCTCAAAAAATATTTAACTCACAAAACACTTGTTTTTTGGTATTTGAGGGTTATTAATATCGCTTATCAATAATAAGTAAGAAAAAATATGAAATCAGACAAAAATTTTTTGATTAAACTGTAAAGGTTCTTAGTCCCAAAAGACGTAACTGCTCAAAAAATATTTAACTCACAAAACACTTGTTTTTTGGTATTTGAGGGTTATTTATATCGCTTATCAATAATAAATAAGAAAAAATGTGAAATCAGACAAAAAAAATTTGATTAAACTTGAAAGGTTCTTAGTCCCAAAAGACGAAACTGCTCAAAAAATATTTAACTCACAAAACACTTGTTTTTTTGTATTTGAGGGTTATTTATATCGCTTATCAATAATAAATAAGAAAAAATGTGAAATCAGACAAAAAAAATTTGATTAAACTTGAAAGGTTCTTAGTCCCAAAAGACGAAACTGCTCATAAAATATTTAACTCACAAAACACCTTTTTTTTGGTATTTGAGGGTTATTTATATCGCTTATCAATAATAAATAAGAAAAAATGTGAAATCAGACAAAAAAAAATTGATTAAACTTTAAAGGTTCTTAGTCCCAAAAG
Organism: Odontocerum albicorne; assembly: GCA_949825065.1. NCBI lineage: Eukaryota > Metazoa > Arthropoda > Insecta > Trichoptera > Odontoceridae > Odontocerum > Odontocerum albicorne. The sequence continues at coordinate 4,462,898 of OX463859.1, read as the reverse complement.
ACGAAACTGCTCGAAAAATTATTTAATTCACAAAACACTTGTTTTTTGGTATTTGAGGGTGATTAATATCGCTTATCAATAATAAGTAAGTAATAATATGAAATCAGACAAAAAAAAATTGACTAAACTTGAAAGGTTCTTAGTCTCAATAGAGGAAAATGCGCAAAAAATATTTAACTCACAAAACACTTGTTTTTTGGTATTTGAGGGTTATTTATATCGCTTATCAATAATAAGTAAGAAAAAATATGAAATCAGACAAAAAAAAAATTTATTAAACTTGAAAGGTTCTTAGTCCCAAAAGACGAAACTGCTCAAAAAATATTTTACTCACAAAACACTTGTTTTTTGGTATTTGAGGGTTATTAATATCGCTTATAAATAATAAGTAAGAAATAATATGAAATAGGAACAAAAAAATTGATTAAACTTGAAAGGTTCTTAGTCCCAAAAGACGAAACTGCTCAAAAAATATTTAACTCGCAAAACACTTGTTTTTTGGTATTTGAAGGTTATTAATATCGCTTATCAATAATAAGTAAGAAAAAATATGAAATCAGACAAAATTTTTTTGATTAAACTTGAAAGGTACTTAGTCTTAAAAGACAAAACTGCTCAAAAAATATTTAACTCACAAAACACTTGTTTTTTGGTATTTGAGGGTTATTTATATCGCTTATCAATAATAAGTAAGAAAAAATATGAAATCAGACAAAAAAAATTTGATTAAACTTGAAAGGCTCTTAGTCCCAAAAGACGAAACTGCTCAAAAAATAATTAACTCACAAAACACTTGTTTTTTGGTATTTGAGGGTTATTAATATCGCTTATCAATAATAAGTAAGAAAAAATATGAAATCAGACAAAAAAAAATTGATTAAACTTGAAAGGTTCTAAGTCCCAAAAGACGAAACTGCTCAAAAAATATTTAACGCACAAAACACTTGTTTTTTGGTATTTGAGGGTTATTAATATCGCTTATCAATAATAAGTAAGAAAAAATATGAAATCAGACAAAAATTTTTTGATTAAACTGTAAAGGTTCTTAGTCCCAAAAGACGTAACTGCTCAAAAAATATTTAACTCACAAAACACTTGTTTTTTGGTATTTGAGGGTTATTTATATCGCTTATCAATAATAAATAAGAAAAAATGTGAAATCAGACAAAAAAAATTTGATTAAACTTGAAAGGTTCTTAGTCCCAAAAGACGAAACTGCTCAAAAAATATTTAACTTACAAAACACTTGTTTTTTGGTATTTGAGGGTTATTTATATCGCTTATCAATAATAAATAAGAAAAAATGTGAAATCAGACAAAAAAAATTTGATTAAACTTGAAAGGTTCTTAGTCCCAAAAGACGAAACTGCTCAAAAAATATTTAACTCACAAAACACTTGTTTTTTGGTATTTGAGGGTTATTAATATCGCTTATCAATAATAAGTAAGAAAAAATATGAAATCAGACAAAAAAAAATTGATTAAACTTGAAAGGTTCTTAGTCCCAAAAGACGAAACTGCTCAAAAAATATTTAACTCACAAAACACTTGTTTTTTGGTATTTGAGGGTTATTAATATCGCTTATCAATAATAAGTAAGAAATAATATGAAATAGGACAATAAAAAATTGATTTAACTTGAAAGGTTCTTAATCTCAAAAGACGAAACTGCTCAAAAAATATTTAACTCGCAAAACACTTGTTTTTTGGTATTTGAGGGTTATTAATATCGCTTATCAATAATAAGTAAGAAAAAATATGAAATCAGACAAAATTTTTTTGATTAAACTGTAAAGGTTCTTAGTCTTAAAAGACAAAACTGCTCAAAAAATATTAAACTCACAAAACACTTGTTTTTTGGTATTTGAGGGTTATTTATATCGCTTATCAATAATAAATAAGAAAAAATGTGAAATCAGACAAAAAAAATTGATTTAACTTGAAAGGTTCTTAGTCCCAAAAGACGAAACTGCTCAAAAAATTATTTAATTCACAAAACACTTGTTTTTTGGTATTTGAGGGTGATTAATATCGCTTATCAATAATAAGTAAGTAATAATATGAAATCAGACAAAAAAAAATTTGACTAAACTTGAAAGGTTCTTAGTCTCAATGGAGGAAAATGCGCAAAAAATATTTAACTCACAAAACACTTGTTTTTTGGTATTTGAGGGTTATTAATATCGCTTATCAATAATAAGTATAAATAATATGAAATAGGACAAAAAAAAATTGATTAAACTTGAAAGGTTCTTAGTCCCAAAAGACGAAACTGCTCAAAAAATATTTAACTCGCAAAACACTTGTTTTTTGGTATTTGAGGGTTATTAATATCGCTTATCAATAATAAGTAAGAAAAAATATGAAATCAAACAAAAATTTTTTGATTAAACTTGAAAGGTTCCTAGTCTTAAAAGACAAAACTGCTCAAAAAATATTTAACTCACAAAACACTTGTTTTTTGGTATTTGAGGGTTATTAATATCGCTTATCAATAATAAGTAAGAAAAAATATGAAATCAGAAAAAAAAATTGATAACACTTGAAAGGTTCTTAGTCCCAAAAGACGAAACTGCTCAAAAAATATATAACTCACAAAACGCTGGTTTTTTGGTATTTGAGGGTTATTAATATCGCTTATCAATAATAAGTAAGTAATAATATAAAACCAGACAAAGAAAATTGACTAAACTTGAATCGTTCTTAGTCTAAATAGAGGAAAATGCGCAAAAAATATTTAACTCACAAAACACTTGTTTTTTTGTATTTGAGGGTAATTAATATCGCTTATCAATAATAAGTAAGAAAAAATATGAAATCAGAAAAAAAAAATTGATTAAACTTGAAAGGTTCTTAGTCCCAAAAGACGAAACTGCTCAAAAAATAATTAACTCACAAAACACTTGTTTTTTGGTATTTGAGGGTTATTAATATCGCTTATCAATAATAAGTAAGAAAAAATATGAAATCAGACAAAAAAAAATTGATTAAACTTGAAAGGTTCTTAGTCCCAAAAGACGAAACTGCTCAAAAAATATTTAACTCACAAAACACTTGTTTTTTGGTATTTGAGGGTTATTAATATCGCTTATCAATAATAAGTAAGAAAAAATATGAAATCAGACAAAAATTTTTTGATTAAACTGTAAAGGTTCTTAGTCCCAAATGACGAAACTGCTCAAAAAATATTTAACTCACAAAACACTTGTTTTTTGGTATTTGAGGGTTATTAATATCGCTTATCAATAATAAGTAAGAAAAAATATGAAATCGGAGAAAATTTTTTTGATTAAACTGTTAAGGTTCTTAGTCTTAAAAGACAAAACTGCTCAAAAAATATTTAACTCACAAAACGCTTGTTTTTTGGTATTTGAGGGTTATTTATATCGCTTATCAATAATAAGTAAGTTATAATATAAAATCAGACAAAAAAAATTGACTAAACTTGAATCGTTCTTAGTCTCAATAGAGGAAAATGTGCAAAAAATATTTAACTCACAAAACACTTGTTTTTTGGTATTTGAGGGTTATTTATATCGCTTATCAATAATAAATAAGAAAAAATGTGAAATCGGACAAAAAAAATTTGATTAAACTTGAAAGGCTCTTAGTCCCAAAAGACGAAACTGCTCAAAAAATATTTAACTCACAAAACACTTGTTTTTTGGTATTTGAGGGTTATTAATATTGCTTATCAATAATAAGTAAGAAATAATATGAAATAAGACAAAAAAAATTGATTAAACTTGAAAGGTTCTTAGTCTCAAAAGACGAAACTGCTCAAAAAATATTTTACTCGCAAAACACTTCTTTTTTGGTATTTGAGGGTTATTAATATCGCTTATCAATAATAAGTAAGAAAAAATATGAAATCGGACAAAATTTTTTTGATTAAACTGTTAAGGTTCTTAGTCTTAAAAGACAAAACTGCTCAAAAAATATTTAACTCACAAAACGCTTGTTTTTTGGTATTTGAGAATTATTTATATCGCTTATCAATAATAAGTAAGTTATAATATAAAATCAGACAAAAAAAATTGACTAAACTTGAATCGTTCTTAGTCTCAATAGAGGAAAATGTGCAAAAAATATTTAACTCACAAAACACTTGTTTTTTGGTATTTGAGGGTTATTTATATCGCTTATCAATAATAAATAAGAAAAAATGTGAAATCGGACAAAAAAAATTTGATTAAACTTGAAAGGCTCTTAGTCCCAAAAGACAAAACTGCTCAAAAAATATTAAACTCACAAAACACCTTTTTTTTTTTATTTGAGGGTTATTTATATCGCTTATCAATAATAAATAAGAAAAAATGTGAAATCAGACAAAAAAAAATTGATTAAACTTGAAAGGTTCTTAGTCCCAAAAGACGAAACTGCTCAAAAAATATTTAACTCACAAAACACTTGTTTTTTTGGTATTTGAGGGTTATTAATATCGCTTATCAATAATAAGTAAGAAAAAATATGAAATCAGACAAAAAAAAATTGATTAAACTTGAAAGGTTCTTAGTCCCAAAAGACGAAACTGCCCAAAAAATATTTAACTCACAAAACACTTGTTTTTTGGTATTTGAGGGTTATTTATATCGCTTATCAATAATAAATAATTAAAAATGTTAAATCGGACAAAAAAAATTTGATTAAACTTGAAAGGTTCTTAGTCCCAAAAGACGAAACTGCTCAAAAAATATTAAACTCACAAAACACCTTTTTTTTTGTATTTGAGGGTTATTTATATCGCTTATCAATAATAAATAAGAAAAAATGTGAAATCAGACAAAAAAAAATTGATTAAACTTGAAAGGTTCTTAGTCCCAAAAGACGAAACTGCTCAAAAAATATTTAACTCACAAAACACTTGTTTTTTGGTATTTGAGGGTTATTAATATCGCTTATCAATAATAAGTAAGAAAAAATATGAAATCAGACAAAAAATTTTTGATTAAACTGTAAAGGTTCTTAGTTCCAAAAGACGTACCTGCTCAAAAAATATTTAACTCACAAAACACTTGTTTTTTGGTATTTGAGGGTTATTAATATCGCTTATCAATAATAAATAAGAAAAAATGTGAAATCAGACAAAAAAAATTTGATTAAACTTGAAAGGTTCTTAGTCCCAAAAGACGAAACTGCTCAAAAAATATTTAACTCACAAAACACTTGTTTTTTGGTATTTGAGGGTTATTTATATCGCTTATCAATAATAAATAAGAAAAAATGTGAAATCGGACAAAAAAAATTTGATTAAACTTGAAAGGTTCTGAGTCCCAAAAGACGAAACTGCTCAAAAAATATTAAACTCACAAAACACCTTTTTTTTGGTATTTGAGGGTTATTTATATCGCTTATCAATAATAAATAAGAAAAAATGTGAAATCAGACAAAAAAAAATTGATTAAACTTGAAAGGTTCTTAGTCCCAAAAGACGAAACTGCTCAAAAAATATTTAACTCACAAAACACTTGTTTTTTGGTATTTGAGGGTTATAAATATCGCTTATCAATAATAAGTAAGAAAAAATATGAAATCAGACAAAATTTTTTTGATTAAACTGTAAAGGTTCTTAGTCCCAAAAGACGTAACTGCTCAAAAAATATTTAACTCACAAAACACTTGTTTTTTGGTATTTGAGGGTTATTTATATCGCTTATCAATAATAAATAAGAAAAAATGTGAAATCAGACAAAAAAAATTTGATTAAACTTGAAAGGTTCTTAGTCCCAAAAGACGAAACTGCTCAAAAAATATTTAACTCACAAAACACTTGTTTTTTGGTATTTGAGGGTTATTTATATCGCTTATCAATAATAAATAAGAAAAAATGTGAAATCAGACAAAAAAAATTTGATTAAACTTGAAAGGTTCTTAGTCCCAAAAGATGAAACTGCTCAAAAAATAATTAACTCACAAAACACTTGTTTTTTTGGTATTTGAGGGTTATTAATATCGCTTATCAATAATAAGTAAGAAAAAATATGAAATCAGACAAAAAAAAATTGATTAAACTTGAAAGGTTCTTAGTCCCAAAAGACGAAACTGCTTAAAAAATATTTAACTCACAAAACACTTGTTTTTTAGTATTTGAGGGTTATTAATATCGCTTATCAATAATAAGTAAGAAATAATATGAAAAAAGACAAAAAAAAATTGATTTAACTTGAAAGGTTCTTAGTCTCAAAAGACGAAACTGCTCAAAAAATATTTAACTCGCAAAACACTTGTTTTTTGGTATTTGAGGGTTATTAATATCGCTTATCAATAATAAGTAAGAAAAAATATGAAATCAGACAAAATTTTTTTGATTAAACTGTAAAGGTTCTTAGTCTTAAAAGACAAAACTGCTCAAAAAATATTTAACTCACAAAACACTTGTTTTTTGGTATTTGAGGGTTATTTATATCGCTTATCAATAATAAATAAGAAAAAATGTGAAATCAGACAAAAAAAATTGATTTAACTTGAAAGGTTCTTAGTCCCAAAAGACGAAACTGCTCAAAAAATTATTTAATTCACAAAACACTTGTTTTTTGGTATTTGAGGGTGATTAATATCGCTTATCAATAATAAGTTAGTAATAATATGAAATCAGACAAAAAAAAATTTGACTAAACTTGAAAGGTTCTTAGTCTCAATGGAGGAAAATGCGCAAAAAATATTTAACTCACAAAACACTTGTTTTTTGGTATTTGAGAGTTATTAATATCGCTTATCAATAATAAGTATAAATAATATGAAATAGGACAAAAAAAAATTGATTAAACTTGAAAGGTTCTTAGTCCCAAAAGACGAAACTGCTCAAAAAATATTTAACTCGCAAAACACTTGTTTTTTGGTATTTGAGGGTTATTAATATCGCTTATCAATAATAAGTAAGAAAAAATATGAAATCAGACAAAAAATTTTTGATTAAACTTGAAAGGTTCTTAGTCTTAAAAGACAAAACTGCTCAAAAAATATTTAACTCACAAAACACTTGTTATTTGGTATTTGAGGTTTATTAATATCGCTTATCAATAATAAGTAAGAAAAAATATGAAATCAGAAAAAAAAAATTGATAACACTTGAAAGGTTCTTAGTCCCAAAAGACGAAACTGCTCAAAAAATATTTAACTCACAAAACGCTGGTTTTTTGGTATTTGAGGGTTATTAATATCGCTTATCAATAATTAGTTAGTAATAATATAAAATCAGACAAAAAAAATTGACTAAACTTGAATCGTTCTTAGTCTAAATAGAGGAAAATGCGCAAAAAATATTTAACTCACAAAACACTTGTTTTTTTGTATTTGAGGATAATTAATATCGCTTATCAATAATAAGTAAGAAAAAATATGAAATCAGAAAAAAAAAAATTGATTAAACTTGAAAGGTTCTTAGTCCCAAAAGACGAAACTGCTCAAAAAATATTTAACTCACAAAACACTTGTTTTTTGGTATTTGAGGGTTATTTATATCGCTTATCAATAATAAATAAGAAAAAATGTGAAATCAGACAAAAAAAAATTGATTAAACTTTAACGATTCTTAGTCCCAAAAGACAAAACTGCTCAAAAAATTATTTAATTCACAAAACACTTGTTTTTTGGTATTTGAGGGTGATTAATATCGCTTATCAATAATAAGTAAGTAATAATATGAAATCAGACAAAAAAAAATTGTCTAAACTTGAAAGGTTCTTAGTCTCAATAGAGGAATATGCGCAAAAAATATTTAACTCACAAAACACTTGTTTTTTGGTATTTGAGGGTTATTTATATCGCTTATCAATAATAAGTAAGAAAAAATATGAAATCAGACAAAAAAAAATTTATTAAACTTGAAAGGTTCTTAGTCCCAAAAGACGAAACTGCTCAAAAAATATTTAACTCACAAAACACTTGTTTTTTGGTATTTGAGGGTTATTAATATCGCTTATCAATAATAAGTAAGAAATAATATGAAATAAGACAAAAAAAAATTGATAAAACTTGAAAGGTTCTTAGTCCCAAAAGACGAAACTGCTCAAAAAATATTTAAGTCGCAAAACACTTGTTTTTTGGTATTTGAGGGTTATTAATATCGGTTATCAATAATAAGTAAGAAAAAATATGAAATCAGACAAAATTTTTTTGATTATACTTGAAAGGTTCTTAGTCTTTAAAGACAAAACTGCTCAAAAAATATTTAACTCACAAAACACTTGTTTTTTGGTATTTGAGGGTTATTTATATCGCTTATCAATAATAAGTAAGAAAAAATATGAAATCAGACAAAAAAAAATTGATTACACTTAAAAGGTTCTTAGTCCCATAAGACGAAACTGCTCGAAAAATATTTAACTCACAAAACGCTTGTTTTTTGGTATTTGAGGGGTATTAATATCGCTTATCAATAATAAGTAAGTAATAATATTAAATCAGACAAAAAAAATTGACTTAACTTGAATCGTTCTTAGTCTCAATAGAGGAAAATGCGCAAAAAATATTTAACTCACAAAACACTTGTTTTTTTGTATTTGAGGGTAATTAATATCGCTTATCAATAATAAGTAAGAAAAAATATGAAATCAGACAAAAAAAAATTGATTACACTTGAAAGGTTCTTAGTCCCAAAAGACGAAACTGCTCAAAAAATATTTAACTCACAAAACGTTTGTTTTTTGGTATTTGAGGGGTATTAATATCGCTTATCAATAATAAGTAAGTAATAATATGAAATCAGACAAAAAAAAATTGATTAAACTTGAAAGGTTCTTAGTCTCAAAAGACGAAACTGCTCAAAAAATATTTTACTCGCAAAACACTTCTTTTTTGGTATTTGAGGGTTATTAATATCGCTTATCAATAATAAGTAAGAAAAAATATGAAATCGGACAAAATTTTTTTGATTAAACTGTAAAGGTTCTTAGTCTTAAAAGACAAAACTCCTCAAAAAATATTTAACTCACAAAACACTTGTTTTTTGGTATTTGAGGGTTATTTATATCGCTTATCAATAATAAATAAGAAAAAATGTGAAATCAGACAAAAAAAAATGATTTAACTTGAAAGGTTCTTAGTCCCAAAAGACGAAACTGCTCAAAAAATTATTTAATTCACAAAAAACTTGTTTTTTGGTATTTGAGGGTGATTAATATCGCTTATCAATAATAAGTAAGTAATAATATGAAATCAGACAAAAAAAAATTGACTAAACTTGAAAGGTTCTTATTCTCAATAGAGGAAAATGCGCAAAAAATATTTAACTCACAAAACACTTGTTTTTTGGTATTTGAGGGTTATTTATATCGCTTATCAATAATAAGTAAGAAAAAATATGAAATCAGACAAAAAAAAATTTATTAAACTTGAAAGGTTCTTAGTCCCAAAAGACGAAACTGCTCAAAAAATATTTAACTCACAAAACACTTGTTTTTTGGTATTTGAGGGTTATTAATATCGCTTATCAATAATAAGTAAGAAATAATATGAAATAGGCAAAAAAAAAATTGATTAAACTTGAAAGGTTCTTAGTCCCAAAAGACGAAACTGCTCAAAAAATATTTAACTCACAAAACACTTGTTTTTTGGTATTTGAGGGTTATTAATATCGCTTATCAATAATAAGTAAGAAATAATATGAAATAAGACAAAAAAAAATTGATTAAACTTGAAAGGTTCTTAGTCTCAAAAGACGAAACTGCTCAAAAAATATTTTACTCGCAAAACACTTCTTTTTTGGTATTTGAGGGTTATTAATATCGCTTATCAATAATAAGTAAGAAAAAATATGAAATCGGACAAAATTTTTTTGATTAAACTGTAAAGGTTCTTAGTCTTAAAAGACAAAACTGCTCAAAAAATAATTAACTCACAAAACACTTGTTTTTTGGTATTTGAGGGTTATTAATATCGCTTATCAATAAATAAGTAAGAAAAAATATGAAATCAGACAAAAAAAAATTGATTAAACTTGAAAGTTCCAAAAGACGAAACTGCTCAAAAAATATTTAACTCACAAAACACTTGTTTTTTGGTATTTGAGGGTTATTTATATCGCTTATCAATAATAAATAAGAAAAAAATGTGAAATCAGACAAAAAAAATTTGATTTAACTTGAAAGGTTCTTAGTCCCAAAAGACGAAACTGCTCAAAAAATATTTAACTCACAAAACACCTTTTTTTTTATTTGAGGGTTATTTATATCGCTTATCAATAATAAATAAGAAAAAATGTGAAATCAGACAAAAAAAAATTGATTAAACTTTAAAGGTTCTTAGTCCCAAAAGACGAAACTGCTCAAAAAATTATTTAATTCACAAAACACTTGTTTTTTGGTATTTGAGGGTGATTAATATTGCTTATCAATAATAAGTAAGTAATAATATGAAATAAGACAAAAAAAAATTGATTAAACTTGAAAGGTTCTTAGTCCCAAAAGACGAAACTGCTCGAAAAATATTTAACTCACAAAACGCTTGTTTTTTGGTATTTGAGGGGTATTAATATCGCTTATCAATAATAAGTAAGTAATAATATTAAATCAGACAAAAAAAATTGACTTAACTTGAATCGTTCTTAGTCTCAATAGAGGAAAATGCTCAAAAAATATTTAACTCACAAAACACTTGTTTTTTGGTATTTGAGGGTTATTTATATCGCTTATCAATAATAAATAAGAAAAAATGTGAAATCAGACAAAAAAAATTTGATTAAACTTGAAAGGCTCTTAGTCCCAAAAGACGAAACTGCTCAAAAAATAATTAACTCACAAAACACTTGTTTTTTGGTATTTGAGGGTTATTAATATCGCTTATCAATAATAAGTAAGAAAAAATATGAAATCAGACAAAAAAAAATTGATTAAACTTGAAAGGTTCTTAGTCCCAAAAGACGAAACTGCTCAAAAAATATTTAACTCACAAAACACTTGTTTTTTGGTATTTGAGGGTTATTTATATCGCTTATCAATAATAAATAAGAAAAAATGTGAAATCGGACAAAAAAAATTTGATTAAACTTGAAAGGTTCTTAGTCCCAAAAGACGAAACTGCTCAAAAAATATTAAACTCACAAAACACCTTTTTTTTGGTATTTGAGGGTTATTTATATCGCTTATCAATAATAAATAAGAAAAAATGTGAAATCAGACAAAAAAAAATTGATTAAACTTGAAAGGTTCTTAGTCCCAAAAGACGAAACTGCTCAAAAAATATTTAACTCACAAAACACTTGTTTTTTGGTATTTGAGGGGTATTAATATCGCTTATCAATAATAAGTAAGTAATAATATTAAATCAGACAAAAAAAATTGACTTAACTTGAATCGTTCTTAGTCTCAATAGAGGAAAATGCGCAAAAAATATTTAACTCACAAAACACTTGTTTTTTTGTATTTGAGGGTAATTAATATCGCTTATCAATAATAAGTAAGAAAAAATATGAAATCAGACAAAAAAAAATTGATTACACTTGAAAGGTTCTTAGTCCCAAAAGACGAAACTGCTCAAAAAATATTTAACTCACAAAACGTTTGTTTTTTGGTATTTGAGGGGTATTAATATCGCTTATCAATAATAAGTAAGTAATAATATTAAATCAGACAAAAAAAATTGACTTAACTTGAATCGTTCTTAGTCTCAATAGAGGAAAATGCGCAAAAAATATTTAACTCACAAAACACTTGTTTTTTTGTATTTGAGGGTTATTAATATCGCTTATCAATAATAAGTAAGAAAAAATATGAAATCAGACAAAAAAAAATTGATTAAACTTGAAAGGTTCTTAGTCTCAAAAGACGAAACTGCTCAAAAAATATTTTACTCGCCAAACACTTCTTTTTTGGTATTTGAGGGTTATTAATATCGCTTATCAATAATAAGTAAGAAAAAATATGAAATCGGACAAAATTTTTTTGATTAAACTGTAAAGGTTCTTAGTCTTAAAAGACAAAACTGCTCAAAAAATATTTAACTCACAAAACGCTGGTTTTTTGGTATTTGAGGGTTATTAATATCGCTTATCAATAATAAGTAAGTAATAATATAAAACCAGACAAAGAAAATTGACTAAACTTGAATCGTTCTTAGTCTAAATAGAGGAAAATGCGCAAAAAATATTTAACTCACAAAACACTTGTTTTTTTGTATTTGAGGGTAATTAATATCGCTTATCAATAATAAGTAAGAAAAAATATGAAATCAGAAAAAAAAAATTGATTAAACTTGAAAGGTTCTTAGTCCCAAAAGACGAAACTGCTCAAAAAATAATTAACTCACAAAACACTTGTTTTTTGGTATTTGAGGGTTATTAATATCGCTTATCAATAATAAGTAAGAAAAAATATGAAATCAGACAAAAAAAAATTGATTAAACTTGAAAGGTTCTTAGTCCCAAAAGACGAAACTGCTCAAAAAATATTTAACTCACAAAACACTTGTTTTTTGGTATTTGAGGGTTATTAATATCGCTTATCAATAATAAGTAAGAAAAAATATGAAATCAGACAAAAATTTTTTGATTAAACTGTAAAGGTTCTTAGTCCCAAATGACGAAACTGCTCAAAAAATATTTAACTCACAAAACACTTGTTTTTTGGTATTTGAGGGTTATTAATATCGCTTATCAATAATAAGTAAGAAAAAATATGAAATCGGAGAAAATTTTTTTGATTAAACTGTTAAGGTTCTTAGTCTTAAAAGACAAAACTGCTCAAAAAATATTTAACTCACAAAACGCTTGTTTTTTGGTATTTGAGGGTTATTTATATCGCTTATCAATAATAAGTAAGTTATAATATAAAATCAGACAAAAAAAATTGACTAAACTTGAATCGTTCTTAGTCTCAATAGAGGAAAATGTGCAAAAAATATTTAACTCACAAAACACTTGTTTTTTGGTATTTGAGGGTTATTTATATCGCTTATCAATAATAAATAAGAAAAAATGTGAAATCGGACAAAAAAAATTTGATTAAACTTGAAAGGCTCTTAGTCCCAAAAGACGAAACTGCTCAAAAAATATTTAACTCACAAAACACTTGTTTTTTGGTATTTGAGGGTTATTAATATCGCTTATCAATAATAAGTAAGAAATAATATGAAATAAGACAAAAAAAATTGATTAAACTTGAAAGGTTCTTAGTCTCAAAAGACGAAACTGCTCAAAAAATATTTTACTCGCAAAACACTTCTTTTTTGGTATTTGAGGGTTATTAATATCGCTTATCAATAATAAGTAAGAAAAAATATGAAATCGGACAAAATTTTTTTGATTAAACTGTTAAGGTTCTTAGTCTTAAAAGACAAAACTGCTCAAAAAATATTTAACTCACAAAACGCTTGTTTTTTGGTATTTGAGGGTTATTTATATCGCTTATCAATAATAAGTAAGTTATAATATAAAATCAGACAAAAAAAATTGACTAAACTTGAATCGTTCTTAGTCTCAATAGAGGAAAATGTGCAAAAAATATTTAACTCACAAAACACTTGTTTTTTGGTATTTGAGGGTTATTTATATCGCTTATCAATAATAAATAAGAAAAAATGTGAAATCGGACAAAAAAAATTTGATTAAACTTGAAAGGCTCTTAGTCCCAAAAGACAAAACTGCTCAAAAAATATTAAACTCACAAAACACCTTTTTTTTTGTATTTGAGGGTTATTTATATCGCTTATCAATAATAAATAAGAAAAAATGTGAAATCAGACAAAAAAAAATTGATTAAACTTGAAAGGTTCTTAGTCCCAAAAGACGAAACTGCTCAAAAAATATTTAACTCACAAAACACTTGTTTTTTTGGTATTTGAGGGTTATTAATATCGCTTATCAATAATAAGTAAGAAAAAATATGAAATCAGACAAAAAAAAATTGATTAAACTTGAAAGGTTCTTAGTCCCAAAAGACGAAACTGCCCAAAAAATATTTAACTCACAAAACACTTGTTTTTTGGTATTTGAGGGTTATTTATATCGCTTATCAATAATAAATAATTAAAAATGTTAAATCGGACAAAAAAAATTTGATTAAACTTGAAAGGTTCTTAGTCCCAAAAGACGAAACTGCTCAAAAAATATTAAACTCACAAAACACCTTTTTTTTTGTATTTGAGGGTTATTTATATCGCTTATCAATAATAAATAAGAAAAAATGTGAAATCAGACAAAAAAAAATTGATTAAACTTGAAAGGTTCTTAGTCCCAAAAGACGAAACTGCTCAAAAAATATTTAACTCACAAAACACTTGTTTTTTGGTATTTGAGGGTTATTAATATCGCTTATCAATAATAAGTAAGAAAAAATATGAAATCAGACAAAAATTTTTTGATTAAACTGTTAAGGTTCTTAGTTCCAAAAGACGTACCTGCTCAAAAAATATTTAACTCACAAAACACTTGTTTTTTGGTATTTGAGGGTTATTAATATCGCTTATCAATAATAAATAAGAAAAAATGTGAAATCAGACAAAAAAAATTTGATTAAACTTGAAAGGTTCTTAGTCCCAAAAGACGAAACTGCTCAAAAAATATTTAACTCACAAAACACTTGTTTTTTGGTATTTGAGGGTTATTTATATCGCTTATCAATAATAAATAAGAAAAAATGTGAAATCGGACAAAAAAAATTTGATTAAACTTGAAAGGTTCTGAGTCCCAAAAGACGAAACTGCTCAAAAAATATTAAACTCACAAAACACCTTTTTTTTGGTATTTGAGGGTTATTTATATCGCTTATCAATAATAAATAAGAAAAAATGTGAAATCAGACAAAAAAAAATTGATTAAACTTGAAAGGTTCTTAGTCCCAAAAGACGAAACTGCTCAAAAAATATTTAACTCACAAAACACTTGTTTTTTGGTATTTGAGGGTTATAAATATCGCTTATCAATAATAAGTAAGAAAAAATATGAAATCAGACAAAATTTTTTTGATTAAACTGTAAAGGTTCTTAGTCCCAAAAGACGTTACTGCTCAAAAAATATTTAACTCACAAAACACTTGTTTTTTGGTATTTGAGGGTGATTAATATCGCTTATCAATAATAAATAAGAAAAAATGTGAAATCAGACAAAAAAAATTTGATTAAACTTGAAAGGTTCTTAGTCCCAAAAGACGAAACTGCTCAAAAAATATTTAACTCACAAAACACTTGTTT
The DNA here is from genome assembly GCA_949825065.1 of Odontocerum albicorne. Classification (NCBI taxonomy): domain Eukaryota; kingdom Metazoa; phylum Arthropoda; class Insecta; order Trichoptera; family Odontoceridae; genus Odontocerum; species Odontocerum albicorne. Next base: position 4,447,775 of record OX463859.1, on the reverse strand, counting down.
TTTGGTATTTGAGGGTTATTTATATCGCTTATCAATAATAAATAAGAAAAAATGTGAAATCAGACAAAAAAAATTTGATTAAACTTGAAAGGTTCTTAGTCCCAAAAGATGAAACTGCTCAAAAAATAATTAACTCACAAAACACTTGTTTTTTGGTATTTGAGGGTTATTAATATCGCTTATCAATAATAAGTAAGAAAACATATGAAATCAGACAAAAAAAAATTGATTAAACTTGAAAGGTTCTTAGTCCCAAAAGACGAAACTGCTTAAAAAATATTTAACTCACAAAACACTTGTTTTTTTAGTATTTGAGGGTTATTAATATCGCTTATCAATAATAAGTAAGAAATAATATGAAAAAAGACAAAAAAAAATTGATTTAACTTGAAAGGTTCTTAGTCTCAAAAGACGAAACTGCTCAAAAAATATTTAACTCGCAAAACACTTGTTTTTTGGTATTTGAGGGTTATTAATATCGCTTATCAATAATAAGTAAGAAAAAATATGAAATCAGACAAAATTTTTTTGATTAAACTGTAAAGGTTCTTAGTCCCAAAAGACGTTACTGCTCAAAAAATATTTAACTCACAAAACACTTGTTTTTTGGTATTTGAGGGTGATTAATATCGCTTATCAATAATAAATAAGAAAAAATGTGAAATCAGACAAAAAAAATTTGATTAAACTTGAAAGGTTCTTAGTCTCAAAAGACGAAACTGCTCAAAAAATATTTAACTCGCAAAACACTTGTTTTTTGGTATTTGAGGGTTATTAATATCGCTTATCAATAATAAGTAAGAAAAAATATGAAATCAGACAAAATTTTTTTGATTAAACTGTAAAGGTTCTTAGTCTTAAAAGACAAAACTGCTCAAAAAATATTTAACTCACAAAACACTTGTTTTTTGGTATTTGAGGGTTATTTATATCGCTTATCAATAATAAATAAGAAAAAATGTGAAATCAGACAAAAAAAATTGATTTAACTTGAAAGGTTCTTAGTCCCAAAAGACGAAACTGCTCAAAAAATTATTTAATTCACAAAACACTTGTTTTTTGGTATTTGAGGGTGATTAATATCGCTTATCAATAATAAGTTAGTAATAATATGAAATCAGACAAAAAAAAATTTGACTAAACTTGAAAGGTTCTTAGTCTCAATGGAGGAAAATGCGCAAAAAATATTTAACTCACAAAACACTTGTTTTTTGGTATTTGAGAGTTATTAATATCGCTTATCAATAATAAGTATAAATAATATGAAATAGGACAAAAAAAAATTGATTAAACTTGAAAGGTTCTTAGTCCCAAAAGACGAAACTGCTCAAAAAATATTTAACTCGCAAAACACTTGTTTTTTGGTATTTGAGGGTTATTAATATCGCTTATCAATAATAAGTAAGAAAAAATATGAAATCAGACAAAAAATTTTTGATTAAACTTGAAAGGTTCTTAGTCTTAAAAGACAAAACTGCTCAAAAAATATTTAACTCACAAAACACTTGTTATTTGGTATTTGAGGTTTATTAATATCGCTTATCAATAATAAGTAAGAAAAAATATGAAATCAGAAAAAAAAAATTGATAACACTTGAAAGGTTCTTAGTCCCAAAAGACGAAACTGCTCAAAAAATATTTAACTCACAAAACGCTGGTTTTTTGGTATTTGAGGGTTATTAATATCGCTTATCAATAATTAGTTAGTAATAATATAAAATCAGACAAAAAAAATTGACTAAACTTGAATCGTTCTTAGTCTAAATAGAGGAAAATGCGCAAAAAATATTTAACTCACAAAACACTTGTTTTTTTGTATTTGAGGATAATTAATATCGCTTATCAATAATAAGTAAGAAAAAATATGAAATCAGAAAAAAAAAAATTGATTAAACTTGAAAGGTTCTTAGTCCCAAAAGACGAAACTGCTCAAAAAATATTTAACTCACAAAACACTTGTTTTTTGGTATTTGAGGGTTATTTATATCGCTTATCAATAATAAATAAGAAAAAATGTGAAATCAGACAAAAAAAAATTGATTAAACTTTAACGATTCTTAGTCCCAAAAGACAAAACTGCTCAAAAAATTATTTAATTCACAAAACACTTGTTTTTTGGTATTTGAGGGTGATTAATATCGCTTATCAATAATAAGTAAGTAATAATATGAAATCAGACAAAAAAAAATTGTCTAAACTTGAAAGGTTCTTAGTCTCAATAGAGGAATATGCGCAAAAAATATTTAACTCACAAAACACTTGTTTTTTGGTATTTGAGGGTTATTTATATCGCTTATCAATAATAAGTAAGAAAAAATATGAAATCAGACAAAAAAAAATTTATTAAACTTGAAAGGTTCTTAGTCCCAAAAGACGAAACTGCTCAAAAAATATTTAACTCACAAAACACTTGTTTTTTGGTATTTGAGGGTTATTAATATCGCTTATCAATAATAAGTAAGAAATAATATGAAATAAGACAAAAAAAAATTGATAAAACTTGAAAGGTTCTTAGTCCCAAAAGACGAAACTGCTCAAAAAATATTTAAGTCGCAAAACACTTGTTTTTTGGTATTTGAGGGTTATTAATATCGGTTATCAATAATAAGTAAGAAAAAATATGAAATCAGACAAAATTTTTTTGATTATACTTGAAAGGTTCTTAGTCTTTAAAGACAAAACTGCTCAAAAAATATTTAACTCACAAAACACTTGTTTTTTGGTATTTGAGGGTTATTTATATCGCTTATCAATAATAAGTAAGAAAAAATATGAAATCAGACAAAAAAAAATTGATTACACTTAAAAGGTTCTTAGTCCCATAAGACGAAACTGCTCGAAAAATATTTAACTCACAAAACGCTTGTTTTTTGGTATTTGAGGGGTATTAATATCGCTTATCAATAATAAGTAAGTAATAATATTAAATCAGACAAAAAAAATTGACTTAACTTGAATCGTTCTTAGTCTCAATAGAGGAAAATGCGCAAAAAATATTTAACTCACAAAACACTTGTTTTTTTGTATTTGAGGGTAATTAATATCGCTTATCAATAATAAGTAAGAAAAAATATGAAATCAGACAAAAAAAAATTGATTACACTTGAAAGGTTCTTAGTCCCAAAAGACGAAACTGCTCAAAAAATATTTAACTCACAAAACGTTTGTTTTTTGGTATTTGAGGGGTATTAATATCGCTTATCAATAATAAGTAAGTAATAATATGAAATCAGACAAAAAAAAATTGATTAAACTTGAAAGGTTCTTAGTCTCAAAAGACGAAACTGCTCAAAAAATATTTTACTCGCAAAACACTTCTTTTTTGGTATTTGAGGGTTATTAATATCGCTTATCAATAATAAGTAAGAAAAAATATGAAATCGGACAAAATTTTTTTGATTAAACTGTAAAGGTTCTTAGTCTTAAAAGACAAAACTCCTCAAAAAATATTTAACTCACAAAACACTTGTTTTTTGGTATTTGAGGGTTATTTATATCGCTTATCAATAATAAATAAGAAAAAATGTGAAATCAGACAAAAAAAAATGATTTAACTTGAAAGGTTCTTAGTCCCAAAAGACGAAACTGCTCAAAAAATTATTTAATTCACAAAAAACTTGTTTTTTGGTATTTGAGGGTGATTAATATCGCTTATCAATAATAAGTAAGTAATAATATGAAATCAGACAAAAAAAAATTGACTAAACTTGAAAGGTTCTTATTCTCAATAGAGGAAAATGCGCAAAAAATATTTAACTCACAAAACACTTGTTTTTTGGTATTTGAGGGTTATTTATATCGCTTATCAATAATAAGTAAGAAAAAATATGAAATCAGACAAAAAAAAATTTATTAAACTTGAAAGGTTCTTAGTCCCAAAAGACGAAACTGCTCAAAAAATATTTAACTCACAAAACACTTGTTTTTTGGTATTTGAGGGTTATTAATATCGCTTATCAATAATAAGTAAGAAATAATATGAAATAGGCAAAAAAAAAATTGATTAAACTTGAAAGGTTCTTAGTCCCAAAAGACGAAACTGCTCAAAAAATATTTAACTCACAAAACACTTGTTTTTTGGTATTTGAGGGTTATTAATATCGCTTATCAATAATAAGTAAGAAATAATATGAAATAAGACAAAAAAAAATTGATTAAACTTGAAAGGTTCTTAGTCTCAAAAGACGAAACTGCTCAAAAAATATTTTACTCGCAAAACACTTCTTTTTTGGTATTTGAGGGTTATTAATATCGCTTATCAATAATAAGTAAGAAAAAATATGAAATCGGACAAAATTTTTTTGATTAAACTGTAAAGGTTCTTAGTCTTAAAAGACAAAACTGCTCAAAAAATAATTAACTCACAAAACACTTGTTTTTTGGTATTTGAGGGTTATTAATATCGCTTATCAATAAATAAGTAAGAAAAAATATGAAATCAGACAAAAAAAAATTGATTAAACTTGAAAGTTCCAAAAGACGAAACTGCTCAAAAAATATTTAACTCACAAAACACTTGTTTTTTGGTATTTGAGGGTTATTTATATCGCTTATCAATAATAAATAAGAAAAAAATGTGAAATCAGACAAAAAAAATTTGATTAAACTTGAAAGGTTCTTAGTCCCAAAAGACGAAACTGCTCAAAAAATATTTAACTCACAAAACACCTTTTTTTTTTTATTTGAGGGTTATTTATATCGCTTATCAATAATAAATAAGAAAAAATGTGAAATCAGACAAAAAAAAATTGATTAAACTTTAAAGGTTCTTAGTCCCAAAAGACGAAACTGCTCAAAAAATTATTTAATTCACAAAACACTTGTTTTTTGGTATTTGAGGGTGATTAATATTGCTTATCAATAATAAGTAAGTAATAATATGAAATAAGACAAAAAAAAATTGATTAAACTTGAAAGGTTCTTAGTCCCAAAAGACGAAACTGCTCAAAAAATATTTAACTCACAAAACGCTTGTTTTTTGGTATTTGAGGGGTATTAATATCGCTTATCAATAATTCCGTTCCGTGGTTGCAGTCCTAAGACTGGTTTGCAGCAATTTGAACTCTTCTCCTCCATTCCCCCCTGTCCTGTGCGGCCCTCTTTAAGTCTGTATATGTTGAGCAGCGCACGTCCACCAACAGGTCCTCCAGGTACTCTCGGCGTGGGCGTCCCCTAGAGTTTGTCCCCTCGGTCATACCCTCCATTATGGCATGCAAGAGGCCCTCTTGTCGTATTATATGACCGATCCATCTTGCACGCCTTTCGGACAGGATCCTGAGCAGGTGCCTTCCTCCTTCGATTCGTTGGAGAACCTCTTCATTTGTGATGCGGTCTCTCCAGGAAATTCCTAATAGTCTTCTATAGGACCACATCTCAAAAGCCTCTAGTCTTCGTCTATCTCTTTCGGATAGGCACCATGTCTCGCAGCCGTACATCAAGATACTCCATACATAGGTCTTGATGAGGAGTATTCTCAGTTTTAGGTCTATATTATTTGATTCTATTATTTTCGACCTTTTATTAAATGCAAGTCTAGCCTGATGTATACGGCTGTCGACCTCGCTCTTGGACCGACCATCCCATGTTATTTTGCTCCCGAGGTAGACAAACTCCTTGGTGTTCTTTAGTGGTTTACCCGACATCACTATTCTCATCTGGTGCTGCGCTCGGCCTACAGTCAGCAGCTTTGTTTTGTCTTTATTTATCTTCATACTGTAGTTATTTTGAAGAATGCTTTCCATAGTTGTTAAGGCCTCTTGTAGTTCCTCTTCACTTTCAGCAACCATAGCAATATCGTCAGCGAACCTTATCATGTCCACCTTTTGCCCGTGTATCTTTACACCTTCTCTGTGACTCATTCTCTCTCTCAAGTCGTCAATCGCGCTCTGTATATAGGCGTTAAAAAGAACAGGTGACAGAGAGCATCCCTGCCTTACCCCTTGTCTTATATTGGCTTCCTTTGTGTTTTCGTCACATCTGATTATAGCGGCCTCATTCTTGTATAGCGCCTGGATTATACGTCTATCTCTGTATTTGATATCAATTCTCTTCAAAATCTCGAAGAGTCTTTTCCATTCTACTTTGTCAAAAGCTTTCTCCAGGTCTATGAATGCGATGTATGTGTTTTGGTTTCTTCTTATTCTATTTTCTAGTAGTATTCGTAGAGACAGTACTGCTTCTCTGGTTCCCACACCTCTTCTGAAGCCATACTGGTCTCTGGAAAGGATGTTCTCTACTTTTGGTTCAATTCTCTTTAGAATGATATTAGTCAGTATTTTTGAGGCATGGGATATTAGGCTAAGAGTAAGTAAGTAATAATATTAAATCAGACAAAAAAAATTGACTTAACTTGAATCGTTCTTAGTCTCAATAGAGGAAAATGCTCAAAAAATATTTAACTCACAAAACACTTGTTTTTTGGTATTTGAGGGTTATTTATATCGCTTATCAATAATAAATAAGAAAAAATGTGAAATCAGACAAAAAAAATTTGATTAAACTTGAAAGGCTCTTAGTCCCAAAAGACGAAACTGCTCAAAAAATAATTAACTCACAAAACACTTGTTTTTTGGTATTTGAGGGTTATTAATATCGCTTATCAATAATAAGTAAGAAAAAATATGAAATCAGACAAAAAAAAATTGATTAAACTTGAAAGGTTCTTAGTCCCAAAAGACGAAACTGCTCAAAAAATATTTAACTCACAAAACACTTGTTTTTTGGTATTTGAGGGTTATTTATATCGCTTATCAATAATAAATAAGAAAAAATGTGAAATCGGACAAAAAAAATTTGATTAAACTTGAAAGGTTCTTAGTCCCAAAAGACGAAACTGCTCAAAAAATATTAAACTCACAAAACACCTTTTTTTTGGTATTTGAGGGTTATTTATATCGCTTATCAATAATAAATAAGAAAAAATGTGAAATCAGACAAAAAAAAATTGATTAAACTTGAAAGGTTCTTAGTCCCAAAAGACGAAACTGCTCAAAAAATATTTAACTCACAAAACACTTGTTTTTTGGTATTTGAGGGGTATTAATATCGCTTATCAATAATAAGTAAGTAATAATATTAAATCAGACAAAAAAAATTGACTTAACTTGAATCGTTCTTAGTCTCAATAGAGGAAAATGCGCAAAAAATATTTAACTCACAAAACACTTGTTTTTTTGTATTTGAGGGTAATTAATATCGCTTATCAATAATAAGTAAGAAAAAATATGAAATCAGACAAAAAAAAATTGATTACACTTGAAAGGTTCTTAGTCCCAAAAGACGAAACTGCTCAAAAAATATTTAACTCACAAAACGTTTGTTTTTTGGTATTTGAGGGGTATTAATATCGCTTATCAATAATAAGTAAGTAATAATATTAAATCAGACAAAAAAAATTGACTTAACTTGAATCGTTCTTAGTCTCAATAGAGGAAAATGCGCAAAAAATATTTAACTCACAAAACACTTGTTTTTTTGTATTTGAGGGTTATTAATATCGCTTATCAATAATAAGTAAGAAAAAATATGAAATCAGACAAAAAAAAATTGATTAAACTTGAAAGGTTCTTAGTCTCAAAAGACGAAACTGCTCAAAAAATATTTTACTCGCAAAACACTTCTTTTTTGGTATTTGAGGGTTATTAATATCGCTTATCAATAATAAGTAAGAAAAAATATGAAATCGGACAAAATTTTTTTGATTAAACTGTAAAGGTTCTTAGTCTTAAAAGACAAAACTGCTCAAAAAATATTTAACTCACAAAACGCTTGTTTTTTGGTATTTGAGGGTTATTTATATCGCTTATCAATAATAAGTAAGTAATAATATAAAATCAGACAAAAAAAATTGACTAAACTTGAATCGTTCTTAGTCTAAATAGAGGAAAATGCGCAAAAAATATTTAACTCACAAAACACTTGTTTTTTTGTATTTGAGGGTAATTAATATCGCTTATCAATAATAAGTAAGAAAAAATATGAAATCAGAAAAAAAAAAATTGATTAAACTTGAAAGGTTCTTAGTCCCAAAAGACGAAACTGCTCAAAAAATAATTAACTCACAAAACACTTGTTTTTTGGTATTTGAGGGTTATTAATATCGCTTATCAATAAATAAGTAAGAAAAAATATGAAATCAGACAAAAAAAAATTGATTAAACTTGAAAGTTCCAAAAGACGAAACTGCTCAAAAAATATTTAACTCACAAAACACTTGTTTTTTGGTATTTGAGGGTTATTAATATCGCTTATCAATAATAAGTAAGAAAAAATATGAAATCAGACAAATTTTTTTTGATTAAACTGTAAAGGTTCTTAGTCCCAAAAGACGTAACTGCTCAAAAAATATTTAACTCACAAAACACTTGTTTTTTGGTATTTGAGGGTTATTTATATCGCTTATCAATAATAAATAAGAAAAAAATGTGAAATCAGACAAAAAAAATTTGATTAAACTTGAAAGGTTCTTAGTCCCAAAAGACGAAACTGCTCAAAAAATATTTAACTCACAAAACACTTGTTTTTTGGTATTTGAGGGGTATTAATATCGCTTATCAATAATAAGTAAGTAATAATATTAAATCAGACAAAAAAAATTGACTTAACTTGAATCGTTCTTAGTCTCAATAGAGGAAAATGCGCAAAAAATATTTAACTCACAAAACACTTGTTTTTTTGTATTTGAGGGTAATTAATATCGCTTATCAATAATAAGTAAGAAAAAATATGAAATCAGACAAAAAAAATTGATTACACTTGAAAGGTTCTTAGTCCCAAAAGACGAAACTGCTCAAAAAATATTTAACTCACAAAACACCTTTTTTTTTGTATTTGAGGGTTATTTATATCGCTTATCAATAATAAATAAGAAAAAATGTGAAATCAGACAAAAAAAAATTGATTAAACTTTAAAGGTTCTTAGTCCCAAAAGACGAAACTGCTTAAAAAATTATTTAATTCACAAAACACTTGTTTTTTGGTATTTGAGGGTGATTAATATCGCTTATCAATAATAAGTAAGTAATAATATGAAATAAGACAAAAAAAAATTGATTAAACTTGAAAGGTTCTAAGTCCCAAAAGACGAAACTGCTCAAAAAATATTTAACTCACAAAACGCTTGTTTTTTGGTATTTGAGGGGTATTAATATCGCTTATCAATAATAAGTAAGTAATAATATTAAATCAGACAAAAAAAATTGACTTAACTTGAATCGTTCTTAGTCTCAATAGAGGAAAATGCGCAAAAAATATTTAACTCACAAAACATTTGTTTTTTGGTATTTGAGGGTTATTTATATCGCTTATCAATAATAAATAAGAAAAAATGTGAAATCAGACAAAAAAAATTTGATTAAACTTGAAAGGCTCTTAGTCCCAAAAGACGAAACTGCTCAAAAAATAATTAACTCACAAAACACTTGTTTTTTGGTATTTGAGGGTTATTAATATCGCTTATCAATAATAAGTAAGAAAAAATATGAAATCAGACAAAAAAAAATTGATTAAACTTGAAAGGTTCTTAGTCCCAAAAGACGAAACTGCTCAAAAAATATTTAACTCACAAAACACTTGTTTTTTGGTATTTGAGGGTTATTTATATCGCTTATCAATAATAAATAAGAAAAAATGTGAAATCGGACAAAAAAAATTTGATTAAACTTGAAAGGTTCTTAGTCCCAAAAGACGAAACTGCTCAAAAAATATTAAACTCACAAAACACCTTTTTTTTGGTATTTGAGGGTTATTTATATCGCTTATCAATAATAAATAAGAAAAAATGTGAAATCAGACAAAAAAAAATTGATTAAACTTGAAAGGTTCTTAGTCCCAAAAGACGAAACTGCTCAAAAAATATTTAACTCACAAAACACTTGTTTTTTGGTATTTGAGGGTTATTAATATCGCTTATCAATAATAAGTAAGAAAAAATATGAAATCAGACAAAAATTTTTTGATTAAACTGTAAAGGTTCTTAGTCCCAAAAGACGTAACTGCTCAAAAAATATTTAACTCACAAAACACTTGTTTTTTGGTATTTGAGGGTTATTAATATCGCTTATCAATAATAAATAAGAAAAAATGTGAAATCAGACAAAAAAAATTTGATTAAACTTGAAAGGTTCTTAGTCCCAAAAGACGAAACTGCTCAAAAAATATTTAACTCACAAAACACTTGTTTTTTGGTATTTGAGGGTTATTTATATCGCTTATCAATAATAAATAAGAAAAAATGTGAAATCAGACAAAAAAAATTTGATTAAACTTGAAAGGTTCTTAGTCCCAAAAGACGAAACTGCTCAAAAAATAATTAACTCACAAAACACTTGTTTTTTGGTATTTGAGGGTTATTAATATCGCTTATCAATAATAAGTAAGAAAAAATATGAAATCAGACAAAAAAAAAATTATTAAACTTGAAAGGTTCTTAGTCCCAAAAGACGAAACTGCTCAAAAAATATTTAACTCACAAAACACTTGTTTTTTGGTATTTGAGGGTTAATAATATCGCTTATCAATAATAAGTAAGAAATAATATGAAATAAGACAAAAAAAATTGATAAAACTTGAAAGGTTCTAAGTCCCAAAAGACGAAACTGCTCAAAAAATATTTAAGTCGCAAAACACTTGTTTTTTTGGTATTTGAGGGTTATTAATATCGGTTATCAATAATAAGTAAGAAAAAATATGAAATCAGACAAATTTTTTTTGATTATACTTGAAAGGTTCTTAGTCTTTAAAGACGTAACTGCTCAAAAAATATTTAACTCACAAAACACTTGTTTTTTGGTATTTGAGGGTTATTAATATCGCTTATCAATAATAAGTAAGAAATAATATGAAATAGGACAAAAAAAAATTGATTAAACTTGAAAGGTTCTTAGTCCCAAAAGACGAAACTGCTCAAAAAATATTTAACTCGCAAAACACTTGTTTTTTGGTTTTTGAGGGTTATTAATATCGCTTATCAATAATAAGTAAGAAAAATATGAAATCAGACAAAATTTTTTTTATTAAACTTGAAAGGTTCTTAGTCCCAAAAGACGAAACTGCTCAAAAAATATTTAACTCACAAAACGCTTGTTTTTTGGTATTTGAGGGTTATTATTATCGCTTATCAATAATTAGTAAGTAATAATATAAAATCAGACAAAAAAAATTGACTTAACTTGAATCGTTCTTAGTCTAAATAGAGGAAAATGCGCAAAAAATATTTAACTCACAAAACACTTGTTTTTTTGTATTTGAGGGTTATTTATATCGCTTATCAATAATAAATAAGAAAAAATGTGAAATCAGACAAAAAAAATTTGATTAAACTTGAAAGGTTCTTAGTCCCAAAAGACGAAACTGCTCAAAAAATATTTAACTCACAAAACACTTGTTTTTTGGTATTTGAGGGTGATTAATATCGCTTATCAATAATAAGTAAGTAATAATATGAAATCAGACAAAAAAAAATTGTCTAAACTTGAAAGGTTCTTAGTCTCAATAGAGGAATATGCGCAAAAAATATTTAACTCACAAAACACTTGTTTTTTGGTATTTGAGGGTTATTAATATCGCTTATCAATAATAAGTAAGAAAAAATATGAAATCAGACAAAAAATTTTTGATTAAACTTGAAAGGTTCTTAGTCTTAAAAGACAAAACTGCTCAAAAAATATTTAACTCACAAAACACTTGTTTTTTGGTATTTGAGGGTAATGTATATCGCTTATCAATAATAAATAAGAAAAAATGTGAAATCAGACAAAAAAAATTGATTTAACTTGAAAGGTTCTTAGTCCCAAAAGACGAAACTGCTCAAAAAATTATTTAATTCACAAAACACTTGTTTTTTGGTATTTGAGGGTGATTAATATCGCTTATCAATAATAAGTAAGTAATAATATGAAATCAGACAAAAAAAATTTGACTAAACTTGAAAGGTTCTTAGTCTCAATGGAGGAAAATGCGCAAAAAATATTTAACTCACAAAACACTTGTTTTTTGGTATTTGAGGGTTATTAATATCGCTTATCAATAAAAAGTAAGAAATAATATGAAATAGGACAAAAAAAAATTGATTAAACTTGAAAGGTTCTTAGTCCCAAAAGACGAAACTGCTCAAAAAATATTTAACTCGCAAAACACTTGTTTTTTGGTATTTGAGGGTTATTAATATCGCTTATCAATAATAAGTAAGAAAAAATATGAAATCAGACAAAAAATTTTTGATTAAACTTGAAAGGTTCTTAGTCTTAAAAGACAAAACTGCTCAAAAAATATTTAACTCACAAAACACTTGTTTTTTGGTATTTGAGGGTTATTTATATCGCTTATCAATAATAAGTAAGAAAAAATATGAAATCAGAAAAAAAAAATTGATAACACTTGAAAGGTTCTTAGTCCCAAAAGACGAAACTGCTCAAAAAATATTTAACTCACAGAACGCTTGTTTTTTGGTATTTGAGGGTTATTAATATCGCTTATCAATAATAAGTAAGTAATAATATAAAATCAGACAAAAAAAATTGACTAAACTTGAATCGTTCTTAGTCTAAATAGAGGAAAATGCGCAAAAAATATTTAACTCACAAAACACTTGTTTTTTTGTATTTGAGGGTAATTAATATCGCTTATCAATAATAAGTAAGAAAAAATATGAAATCAGAAAAAAAAAATTGATTAAACTTGAAAGGTTCTTAGTCCCAAAAGACGAAACTGCTCAAAAAATAATTAACTCACAAAACACTTGTTTTTTGGTATTTGAGGGTTATTAATATCGCTTATCAATAATAAGTAAGAAAAAATATGAAATCAGACAAAAAAAAATTGATTAAACTTGAAAGGTTCTTAGTCCCAAAAGACGAAACTGCTCAAAAAATATTTAACTCACAAAACACTTGTTTTTTGGTATTTGAGGGTTATTAATATCGCTTATCAATAATAAGTAAGAAAAAATATGAAATCAGACAAAATTTTTTTGATTAAACTGTAAAGGTTCTTAGTCCCAAAATACGTAACTGCTCAAAAAATATTTAACTCACAAAACACTTGTTTTTTGGTATTTGAGGGTTATTTATATCGCTTATCAATAATAAATAAGAAAAAATGTGAAATCAGACAAAAAAAATTTGATTAAACTTGAAAGGTTCTTAGTCCCAAAAGACGAAACTGCTCAAAAAATATTTAACTCACAAAACATTTGTTTTTTGGTATTTGAGGGTTATTTATATCGCTTATCAATAATAAATAAGAAAAAATGTGAAATCAGACAAAAAAAAATTGATTAAACTTTAAAGGTTCTTAGTCCCAAAAGACGAAACTGCTCAAAAAATTATTTAATTCACAAAACACTTGTTTTTTGGTATTTGAGGGTGATTTATATCGCTTATCAATAATAAGTAAGTAATAATATGAAATCAGACAAAAAAAAATTGTCTAAACTTGAAAGGTTCTTAGTCTCAATAGAGGAATATGCGCAAAAAATATTTAACTCACAAAACACTTGTTTTTTGGTATTTGAGGGTTATTAATATCGCTTATCAATAATAAGTAAGAAAAAATATGAAATCAGACAAAAAAAAATTTATTAAACTTGAAAGGTTCTTAGTCCCAAAAGACGAAACTGCTAAAAAAATATTTAACTCACAAAACACTTGTTTTTTGGTATTTGAGGGTTATTAATATCGCTTATCAATAATAAGTAAGAAAAAATATGAAATAAGACAAAAAAAAATTGATAAAACTTGAAAGGTTCTAAGTCCCAAAAGACGAAACTGCTCAAAAAATATTTAAGTCGCAAAACACTTGTTTTTTGGTATTTGAGGGTTATTAATATCGGTTATCAATAATAAGTAAGAAAAAATATGAAATTAGACAAAATTTTTTTGATTATACTTGAAAGGTTCTTAGTCTTTAAAGACAAAACTGCTCCAAAAATATTTAACTCACAAAACACTTGTTTTTTGGTATTTGAGGGTTATTTATATCGCTTATCAATAATAAGTAAGGGAAAATATGAAATCAGACAAAAAAAAATTGATTACACTTGAAAGGTTCTTAGTCCCATAAGACGAAACTGCTCAAAAAATATTTAACTCACAAAACGCTTGTTTTTTGGTATTTGAGGGGTATTAATATCGCTTATCAATAATAAGTAAGTAATAATATTAAATCAGACAAAAAAAATTGACTTAACTTGAATCGTTCTTAGTCTCAGTAGAGGAAAATGCGCAAAAAATATTTAACTCACAAAACACTTGTTTTTTTGTATTTGAGGGTAATTAATATCGCTTATCAATAATAAGTAAGAAAAAATATGAAATCAGACAAAAAAAAATTGATTACACTTGAAAGGTTCTTAGTCCCAAAAGACGAAACTGCTCAAAAAATATTTAACTCACAAAACGCTTGTTTTTTGGTATTTGAGGGGTTTTAATATCGCTTATCAATAAAAAGTAAGTAATAATATTAAATCAGACAAAAAAAATTGACTTAACTTGAATCGTTCTTAGTCTCAATAGAGGAAAATGCGCAAAAAATATTTAACTCACAAAACACTTGTTTTTTTGTATTTGAGGGTTATTAATATCGCTTATCAATAATAAGTAAGAAAAAATATGAAATCAGACAAAAAAAATTGATTAAATTTGAAAGGTTCTTAGTCCCAAAGGACGAAACTGCTCAAAAAATATTTAACTCACAAAACACTTGTTTTTTGGTATTTGAGGGTTATTTATATCGCTTATCAATAATAAGTAAGAAAAAATATGAAATCAGACAAAAAAAAATTGATTAAACTTGGAAGGTTCTTAGTCCCAAAAGACGAAACTGCTCAAAAAATATTTAACTCACAAAACGCTTGTTTTTTGGTATTTGAGGGGTATTAATATCGCTTATCAATAATAAGTAAGTAATAATATTAAATCAGACAAAAAAAATTGACTACACTTGAATCGTTCTTAGTCTCAATAGAGGAAAATGCGCAAAAAATATTTAACTCACAAAACACTTGTTTTTTGGTATTTGAGGGTTATTAATATCGCTTATCAATAATAAATAAGAAAAAATGTGAAATCAGACAAAAAAAAATTGATTAAACTTTAACGGTTCTTAGTCCCAAAAGACGAAACTGCTCAAAAAATTATTTAATTCACAAAACACTTGTTTTTTGGTATTTGAGGGTGATTAATATCGCTTATCAATAATAAGTAAGTAATAATATGAAATCAGACAAAAAAAAATTGTCTAAACTTGAAAGGTTCTTAGTCTCAATGGAGGAAAATGCGCAAAAAATATTTAACTCACAAAACACTTGTTTTTTGGTATTTGAGGGTTATTAATATCGCTTATCAATAATAAGTAAGAAAAAATATGAAATCAGACAAAAAAAAATTTATTAAACTTGAAAGGTTCTTAGTCCCAAAAGACGAAACTGCTCAAAAAATATTTAACTCACAAAACACTTGTTTTTTGGTATTTGAGGGTTATTAATATCGCTTATCAATAATAAGTAAGAAATAATATGAAATAAGACAAAAAAAAATTGATAAAACTTGAAAGGTTCTAAGTCCCAAAAGACGAAACTGCTCAAAAAATATTTAAGTCGCAAAACACTTGTTTTTTGGTATTTGAGGGTTATTAATATCGGTTATCAATAATAAGTAAGAAAAAATATGAAATCAGACAAAATTTTTTTGATTATACTTGAAAGGTTCTTAGTCTTTAAAGACAAAACTGCTCAAAAAATATTTAACTCACAAAACACTTGTTTTTTGGTATTTGAGGGTTATTTATATCGCTTATCAATAATAAGTAAGGGAAAATATGAAATCAGACAAAAAAAAATTGATAACACTTGAAAGGTGCTTAGTCCCATAAGACGAAACTGCTCAAAAAATATTTAACTCACAAAACGCTTGTTTTTTGGTATTTGAGGGGTATTAATATCGCTTATCAATAATAAGTAAGTAATAATATTAAATCAGACAAAAAAAATTGACTTAACTTGAATCGTTCTTAGTCTCAATAGAGGAAAATGCGCAAAAAATATTTAACTCACAAAACACTTGTTTTTTTGTATTTGAGGGTAATTAATATCGCTTATCAATAATAATTAAGAAAAAATATGAAATCAGACAAAAAAAAATTGATTACACTTGAAAGGTTCTTAGTCCCAAAAGACGAAACTGCTCAAAAAATATTTAACTCACAAAACGCTTGTTTTTTGGTATTTGAGGGGTATTAATATCGCTTATCAATAATAAGTAAGTAATAATATTAAATCAGACAAAAAAAATTGACTTAACTTGAATCGTTCTTAGTCTCAATAGAGGAAAATGCGCAAAAAATATTTAACTCACAAAACACTTGTTTTTTTGTATTTGAGGGTTATTAATATCGCTTATCAATAATAAGTAAGAAAAAATATGAAATCAGACAAAAAAAAATGATTTAACTTGAAAGGTTCTTAGTCCCAAAGGACGAAACTGCTCAAAAAATATTAAACTCACAAAACACTTGTTTTTTGGTATTTGAGGGTTATTTATATCGCTTATCAATAATAAGTAAGAAAAAATATGAAATCAGACAAAAAAAAATTTATTAAACTTGAAAGGTTCTTAGTCCCAAAAGACGAAACTGCTCAAAAAATATTTAACTCACAAAACGCTTGTTTTTTGGTATTTGAGGGGTATTAATATCGCTTATCAATAATAAGTAAGTAATAATATTAAATCAGACAAAAAAAATTGACTACACTTGAATCGTTCTTAGTCTCAATAGAGGAAAATGCGCAAAAAATATTTAACTCACAAAACACTTGTTTTTTGGTATTTGAGGGTTATTTATATCGCTTATCAATAATAAGTAAGAAATAATATGAAATAAGACAAAAAAAAATTGATAAAACTTGAAAGGTTCTAAGTCCCAAAAGACGAAACTGCTCAAAAAATATTTAAGTCGCAAAACACTTGTTTTTTGGTATTTGAGGGTTATTAATATCGGTTATCAATAATAAGTAAGAAAAAATATGAAATCAGACAAAATTTTTTTGATTATACTTGAAAGGTTCTTAGTCTTTAAAGACAAAACTGCTCAAAAAATATTTAACTCACAAAACGCTTGTTTTTTGGTAGTTGAGGGGTATTAATATCGCTTATCAATAATAAGTAAGTAATAATATTAAATCAGACAAAAAAAATTGACTTAACTTGAATCGTTCTTAGTCTCAATAGAGGAAAATGCGCAAAAAATATTTAACTCACAAAACACTTGTTTTTTTGTATTTGAGGGTAATTAATATCGCTTATCAATAATAATTAAGAAAAAATATGAAATCAGACAAAAAAAAATTGATTACACTTGAAAGGTTCTTAGTCCCAAAAGACGAAACTGCTCAAAAAATATTTAACTCACAAAACGCTTGTTTTTTGGTATTTGAGGGGTATTAATATCGCTTATCAATAATAAGTAAGTAATAATATTAAATCAGACAAAAAAAATTGACTTAACTTGAATCGTTCTTAGTCTCAATAGAGGAAAATGCGCAAAAAATATTTAACTCACAAAACACTTGTTTTTTTGTATTTGAGGGTTATTAATATCGCTTATCAATAATAAGTAAGAAAAAATATGAAATCAGACAAAAAAAAATGATTTAACTTGAAAGGTTCTTAGTCCCAAAGGACGAAACTGCTCAAAAAATATTAAACTCACAAAACACTTGTTTTTTGGTATTTGAGGGTTATTTATATCGCTTATCAATAATAAGTAAGAAAAAATATGAAATCAGACAAAAAAAAATTTATTAAACTTGAAAGGTTCTTAGTCCCAAAAGACGAAACTGCTCAAAAAATATTTAACTCACAAAACGCTTGTTTTTTGGTATTTGAGGGGTATTAATATCGCTTATCAATAATAAGTAAGTAATAATATTAAATCAGACAAAAAAAATTGACTACACTTGAATCGTTCTTAGTCTCAATAGAGGAAAATGCGCAAAAAATATTTAACTCACAAAACACTTGTTTTTTGGTATTTGAGGGTTATTTATATCGCTTATCAATAATAAGTAAGAAAAAATGTGAAATCAGACAAAAAAAATTTGATTAAACGTGAAAGGTTCTTAGTCCCAAAAGACGAAACTGTTAAAAAAATAATTAACTCACAAAACACTTGTTTTTTGGTATTTGAGGGTTATTAATATCGCTTATCAATAATAAGTAAGAAAAAATATGAAATCAGACAAAAAAAAATTGATTAAACTTTAACGGTTCTTAGTCCCAAAAGACGAAACTGCTCAAAAAATATTTTACTCACAAAACACTTGTTTTTTGGTATTTGAGGGTTATTAATATCGCTTATCAATAATAAGTAAGAAATAATATGAAATAAGACAAAAAAAAATTGATTAAACTTGAAAGGTTCTTAGTCTCAAAAGACGAAACTGCTCAAAAAAAATTTTACTCGCAAAACACTTCTTTTTTGGTATTTGAGGGTTATTTATATCGCTTATCAATAATAAGTAAGAAAAAATATGAAATCGGACAAAATTTTTTTGATTAAACTGTAAAGGTTCTTAGTCTTAAAAGACAAAACTGCTCAAAAAATATTTAACTCACAAAACACTTGTTTTTTGGTATTTGAGGGTTATTTATATCGCTTATCAATAATAAATAAGAAAAAATGTGAAATCAGACAAAAAAAAATTGATTTAACTTGAAAGGTTCTTAGTCCCAAAAGACAAAACTGCTCAAAAAATTATTTAATTCACAAAACACTTGTTTTTTGGTATTTGAGGGTGATTAATATCGCTTATCAATAATAAGTAAGTAATAATATGAAATCAGACAAAAAAAAATTGACTAAACTTGAAAGGTTCTTAGTCTCAACAGAGGAAAATGCGCAAAAAATATTTAACTCACAAAACACTTGTTTTTTGGTATTTGAGGGTTATTTATATCGCTTATCAATAATAAGTAAGAAAAAATATGAAATCAGACAAAAAAAAATTTATTAAACTTGAAAGGTTCTTAGTCCCAAAAGACGAAACTGCTCAAAAAATATTTAACTCACAAAACACTTGTTTTTTGGTATTTGAGGGTTATTTATATCGCTTATCAATAATAAGTAAGGGAAAATATGAAATCAGACAAAAAAAAATTGATTACACTTGAAAGGTTCTTAGTCCCATAAGACGAAACTGCTCAAAAAATATTTAACTCACAAAACGCTTGTTTTTTGGTATTTGAGGGGTATTAATATCGCTTATCAATAATAAGTAAGTAATAATATTAAATCAGACAAAAAAAATTGACTTAACTTGAATCGTTCTTAGTCTCAATAGAGGAAAATGCGCAAAAAATATTTAACTCACAAAACACTTGTTTTTTGGTATTTGAGGGTGATTAATATCGCTTATCAATAATAAGTAAGTAATAATATGAAATCAGACAAAAAAAAATTGTCTAAACTTGAAAGGTTCTTAGTCTCAATAGAGGAATATGCGCAAAAAATATTTAACTCACAAAACACTTGTTTTTTGGTATTTGAGGGTTATTAATATCGCTTATCAATAATAAGTAAGAAAAAATATGAAATCAGACAAAAAAAAATGATTTAACTTGAAAATTCTTAGTCCCAAAGGACGAAACTGCTCAAAAAATATTTAACTCACAAAACACTTGTTTTTTGGTATTTGAGGGTTATTTATATCGCTTATCAATAATAAGTAAGAAAAAATATGAAATCAGACAAAAAAAAATTTATTAAACTTGAAAGGTTCTTAGTCCCAAAAGACGAAACTGCTCAAAAAATATTTAACTCACAAAACGCTTGTTTTTTGGTATTTGAGGGGTATTAATATCGCTTATCAATAATAAGTAAGTAATAATATTAAATCAGACAAAAAAAATTGACTACACTTGAATCGTTCTTAGTCTCAATAGAGGAAAATGCGCAAAAAATATTTAACTCACAAAACACTTGTTTTTTGGTATTTGAGGGTTATTTATATCGCTTATCAATAATAAGTAAGAAAAAATGTGAAATCAGACAAAAAAAATTTGATTAAACGTGAAAGGTTCTTAGTCCCAAAAGACGAAACTGCTCAAAAAATAATTAACTCACAAAACACTTGTTTTTTGGTATTTGAGGGTTATTAATATCGCTTATCAATAATAAGTAAGAAAAAATATGAAATCAGACAAAAAAAATTGATTAAACTTGAAAGGTTCTTAGTCCCAAAAGACGAAACTGCTCAAAAAATATTTTACTCACAAAACACTTGTTTTTTGGTATTTGAGGGTTATTAATATCGCTTATCAATAATAAGTAAGAAATAATATGAAATAAGACAAAAAAAAATTGATTAAACTTGAAAGGTTCTTAGTCTCAAAAGACGAAACTGCTCAAAAAAAATTTTACTCGCAAAACACTTCTTTTTTGGTATTTGAGGGTTATTTATATCGCTTATCAATAATAAGTAAGAAAAAATATGAAATCGGACAAAATTTTTTTGATTAAACTGTAAAGGTTCTTAGTCTTAAAAGACAAAACTGCTCAAAAAATATTTAACTCACAAAACACTTGTTTTTTGGTATTTGAGGGTTATTTATATCGCTTATCAATAATAAATAAGAAAAAATGTGAAATCAGACAAAAAAAAATTGATTTAACTTGAAAGGTTCTTAGTCCCAAAAGACGAAACTGCTCAAAAAATTATTTAATTCACAAAACACTTGTTTTTTGGTATTTGAGGGTGATTAATATCGCTTATCAATAATAAGTAAGTAATAATATGAAATCAGACAAAAAAAAATTGACTAAACTTGAAAGGTTCTTAGTCTCAACAGAGGAAAATGCGCAAAAAATATTTAACTCACAAAACACTTGTTTTTTGGTATTTGAGGGTTATTTATATCGCTTATCAATAATAAGTAAGAAAAAATATGAAATCAGACAAAAAAAAATTTATTAAACTTGAAAGGTTCTTAGTCCCAAAAGACGAAACTGCTCAAAAAATATTTAACTCACAAAACACTTGTTTTTTGGTATTTGAGGGTTATTTATATCGCTTATCAATAATAAGTAAGGGAAAATATGAAATCAGACAAAAAAAAATTGATTACACTTGAAAGGTTCTTAGTCCCATAAGACGAAACTGCTCAAAAAATATTTAACTCACAAAACGCTTGTTTTTTGGTATTTGAGGGGTATTAATATCGCTTATCAATAATAAGTAAGTAATAATATTAAATCAGACAAAAAAAATTGACTTAACTTGAATCGTTCTTAGTCTCAATAGAGGAAAATGCGCAAAAAATATTTAACTCACAAAACACTTGTTTTTTGGTATTTGAGGGTGATTAATATCGCTTATCAATAATAAGTAAGTAATAATATGAAATCAGACAAAAAAAAATTGTCTAAACTTGAAAGGTTCTTAGTCTCAATAGAGGAATATGCGCAAAAAATATTTAACTCACAAAACACTTGTTTTTTGGTATTTGAGGGTTATTAATATCGCTTATCAATAATAAGTAAGAAAAAATATAAAATCAGACAAAAAAAAATGATTTAACTTGAAAGGTTCTTAGTCCCAAAGGACGAAACTGCTCAAAAAATATTTAACTCACAAAACACTTGTTTTTTGGTATTTGAGGGTTATTTATATCGCTTATCAATAATAAGTAAGAAAAAATATGAAATCAGACAAAAAAAAATTTATTAAACTTGAAAGGTTCTTAGTCCCAAAAGACGAAACTGCTCAAAAAATATTTAACTCACAAAACGCTTGTTTTTTGGTATTTGAGGGGTATTAATATCGCTTATCAATAATAAGTAAGTAATAATATTAAATCAGACAAAAAAAATTGACGACACTTGAATCGTTCTTAGTCTCAATAGAGGAAAATGCGCAAAAAATATTTAACTCACAAAACACTTGTTTTTTGGTATTTGAGGGTTATTTATATCGCTTATCAATAATAAGTAAGAAAAAATATGAAATCAGACAAAAAAAATTGATTAAACTTGAAAGGTTCTTAGTCCCAAAAGACGAAACTGCTCAAAAAATATTTTACTCACAAAACACTTGTTTTTTGGTATTTGAGGGTTATTAATATCGCTTATCAATAATAAGTAAGAAATAATATGAAATAAGACAAAAAAAAATTGATTAAACTTGAAAGGTTCTTAGTCTCAAAAGACGAAACTGCTCAAAAAAAATTTTACTCGCAAAACACTTCTTTTTTGGTATTTGAGGGTTATTTATATCGCTTATCAATAATAAGTAAGAAAAAATATGAAATCGGACAAAATTTTTTTGATTAAACTGTAAAGGTTCTTAGTCTTAAAAGACAAAACTGCTCAAAAAATATTTAACTCACAAAACACTTGTTTTTTGGTATTTGAGGGTTATTTATATCGCTTATCAATAATAAATAAGAAAAAATGTGAAATCAGACAAAAAAAAATTGATTTAACTTGAAAGGTTCTTAGTCCCAAAAGACGAAACTGCTCAAAAAATTATTTAATTCACAAAACACTTGTTTTTTGGTATTTGAGGGTGATTAATATCGCTTATCAATAATAAGTAAGTAATAATATGAAATCAGACAAAAAAAAATTGACTAAACTTGAAAGGTTCTTAGTCTCAACAGAGGAAAATGCGCAAAAAATATTTAACTCACAAAACACTTGTTTTTTGGTATTTGAGGGTTATTTATATCGCTTATCAATAATAAGTAAGAAAAAATATGAAATCAGACAAAAAAAAATTTATTAAACTTGAAAGGTTCTTAGTCCCAAAAGACGAAACTGCTCAAAAAATATTTAACTCACAAAACACTTGTTTTTTGGTATTTGAGGGTTATTTATATCGCTTATCAATAATAAGTAAGGGAAAATATGAAATCAGACAAAAAAAAATTGATTACACTTGAAAGGTTCTTAGTCCCATAAGACGAAACTGCTCAAAAAATATTTAACTCACAAAACGCTTGTTTTTTGGTATTTGAGGGGTATTAATATCGCTTATCAATAATAAGTAAGTAATAATATTAAATCAGACAAAAAAAATTGACTTAACTTGAATCGTTCTTAGTCTCAATAGAGGAAAATGCGCAAAAAATATTTAACTCACAAAACTCTTGTTTTTTGGTATTTGAGGGTGATTAATATCGCTTATCAATAATAAGTAAGTAATAATATGAAATCAGACAAAAAAAAAATTGTCTAAACTTGAAAGGTTCTTAGTCTCAATAGAGGAATATGCGCAAAAAATATTTAACTCACAAAACACTTGTTTTTTGGTATTTGAGGGTTATTTATATCGCTTATCAATAATAAGTAAGAAAAAATATGAAATCAGACAAAAAAAAATTTATTAAACTTGAAAGGTTCTTAGTCCCAAAAGACGAAACTGCTCAAAAAATATTTAACTCACAAAACACTTGTTTTTTGGTATTTGAGGGTTATTAATATCGCTTATCAATAATAAGTAAGAAATAATATGAAATAAGACAAAAAAAAATTGATAAAACTTGACAGGTTCTTAGTCCCAAAAGACGAAACTGCTCAAAAAATATTTAACTCGCAAAACACTTCTTTTTTGGTATTTGAGGGTTATTAATATCGCTTATCAATAATAAGTAAGAAAAAATATGAAATCAGACAAAATTTTTTTGATTAAACTGTAAAGGTTCTTAGTCTTAAAAGACAAAACTGCTCAAAAAATATTTAACTCACAAAACACTTGTTTTTTGGTATTTGAGGGTTATTTATATCGCTTATCAATAATAAATAAGAAAAAATGTGAAATCAGACAAAAAAAAAATGATTTAACTTGAAAGGTTCTTAGTCCCAAAAGACGAAACTGCTCAAAAAATATTTAACTCACAAAACACTTGTTTTTTGGTATTTGAGGGTTATTAATATCGCTTATCAATAATAAGTAAGAAGTAATATGAAATCAGACAAAAAATTTTTGATTAAACTGTAATGGTTCTTAGTCCCAAAAGACGTAACTGCTCAAAAAATATTTAACTCACAAAACACTTGTTTTTTGGTATTTGAGGGTTATTTATATCGCTTATCAATAATAAATAAGAAAAAATGTGAAATCAGACAAAAAAAATTTGATTAAACTTGAAAGGTTCTTAGTCCCAAAAGACGAAACTGCTCAAAAAATATTTAACTCACAAAACACCTTTTTTTTGGTATTTGAGGGTTATTTATATCGCTTATCAATAAAAAATAAGAAAAAATATGAAATAAGACAAAAAAAAATTGATTAAACTTGAAAGGTTCTTAGTCTCAAAAGACGAAACTGCTCAAAAAATATTTTACTCGCAAAACACTTCTTTTTTGGTATTTGAGGGTTATTAATATCGCTTATCAATAATAAGTAAGAAAAAATATGAAATCGGACAAAATTATTTTGATTAAACTGTAAAGGTTCTTAGTCTTAAAAGACAAAACTGCTCAAAAAATATTTAACTCACAAAACACTTGTTTTTTGGTATTTGAGGGTTATTTATATCGCTTATCAATAATAAATAAGAAAAAATGTGAAATCAGACAAAAAAAAATTGATTTAACTTTAAAGGTTCTTAGTCTCAATGGAGGAAAATGCGCAAAAAATATTTAACTCACAAAACACTTGTTTTTTGGTATTTGAGGGTTATTAATATCGCTTATCAATAATAAGTAAGAAATAATATGAAATAGGACAAAAAAAATTGATTAAACTTGAAAGGTTCTTAGTCCCAAAAGACGAAACTGCTCAAAAAATATTTAACTCGCAAAACACTTGTTTTTTGGTATTTGAGGGTTATTAATATCGCTTATCAATAATAAGTAAGAAAAAATATGAAATCAGACAAAAAAATTTTGATTAAACTTGAAAGGTTCTTAGTCTTAAAAGACAAAACTGCTCAAAAAATATTTAACTCACAAAACACTTGTTTTTTGGTATTTGAGGGTTATTTATATCGCTTATCAATAATAAGTAAGAAAAAATATGAAATCAGAAAAAAAAAATTGATAACACTTGAAAGGTTCTTAGTCCCAAAAGACGAAACTGCTCAAAAAATATTTAACTCACAAAACGCTTGTTTTTTGGTATTTGAGGGGTATTAATATCGCTTATCAATAATAAGTAAGTAATAATATTAAATCAGACAAAAAAAATTGACTTAACTTGAATCGTTCTTAGTCTCAATAGAGGAAAATGCGCAAAAAATATTTAACTCACAAAACACTTGTTTTTTTGTATTTGAGGGTTATTAATATCGCTTATCAATAATAAGTAAGAAAAAATATGAAATCAGACAAAAAAAAATGATTTAACTTGAAAGGTTCTTAGTCCCAAAGGACGAAACTGCTCAAAAAATATTTAACTCACAAAACACTTGTTTTTTGGTATTTGAGGGTTATTTATATCGCTTATCAATAATAAGTAAGAAAAAATATGAAATCAGACAAAAAAAAATTTATTAAACTTGAAAGGTTCTTAGTCCCAAAAGACGAAACTGCTCAAAAAATATTTAACTCACAAAACGCTTGTTTTTTGGTATTTGAGGGGTATTAATATCGCTTATCAATAATAAGTAAGTAATAATATTAAATCAGACAAAAAAAATTGACTACACTTGAATCGTTCTTAGTCTCAATAGAGGAAAATGCGCAAAAAATATTTAACTCACAAAACACTTGTTTTTTGGTATTTGAGGGTTATTTATATCGCTTATCAATAATAAGTAAGAAAAAATGTGAAATCAGACAAAAAAAATTTGATTAAACGTGAAAGGTTCTTAGTCCCAAAAGACGAAACTGTTAAAAAAATAATTAACTCACAAAACACTTGTTTTTTGGTATTTGAGGGTTATTTATATCGCTTATCAATAATAAATAAGAAAAAATATGAAATCAGACAAAAAAAAATTGATTTAACTTGAAAGGTTCTTAGTCCCAAAAGACGAAACTGCTCAAAAAATTATTTAATTCACAAAACACTTGTTTTTTGGTATTTGAGGGTGATTAATATCGCTTATCAATAATAAGTAAGTAATAATATGAAATCAGACAAAAAAAAATTGACTAAACTTGAAAGGTTCTTAGTCTCAACAGAGGAAAATGCGCAAAAAATATTTAACTCACAAAACACTTGTTTTTTGGTATTTGAGGGTTATTTATATCGCTTATCAATAATAAGTAAGAAAAAATATGAAATCAGACAAAAAAAATTTATTAAACTTGAAAGGTTCTTAGTCCCAAAAGACGAAACTGCTCAAAAAATATTTAACTCACAAAACACTTGTTTTTTGGTATTTGAGGGTTATTTATATCGCTTATCAATAATAAGTAAGGGAAAATATGAAATCAGACAAAAAAAAATTGATTACACTTGAAAGGTTCTTAGTCCCATAAGACGAAACTGCTCAAAAAATATTTAACTCACAAAACGCTTGTTTTTTGGTATTTGAGGGGTATTAATATCGCTTATCAATAATAAGTAAGTAATAATATTAAATCAGACAAAAAAAATTGACTTAACTTGAATCGTTCTTAGTCTCAATAGAGGAAAATGCGCAAAAAATATTTAACTCACAAAACACTTGTTTTTTGGTATTTGAGGGTGATTAATATCGCTTATCAATAATAAGTAAGTAATAATATGAAATCAGACAAAAAAAAATTGTCTAAACTTGAAAGGTTCTTAGTCTCAATAGAGGAATATGCGCAAAAAATATTTAACTCACAAAACACTTGTTTTTTGGTATTTGAGGGTTATTAATATCGCTTATCAATAATAAGTAAGAAAAAATATGAAATCAGACAAAAAAAAATTTATTAAACTTGAAAGGTTCTTAGTCCCAAAAGACGAAACTGCTCAAAAAATATTTAACTCACAAAACACTTGTTTTTTGGTATTTGAGGGTTATTAATATCGCTTATCAATAATAAGTAAGAAATAATATGAAATAAGACAAAAAAAAATTGATAAAACTTGAAAGGTTCTTAGTCCCAAAAGACGAAACTGCTCAAAAAATATTTAACTCGCAAAACACTTCTTTTTTGGTATTTGAGGGTTATTAATATCGCTTATCAATAATAAGTAAGAAAAAATATGAAATCAGACAAAATTTTTTTGATTAAACTGTAAAGGTTCTTAGTCTTAAAAGACAAAACTGCTCAAAAAATATTTAACTCACAAAACACTTGTTTTTTGGTATTTGAGGGTTATTTATATCGCTTATCAATAATAAATAAGAAAAAATGTGAAATCAGACAAAAAAAAATGATTTAACTTGAAAGGTTCTTAGTCCCAAAAGACGAAACTGCTCAAAAAATTATTTAATTCACAAAACACTTGTTTTTTGGTATTTGAGGGTGATTAATATCGCTTATCAATAATAAGTAAGTAATAATATGAAATCAGACAAAAAAAAATTGACTAAACTTGAAAGGTTCTTAGTCTCAATAGAGGAAAATGCGCAAAAAATATTTAACTCACAAAACACTTGTTTTTTGGTATTTGAGGGTTATTTATATTGCTTATCAATAATAAATAAGAAAAAATGTGAAATCAGACAAAAAAAATTTGATTAAACTTGAAAGGTTCTTAGTCCCAAAAGACGAAACTGCTCAAAAAATATTTAACTCACAAAACACCTTTTTTTTGGTATTTGAGGGTTATTTATATCGCTTATCAATAAAAAATAAGAAAAAATATGAAATAAGACAAAAAAAAATTGATTAAACTTGAAAGGTTCTTAGTCTCAAAAGACGAAACTGCTCAAAAAATATTTTACTCGCAAAACACTTCTTTTTTGGTATTTGAGGGTTATTAATATCGCTTATCAATAATAAGTAAGAAAAAATATGAAATCGGACAAAATTATTTTGATTAAACTGTAAAGGTTCTTAGTCTTAAAAGACAAAACTGCTCAAAAAATATTTAACTCACAAAACACTTGTTTTTTGGTATTTGAGGGTTATTTATATCGCTTATCAATAATAAATAAGAAAAAATGTGAAATCAGACAAAAAAAAATTGATTTAACTTTAAAGGTTCTTAGTCCCAAAAGACGAAACTGCTAAAAAAATATTTAACTCACAAAACACTTGTTTTTTGGTATTTGAGGGTTATTTATATCGCTTATCAATAATAAGTAAGAAATAATATGAAATAGGACAAAAAAAATTGATTAAACTTGAAAGGTTCTTAGTCCCAAAAGACGAAACTGCTCAAAAAATATTTAACTCGCAAAACACTTGTTTTTTGGTATTTGAGGGTTATTAATATCGCTTATCAATAATAAGTAAGAAAAAATATGAAATCAGACAAAAAAATTTTGATTAAACTTGAAAGGTTCTTAGTCTTAAAAGACAAAACTGCTCAAAAAATATTTAACTCACAAAACACTTGTTTTTTGGTATTTGAGGGTTATTTATATCGCTTATCAATAATAAGTAAGAAAAAATATGAAATCAGAAAAAAAAAATTGATAACACTTGAAAGGCTCTTAGTCCCAAAAGACGAAACTGCTCAAAAAATATTTAACTCACAAAACGCTTGTTTTTTGGTATTTGAGGGTTATTAATATCGCTTATCAATAATAAGTAAGTAATAATATAAAATCAGACAAATTTTAAAAATACATCATAACTAAAATTATAGATAGATAGGAGAGTGTGTTTGTCATAAGAAATCGTAAAATCTCCAATATGCGATTTGATGCTGATACAACACTTATAACCAACGATGAATATCAGATGACCAAGCTCCTTCATAAAGTTGAAACAAGGAACCTCTAACTTGAACTTAAAAAAAAAAACAAAATTCTTTCTGTGGACCGATTTGAAACTTTGATAAGAAGTGTCATGCTAAGAGATTACAAAGAGGTCAACAAGTTTGTCTACCAAGTGGTCTTATTTTAAAGAATGAAAGGTGTTAACCCTTCCCTTACGGTGATAAAAATAATACGCGTGCTCCGGTGTTGGGTAGTGAGTACGCAATCAAAAATTTGCGATTTTAAATCGGAAAAATAAGAAAATTCATAGATAATACCCTTAATTATAATTGAAGTTAAAAATTATAATAATTGAGATTTATTTGCTGAAAACATTAAAAAACCATCTGAAAACATTAAAAAACGCTCACGGAACGGGCGTACGTCTAACCTATTTGCAATACCTAGAGGCTACTAGTGGCGCGGAACGTCAGTCGCATACCCCGGCGCTTACGCCTTTGCTTGCGAAGTTGAGACAATTCAGCTCCTCGCAATTCAGTCTAGTATGCAAGAGTGAGATGCGAATATAGTGTCGCGCTTCCCGCATACTATTCCCCTATCGTCAAGACGAAGCACTCGCAGCGTTTAAATGCGAATTTGTTTTCGATCTTTACAAAACACCTCGATGTAGTCGATAAATTCTGATTATTGTTAATATTATTTTTTAAATCAATGCGTAAATATATTATCGAGGAATACCTAAAATCTTAACCTTGTATTTATTATATTTTTAGAGATATTGATGGTTATTAGAAGCAACGTGTAGAAGATACCCAGCACAGGGAAGGAAAGGTTAAGCAAAGATCCGACAAATTGGAGTACCAAAATCAACTATGACAAATCTGACAAGGATAAAGACTTACCGGTCTATATTCAAAACAATAAAAATCCAACTAATTAAGTCTCTAGTACATGGAGTGGAAACATGAACCGCAAGGCTGGATGGATAAGAGAGAAGGAAATAATCATGAAAGATGTCTTCAAGATGTGGTACTGGAGGCATATGTTCCAATCCCGTAGACCGCAAGGCACGACAACCTTTCTATCGACCAAGAATAGCAGATTGTCGAAAGAATTTCAACAACACGCAGAAAAAAAATTACTACGTACTTGGAGCATGTTGCTGGAAAAAATAATTAAAGTCGGTAGAAGCTGGTGGTCGTAGGAACAATTGAGAAAGGCGAGAAAGAAGAAAATGTTCTATGAGATGAACCTTTAAGCGCTGCATTCAACATGACGCAGGACTGGGAAAGATGGAAACAGGTGATTCGCCGAGTTTGAAACATATGGTAGCTGAAGACCACAACGCTCAGCATTAAGCACGTGATGATGAAGACGAAGATAACGTAGTCGTAGGCTCGAATACTACGGTGTGCTACTCCCCTCGAATTAAAGCATTTTCCACCTGGTATTTGGGAATATCTATGACTTCGGTCATATCTATTTAACCTTTCCTTCCCTGTGTTGGGTATCTTCTACACGTTCCTTCTAATAACCATCAATATCTCTATAAATATTATAAATACAAGGTTAAGATTTTAGGTATTCCTCCATAATATATTTACGCATTGATTTAAAAAATAATATTAATAATTATCAGAATTTATCGACTACATCGAGGTGTTTTGTAAAGATCGAAAACAAATTCGCATTTAAACGCTGCGAGTGCCTCGTCTTGACGATAGGTGAATAGTATGCGGGAAGCGCGACACTATATTCGCATCTCACTCTTGCATACTAGACTGAATTGCGAGGAGCTGAATTGTCTCAACGTCGCAAGCAAAGGCGTAAGCGCCGGGGTATGCGACTGGCGTTCTGCGCCACTAGTGGCTTCTAGGCTTGCAAATAGGTTAGACGTACGCCCGTTCCGTGAGCGTTTTTTAATGTTTTCAGATGGTTTTTTAATGTTTTCAGCAAATAAATCTCAAATATTATAATTTTTAACTTCAATTATAATTAATTAAGGGGATTATCTATGAATGTTCTTATTTTTCCGATTTCAAATCGCTAATTTTTTATTGCGTACTCACTACCCAACACCGGAGCACGCCTATTATTTTTATCACCGTAAGGGAAGGGTTAAAAAAAAAACAATTATGACAACACCTATTCTTACATATGGTTGTAAATACAACCGATTTTATATTATTTGATAATAAGTAAATAAAAGCGCAGTCTTCAAAAACGTATATATAGTATGAAAAATTGCATGTGATTTTTAAATATGGTACAGCAACTAATATTGATCTATGCTGCACCAGTTTGGTGTAGTGTGAACAACACGGATCACCTGAAGCGTTAACAAGTGCAGAACAAGGCATTCAAGATCTCTTTCAACACCCATCCTAAGACAAACCTCTTCCGAATTCACGCCGAACACCGAAAAGAAACCCTCCAGCACCACATCCTCGATTGGGCCGTGAAGATCTATAAAAGCCAACAGAACCACAGCAATCCTCTAATCACTACCCTGGGAACTAAGGAGAGTGTGTCCGATCTACCTTTTCGTTATAAGCACAGACTTTTGAAGCATAACCTGTTACCTGACTAGTCAATTTACAGTATTAGGAGGGATGACCAAGACCTTAGTGAATGTGATGAAATGCATGTGACCTGAACGAGTGAACATATACCTGTTAAATATTTAGTTATCAAATAATAAGTTGTAATAATTGTTATCTAGTTATAAGTTATTGTGAAGGTGTTAACTTGTTCTAAGAAATAAAACATGAAGATTATTGAAAATAAAATTGCATGCAGGAATTTACGTAAGTTCATAGTTTAAACATATAAATTAGATTAGTTCTTGAGATGTAAGTTTGTATATAGATATAGCCTTTGGCAAACGTTTGTATTATAGATTACTTGTAATAATTGTTATCTAGTTATAAGTTATTGTGAAGGTGTTAACTTGTTCTAAGAAATAAAACATGAAGATTATTGAAAATAAAATTGCATGCAGGAATTTACGTAAGTTCATAGTTTAAACATATAAATTAGATTAGTTCTTGAGATGTAAGTTTGTATATAGATATAGCCTTTGGCAAACGTTTGTATTATAGATTACTTATATAAAAAAGGGTGGATTAAATTATTAAACGGCGTAATAAAAACTTGTATATTTTCAATACTTTTTCCGAACAGGTGGTTTTACCCCTTGTATCGGCCCTTTTACCGCCCCCACGCGTCTGTGTTATCACAAAGTACCTAGATATATAAGTTTTTCCGGGAATATGATGTTATATTTTATCAATTAGCATTAAACCCCCGGCTTTCTGCTGAAACTAATCAAATTAACCTAATGGCTCGTTATTTGGGAGTCCCTGATAAGGTTTTATATCATCAACATCTGTTTTTTTTATTTTATAAAATATTTACACAAAAAAAACCTACAACATTTCTTTATTCATTTATTTATTATGATTAATTTAAAAAATAATTATGAATCAGTTTTAATCTAATAAAATTAAATCTATTATTTTATATCCGAGAACTTAGATTTACATTTTATATCC
Source organism: Odontocerum albicorne (assembly GCA_949825065.1). Lineage (NCBI taxonomy): Eukaryota > Metazoa > Arthropoda > Insecta > Trichoptera > Odontoceridae > Odontocerum > Odontocerum albicorne. Next base: position 4,415,476 of record OX463859.1, on the reverse strand, counting down.
GAGAACTTAGATTTACATTTTATATCCGAGAACTTAGATTTACATTTTATATCCGAGAACTTAGATTTACATTTTATATCCGAGAACTTAGATTTACATTTTATATCCGAGAACTTAGATTTACATTTTATATCCGAGAACTTAGATTTACATTTTATATCCGAGAACTTAGATTTACATTTTATATCCGAGAACTTAGATTTACATTTTATATCCGAGAACTTAGATTTACATTTTATATCCGAGAACTTAGATTTACATTTTATATCCGAGAACTTAGATTTACATTTTTTTTACTTCCATAATACTTATTTATTACTATTTTGTTCAAGGTTTGTGATGCGCAAGTTATGACTTACTGTCTAGCCTCTTGTTATCAACTCCACACCCACCTCTGCGACGTAAACCCTACATAGTCGTACCGTATCGAGATTGAGATAACCAGCCCTCTTGGAGATGTGGTGCCATGAACTGACGGGAGATCGGGGGTTGAAGGACCCGGCTGGGCTCGTTGGTGCAGGTTCTCCTAAATTAGGTGTTGTATACTTTAGATAATAATCTGCATGGTACTGCGGTGTACAAGAACAGAGGAAACCACTGCGCTATATTTACAAGATTGTTACAGTGATTGTTACCATGATGAATACAAACACATAGAGGAACAAGTCATATGATCCGACTGACAACCGGTGGCAACCTGGATTTAGGATGGGTGCTGTAAAATGTGTGACCAGCCACATGGAAGTAGAGGACCTAGCTACATGTGGAAAATATGCGACTGGTCTTCTAACGCAAACGTTATGAGAGGAGACTTGAATTTGTACCTGATATATTAGATAGTTGATTCAGCCTGGTAAATTGAATGCTGGTAATGAAATGTTGGTAATGCACGAGCCTCATGCTGGTAATGCACGAGCCTCATGTTGGTAATGCACGAGCCTCACGTTGGTAATACACGAGCCTCAGTTTATCGAGTTACATAAAAAAGTTCATCTAGGAAGGTATCTCTCATATCATGTGCAAGTAAAAAATGAATTTGTTTAGTCAAAACCCGTCTGTGAGTTAGCATCAATTGGCAGATAGCAATAGAACAGACAGGAGTAAATAAGTAAAAAGGGACAAAAGAACAAATTCTCAGTTTCCGACAGTTAATGGAAAAGTTCTGTGAATTTCAGATGCCAGCAGTTTTATGCTTCATAGATTATAAAAAAACATTTGATTGTGTAAAATTGGAGAAACTGTGGCGCGTACTTCTAGAGATGGGAGTACCAGCACTCCTTGTGAACCTTATTGAGTCACTGTACCAACATAGTTCTGCAACAGTTAATTTCAATAACATCAAGTCCAAACAGTTTAAAATGTAAAAGGGTGTACGGCAAGGGTGCATCCTCTCTCCCGATTTGTTAAACCTATATGAAGAATATATTATGAAGAAAGCACTTGAACACTGGAACGGCGGTATTGCTATTGGTGGAAAATACTCTCAAATCTGAGATATGCATATGACACAACGTTAATTGCAACATCAGAAGAAGAAAAGCCAACGCTCCTTAAAAAGGTGGAACATGAGAGCAGGCTACTGGGTTTGAAAATCAATAGGTTAAAACTAAGATTATGATAGTAGACCGCAGTAACAATAACGATTCATACATACGTGAGCAATCCAGCATTACTACAAAGATAAACGTTAAATGTTCCTAACAATTACCGTAGACTACGCCAGCAAGAACTGTTCCCAATAACATACGCAAGAACGGGTCTTCCAGCCGCTATGCCTGTTGGAAGGGCCTTAACTCTTTTGAACGGGACACTGCTTCGGATATTGACATATTTCATATCACATTACTAAAAACAAAAGTAAATTTTCTTCTTAGATTGAGCGCGTTAGAAAGCACTCATCAACGTACTTAAGTGACTTTGAATATATGTGTATGTGTGTTTGTGTGTATATATAGTATGTATGCATATACATTTTTTTAAATTTTATATAATTTTTCTTTCTTTTTAATGTTAACACTTCTTGTATTTTTCAAAGTAATTGGGCTAAGCCTGTTTTGAGAAAATAAATATTGTCATGACGTGTCTGTTATGGAGTAGACAGAGATAATTGATCTCCAAAATCTTTACAAGCACAAAGCTTTTGCCTCTTATACATTTAAATTTACACATCTTGTCAAGCCCAATATTCTGTTATTCCTCCCTTTTACATAATTTAAAATCTAATTTTTATAACCTAACAATATTTCTTCCATCCACCTCTTACACGTACAACTTGATCTTTTGTATAACTCAAGTCATTCTTTCGTCTTTAATTGACACATGTCCAAACCATATTCTAGTTCCTTTCTTCATAATACTCATAACATCCATCATGTACTCATTTTTTATTATTCGTTCCCCCTTCTTTCATACATTGACATTCCACAAATTTATCCATACGTCAAGGTGGGCAACAATACAATATTGATGACACTTTACAAAGCCGAAGTTAGCCGATTATGGCCGACAGTCTCTTTCTTAAGCCCGATGTGTATTCCTTACCGCCGGATACTCGATGCTTGCGAATGTTCTTACCAAACGAAATTATTTATCAGATTTTTTATGGGTACCTTCGAAAATCGAACTCTAAACCCCTAGGAGACAGTCAAGCGTCTAACAAACAAGGCCACGGAAGCCATCTAAGATAAAATTATATTATAAGAAATACTCATAAAAGTTGGAATAATATTTCGCTATCTAAGTAATCTGAATAGTTTCACTAAAGCAGTTTTATTCACGTAAACAAACCATTCCCAATTTCCACTTCATTTCCTTTATTACGTACAGTCGACCTCAGCTTATCATTTTTATAAATTTAATTAAAATTTTAAAAAATAAATAGATATGGTTAAATCAATAAAAGACTTATTTTTTATTTTGCACTCAACATCGTTTTATTTGACTTCACTACCGGTTTCAAAGACCTACGTCTTCTTCGTCAGGTGAAGATGAACTTTATAATGTCTAAAATATATTTTTTAAAATTGTAATAGGATGGTGTCCGTGGTAAGACGACTGTCATCCAACTCGGAGGTTGTGGGTTCAAATCCCGCTGGAGCTCAGATATATTTTAAAAAGGATTCCAGTTTGGTTTCCGCTCAAGGTGTTGTAACGATGGTCGCTATCAGTGTAGCACGTGTCCTATTAGGACGTGCTGATGATTTTGATATCGATATCGTTATCTTCGTTTTAACTGATTCTGCGTTACTTCTCGTACAGAATCATCAATATAGCGGATTGCTTATTTCTATAAGTCATGATGATCTTGATTTGTTTACTTATAAATATAGACTCAGGAATGCGGATATAAATCGATAAGTGGACAGCAGGTAAATAAATAACAAAGTCTTGACAGTTGACTGGATGACAATAAAATGTATGTTTATTTCGCATAGTGCAGACAATTTATACCAGTGAGTGAATACATGGGATATATATATATATCTGCCTCGCTCTATCACATGGACGGCAGGTAGGTTAATTATTTATATTTGGAGATCGCTAGCCAATTTGCGCGCTGTAAATAGTAAATATTGTCGTTGTTTGTGGTGTGTAACAATCATTGAATTCTTGATCGGTCAATGACCCTGTATGTTTAAATCAACAATAATTAATTTAATTTATTTGTGTTTTAACAATTCACTCGTTATTTTTGACAATTCATTTAGGTAGGTATACAGGTAGGTACAGTGTCTTTAACATCTTTATGGTTGGTTGGAAGAGACTGCCACATTGCAATAAGCCCGTCAGGTTGTACTGTATACAGCAACATTTTAAAACAATACAATACTGAAGAGGAGGAGGGGAGTAGTGGCTAATAAGCTAATAATTAAGGTATCTTTAACATCTTTATGGTTGGTTGGACGAGACTGCCACATTTCAATAAACCCGTCAGGCTGCACTGTATACAGCAACATTTTAAAACAATACAATACTGAAGAGGAGGAGGGCAGTAGTGGCTAATAAGGGTAGGGGAGAAGGTAGACGTCAAAAGGGTGACTTTTGAACCGGAAGCATTTAGCGGAGGACTATTATTGAAATGTTTTAGTTTCCCGTTCAAAAGCCATCCTTTTGACGTTTATCTACTCCCCTTCCCTTATTAGCCACCACTCCTTTCAACCTCTGTTGTACCTATTACTTTAAGAAAAATACATTATAGACATAATTTAGTTCATCTTCATCTGACGATGAAGACGGAGGTCTTTGAAACTGGCAGTGAACTCAAATAAAATAGTGGTGAAATAAAAATAAATGTCTTAATAATTTCATTAAAATTGTGTAAATCTGACTCCATAAAGTGTGTAGGGTACCCACGTCCCTAAAATATTGTCAACATGCAGGGTCAACGACCGATGAATCAACCTCTGGATATGTACAATTGTCACATACCAGAACGTCAACACTTTTTACACGCAAATAATATTTACATCGCATTCCAAGGTAGAAAGAGAACATATCACGCCGTCTCGCCGTTTCGACAATAAATATCCTACCCACTGTATTATCCGCAGCGCTTGCGACCACCTCAGCACGCGCAGGAGTCAGATCGAGATATACCGCGGACGCAGTCACGCGTCCCGTTCTGAAATTCTATATATACCTACTTATCGTTGAATAAAGGGCACTTGTTATTATTCACTTGACCATTCATTGCTGTTTACTATTTATTATTATTCACTCTCACTTCCCGCATTCCTGAATCGACGTATTTTATTTTAAATACAAGACAAATCATAATCATCACGACGTACGACTAAAGCATACCGCTAAATTGATGACCCCGAACGAAAATAAACACAGAATTCGACTAAAACGAATATAGCGATGTCAACATCAACATCATCATCAGCACGTCATACTAGGACACACGCTAAAAGTGCAACAAACATCTTTACTAAAATTCAAGAAAAAAATTACTTTAGTTTTAAATTTTATACTAGGCCATTTATTCGATATAAGTCGACCAGTTTCTGGAGATACTTTCCTTTTCTAGGCACAGTATATCATATGCCAAATTAACAAACAAATGCGTTTTTATAAAGAACTGTATAACATGAAAATATAAGGATGTAATATATATTAAAAGGATAAAAGAAATGAAGGTGATTTTTAATGATTAAAAGAAATAATCAATCATCATCTCTATGTGTCCAAACAAAATAGTGGGAGAACAACATTTTCGGATATTGCATAATTCGATTATTTCCTACGAAAACTTAGTGTCAAAAGTTTCGTTTATTTTTATAACATTTGTTTTCCAAAATACTCGAACACTCTCAGAATGGAAATGTGAATTGTAGAGTAAAAGTAAATAACACAAGCAATACTCCACCATAATGTGAATAACACAAGCAATACTCCACCATAATGTGAATAACACAAGCAATACTCCACCATCATGTGGATTGAGAAAACCACTTTATGAAGCAATGTCTGTGAATAAATGTCCTTTTCGAGATAACACTGTGTAGAAAAAAGGAAGTATCCTCTGACCAAAAAGTATACCAAATGCGACAAAACTTTAAACTGTATTTAGGTTTTTTTGCGTGCACTGTATCGACTTGAAACATTTCTATGATACATTTGGTTTTATTATTTCTTTGGACATAGATATTTAGAATATTTCAAATTTATTTAGCAAAATTTATTTTCTTAAATTATCTAGTAAAGGACTCGTCATAGAAATGTAAGGATTTTATGAGAATGTGAATGAAAGCAAAAGAAGCGAATAATGAGTGTCGAGATCTAGCGGTCTGTCGTCTCTGCCTACTTCAATAAAAAAAATCTTTATTGTATGTATGTTTGTATTTACTTCTTAACCTCTCCGTGAGTACCGCCCCAACCGTGGGGCCATGAAATACTGAGTCATATGGCGTATGGCCCCGCGGTTGGGGCGCAGTGATAATTTCTCGAATATTCCCAGATTATGTCAGGATTTGGACTACCAATGACATCTACTGATGATACCACACAATTAAATCATTTATCGGCTAGGTACATGTTTTACCAACTGAACAAACGATGTTTTAAAATTTTGATTAATATCTTTCTACTCGAGAGGTTAAAACGTTAATATCCATTATTCACACGGTTCCTTTATTTTTAATTCAATCGCGAAAAATAACAAACTCGTTATTAATTGACAAACTTTTATTAAATGTTTCTGATTAATTATTTACGCCATCGTGAATAAATATTTTTTTTGTATCGTATCCATAAATTGAGTTTACTAAGAGCGCCCCCACTCGCATACGGAATGACCTTGTCATTGATTAAACTTGTAATTGATTAAACTTGAAAGGTTCTTAGTCCCAAAAGACGAAACTGCTCAAAAAATAATTAACTCACAAAACACTTGTTTTTTGGTATTTGATGGTTATTAATATCGCTTATCAATAATAAATAAGAAAAAATGTGAAATCAGACAAAAAAAATTTGATTAAACTTTAAAGGTTCTTAGTCCCAAAAGACGAAACTGCTCAAAAAATATTTAACTCACAAAACACCTTTTTTTTGGTATTTGAGGGTTATTTATATCGCTTATCAATAATAAATAAGAAAAAATGTGAAATCAGACAAAAAAAAATTGATTAAACTTTAAAGGTTCTTAGTCCCAAAAGACGAAACTGCTCAAAAAATTATTTTATTCACAAAACACTTGTTTTTTGGTATTTGAGGGTGATTAATATCGCTTATCAATAATAAGTAAGTAATAATATGAAATAAGACAAAAAAAAATTGATTAAACTTGAAAGGTTCTTAGTCCCAAAAGACAAAACTGCTCAAAAAATATTTAACTCACAAAACGCTTGTTTTTTGGTATTTGAGGGGTATTAATATCGCTTATCAATAATAAGTATGTAATAATTTTAAATCAGACAAAAAAAATTGACTTAACTTGAATCGTTCTTAGTCTCAATAGAGGAAAATGCGCAAAAAATATTTAACTCACAAAACACTTGTTTTTTGGTATTTGAGGGTTATTTATATCGCTTATCAATAATAAATAAGAAAAAATGTGAAATCAGACAAAAAAAAATTGATTAAACTTGAAAGGCTCTTAGTCCCAAAAGACGAAACTGTTCAAAAAATAATTTACTCACAAAACACTTGTTTTTTGGTATTTGAGGGTTATTAATATCGCTTATCAATAATAAGTAAGAAAAAATATGAAATCAGACAAAAAAAAATTGATTAAACTTGAAAGGTTCTTAGTCCCAAAAGACGAAACTGCTCAAAAAATAATTAACTCACAAAACACTTGTTTTTTGGTATTTGATGGTTATTAATATCGCTTATCAATAATAAATAAGAAAAAATGTGAAATCAGACAAAAAAAAATTGATTAAACTTTAAAGGTTCTTAGTCCCAAAAGACGAAACTGCTCAAAAAATATTTAACTCACAAAACACCTTTTTTTTGGTATTTGAGGGTTATTTATATCGCTTATCAATAATAAATAAGAAAAAATGTGAAATCAGACAAAAAAAAATTGATTAAACTTGAAAGGTTCTTAGTCCCAAAAGACAAAACTGCTCAAAAAATATTTAACTCACAAAACGCTTGTTTTTTGGTATTTGAGGGGTATTAATATCGCTTATCAATAATAAGTATGTAATAATTTTAAATCAGACAAAAAAAATTGACTTAACTTGAATCGTTCTTAGTCTCAATAGAGGAAAATGCGCAAAAAATATTTAACTCACAAAACACTTGTTTTTTGGTATTTGAGGGTTATTTATATCGCTTATCAATAATAAATAAGAAAAAATGTGAAATCAGACAAAAAAAAATTGATTAAACTTGAAAGGCTCTTAGTCCCAAAAGACGAAACTGTTCAAAAAATAATTAACTCACAAAACACTTGTTTTTTGGTATTTGAGGGTTATTAATATCGCTTATCAATAATAAGTAAGAAAAAATATGAAATCAGACAAAAAAAAATTGATTAAACTTGAAAGGTTCTTAGTCCCAAAAGACGAAACTGCTCAAAAAATTATTTAATTCACAAAACACTTGTTTTTTGGTATTTGAGGGTGATTAATATCGCTTATCAATAATAAGTAAGTAATAATATGAAATAAGACAAAAAAAAATTGATTAAACTTGAAAGGTTCTAAGTCCCAAAAGACGAAACTGCTCAAAAAATATTTAACTCACAAAACACTTGTTTTTTGGTATTTGAGGGTTATTTATATCGCTTATCAATAATAAATAAGAAAAAATGTGAAATCGGACAAAAAAAATTTGATTAAACTTGAAAGGTTCTTAGTCCCAAAAGACGAAACTGCTCAAAAAATATTAAACTCACAAAACACCTTTTTTTTGTATTTGAGGGTTATTTATATCGCTTATCAATAATAAATAAGAAAAAATGTGAAATCAGACAAAAAAAAATTGATTAAACTTGAAAGGTTCTTAGTCCCAAAAGACGAAACTGCTCAAAAAATATTTAACTCACAAAACACTTGTTTTTTGGTATTTGAGGGTTATTAATATCGCTTATCAATAATAAGTAAGAAAAAATATGAAATCAGACAAAATTTTTTTGATTAAACTGTAAAGGTTCTTAGTCCCAAAAGACGTAACTGCTCAAAAAATATTTAACTCACAAAACACTTGTTTTTTGGTATTTGAGGGTTATTTATATCGCTTATCAATAATAAATGAGAAAAAATGTGAAATCAGACAAAAAAAAATTGATTAAACTTGAAAGGTTCTTAGTCCCAAAAGACGAAACTGCTCAAAAAATATTTAACTCACAAAACACTTGTTTTTTGGTATTTGAGGGTTATTTATATCGCTTATCAATAATAAATAAGAAAAAATGTGAAATCAGACAAAAAAAATTTGATTAAACTTGAAAGCTTCTTAGTCCCAAAAGACGAAACTGCTCAAAAAATAATTAACTCACAAAACACTTGTTTTTTGGTATTTGAGGGTTATTAATATCGCTTATCAATAATAAGTAAGAAAAAATATGAAATCAGACAAAAAAAAATTGATTAAACTTGAAAGGTTCTTAGTCCCAAAAGACGAAACTGCTCAAAAAATATTAAACTCACAAAACACTTGTTTTTTGGTATTTGAGGGTTATTAATATCGCTTATCAATAATAAGTAAGAAATAATATGAAATAAGACAAAAAAAAATTGATTTAACTTGAAAGGTTCTTAGTCTCAAAAGACGAAACTGCTCAAAAAATATTTAACTCGCAAAACACTTCTTTTTTGGTATTTGAGGGTTATTAATATCGCTTATCAATAATAAGTAAGAAAAAATATGAAATCAGACAAAATTTTTTTGATTAAACTGTAAAGGTTCTTAGTCTTAAAAGACAAAACTGCTCAAAAAATATTTAACTCACAAAACACTTGTTTTTTGGTATTTGAGGGTTATTTATATCGCTTATCAATAATAAATAAGAAAAAATGTGAAATCAGACAAAAAAAATTTATTTAACTTGAAAGGTTCTTAGTCCCAAAAGACGAAACTGCTCAAAAAATTATTTAATTCACAAAACACTTGTTTTTTGGTATTTGAGGGTGATTAATATCGCTTATCAATAATAAGTAAGTAATAATATGAAATCAGACAAAAAAAAATTGTCTAAACTTGAAAGGTTCTTAGTCTCAATAGAGGAATATGCGCAAAAAATATTTAACTCACAAAACACTTGTTTTTTGGTATTTGAGGGTTATTAATATCGCTTATCAATAATAAGTAAGAAAAAATATGAAATCAGACAAAAAATTTTTTATTAAACTTGAAAGGTTCTTAGTCCCAAAAGACGAAACTGCTCAAAAAATATTTAACTCACAAAACACTTGTTTTTTGGTATTTGAGGGTTATTAATATCGCTTATCAATAATAAGTAAGAAATAATATGAAATAAGACAAAAAAAATTGATAAAACTTGAAAGGTTCTTAGTCCCAAAAGACGAAACTGCTCAAAAAATATTTAAGTCGCAAAACACTTGTTTTTTGGTATTTGAGGGTTATTAATATCGGTTATCAATAATAAGTAAGAAAAAATATGAAATCAGACAAAATTTTTTTGATTAAACTGTAAAGGTTCTTAGTCCCAAAAGACGTAACTGCTCAAAAAATATTTAACTCACAAAACACTTGTTTTTTGGTATTTGAGGGTTATTTATATCGCTTATCAATAATAAATAAGAAAAAATGTGAAATCAGACAAAAAAAAATTATTTAACTTGAAAGGTTCTTAGTCCCAAAAGACGAAACTGCTCAAAAAATTATTTGATTCACAAAACACTTGTTTTTTGGTATTTGAGGGTGATTAATATCGCTTATCAATAATAAGTAAGTAATAATATGAAATCAGACAAAAAAAAATTTGACTAAACTTGAAAGGTTCTTAGTCTCAATGGAGGAAAATGCGCAAAAAATATTTAACTCACAAAACACTTGTTTTTTGGTATTTGAGGGTTATTAATATCGCTTATCAATAATAAGTATAAATAATATGAAATAGGACAAAAAAAAATTGATTAAACTTGAAAGGTTCTTAGTTCCAAAAGACGAAACTGCTCAAAAAATATTTAACTCGCAAAACACTTGTTTTTTGGTATTTGAGGGTTATTAATATCACTTATCAATAATAAGTAAGAAAAAATATGAAATCAGACAAAAAATTTTTGATTAAACTTGAAAGGTTCTTAGTCTTAAAAGACAAAACTGCTCAAAAAATATTTAACTCACAAAACACTTGTTTTTTGGTATTTGAGGGTTATTTATATCGCTTATCAATAATAAATAAGAAAAAATGTGAAATCAGACAAAAAAAATTTGATTAAACTTGAAAGGTTCTTAGTCCCAAAAGACGAAACTGCTCAAAAAATATTTAACTCACAAAACACTTGTTTTTTGGTATTTGAGGGTTATTTATATCGCTTATCAATAATAAATAAGAAAAAATGTTAAATCAGACAAAAAAAAATTGATTAAACTTGAAAGGTTCTTAGTCCCAAAAGACGAAACTGCTCAAAAAATATTTAACTCACAAAACACTTGTTTTTTGGTATTTGAGGGTGATTAATATCGCTTATCAATAATAAGTTAGTAATAATATGAAATCAGACAAAAAAAAATTGTCTAAACTTGAAAGGTTCTTAGTCTCAATAGAGGAATATGCGCAAAAAATATTTAACTCACAAAACACTTGTTTTTTGGTATTTGAGGGTTATTAATATCGCTTATCAATAATAAGTAAGAAAAAATATGAAATCAGACAAAAAAAAATTTATTAAACTTGAAAGGTTCTTAGTCCCAAAAGACGAAACTGCTCAAAAAATATTTTACTCACAAAACACTTGTTTTTTGGTATTTGAGGGTTATTAATATCGCTTATCAATAATAAGTAAGAAATAATATGAAATAAGACAAAAAAAAATTGATTAAACTTGAAAGGTTCTTAGTCTCAAAAGACGAAACTGCTCAAAAAATATTTAACTCACAAAACGCTTGTTTTTTGGTATTTGAGGGTTATTTATATCGCTTATCAATAATAAGTAAATAATAATATAAAATCAGACAAAAAAAATTGACTAAACTTGAATCGTTCTTAGTCTAAATAGAGGAAAATGCGCAAAAAATATTTAACTCACAAAACACTTGTTTTTTTGTATTTGAGGGTAATTAATATCGCTTATCAATAATAAGTAAGAAAAAATATGAAATCAGAAAAAAAAAATTGATTAAACTTGAAAGGTTCTTAGTCCCAAAAGACGAAACTGCTCAAAAAATAATTAACTCACAAAACACTTGTTTTTTGGTATTTGATGGTAATTAATATCGCTTATCAATAATAAGTAAGAAAAAATATGAAATCAGACAAAATTTTTTTGATTAAACTTGAAAGGTTCTTAGTCTTAAAAGACAAAACTGCTCAAAAAATATTTAACTCACAAAACACTTGTTTTTTGGTATTTGAGGGTTATTAATATCGCTTATCAATAATAAGTAATAAATAATATGAAATAAGACAAAAAAAAATTGATTAAACTTGAAAGGTTCTAAGTCCCAAAAGACGAAACTGCTCAAAAAATATTTAACTCGCAAAACACTTGTTTTTTGGTATTTAGGGTTATTAATATCGCTTATCAATAATAAGTAAGAAAAAATATGAAATCAGACAAAAATTTTTTGATTAAACTTGAAAGGTTCTTAGTCTTAAAAGACAAAACTGCTCAAAAAATATTTAACTCACAAAACACTTGTTTTTTGGTATTTGAGGGTTATTTATATCGCTTATCAATAATAAGTAAGAAAAAATATGAAATCAGAAAAAAAAAATTGATAACACTTGAAAGGTTCTTAGTCCCAAAAGACGTAACTGCTCAAAAAATATTTAACTCACAAAACGCTTGTTTTTTGGTATTTGAGGGTTATTAATATCGCTTATCAATAATAAGTAAGTAATAATATAAAATCAGACAAAAAAAATTGACTAAACTTGAATCGTTCTTAGTCTAAATAGAGGAAAATGCGCAAAAAATATTTAACTCACAAAACAGTTGTTTTTTTGTATTTGAGGGTTATTAATATCGCTTATTAATAATAAGTAAGAAAAAATATGAAATCAGAAAAAAAAAATTGATTAAACTTGAAAGGTTCTTAGTCCCAAAAGACGAAACTGCTCAAAAAATAATTAACTCACAAAACACTTGTTTTTTGGTATTTGAGGGTTATTAATATCGCTTATCAATAATAAGTAAGAAAAAATATGAAATCAGACAAAATTTTTTTTGATTAAACTTGAAAGGTTCTTAGTCTTAAAAGACAAAGCTGCTCAAAAAATATTTAACTCACAAAACACTTGTTTTTTGGTATTTGAGGGTTATTAATATCGCTTATCAATAATAAGTAAGAAAAAATATGAAATCGGACAAAATTTTTTTGATTCAACTGTAAAGGTTCTTAGTCTTAAAAGACAAAACTGCTCAAAAAATATTTAACTCACAAAACACTTGTTTTTTGGTATTTGAGGGTTATTTATATCGCTTATCAATAATAAGTAAGAAATAATATGAAATAAGACAAAAAAAAATTGATTAAACTTGAAAAGTTCTTAGTCCCAAAAGACGAAACTGCTCAAAAAATATTTAACTAACAAAACACTTGTTTTTTTGTATTTGAGGGTTATTAATATCGCTTATCAATAATAAGTAAGAAAAAATATGAAATCAGACAAAAAAAAATTGATTAAACTTGAAAGGTTCTTAGTCCCAAAGGACGAAACTGCTCAAAAAATATTTAACTCACAAAACACTTGTTTTTTGGTATTTGAGGGTTATTTATATCGCTTATCAATAATAAGTAAGAAAAAATATGAAATCAGACAAAAAAAAATTGATTAAACTTGAAAGGTTCTTAGTCCCAAAAGACGAAACTGCTCAAAAAATATTTAACTCACAAAACGCTTGTTTTTTGGTATTTGAGGGGTATTAATATCGCTTATCAATAATAAGTAAGTAATAATATTAAATCAGACAAAACAAAATTGACTACACTTGAATCGTTCTTAGTCTCAATAGAGGAAAATGCGCAAAAAATATTTAACTCACAAAACACTTGTTTTTTGGTATTTGAGGGTTATTTATATCGCTTATCAATAATAAGTAAGAAAAAATTTGAAATCAGACAAAAAAAATTGATTAAACTTGAAAGCTTCTAGTCCCAAAAGACGAAACTGCTCAAAAAATAATTAACTCACAAAACACTTGTTTTTTGGTATTTGAGGGTTATTAATATCGCTTATCAATAATAAGTAAGAAAAAATATGAAATCAGACAAAAAAAAATTGATTAAACTTGAAAGGTTCTTAGTCCCAAAAGACGAAACTGCTCAAAAAATATTTAACTCACAAAACACTTGTTTTTTGGTATTTGAGGGTTATTAATATCGCTTATCAATAATAAGTAAGAAATAATATGAAATCAGACAAAAAAAAATTTATTCAACTTGAAAGGTTCTTAGTCCCAAAAGAAGAAACTGCTCAAAAAATATTTAACTCACAAAACACTTGTTTTTTGGTATTTGAGGATTATTAATATCGCTTATCAATAATAAGTAAGAAATAATATGAAATAGGCAAAAAAAAAATTGATTAAACTTGAAAAGTTCTTAGTCCCAAAAGACGAAACTGCTCAAAAAATATTTAACTCACAAAACACTTGTTTTTTGGTATTTGAGGGTTATTAATATCGCTTATCAATAATAAGTAAGAAATAATATGAAATAAGACAAAAAAAAATTGATTAAACTTGAAAGGTTCTTAGTCTCAAAAGACGAAACTGCTCAAAAAATATTTTACTCGCAAAACACTTCTTTTTTGGTATTTGAGGGTTATTAATATCGCTTATCAATAATAAGTAAGAAAAAATATGAAATCGGACAAAATTTTTTTGATTAAACTGTAAAGGTTCTTAGTCTTAAAAGACAAAACTGCTCAAAAAATATTTAACTCACAAAACGATTGTTTTTTGGTATTTGAGGGTAATTTATATCGCTTATCAATAATAAGTAAGTAATAATATAAAATCAGACAAAAAAAATTAACTAAACTTGAATCGTTCTTAGTCTAAATAGAGGAAAATGCGCAAAAAATATTTAACTCACAAAACACTTGTTTTTTTGTATGTGAGGGTAATTAATATCGCTTATCAATAATAAGTAAGAAAAAATATGAAATCAGAAAAAAAAAATTGATTAAACTTGAAAGGTTCTTAGTCCCAAAAGACGAAACTGCTCAAAAAATATTTAACTCACAAAACACTTGTTTTTTGGTATTTGAGGGTTATTAATATCGCTTATCAATAATAAGTAAGAAATAATATGAAATAAGACAAAAAAAAATTGATTAAACTTGAAAGGTTCTAAGTCCCAAAAGACGAAACTGCTCAAAAAATATTTAACTCGCAAAACACTTGTTTTTTGGTATTTGAGGGTTATTAATATCGCTTATCAATAATAAGTAAGAAAAAATATGAAATCAGACAAAAAAAAATTGATTAAACTTGAAAGGTTCTTAGTCCCAAAAGACGAAACTGCTCAAAAAATATTTAACTCACAAAACACTTGTTTTTTGGTATTTGAGGGTTATTAATATCGCTTATCAATAATAAGTAAGAAATAATATGAAATAAGACAAAAAAAAATTGATTAAACTTGAAAGGTTCTAAGTCCCAAAAGACGAAACTGCTCAAAAAATATTTAACTCGCAAAACACTTGTTTTTTGGTATTTGAGGGTTATTAATATCGCTTATCAATAATAAGTAAGAAAAAATATGAAATCAGGCAAAAAATTTTTGATTAAACTTGAAAGGTTCTTAGTCTTAAAAGACAAAACTGCTCAAAAAATATTTAACTCACAAAACACTTGTTTTTTGGTATTTGAGGGTTATTAATATCGCTTATCAATAATAAGTAAGAAAAAATATGAAATCAGAAAAAAAAAATTGATAACACTTGAAAGGTTCTTAGTCCCAAAAGACGTAACTGCTCAAAAAATATTTAACTCACAAAACGCTTGTTTTTTGGTATTTGAGGGTTATTAATATCGCTTATCAATAATAAGTAAGTAATAATATAAAATCAGACAAAAAAAATTGACTAAACTTGAATCGTTCTTAGTCTAAATAGAGGAAAATGCGCAAAAAATATTTAACTCACAAAACAGTTGTTTTTTTGTATTTGAGGGTTATTAATATCGCTTATTAATAATAAGTAAGAAAAAATATGAAATCAGAAAAAAAAAATTGATTAAACTTGAAAGGTTCTTAGTCCCAAAAGACGAAACTGCTCAAAAAATAATTAACTCACAAAACACTTGTTTTTTGGTATTTGAGGGTTATTAATATCGCTTATCAATAATAAGTAAGAAAAAATATGAAATCAGACAAAAAAAAATTTATTAAACTTGTAAGGTTCTTAGTCCCAAAAGACGAAACTGCTCAAAAAATATTTAACTCACAAAACACTTAATTTTTGGTATTTGAGGGTTATTAATATCGCTTAAGTAAGAAAAAATATGAAATCAGAAAAAAAAAATTGATTAAACTTGAAAGGTTCTTAGTCCCAAAAGACGAAACTGCTCAAAAAATAATTAACTCACAAAACACTTGTTTTTTGGTATTTGAGGGTTATTAATATCGCTTATCAATAATAAGTAAGAAAAAATATGAAATCAGACAAAAAAAATTTATTTAACTTGAAAGGTTCTTAGTCCCAAAAGACGAAACTGCTCAAAAAATTATTTAATTCACAAAACACTTGTTTTTTGGTATTTGAGGGTGATTAATATCGCTTATCAATAATAAGTAAGTAATAATATGAAATCAGACAAAAAAAAATTTGACTAAACTTGAAAGGTTCTTAGTCTCAATGGAGGAAAATGCGCAAAAAATATTTAACTCACAAAACACTTGTTTTTTGGTATTTGAGGGTTATTAATATCGCTTATCAATAATAAGTATAAATAATATGAAATAGGACAAAAAAAATTGATTAAACTTGAAAGGTTCTTAGTCCCAAAAGACGAAACTGCTCTAAAAATATTTAACTCACAAAACACTTGTTTTTTGGTATTTGAGGGTTATTAATATCGCTTATCAATAATAAGTAAGAAAAAATATGAAATCAGACAAAAAAAAATTTATTAAACTTGAAAGGTTCTTAGTCCCAAAAGACGAAACTGCTCAAAAAATTATTTAATTCACAAAAAACTTGTTTTTTGGTATTTGAGGGTGATTAATATCACTTATCAATAATAAGTAAGTAATAATATGAAATCAGACAAAAAAAAATTGTCTAAACTTGAAAGGTTCTTAGTCTCAATGGAGGAAAATGCGCAAAAAATATTTAACTCACAAAACACTTGTTTTTTGGTATTTGAGGGTTATTAATATCGCTTATCAATAATAAGTAAGAAAAAATATGAAATCAGACAAAAAAAATTTTATTAAACTTGAAAGGTTCTTAGTCCCAAAAGACGAAACTGCTCAAAAAATATTTAAGTCGCAAAACACTTGTTTTTTGGTATTCGAGGGTTATTAATATCGGTTATCAATAATAAGTAAGAAAAAATATGAAATCAGACAAAATTTTTTTGATTATACTTGAAAGGTTCTTAGTCTTTAAAGACAAAACTGCTCAAAAAATATTTAACTCACAAAACACTTGTTTTTTGGTATTTGAGGGTAATTTATATCGCTTATCAATAATAAGTAAGAAAAAATATGAAATCAGACAAAAAAAAATTGATTACACTTGAAAGGTTCTTAGTCCCATAAGACGAAACTGCTCAAAAAATATTTAACTCACAAAACGCTTGTTTTTTGGTATTTGAGGGGTATAAATATCGCTTATCAATAATAAGTAAGTAATAATATTAAATCAGACAAAAAAAATTAACTTAACTTGAATCGTTCTTAGTCTCAATAGAGGAAAATGCGCAAAAAATATTTAACTCACAAAACACTTGTTTTTTTGTATTTGAGGGTAATTAATATCGCTTATCAATAATAAGTAAGAAAAAATATGAAATCAGACAAAAAAAAATTGATTACACTTGAAAGGTTCTTAGTCCCAAAAGACGAAACTGCTCAAAAAATATTTAACTCACAAAACGCTTGTTTTTTGGTATTTGAGGGGTATTAATATCGCTTATCAATAATAAGTAAGTAATAATATTAAATCAGACAAAAAAAATTGACTTAACTTGAATCGTTCTTAGTCTCAATAGAGGAAAATGCGCAAAAAATATTTAACTAACAAAACACTTGTTTTTTTGTATTTGAGGGTTATTAATATCGCTTATCAATAATAAGTAAGAAAAAATATGAAATCAGACAAAAAAAAATTGATTAAACTTGAAAGGTTCTTAGTCCCAAAGGACGAAACTGCTCAAAAAATATTTAACTCACAAAACACTTGTTTTTTGGTATTTGAGGGTTATTAATATCGCTTATCAATAATAAGTAAGAAAAAATATGAAATCAGACAAAAAAAAATTGATTAAACTTGAAAGGTTCTTAGTCCCAAAAGACGAAACTGCTCAAAAAATATTTAACTCACAAAACGCTTGTTTTTTGGTATTTGAGGGGTATTAATATCGCTTATCAATAATAAGTAAGTAATAATATTAAATCAGACAAAACAAAATTGACTACATTTGAATCGTTCTTAATCTCAATAGAGGAAAATGCGCAAAAAATATTTAACTCACAAAACACTTGTTTTTTGGTATTTGAGGGTTATTTATATCGCTTATCAATAATAAGTAAGAAAAAATATGAAATCAGACAAAAAAAAAATTATTAAACTTGAAAGGTTCTTAGTCCCAAAAGAAGAAACTGCTCAAAAAATATTTAACTCACAAAACACTTGTTTTTTGGTATTTGAGGGTTATTAATATCGCTTATCAATAATAAGTAAGAAAAAATATGAAATCAGACAAAAAAAATTGATTAAACTTGAAAGGTTCTTAGTCCCAAAAGACGAAACTGCTCAAAAAATATTTAACTCACAAAACACTTGTTTTTTGGTATTTGAGGGTTATTAATATCGCTTATCAATAATAAGTAAGAAATAATATGAAATAAGACAAAAAAAAATTGATTAAACTTGAAAGGTTCTTAGTCTCAAAAGACGAAACTGCTCAAAAAATATTTTACTCGCAAAACACTTCTTTTTTGGTATTTGAGGGTTATTAATATCGCTTATCAATAATAAGTAAGAAAAAATATGAAATCGGACAAAATTTTTTTGATTCAACTGTAAAGGTTCTTAGTCTTAAAAGACAAAACTGCTCAAAAAATATTTAACTCACAAAACACTTGTTTTTTGGTATTTGAGGGTTATTTATATCGCTTATCAATAATAAATAAGAAAAAATGTGAAATCAGACAAAAAAAAAATGATTTAACTTGAAAGGTTCTTAGTCCCAAAAGACGAAACTGCTCAAAAAATTATTTAATTCACAAAACACTTGTTTTTTGGTATTTGAGGGTGATTAATATCGCTTATCAATAATAAGTAAGTAATAATATGAAATCAGACAAAAAAAAATTGACTAAACTTGAAAGGTTCTTAGTCTCAATAGAGGAAAATGCGCAAAAAATATTTAACTCACAAAACACTTGTTTTTTGGTATTTGAGGGTTATTTATATCGCTTATCAATAATAAGTAAGAAAAAATATGAAATCAGACAAAAAAAAATTTATTAAACTTGAAAGGTTCTTAGTCCCAAAAGAAGAAACTGCTCAAAAAATATTTAACTCACAAAACACTTGTTTTTTGGTATTTGAGGATTATTAATATCGCTTATCAATAATAAGTAAGAAATAATATGAAATAGGCAAAAAAAAAATTGATTAAACTTGAAAAGTTCTTAGTCCCAAAAGACGAAACTGCTCAAAAAATATTTAACTCACAAAACACTTGTTTTTTGGTATTTGAGGGTTATTAATATCGCTTATCAATAATAAGTAAGAAATAATATGAAATAAGACAAAAAAAAATTGATTAAACTTGAAAGGTTCTTAGTCTCAAAAGACGAAACTGCTCAAAAAATATTTTACTCGCAAAACACTTCTTTTTTGGTATTTGAGGGTTATTAATATCGCTTATCAATAATAAGTAAGAAAAAATATGAAATCGGACAAAATTTTTTTGATTAAACTGTAAAGGTTCTTAGTCTTAAAAGACAAAACTGCTCAAAAAATATTTAACTCACAAAACGATTGTTTTTTGGTATTTGAGGGTTATTTATATCGCTTATCAATAATAAGTAAGTAATAATATAAAATCAGACAAAAAAAATTGACTAAACTTGAATCGTTCTTAGTCTAAATAGAGGAAAATGCGCAAAAAATATTTAACTCACAAAACACTTGTTTTTTTGTATTTGAGGGTAATTAATATCGCTTATCAATAATAAGTAAGAAAAAATATGAAATCAGAAAAAAAAAATTGATTAAACTTGAAAGGTTCTTAGTCCCAAAAGACGAAACTGCTCAAAAAATAATTAACTCACAAAACACTTGTTTTTTGGTATTTGAGGGTTATTTATATCGCTTATCAATAATAAGTAAGAAAAAATATGAAATCAGACAAAAAAAAATTGATTAAACTTGAAAGGTTCTTAGTCCCAAAAGACGAAACTGCTCAAAAAATATTTAACTCACAAAACACTTGTTTTTTGGTATTTGAGGGTTATTAATATCGCTTATCAATAATAAGTAAGAAAAAATATGAAATCAGACAAATTTTTTTTGATTAAACTGTAAAGGTTCTTAGTCCCAAAAGACGTAACTGCTCAAAAAATATTTAACTCACAAAACACTTGTTTTTTGGTATTTGAGGGTTATTTATATCGCTTATCAATAATAAATAAGAAAAAATGTGAAATCAGACAAAAAAAAATTGATTAAACTTGAAAGGTTCTTAGTCCCAAAAGACGAAACTGCTCAAAAAATATTTAACTCACAAAACACTTGTTTTTTGGTATTTGAGGGTTATTAATATCGCTTATCAATAATAAGTACGAAAAAATATGAAATCAGACAAAAATTTTTTGATTAAACTGTAAAGGTTCTAAGTCCCAAAAGACGTAACTGCTCAAAAAATATTCAACTCACAAAACACTTGTTTTTTGGTATTTGAGGGTTATTTATATCGCTTATCAATAATAAATAAGAAAAAATGTGAAATCAGACAAAAAAAATTTGATTAAACTTGAAAGGTTCTTAGTCCCAAAAGACGAAACTGCTCAAAAAATATTTAACTCACAAAACACTTGTTTTTTGGTATTTGAGGGTTATTTATATCGCTTATCAATAATAAATAAGAAAAAATGTGAAATCAGACAAAAAAAAATTGATTAAACTTGAAAGGTTCTTAGTCCCAAAAGACGAAACTGCTCAAAAAATATTTAACTCACAAAACACTTGTTTTTTGGTATTTGAGGGTTATTTATATCGCTTATCAATAATAAATAAGAAAAAATATGAAATCAGACAAAAAAAAATTTATTAAACTTGAAAGGTTCTTAGTCCCAAAAGACGAAACTGCTCAAAAAATTATTTAATTCACAAAAAACTTGTTTTTTGGTATTTGAGGGTGATTAATATCGCTTATCAATAATAAGTAAGTAATAATATGAAATCAGACAAAAAAAAATTGTCTAAACTTGAAAGGTTCTTAGTCTCAATAGAGGAATATGCGCAAAAAATATTTAACTCACAAAACACTTGTTTTTTGGTATTTGAGGGTTATTAATATCGCTTATCAATAATAAGTAAGACAAAATATGAAATCAGACAAAAAAAAATTTATTATACTTGAAAGGTTCTTAGTCTTTAAAGACAAAACTGCTCAAAAAATATTTAACTCACAAAACACTTGTTTTTTGGTATTTGAGGGTTATTTATATCGCTTATCAATAATAAGTAAGAAAAAATATGAAATCAGACAAAAAAAAATTGTTTACACTTGAAAGGTTCTTAGTCCCATAAGACGAAACTGCTCAAAAAATATTTAACTCACAAAACGCTTGTTTTTTGGTATTTGAGGGGTATAAATATTGCTTATCAATGATAAGTAAGTAATAATATTAAATCAGAGAAAAAAAATTGACTTAACTTGAATCGTTCTTAGTCTCAATAGAGGAAAATGCGCAAAAAATATTTAACTCACAAAACACTTGTTTTTTTGTATTTGAAGGTAATTAATATCGCTTATCAATAATAAGTAAGAAAAAATATGAAATCAGACAAAAAAAAATTGATTACACTTGAAAGGTTCTTAGTCCCAAAAGACGAAACTGCTCAAAAAATATTTAACTCACAAAACGCTTGTTTTTTGGTATTTGAGGGGTATTAATATCGCTTATCAATAATAAGTAAGTAATAATATTAAATCAGACAAAAAAAATTGACTTAACTTGAATCGTTCTTAGTCTCAATAGAGGAAAATGCGCAAAAAATATTTAACTAACAAAACACTTGTTTTTTTTGTATTTGTGGGTTATTTATATCGCTTATCAATAATAAGTAAGAAAAAATATGAAATCAGACAAAAAAAAATTGATTAAACTTGAAAGGTTCTTAGTCCCAAAGGACGAAACTGCTCAAAAAATATTTAACTCACAAAACACTTGTTTTTTGGTATTTGAGGGTTATTTATATCGCTTATCAATAATAAGTAAGAAAAAATATGAAATCAGACAAAAAAAAATTGATTAAACTTGAAAGGTTCTTAGTCCCAAAAGACGAAACTGCTCAAAAAATATTTAACTCACAAAACGCTTGTTTTTTGGTATTTGAGGGGTATTAATATCGCTTATCAATAATAAGTAAGTAATAATATTAAATCAGACAAAACAAAATTGACTACACTTGAATCGTTCTTAGTCTCAATAGAGGAAAATGCGCAAAAAATATTTAACTCACAAAACACTTGTTTTTTGGTATTTGAGGGTTATTTATATCGCTTATCAATAATAAGTAAGAAAAATGTGAAATCAGACAAAAAAAATTGATTAAACTTGAAAGCTTCTTAGTCCCAAAAGACGAAACTGCTCAAAAAATAATTAACTCACAAAACACTTGTTTTTTAATATTTGAGGGTTATTAATATCGCTTATCAATAATAAGTAAGAAAAAATATGAAATCAGACAAAAAAAATTGATTAAACTTGAAAGGTTCTTAGTCCCAAAAGACGAAACTGCTCAAAAAATATTTAACTCACAAAACACTTGTTTTTTGGTATTTGAGGGTTATTAATATCGCTTATCAATAATAAGTAAGAAATAATATGAAATAAGACAAAAAAAAATTGATTAAACTTGAAAGGTTCTTAGTCTCAAAAGACGAAACTGCTCAAAAAATATTTTACTCGCAAAACACTTCTTTTTTGGTATTTGAGGGTTATTAATATCGCTTATCAATAATAAGTAAGAAAAAATATGAAATCGGACAAAATTTTTTTGATTCAACTGTAAAGGTTCTTAGTCTTAAAAGACAAAACTGCTCAAAAAATATTTAACTCACAAAACACTTGTTTTTTGGTATTTGAGGGTTATTTATATCGCTTATCAATAATAAATAAGAAAAAATGTGAAATCAGACAAAAAAAAATGATTTAACTTGAAAGGTTCTTAGTCCCAAAAGACGAAACTGCTCAAAAAATTATTTAATTCACAAAACACTTGTTTTTTGGTATTTGAGGGTGATTAATATCGCTTATCAATAATAAGTAAGAAAAAATATGAAATCAGACAAAAAAAAATTTATTAAACTTGAAAGGTTCTTAGTCCCAAAAGACGAAACTGCTCAAAAAATAATTAACTCACAAAACACTTGTTTTTTTGGTATTTGAGGGTTATTAATATCGCTTATCAATAATAAGTAAGAAATAATATGAAATAAGACAAAAAAAAATTGATAAAACTTGAAAGGTTCTTAGTCCCAAAAGACGAAACTGCGCAAAAAATATTTAACTCACAAAACACTTGTTTTTTGGTATTTGAGGGTTATTAATATCGCTTATCAATAATAAGTAAGAAAAAATATGAAATCAGACAAAAAAAAATTTATTAAACTTGAAAGGTTCTTAGTCCCAAAAGACGAAACTGCTCAAAAAATAATTAACTCACAAAACACTTGTTTTTTTGGTATTTGAGGGTTATTAATATCGCTTATCAATAATAAGTAAGAAATAATATGAAATAAGACAAAAAAAAATTGATAAAACTTGAAAGGTTCTTAGTCCCAAAAGACGAAACTGCTCAAAAAATATTTAAGTCGCAAAACACTTGTTTTTTGGTATTTGAGGGTTATTAATATCGGTTATCAATAATAAGTAAGAAAAAATATGAAATCAGACAAATTTTTTTTGATTATACTTGAAAGGTTCTTAGTCTTTAAAGACAAAACTGCTCAAAAAATATTTAACTCACAAAACACTTGTTTTTTGGTATTTGAGGGTAATTTATATCGCTTATCAATAATAAGTAAGAAAAAATATGAAATCAGACAAAAAAAAATTGATTACACTTGAAAGGTTCTTAGTCCCATAAGACGAAACTGCTCAAAAAATATTTAACTCACAAAACGCTTGTTTTTTGGTATTTGAGGGGTATAAATATCGCTTATCAATAATAAGTAAGTAATAATATTAAATCAGACAAAAAAAATTAACTTAACTTGAATCGTTCTTAGTCTCAATAGAGGAAAATGCGCAAAAAATATTTAACTCACAAAACACTTGTTTTTTTGTATTTGAGGGTAATTAATATCGCTTATCAATAATAAGTAAGAAAAAATATGAAATCAGACAAAAAAAAATTGATTACACTTGAAAGGTTCTTAGTCCCAAAAGACGAAACTGCTCAAAAAATATTTAACTCACAAAACGCTTGTTTTTTGGTATTTGAGGGGTATTAATATCGCTTATCAATAATAAGTAAGTAATAATATAAAATCAGACAAAAAAAATTGACTAAACTTGAATCGTTCTTAGTCTAAATAGAGGAAAATGCGCAAAAAATATTTAACTCACAAAACAGTTGTTTTTTTGTATTTGAGGGTTATTAATATCGCTTATTAATAATAAGTAAGAAAAAATATGAAATCAGAAAAAAAAAATTGATTAAACTTGAAAGGTTCTTAGTCCCAAAAGACGAAACTGCTCAAAAAATAATTAACTCACAAAACACTTGTTTTTTGGTATTTGAGGGTTATTAATATCGCTTATCAATAATAAGTAAGAAAAAATATGAAATCAGACAAAAAAAAATTTATTAAACTTGAAAGGTTCTTAGTCCCAAAAGACGAAACTGCTCAAAAAATATTTAACTCACAAAACACTTAATTTTTGGTATTTGAGGGTTATTAATATCGCTTATCAATAATAAGTAAGAAAAAATATGAAATCAGAAAAAAAAAATTGATTAAACTTGAAAGGTTCTTAGTCCCAAAAGACGAAACTGCTCAAAAAATAATTAACTCACAAAACACTTGTTTTTTGGTATTTGAGGGTTATTAATATCGCTTATCAATAATAAGTAAGAAAAAATATGAAATCAGACAAAAAAAATTTATTTAACTTGAAAGGTTCTTAGTCCCAAAAGACGAAACTGCTCAAAAAATTATTTAATTCACAAAACACTTGTTTTTTGGTATTTGAGGGTGATTAATATCGCTTATCAATAATAAGTAAGTAATAATATGAAATCAGACAAAAAAAAATTTGACTAAACTTGAAAGGTTCTTAGTCTCAATGGAGGAAAATGCGCAAAAAATATTTAACTCACAAAACACTTGTTTTTTGGTATTTGAGGGTTATTAATATCGCTTATCAATAATAAGTATAAATAATATGAAATAGGACAAAAAAAATTGATTAAACTTGAAAGGTTCTTAGTCCCAAAAGACGAAACTGCTCTAAAAATATTTAACTCACAAAACACTTGTTTTTTGGTATTTGAGGGTTATTAATATCGCTTATCAATAATAAGTAAGAAAAAATATGAAATCAGACAAAAAAAAATTTATTAAACTTGAAAGGTTCTTAGTCCCAAAAGACGAAACTGCTCAAAAAATTATTTAATTCACAAAAAACTTGTTTTTTGGTATTTGAGGGTGATTAATATCACTTATCAATAATAAGTAAGTAATAATATGAAATCAGACAAAAAAAAATTGTCTAAACTTGAAAGGTTCTTAGTCTCAATGGAGGAAAATGCGCAAAAAATATTTAACTCACAAAACACTTGTTTTTTGGTATTTGAGGGTTATTAATATCGCTTATCAATAATAAGTAAGAAAAAATATGAAATCAGACAAAAAAAATTTTATTAAACTTGAAAGGTTCTTAGTCCCAAAAGACGAAACTGCTCAAAAAATATTTAAGTCGCAAAACACTTGTTTTTTGGTATTCGAGGGTTATTAATATCGGTTATCAATAATAAGTAAGAAAAAATATGAAATCAGACAAAATTTTTTTGATTATACTTGAAAGGTTCTTAGTCTTTAAAGACAAAACTGCTCAAAAAATATTTAACTCACAAAACACTTGTTTTTTGGTATTTGAGGGTAATTTATATCGCTTATCAATAATAAGTAAGAAAAAATATGAAATCAGACAAAAAAAAATTGATTACACTTGAAAGGTTCTTAGTCCCATAAGACGAAACTGCTCAAAAAATATTTAACTCACAAAACGCTTGTTTTTTGGTATTTGAGGGGTATAAATATCGCTTATCAATAATAAGTAAGTAATAATATTAAATCAGACAAAAAAAATTAACTTAACTTGAATCGTTCTTAGTCTCAATAGAGGAAAATGCGCAAAAAATATTTAACTCACAAAACACTTGTTTTTTTGTATTTGAGGGTAATTAATATCGCTTATCAATAATAAGTAAGAAAAAATATGAAATCAGACAAAAAAAAATTGATTACACTTGAAAGGTTCTTAGTCCCAAAAGACGAAACTGCTCAAAAAATATTTAACTCACAAAACGCTTGTTTTTTGGTATTTGAGGGGTATTAATATCGCTTATCAATAATAAGTAAGTAATAATATTAAATCAGACAAAAAAAATTGACTTAACTTGAATCGTTCTTAGTCTCAATAGAGGAAAATGCGCAAAAAATATTTAACTAACAAAACACTTGTTTTTTTGTATTTGAGGGTTATTAATATCGCTTATCAATAATAAGTAAGAAAAAATATGAAATCAGACAAAAAAAAATTGATTAAACTTGAAAGGTTCTTAGTCCCAAAGGACGAAACTGCTCAAAAAATATTTAACTCACAAAACACTTGTTTTTTGGTATTTGAGGGTTATTAATATCGCTTATCAATAATAAGTAAGAAAAAATATGAAATCAGACAAAAAAAAATTGATTAAACTTGAAAGGTTCTTAGTCCCAAAAGACGAAACTGCTCAAAAAATATTTAACTCACAAAACGCTTGTTTTTTGGTATTTGAGGGGTATTAATATCGCTTATCAATAATAAGTAAGTAATAATATTAAATCAGACAAAACAAAATTGACTACACTTGAATCGTTCTTAATCTCAATAGAGGAAAATGCGCAAAAAATATTTAACTCACAAAACACTTGTTTTTTGGTATTTGAGGGTTATTTATATCGCTTATCAATAATAAGTAAGAAAAAATGTGAAATCAGACAAAAAAAATTGATTAAACTTGAAAGCTTCTTAGTCCCAAAAGACGAAACTGCTCAAAAAATAATTAACTCACAAAACACTTGTTTTTTGGTATTTGAGGGTTATTAATATCGCTTATCAATAATAAGTAAGAAAAAATATGAAATCAGACAAAAAAAATTGATTAAACTTGAAAGGTTCTTAGTCCCAAAAGACGAAACTGCTCAAAAAATATTTAACTCACAAAACACTTGTTTTTTGGTATTTGAGGGTTATTAATATCGCTTATCAATAATAAGTAAGAAATAATATGAAATAAGACAAAAAAAAATTGATTAAACTTGAAAGGTTCTTAGTCTCAAAAGACGAAACTGCTCAAAAAATATTTTACTCGCAAAACACTTCTTTTTTGGTATTTGAGGGTTATTAATATCGCTTATCAATAATAAGTAAGAAAAAATATGAAATCGGACAAAATTTTTTTGATTCAACTGTAAAGGTTCTTAGTCTTAAAAGACAAAACTGCTCAAAAAATATTTAACTCACAAAACACTTGTTTTTTGGTATTTGAGGGTTATTTATATCGCTTATCAATAATAAATAAGAAAAAATGTGAAATCAGACAAAAAAAAAATGATTTAACTTGAAAGGTTCTTAGTCCCAAAAGACGAAACTGCTCAAAAAATTATTTAATTCACAAAACACTTGTTTTTTGGTATTTGAGGGTGATTAATATCGCTTATCAATAATAAGTAAGTAATAATATGAAATCAGACAAAAAAAAATTGACTAAACTTGAAAGGTTCTTAGTCTCAATAGAGGAAAATGCCCAAAAAATATTTAACTCACAAAACACTTGTTTTTTGGTATTTGAGGGTTATTTATATCGCTTATCAATAATAAGTAAGAAAAAATATGAAATCAGACAAAAAAAAATTTATTAAACTTGAAAGGTTCTTAGTCCCAAAAGAAGAAACTGCTCAAAAAATATTTAACTCACAAAACACTTGTTTTTTGGTATTTGAGGATTATTAATATCGCTTATCAATAATAAGTAAGAAATAATATGAAATAGGCAAAAAAAAAATTGATTAAACTTGAAAAGTTCTTAGTCCCAAAAGACGAAACTGCTCAAAAAATATTTAACTCACAAAACACTTGTTTTTTGGTATTTGAGGGTTATTAATATCGCTTATCAATAATAAGTAAGAAATAATATGAAATAAGACAAAAAAAAATTGATTAAACTTGAAAGGTTCTAAGTCTCAAAAGACGAAACTGCTCAAAAAATATTTTACTCGCAAAACACTTCTTTTTTGGTATTTGAGGGTTATTAATATCGCTTATCAATAATAAGTAAGAAAAAATATGAAATCGGACAAAATTTTTTTGATTAAACTGTAAAGGTTCTTAGTCTTAAAAGACAAAACTGCTCAAAAAATATTTAACTCACAAAACGATTGTTTTTTGGTATTTGAGGGTTATTTATATCGCTTATCAATAATAAGTAAGTAATAATATAAAATCAGACAAAAAAAATTGACTAAACTTGAATCGTTCTTAGTCTAAATAGAGGAAAATGCGCAAAAAATATTTAACTCACAAAACACTTGTTTTTTTGTATTTGAGGGTAATTAATATCGCTTATCAATAATAAGTAAGAAAAAATATGAAATCAGAAAAAAAAAATTGATTAAACTTGAAAGGTTCTTAGTCCCAAAAGACGAAACTGCTCAAAAAATAATTAACTCACAAAACACTTGTTTTTTGGTATTTGAGGGTTATTTATATCGCTTATCAATAATAAGTAAGAAAAAATATGAAATCAGACAAAAAAAAATTGATTAAACTTGAAAGGTTCTTAGTCCCAAAAGACGAAACTGCTCAAAAAATATTTAACTCACAAAACACTTGTTTTTTGGTATTTGAGGGTTATTAATATCGCTTATCAATAATAAGTAAGAAAAAATATGAAATCAGACAAATTTTTTTTGATTAAACTGTAAAGGTTCTTAGTCCCAAAAGACGTAACTGCTCAAAAAATATTTAACTCACAAAACACTTGTTTTTTGGTATTTGAGGGTTATTTATATCGCTTATCAATAATAAATAAGAAAAAATGTGAAATCAGACAAAAAAAAATTGATTAAACTTGAAAGGTTCTTAGTCCCAAAAGACGAAACTGCTCAAAAAATATTTAACTCACAAAACACTTGTTTTTTGGTATTTGAGGGTTATTAATATCGCTTATCAATAATAAGTACGAAAAAATATGAAATCAGACAAAAATTTTTTGATTAAACTGTAAAGGTTCTAAGTCCCAAAAGACGTAACTGCTCAAAAAATATTCAACTCACAAAACACTTGTTTTTTGGTATTTGAGGGTTATTTATATCGCTTATCAATAATAAATAAGAAAAAATGTGAAATCAGACAAAAAAAATTTGATTAAACTTGAAAGGTTCTTAGTCCCAAAAGACGAAACTGCTCAAAAAATATTTAACTCACAAAACACTTGTTTTTTGGCATTTGAGGGTTATTTATATCGCTTATCAATAATAAATAAGAAAAAATGTGAAATCAGACAAAAAAAAATTGATTAAACTTGAAAGGTTCTTAGTCCCAAAAGACGAAACTGCTCAAAAAATATTTAACTCACAAAACACTTGTTTTTTGGTATTTGAGGGTTATTTATATCGCTTATCAATAATAAATAAGAAAAAATATGAAATCAGACAAAAAAAAATTTATTAAACTTGAAAGGTTCTTAGTCCCAAAAGACGCAACTGCTCAAAAAATTATTTAATTCACAAAAAACTTGTTTTTTGGTATTTGAGGGTGATTAATATCGCTTATCAATAATAAGTAAGTAATAATATGAAATCAGACAAAAAAAAATTGTCTAAACTTGAAAGGTTCTTAGTCTCAATAGAGGAATATGCGCAAAAAATATTTAACTCACAAAACACTTGTTTTTTGGTATTTGAGGGTTATTAATATCGCTTATCAATAATAAGTAAGAAAAAATATGAAATCAGACAAAAAAAAATTTATTAAACTTGAAAGGTTCTTAGTCCCAAAAGACGAAACTGCTCAAAAAATAATTAACTCACAAAACACTTGTTTTTTTGGTATTTGAGGGTTATTAATATCGCTTATCAATAATAAGTAAGAAATAATATGAAATAAGACAAAAAAAAATTGATAAAACTTGAAAGGTTCTTAGTCCCAAAAGACGAAACTGCTCAAAAAATATTTAAGTCGCAAAACACTTGTTTTTTGGTATTTGAGGGTTATTAATATCGGTTATCAATAATAAGTAAGAAAAAATATGAAATCAGACAAATTTTTTTTGATTATACTTGAAAGGTTCTTAGTCTTTAAAGACAAAACTGCTCAAAAAATATTTAACTCACAAAACACTTGTTTTTTGGTATTTGAGGGTTATTTATATCGCTTATCAATAATAAGTAAGAAAAAATATGAAATCAGACAAAAAAAAATTGTTTACACTTGAAAGGTTCTTAGTCCCATAAGACGAAACTGCTCAAAAAATATTTAACTCACAAAACGCTTGTTTTTTGGTATTTGAGGGGTATAAATATTGCTTATCAATGATAAGTAAGTAATAATATTAAATCAGAGAAAAAAAATTGACTTAACTTGAATCGTTCTTAGTCTCAATAGAGGAAAATGCGCAAAAAATATTTAACTCACAAAACACTTGCTTTTTTGTATTTGAGGGTAATTAATATCGCTTATCAATAATAAGTAAGAAAAAATATGAAATCAGACAAAAAAAAATTGATTACACTTGAAAGGTTCTTAGTCCCAAAAGACGAAACTGCTCAAAAAATATTTAACTCACAAAACGCTTGTTTTTTGGTATTTGAGGGGTATTAATATCGCTTATCAATAATAAGTAAGTAATAATATTAAATCAGACAAAAAAAATTGACTTAACTTGAATCGTTCTTAGTCTCAATAGAGGAAAATGCGCAAAAAATATTTAACTAACAAAACACTTGTTTTTTTTGTATTTGTGGGTTATTTATATCGCTTATCAATAATAAGTAAGAAAAAATATGAAATCAGACAAAAAAAAATTGATTAAACTTGAAAGGTTCTTAGTCCCAAAGGACGAAACTGCTCAAAAAATATTTAACTCACAAAACACTTGTTTTTTGGTATTTGAGGGTTATTTATATCGCTTATCAATAATAAGTAAGAAAAAATATGAAATCAGACAAAAAAAAATTGATTAAACTTGAAAGGTTCTTAGTCCCAAAAGACGAAACTGCTCAAAAAATATTTAACTCACAAAACGCTTGTTTTTTGGTATTTGAGGGGTATTAATATCGCTTATCAATAATAAGTAAGTAATAATATTAAATCAGACAAAACAAAATTGACTACACTTGAATCGTTCTTAGTCTCAATAGAGGAAAATGCGCAAAAAATATTTAACTCACAAAACACTTGTTTTTTGGTATTTGAGGGTTATTTATATCGCTTATCAATAATAAGTAAGAAAAATGTGAAATCAGACAAAAAAAATTGATTAAACTTGAAAGCTTCTTAGTCCCAAAAGACGAAACTGCTCAAAAAATAATTAACTCACAAAACACTTGTTTTTTAATATTTGAGGGTTATTAATATCGCTTATCAATAATAAGTAAGAAAAAATATGAAATCAGACAAAAAAAATTGATTAAACTTGAAAGGTTCTTAGTCCCAAAAGACGAAACTGCTCAAAAAATATTTAACTCACAAAACACTTGTTTTTTGGTATTTGAGGGTTATTAATATCGCTTATCAATAATAAGTAAGAAATAATATGAAATAAGACAAAAAAAAATTGATTAAACTTGAAAGGTTCTTAGTCTCAAAAGACGAAACTGCTCAAAAAATATTTTACTCGCAAAACACTTCTTTTTTGGTATTTGAGGGTTATTAATATCGCTTATCAATAATAAGTAAGAAAAAATATGAAATCGGACAAAATTTTTTTGATTCAACTGTAAAGGTTCTTAGTCTTAAAAGACAAAACTGCTCAAAAAATATTTAACTCACAAAACACTTGTTTTTTGGTATTTGAGGGTTATTTATATCGCTTATCAATAATAAATAAGAAAAAATGTGAAATCAGACAAAAAAAAATGATTTAACTTGAAAGGTTCTTAGTCCCAAAAGACGAAACTGCTCAAAAAATTATTTAATTCACAAAACACTTGTTTTTTGGTATTTGAGGGTGATTAATATCGCTTATCAATAATAAGTAAGAAAAAATATGAAATCAGACAAAAAAAAATTTATTAAACTTGAAAGGTTCTTAGTCCCAAAAGACGAAACTGCTCAAAAAATAATTAACTCACAAAACACTTGTTTTTTTGGTATTTGAGGGTTATTAATATCGCTTATCAATAATAAGTAAGAAATAATATGAAATAAGACAAAAAAAAATTGATAAAACTTGAAAGGTTCTTAGTCCCATAAGACGAAACTGCTCAAAAAATATTTAACTCACAAAACGCTTGTTTTTTGGTATTTGAGGGGTATAAATATCGCTTATCAATAATAAGTAAGTAATAATATTAAATCAGACAAAAAAAATTAACTTAACTTGAATCGTTCTTAGTCTCAATAGAGGAAAATGCGCAAAAAATATTTAACTCACAAAACACTTGTTTTTTTGTATTTGAGGGTAATTAATATCGCTTATCAATAATAAGTAAGAAAAAATATGAAATCAGACAAAAAAAAATTGATTACACTTGAAAGGTTCTGAGTCCCAAAAGACGAAACTGCTCAAAAAATATTTAACTCACAAAACGCTTGTTTTTTGGTATTTGAGGGGTATTAATATCGCTTATCAATAATAAGTAAGTAAGAATATTAAATCAGACAAAAAAAATTGACTTAACTTGAATCGTTCTTAGTCTCAATAGAGGAAAATGCGCAAAAAATATTTAACTAACAAAACACTTGTTTTTTTGTATTTGAGGGTTATTAATATCGCTTATCAATAATAAGTAAGAAAAAATATGAAATCAGACAAAAAAAAATTGATTAAACTTGAAAGGTTCTTAGTCCCAAAGGACGAAACTGCTCAAAAAATATTTAACTCACAAAACACTTGTTTTTTGGTATTTGAGGGTTATTAATATCGCTTATCAATAATAAGTAAGAAAAAATATGAAATCAGACAAAAAAAAATTGATTAAACTTGAAAGGTTCTTAGTCCCAAAAGACGAAACTGCTCAAAAAATATTTAACTCACAAAACGCTTGTTTTTTGGTATTTGAGGGGTATTAATATCGCTTATCAATAATAAGTAAGTAATAATATTAAATCAGACAAAACAAAATTGACTACACTTGAATCGTTCTTAATCTCAATAGAGGAAAATGCGCAAAAAATATTTAACTCACAAAACACTTGTTTTTTGGTATTTGAGGGTTATTTATATCGCTTATCAATAATAAGTAAGAAAAAATGTGAAATCAGACAAAAAAAATTGATTAAACTTGAAAGCTTCTTAGTCCCAAAAGACGAAACTGCTCAAAAAATAATTAACTCACAAAACACTTGTTTTTTGGTATTTGAGGGTTATTAATATCGCTTATCAATAATAAGTAAGAAAAAATATGAAATCAGACAAAAAAAATTGATTAAACTTGAAAGGTTCTTAGTCCCAAAAGACGAAACTGCTCAAAAAATATTTAACTCACAAAACACTTGTTTTTTGGTATTTGAGGGTTATTAATATCGCTTATCAATAATAAGTAAGAAATAATATGAAATAAGACAAAAAAAAATTGATTAAACTTGAAAGGTTCTTAGTCTCAAAAGACGAAACTGCTCAAAAAATATTTTACTCGCAAAACACTTCTTTTTTGGTATTTGAGGGTTATTTATATCGCTTATCAATAATAAGTAAGAAAAAATATGAAATCGGACAAAATTTTTTTGATTCAACTGTAAAGGTTCTTAGTCTTAAAAGACAAAACTGCTCAAAAAATATTTAACTCACAAAACACTTGTTTTTTGGTATTTGAGGGTTATTTATATCGCTTATCAATAATAAATAAGAAAAAATGTGAAATCAGACAAAAAAAAAATGATTTAACTTGAAAGGTTCTTAGTCCCAAAAGACGAAACTGCTCAAAAAATTATTTAATTCACAAAACACTTGTTTTTTGGTATTTGAGGGTGATTAATATCGCTTATCAATAATAAGTAAGTAATAATATGAAATCAGACAAAAAAAAATTGACTAAACTTGAAAGGTTCTTAGTCTCAATAGAGGAAAATGCGCAAAAAATATTTAACTCACAAAACACTTGTTTTTTGGTATTTGAGGGTTATTTATATCGCTTATCAATAATAAGTAAGAAAAAATATGAAATCAGACAAAAAAAAATGTATTAAACTTGAAAGGTTCTTAGTCCCAAAAGAAGAAACTGCTCAAAAAATATTTAACTCACAAAACACTTGTTTTTTGGTATTTGAGGATTATTAATATCGCTTATCAATAATAAGTAAGAAATAATATGAAATAGGCAAAAAAAAAATTGATTAAACTTGAAAAGTTCTTAGTCCCAAAAGACGAAACTGCTCAAAAAATATTTAACTCACAAAACACTTGTTTTTTGGTATTTGAGGGTTATTAATATCGCTTATCAATAATAAGTAAGAAATAATATGAAATAAGACAAAAAAAAATTGATTAAACTTGAAAGGTTCTTAGTCTCAAAAGACGAAACTGCTCAAAAAATATTTTACTCGCAAAACACTTCTTTTTTGGTATTTGAGGGTTATTAATATCGCTTATCAATAATAAGTAAGAAAAAATATGAAATCGGACAAAATTTTTTTGATTAAACTGTAAAGGTTCTTAGTCTTAAAAGACAAAACTGCTCAAAAAATATTTAACTCACAAAACGATTGTTTTTTGGTATTTGAGGGTTATTTATATCGCTTATCAATAATAAGTAAGTAATAATATAAAATCAGACAAAAAAAATTGACTAAACTTGAATCGTTCTTAGTCTAAATAGAGGAAAATGCGCAAAAAATATTTAACTCACAAAACACTTGTTTTTTTGTATTTGAGGGTAATTAATATCGCTTATCAATAATAAGTTAGAAAAAATATGAAATCAGAAAAAAAAAATTGATTAAACTTGAAAGGTTCTTAGTCCCAAAAGACGAAACTGCTCAAAAAATAATTAACTCACAAAACACTTGTTTTTTGGTATTTGAGGGTTATTAATATCGCTTATCAATAATAAGTAAGAAAAAATATGAAATCAGACAAAAAAAAATTGATTAAACTTGAAAGGTTCTTAGTCCCAAAAGACGAAACTGCTCAAAAAATATTTAACTCACAAAACACTTGTTTTTTGGTATTTGAGGGTTATTAATATCGCTTATCAATAATAAGTAAGAAAAAATATGAAATCAGAAAAATTTTTTTTGATTTAACTGTAAAGGTTCTTAGTCCCAAAAGACGTAACTGCTCAAAAAATATTTAACTCACAAAACACTTGTTTTTTGGTATTTGAGGGTTATTTATATCGCTTATCAATAATAAATAAGAAAAAATGTGAAATCAGACAAAAAAAAATTGATTAAACTTGAAAGGTTCTTAGTCCCAAAAGACGAAACTGCTCAAAAAATATTTAACTCACAAAACACTTGTTTTTTGGTATTTGAGGGTTATTAATATCGCTTATCAATAATAAGTACGAAAAAATATGAAATCAGACAAAAATTTTTTGATTAAACTGTAAAGGTTCTAAGTCCCAAAAGACGTAACTGCTCAAAAAATATTCAACTCACAAAACACTTGTTTTTTGGTATTTGAGGGTTATTTATATCGCTTATCAATAATAAATAAGAAAAAATGTGAAATCAGACAAAAAAAATTTGATT
The DNA here is from genome assembly GCA_949825065.1 of Odontocerum albicorne. Classification (NCBI taxonomy): domain Eukaryota; kingdom Metazoa; phylum Arthropoda; class Insecta; order Trichoptera; family Odontoceridae; genus Odontocerum; species Odontocerum albicorne. Next base: position 4,379,293 of record OX463859.1, on the reverse strand, counting down.
AAACTTGAAAGGTTCTTAGTCCCAAAAGACGAAACTGCTCAAAAAATATTTAACTCACAAAACACTTGTTTTTTGGTATTTGAGGGTTATTTATATCGCTTATCAATAATAAATAAGAAAAAATGTGAAATCAGACAAAAAAAAATTGATTAAACTTGAAAGGTTCTTAGTCCCAAAAGACGAAACTGCTCAAAAAATATTTAACTCACAAAACACTTGTTTTTTGGTATTTGAGGGTTATTTATATCGCTTATCAATAATAAATAAGAAAAAATATGAAATCAGACAAAAAAAAATTTATTAAACTTGAAAGGTTCTTAGTCCCAAAAGACGAAACTGCTCAAAAAATTATTTAATTCACAAAAAACTTGTTTTTTGGTATTTGAGGGTGATTAATATCGCTTATCAATAATAAGTAAGTAATAATATGAAATCAGACAAAAAAAAATTGTCTAAACTTGAAAGGTTCTTAGTCTCAATAGAGGAATATGCGCAAAAAATATTTAACTCACAAAACACTTGTTTTTTGGTATTTGAGGGTTATTAATATCGCTTATCAATAATAAGTAAGAAAAAATATGAAATCAGACAAAAAAAAATTTATTAAACTTGAAAGGTTCTTAGTCCCAAAAGACGAAACTGCTCAAAAAATAATTAACTCACAAAACACTTGTTTTTTTGGTATTTGAGGGTTATTAATATCGCTTATCAATAATAAGTAAGAAATAATATGAAATAAGACAAAAAAAAATTGATAAAACTTGAAAGGTTCTTAGTCCCAAAAGACGAAACTGCTCAAAAAATATTTAAGTCGCAAAACACTTGTTTTTTGGTATTTGAGGGTTATTAATATCGGTTATCAATAATAAGTAAGAAAAAATATGAAATCAGACAAATTTTTTTTGATTATACTTGAAAGGTTCTTAGTCTTTAAAGACAAAACTGCTCAAAAAATATTTAACTCACAAAACACTTGTTTTTTGGTATTTGAGGGTTATTTATATCGCTTATCAATAATAAGTAAGAAAAAATATGAAATCAGACAAAAAAAAATTGTTTACACTTGAAAGGTTCTTAGTCCCATAAGACGAAACTGCTCAAAAAATATTTAACTCACAAAACGCTTGTTTTTTGGTATTTGAGGGGTATAAATATTGCTTATCAATGATAAGTAAGTAATAATATTAAATCAGAGAAAAAAAATTGACTTAACTTGAATCGTTCTTAGTCTCAATAGAGGAAAATGCGCAAAAAATATTTAACTCACAAAACACTTGTTTTTTTGTATTTGAGGGTAATTAATATCGCTTATCAATAATAAGTAAGAAAAAATATGAAATCAGACAAAAAAAAATTGATTACACTTGAAAGGTTCTTAGTCCCAAAAGACGAAACTGCTCAAAAAATATTTAACTCACAAAACGCTTGTTTTTTGGTATTTGAGGGGTATTAATATCGCTTATCAATAATAAGTAAGTAATAATATTAAATCAGACAAAAAAAATTGACTTAACTTGAATCGTTCTTAGTCTCAATAGAGGAAAATGCGCAAAAAATATTTAACTAACAAAACACTTGTTTTTTTTGTATTTGTGGGTTATTTATATCGCTTATCAATAATAAGTAAGAAAAAATATGAAATCAGACAAAAAAAAATTGATTAAACTTGAAAGGTTCTTAGTCCCAAAGGACGAAACTGCTCAAAAAATATTTAACTCACAAAACACTTGTTTTTTGGTATTTGAGGGTTATTTATATCGCTTATCAATAATAAGTAAGAAAAAATATGAAATCAGACAAAAAAAAATTGATTAAACTTGAAAGGTTCTTAGTCCCAAAAGACGAAACTGCTCAAAAAATATTTAACTCACAAAACGCTTGTTTTTTGGTATTTGAGGGGTATTAATATCGCTTATCAATAATAAGTAAGTAATAATATTAAATCAGACAAAACAAAATTGACTACACTTGAATCGTTCTTAGTCTCAATAGAGGAAAATGCGCAAAAAAATATTTAACTCACAAAACACTTGTTTTTTGGTATTTGAGGGTTATTTATATCGCTTATCAATAATAAGTTAGAAAAAATGTGAAATCAGACAAAAAAAATTGATTAAACTTGAAAGCTTCTTAGTCCCAAAAGACGAAACTGCTCAAAAAATAATTAACTCACAAAACACTTGTTTTTTAATATTTGAGGGTTATTAATATCGCTTATCAATAATAAGTAAGAAAAAATATGAAATCAGACAAAAAAAATTGATTAAACTTGAAAGGTTCTTAGTCCCAAAAGACGAAACTGCTCAAAAAATATTTAACTCACAAAACACTTGTTTTTTGGTATTTGAGGGTTATTAATATCGCTTATCAATAATAAGTAAGAAATAATATGAAATAAGACAAAAAAAAATTGATTAAACTTGAAAGGTTCTTAGTCTCAAAAGACGAAACTGCTCAAAAAATATTTTACTCGCAAAACACTTCTTTTTTGGTATTTGAGGGTTATTAATATCGCTTATCAATAATAAGTAAGAAAAAATATGAAATCGGACAAAATTTTTTTGATTCAACTGTAAAGGTTCTTAGTCTTAAAAGACAAAACTGCTCAAAAAATATTTAACTCACAAAACACTTGTTTTTTGGTATTTGAGGGTTATTTATATCGCTTATCAATAATAAATAAGAAAAAATGTGAAATCAGACAAAAAAAAATGATTTAACTTGAAAGGTTCTTAGTCCCAAAAGACGAAACTGCTCAAAAAATTATTTAATTCACAAAACACTTGTTTTTTGGTATTTGAGGGTGATTAATATCGCTTATCAATAATAAGTAAGAAAAAATATGAAATCAGACAAAAAAAAATTTATTAAACTTGAAAGGTTCTTAGTCCCAAAAGACGAAACTGCTCAAAAAATAATTAACTCACAAAACACTTGTTTTTTTGGTATTTGAGGGTTATTAATATCGCTTATCAATAATAAGTAAGAAATAATATGAAATAAGACAAAAAAAAATTGATAAAACTTGAAAGGTTCTTAGTCCCAAAAGACGAAACTGCGCAAAAAATATTTAACTCACAAAACACTTGTTTTTTGGTATTTGAGGGTTATTAATATCGGTTATCAATAATAAGTAAGAAAAAATATGAAATCAGACAAATTTTTTTTGATTATACTTGAAAGGTTCTTAGTCTTTAAAGACAAAACTGCTCAAAAAATATTTAACTCACAAAACACTTGTTTTTTGGTATTTGAGGGTAATTTATATCGCTTATCAATAATAAGTAAGAAAAAATATGAAATCAGACAAAAAAAAATTGATTACACTTGAAAGGTTCTTAGTCCCATAAGACGAAACTGCTCAAAAAATATTTAACTCACAAAACGCTTGTTTTTTGGTATTTGAGGGGTATAAATATCGCTTATCAATAATAAGTAAGTAATAATATTAAATCAGACAAAAAAAATTAACTTAACTTGAATCGTTCTTAGTCTCAATAGAGGAAAATGCGCAAAAAATATTTAACTCACAAAACACTTGTTTTTTTGTATTTGAGGGTAATTAATATCGCTTATCAATAATAAGTAAGAAAAAATATGAAATCAGACAAAAAAAAATTGATTACACTTGAAAGGTTCTTAGTCCCAAAAGACGAAACTGCTCAAAAAATATTTAACTCACAAAACGCTTGTTTTTTGGTATTTGAGGGGTATTAATATCGCTTATCAATAATAAGTAAGTAATAATATTAAATCAGACAAAAAAAATTGACTTAACTTGAATCGTTCTTAGTCTCAATAGAGGAAAATGCGCAAAAAATATTTAACTAACAAAACACTTGTTTTTTTGTATTTGAGGGTTATTAATATCGCTTATCAATAATAAGTAAGAAAAAATATGAAATCAGACAAAAAAAAATTGATTAAACTTGAAAGGTTCTTAGTCCCAAAGGACGAAACTGCTCAAAAAATATTTAACTCACAAAACACTTGTTTTTTGGTATTTGAGGGTTATTAATATCGCTTATCAATAATAAGTAAGAAAAAATATGAAATCAGACAAAAAAAAATTGATTAAACTTGAAAGGTTCTTAGTCCCAAAAGACGAAACTGCTCAAAAAATATTTAACTCACAAAACGCTTGTTTTTTGGTATTTGAGGGGTATTAATATCGCTTATCAATAATAAGTAAGTAATAATATTAAATCAGACAAAACAAAATTGACTACACTTGAATCGTTCTTAATCTCAATAGAGGAAAATGCGCAAAAAATATTTAACTCACAAAACACTTGTTTTTTGGTATTTGAGGGTTATTTATATCGCTTATCAATAATAAGTAAGAAAAAATGTGAAATCAGACAAAAAAAATTGATTAAACTTGAAAGCTTCTTAGTCCCAAAAGACGAAACTGCTCAAAAAATAATTAACTCACAAAACACTTGTTTTTTTGTATTTGAGGGTAATTAATATCGCTTATCAATAATAAGTAAGAAAAAATATGAAATCAGAAAAAAAAAATTGATTAAACTTGAAAGGTTCTTAGTCCCAAAAGACGAAACTGTTAAAAAAATATTTAACTCACAAAACACTTGTTTTTTGGTATTTGAGGGTTATTAATATCGCTTATCAATAATAAGTAAGAAATAATATGAAATAAGACAAAAAAAAATTGATTAAACTTGAAAGGTTCTAAGTCCCAAAAGACGAAACTGCTCAAAAAATATTTAACTCGCAAAACACTTGTTTTTTGGTATTTGAGGGTTATTAATATCGCTTATCAATAATAAGTAAGAAAAAATATGAAATCAGACAAAAAAAAATTGATTAAACTTGAAAGGTTCTTAGTCCCAAAAGACGAAACTGCTCAAAAAATATTTAACTCACAAAACACTTGTTTTTTGGTATTTGAGGGTTATTAATATCGCTTATCAATAATAAGTAAGAAATAATATGAAATAAGACAAAAAAAAATTGATTAAACTTGAAAGGTTCTAAGTCCCAAAAGACGAAACTGCTCAAAAAATATTTAACTCGCAAAACACTTGTTTTTTGGTATTTGAGGGTTATTAATATCGCTTATAAGTAAGAAAAAATATGAAATCAGACAAAAAATTTTTGATTAAACTTGAAAGGTTCTTAGTCTTAAAAGACAAAACTGCTCAAAAAATATTTAACTCACAAAACACTTGTTTTTTGGTATTTGAGGGTTATTAATATCGCTTATCAATAATAAGTAAGAAAAAATATGAAATCAGAAAAAAAAAATTGATAACACTTGAAAGGTTCTTAGTCCCAAAAGACGTAACTGCTCAAAAAATATTTAACTCACAAAACGCTTGTTTTTTGGTATTTGAGGGTTATTAATATCGCTTATCAATAATAAGTAAGTAATAATATAAAATCAGACAAAAAAAATTGACTAAACTTGAATCGTTCTTAGTCTAAATAGAGGAAAATGCGCAAAAAATATTTAACTCACAAAACAGTTGTTTTTTTGTATTTGAGGGTTATTAATATCGCTTATTAATAATAAGTAAGAAAAAATATGAAATCAGAAAAAAAAAATTGATTAAACTTGAAAGGTTCTTAGTCCCAAAAGACGAAACTGCTCAAAAAATAATTAACTCACAAAACACTTGTTTTTTGGTATTTGAGGGTTATTAATATCGCTTATCAATAATAAGTAAGAAAAAATATGAAATCAGACAAAAAAAAATTTATTAAACTTGAAAGGTTCTTAGTCCCAAAAGACGAAACTGCTCAAAAAATATTTAACTCACAAAACACTTAATTTTTGGTATTTGAGGGTTATTAATATCGCTTATCAATAATAAGTAAGAAAAAATATGAAATCAGAAAAAAAAAATTGATTAAACTTGAAAGGTTCTTAGTCCCAAAAGACGAAACTGCTCAAAAAATAATTAACTCACAAAACACTTGTTTTTTGGTATTTGAGGGTTATTAATATCGCTTATCAATAATAAGTAAGAAAAAATATGAAATCAGACAAAAAAAATTTATTTAACTTGAAAGGTTCTTAGTCCCAAAAGACGAAACTGCTCAAAAAATTATTTAATTCACAAAACACTTGTTTTTTGGTATTTGAGGGTGATTAATATCGCTTATCAATAATAAGTAAGTAATAATATGAAATCAGACAAAAAAAAATTTGACTAAACTTGAAAGGTTCTTAGTCTCAATGGAGGAAAATGCGCAAAAAATATTTAACTCACAAAACACTTGTTTTTTGGTATTTGAGGGTTATTAATATCGCTTATCAATAATAAGTATAAATAATATGAAATAGGACAAAAAAAATTGATTAAACTTGAAAGGTTCTTAGTCCCAAAAGACGAAACTGCTCTAAAAATATTTAACTCACAAAACACTTGTTTTTTGGTATTTGAGGGTTATTAATATCGCTTATCAATAATAAGTAAGAAAAAATATGAAATCAGACAAAAAAAAATTTATTAAACTTGAAAGGTTCTTAGTCCCAAAAGACGAAACTGCTCAAAAAATTATTTAATTCACAAAAAACTTGTTTTTTGGTATTTGAGGGTGATTAATATCACTTATCAATAATAAGTAAGTAATAATATGAAATCAGACAAAAAAAAATTGTCTAAACTTGAAAGGTTCTTAGTCTCAATGGAGGAAAATGCGCAAAAAATATTTAACTCACAAAACACTTGTTTTTTGGTATTTGAGGGTTATTAATATCGCTTATCAATAATAAGTAAGAAAAAATATGAAATCAGACAAAAAAAATTTTATTAAACTTGAAAGGTTCTTAGTCCCAAAAGACGAAACTGCTCAAAAAATATTTAAGTCGCAAAACACTTGTTTTTTGGTATTCGAGGGTTATTAATATCGGTTATCAATAATAAGTAAGAAAAAATATGAAATCAGACAAAATTTTTTTGATTATACTTGAAAGGTTCTTAGTCTTTAAAGACAAAACTGCTCAAAAAATATTTAACTCACAAAACACTTGTTTTTTGGTATTTGAGGGTAATTTATATCGCTTATCAATAATAAGTAAGAAAAAATATGAAATCAGACAAAAAAAAATTGATTACACTTGAAAGGTTCTTAGTCCCATAAGACGAAACTGCTCAAAAAATATTTAACTCACAAAACGCTTGTTTTTTGGTATTTGAGGGGTATAAATATCGCTTATCAATAATAAGTAAGTAATAATATTAAATCAGACAAAAAAAATTAACTTAACTTGAATCGTTCTTAGTCTCAATAGAGGAAAATGCGCAAAAAATATTTAACTCACAAAACACTTGTTTTTTTGTATTTGAGGGTAATTAATATCGCTTATCAATAATAAGTAAGAAAAAATATGAAATCAGACAAAAAAAAATTGATTACACTTGAAAGGTTCTTAGTCCCAAAAGACGAAACTGCTCAAAAAATATTTAACTCACAAAACGCTTGTTTTTTGGTATTTGAGGGGTATTAATATCGCTTATCAATAATAAGTAAGTAATAATATTAAATCAGACAAAAAAAATTGACTTAACTTGAATCGTTCTTAGTCTCAATAGAGGAAAATGCGCAAAAATATTTAACTAACAAAACACTTGTTTTTTTGTATTTGAGGGTTATTAATATCGCTTATCAATAATAAGTAAGAAAAAATATGAAATCAGACAAAAAAAAATTGATTAAACTTGAAAGGTTCTTAGTCCCAACGGACGAAACTGCTCAAAAAATATTTAACTCACAAAACACTTGTTTTTTGGTATTTGAGGGTTATTAATATCGCTTATCAATAATAAGTAAGAAAAAATATGAAATCAGACAAAAAAAAATTGATTAAACTTGAAAGGTTCTTAGTCCCAAAAGACGAAACTGCTCAAAAAATATTTAACTCACAAAACGCTTGTTTTTTGGTATTTGAGGGGTATTAATATCGCTTATCAATAATAAGTAAGTAATAATATTAAATCAGACAAAACAAAATTGACTACACTTGAATCGTTCTTAATCTCAATAGAGGAAAATGCGCAAAAAATATTTAACTCACAAAACACTTGTTTTTTGGTATTTGAGGGTTATTTATATCGCTTATCAATAATAAATAAGAAAAAATGTGAAATCAGACAAAAAAAAATTGATTAAACTTGAAAGGTTCTTAGTCCCAAAAGACGAAACTGCTCAAAAAATATTTAACTCACAAAACACTTGTTTTTTGGTATTTGAGGGTTATTAATATCGCTTATCAATAATAAGTACGAAAAAATATGAAATCAGACAAAAATTTTTTGATTAAACTGTAAAGGTTCTAAGTCCCAAAAGACGTAACTGCTCAAAAAATATTCAACTCACAAAACACTTGTTTTTTGGTATTTGAGGGTTATTTATATCGCTTATCAATAATAAATAAGAAAAAATGTGAAATCAGACAAAAAAAATTTGATTAAACTTGAAAGGTTCTTAGTCCCAAAAGACGAAACTGCTCAAAAAATATTTAACTCACAAAACACTTGTTTTTTGGTATTTGAGGGTTATTTATATCGCTTATCAATAATAAATAAGAAAAAATGTGAAATCAGACAAAAAAAAATTGATTAAACTTGAAAGGTTCTTAGTCCCAAAAGACGAAACTGCTCAAAAAATATTTAACTCACAAAACACTTGTTTTTTGGTATTTGAGGGTTATTTATATCGCTTATCAATAATAAATAAGAAAAAATATGAAATCAGACAAAAAAAAATTTATTAAACTTGAAAGGTTCTTAGTCCCAAAAGACGAAACTGCTCAAAAAATTATTTAATTCACAAAAAACTTGTTTTTTGGTATTTGAGGGTGATTAATATCGCTTATCAATAATAAGTAAGTAATAATATGAAATCAGACAAAAAAAAATTGTCTAAACTTGAAAGGTTCTTAGTCTCAATAGAGGAATATGCGCAAAAAATATTTAACTCACAAAACACTTGTTTTTTGGTATTTGAGGGTTATTTATATCGCTTATCAATAATAAGTAAGAAAAAATATGAAATCAGACAAAAAAAAATTTATTAAACTTGAAAGGTTCTTAGTCCCAAAAGACGAAACTGCTCAAAAAATAATAAACTCACAAAACACTTGTTTTTTTGGTATTTGAGGGTTATTAATATCGCTTATCAATAATAAGTAAGAAATAATATGAAATAAGACAAAAAAAATTGATAAAACTTGAAAGGTTCTTAGTCCCAAAAGACGAAACTGCTCAAAAAATATTTAAGTCGCAAAACACTTGTTTTTTGGTATTTGAGGGTTATTAATATCGGTTATCAATAATAAGTAAGAAAAAATATGAAATCAGACAAATTTTTTTTGATTATACTTGAAAGGTTCTTAGTCTTTAAAGACAAAACTGCTCAAAAAATATTTAACTCACAAAACACTTGTTTTTTGGTATTTGAGGGTTATTTATATCGCTTATCAATAATAAGTAAGAAAAAATATGAAATCAGACAAAAAAAAATTGTTTACACTTGAAAGGTTCTTAGTCCCATAAGACGAAACTGCTCAAAAAATATTTAACTCACAAAACGCTTGTTTTTTGGTATTTGAGGGGTATAAATATTGCTTATCAATGATAAGTAAGTAATAATATTAAATCAGAGAAAAAAAATTGACTTAACTTGAATCGTTCTTAGTCTCAATAGAGGAAAATGCGCAAAAAATATTTAACTCACAAAACACTTGTTTTTTTGTATTTGAGGGTAATTAATATCGCTTATCAATAATAAGTAAGAAAAAATATGAAATCAGACAAAAAAAAATTGATTACACTTGAAAGGTTCTTAGTCCCAAAAGACGAAACTGCTCAAAAAATATTTAACTCACAAAACGCTTGTTTTTTGGTATTTGAGGGGTATTAATATCGCTTATCAATAATAAGTAAGTAATAATATTAAATCAGACAAAAAAAATTGACTTAACTTGAATCGTTCTTAGTCTCAATAGAGGAAAATGCGCAAAAAATATTTAACTAACAAAACACTTGTTTTTTTTGTATTTGTGGGTTATTTATATCGCTTATCAATAATAAGTAAGAAAAAATATGAAATCAGACAAAAAAAAATTGATTAAACTTGAAAGGTTCTTAGTCCCAAAGGACGAAACTGCTCAAAAAATATTTAACTCACAAAACACTTGTTTTTTGGTATTTGAGGGTTATTTATATCGCTTATCAATAATAAGTAAGAAAAAATATGAAATCAGACAAAAAAAAATTGATTAAACTTGAAAGGTTCTTAGTCCCAAAAGACGAAACTGCTCAAAAAATATTTAACTCACAAAACGCTTGTTTTTTGGTATTTGAGGGGTATTAATATCGCTTATCAATAATAAGTAAGTAATAATATTAAATCAGACAAAACAAAATTGACTACACTTGAATCGTTCTTAGTCTCAATAGAGGAAAATGCGCAAAAAATATTTAACTCACAAAACACTTGTTTTTTGGTATTTGAGGGTTATTTATATCGCTTATCAATAATAAGTAAGAAAAAATGTGAAATCAGACAAAAAAAATTGATTAAACTTGAAAGCTTCTTAGTCCCAAAAGACGAAACTGCTCAAAAAATAATTAACTCACAAAACACTTGTTTTTTAATATTTGAGGGTTATTAATATCGCTTATCAATAATAAGTAAGAAAAAATATGAAATCAGACAAAAAAAATTGATTAAACTTGAAAGGTTCTTAGTCCCAAAAGACGAAACTGCTCAAAAAATATTTAACTCACAAAACACTTGTTTTTTGGTATTTGAGGGTTATTAATATCGCTTATCAATAATAAGTAAGAAATAATATGAAATAAGACAAAAAAAAATTGATTAAACTTGAAAGGTTCTTAGTCTCAAAAGACGAAACTGCTCAAAAAATATTTTACTCGCAAAACACTTCTTTTTTGGTATTTGAGGGTTATTAATATCGCTTATCAATAATAAGTAAGAAAAAATATGAAATCGGACAAAATTTTTTTGATTCAACTGTAAAGGTTCTTAGTCTTAAAAGACAAAACTGCTCAAAAAATATTTAACTCACAAAACACTTGTTTTTTGGTATTTGAGGGTTATTTATATCGCTTATCAATAATAAATAAGAAAAAATGTGAAATCAGACAAAAAAAAATGATTTAACTTGAAAGGTTCTTAGTCCCAAAAGACGAAACTGCTCAAAAAATTATTTAATTCACAAAACACTTGTTTTTTGGTATTTGAGGGTGATTAATATCGCTTATCAATAATAAGTAAGTAATAATATGAAATCAGACAAAAAAAAATTGACTAAACTTGAAAGGTTCTTAGTCTCAATAGAGGAAAATGCGCAAAAAATATTTAACTCACAAAACACTTGTTTTTTGGTATTTGAGGGTTATTTATATCGCTTATCAATAATAAGTAAGAAAAAATGTGAAATCAGACAAAAAAAAATTGATTAAACGTGAAAGGTTCTTAGTCCCAAAAGACGAAACTGCTCAAAAAATAATTAACTCACAAAACACTTGTTTTTTGGTATTTGAGGGTTATTAATATCGCTTATCAATAATAAGTAAGAAAAAATATGAAATCAGACCAAAAAAAATTTATTAAACTTGAAAGGTTCTTAGTCCCAAAAGACGAAACTGCTCAAAAAATATTTAACTCACAAAACACTTAATTTTTGGTATTTGAGGGTTATTAATATCGCTTATCAATAATAAGTAAGAAATAATATGAAATAAGACAAAAAAAATTGATTTAACTTGAAAGGTTCTTAGTCTCAAAAGACGAAACTGCTCAAAAAATATTTAACTCGCAAAACACTTCTTTTTTGGTATTTGAGGGTTATTAATATCGCTTATCAATAATAAGTAAGAAAAAATATGAAATCAGACAAATTTTTTTGATTAAACTGTAAAGGTTCTTAGTCTTAAAAGACAAAACTGCTCAAAAAATATTTAACTCACAAAACACTTGTGTTTTGGTATTTGAGAATTATGTATATCGCTTATCAATAATAAATAAGAAAAAATGTGAAATCAGACAAAAAAAATTGATTTAACTTGAAAGGTTCTTAGTCCCAAAAGACGAAACTGCTCAAAAAATTATTCAATTCACAAAACACTTGTTTTTTGGTATTTGAGGGTTATTAATATCGCTTATCAATAATAAGTAAGTAATAATATGAAATCAGACAAAAAAAATTTGACTAAACTTGAAAGGTTCTTAGTCTCAATGGAGGAAAATGCGCAAAAAATATTTAACTCACAAAACACTTGTTTTTTGGTATTTGAGGGTTATTAATATCGCTTATCAATAATAAGTAAGAAATAATATGAAATAGGACAAAAAAAAATTGATTGAACTTGAAAGGTTCTTAGTCCCAAAAGACGAAACTGCTCAAAAAATATTTAACTCGCAAAACACTTGTTTTTTGGTATTTGAGGGTTATTAATATCGCTTATCAATAATAAGTAAGAAAAAATATGAAATCAGACAAAAATTTTTTGATTAAACTTGAAAGGTTCTTAGTCTTAAAAGACAAAACTGCTCAAAAAATATTTAACTCACAAAACACTTGTTTTTTGGTATTTGAGGGTTATTTATATCGCTTATCAATAATAAGTAAGAAAAAATATGAAATCAGAAAAAAAAAATTGATAACACTTGAAAGGTTCTTAGTCCCAAAAGACGAAACTGCTCAAAAAATATTTAACTCACAAAACGCTTGTTTTTTGGTATTTGAGGGTTATTAATATCGCTTATCAATAATAAGTAAGTAATAATATAAAATCAGACAAAAAAAATTGACTAAACTTGAATCGTTCTTAGTCTAAATAGAGGAAAATGCGCAAAAAATATTTAACTCACAAAACACTTGTTTTTTTGTATTTGAGGGTAATTAATATCGCTTATCAATAATAAGTAAGAAAAAATATGAAATCAGAAAAAAAAAATTGATTAAACTTGAAAGGTTCTTAGTCCCAAAAGACGAAACTGCTCAAAAAATATTTAACTCACAAAACACTTGTTTTTTGGTTTTTGAGGGTTATTAATATCGCTTATCAATAATAAGTAAGAAAAAATATGAAATCAGACAAAAAAAAATTGATTAAACTTGAAAGGTTCTTAGTCCCAAAAGACGAAACTGCTCAAAAAATATTTAACTCACAAAACACTTGTTTTTTGGTATTTGAGGGTTATTAATATCGCTTATCAATAATAAGTAAGAAAAAATATGAAATCAGACATAATTTTTTTGATTAAACTGTAAAGGTTCTTAGTCCCAAAATACGTAACTGCTCAAAAAATATTTAACTCACAAAACACTTGTTTTTTGGTATTTGAGGGTTATTTATATCGCTTATCAATAATAAATAAGAAAAAATGTGAAATCAGACAAAAAAAAATTGATTTAACTTTAAAGGTTCTTAGTCCCAAAAGACGAAACTGCTCAAAAAAATTATTTAATTCACAAAACACTTGTTTTTTGGTATTTGAGGGTGATTAATATCGCTTATCAATAATAAGTAAGAAAAAATATGAAATCAGACAAAAAAAAATTGATTAAACTTGAAAGGTTCTTAGTCCCAAAAGACGAAACTGCTCAAAAATTATTTAACTCACAAAACACTTGTTTTTTGGTATTTGAGGGTTATTAATATCGCTTATCAATAATAAGTAAGAAATAATATGAAATAAGACAAAAAAAAATTGATAAAACTTGAAAGGTTCTAAGTCCCAAAAGACGAAACTGCTCAAAAAATATTTAAGTCGCAAAACACTTGTTTTTTGGTATTTGAGGGTTATTAATATCGGTTATCAATAATAAGTAAGAAAAAATATGAAATCAGACAAATTTTTTTTGATTATACTTGAAAGGTTCTTAGTCTTTAAAGACAAAACTGCTCAAAAAATATTTAACTCACAAAACACTTGTTTTTTGGTATTTGAGGGTTATTTATATCGCTTATCAATAATAAATAAGAAAAAATGTGAAATCAGACAAAAAAAATTTGATTAAACTTGAAAGGTTCTTAGTCCCAAAAGACGAAACTGCTCAAAAAATAATTAACTCACAAAACACTTGTTTTTTGGTATTTGAGGGTTATTAATATCGCTTATCAATAATAAATAAGAAAAAATGTGAAATCAGACAAAAAAATTGACTTAACTTGTATCGTTCTTAGTCTCAATAGAGGAAAATGCGCAAAAAATATTTAACTCACAAAACACTTGTTTTTTTGTATTTGAGGGTAATTAATATCGCTTATCAATAATAAGTAAGAAAAAATATGAAATCAGACAAAATTTTTTTGATTATACTTGAAAGGTTCTTAGTCTTTAAAGACAAAACTGCTCAAAAAATATTTAACTCACAAAACACTTGTTTTTTGGTATTTGAGGGTTATTTATATCGCTTATCAATAATAAGTAAGGGAAAATATGAAATCAGACAAAAAAAAATTGATTACACTTGAAAGGTTCTTAGTCCCATAAGACGAAACTGCTCAAAAAATATTTAACTCACAAAACGCTTGTTTTTTGGTATTTGAGGGGTATTAATATCGCTTATCAATAATAAGTAAGTAATAATATTAAATCAGACAAAAAAATTGACTTAACTTGTATCGTTCTTAGTCTCAATAGAGGAAAATGCGCAAAAAATATTTAACTCACAAAACACTTGTTTTTTTGTATTTGAGGGTAATTAATATCGCTTATCAATAATAAGTAAGAAAAAATATGAAATCAGACAAAAAAAAATTGATTACACTTGAAAGGTTCTTAGTCCCAAAAGACGAAACTGCTCAAAAAATATTTAACTCACAAAACGCTTGTTTTTTGGTATTTGAGGGGTATTAATATCGCTTATCAATAATAAGTAAGTAATAATATTAAATCAGACAAAAAAAATTGACTTAACTTGAATCGTTCTTAGTCTCAATAGAGGAAAATGCGCAAAAAATATTTAACTCACAAAACACTTGTTTTTTTGTATTTGAGGGTTATTAATATCGCTTATCAATAATAAGTAAGAAAAAATATGAAATCAGACAAAAAAAATTGATTAAACTTGAAAGGTTCCTAGTCCCAAAGGACGAAACTGCTCAAAAAATATTTAACTCACAAAACACTTGTTTTTTGGTATTTGAGGGTTATTTATATCGCTTATCAATAATAAGTAAGAAAAAATATGAAATCAGACAAAAAAAATTGATTAAACTTGAAAGGTTCTTAGTCCCAAAAGACGAAACTGCTCAAAAAATATTTAACTCACAAAACGCTTGTTTTTTGGTATTTGAGGGGTATTAATATCGCTTATCAATAATAAGTAAGTAATAATATTAAATCAGACAAAAAAAATTGACTACACATGAATCGTTCTTAGTCTCAATAGAGGAAAATGCGCAAGAAATATTTAACTCACAAAACACTTGTTTTTTTGTATTTGAGGGTAATTAATATCGCTTATCAATAATAAGTAAGAAAAAATATGAAATCAGACAAAAAAAAATTGATTACACTTGAAAGGTTCTTAGTCCCAAAAGACGAAACTGCTCAAAAAATATTTAACTCACAAAACGCTTGTTTTTTGGTATTTGAGGGGTATTAATATCGCTTATCAATAATAAGTAAGTAATAATATTAAATCAGACAAAAAAAATTGACTTAACTTGAATCGTTCTTAGTCTCAATAGAGGAAAATGCGCAAAAAATATTTAACTCACAAAACACTTGTTTTTTTGTATTTGAGGGTTATTTATATCGCTTATCAATAATAAGTAAGAAAAAATGTGAAATCAGACAAAAAAAAATTGATTAAACTTGAAAGGTTCTTAGTCCCAAAAGACGAAACTGCTCAAAAAATAATTAACTCACAAAACACTTGTTTTTTGGTATTTGAGGGTTATTAATATCGCTTATCAATAATAAGTAAGAAATAATATGAAATAAGACAAAAAAAAATTGATTAAACTTGAAAGGTTCTTAGTCCCAAAGGACGAAACTGCTCAAAAAATATTTAACTCACAAAACACTTGTTTTTTGGTATTTGAGGGTTATTTATATCGCTTATCAATAATAAGTAAGAAAAAATATGAAATCAGACAAAAAAAATTGATTAAACTTGAAAGGTTCTTAGTCCCAAAAGACGAAACTGCTCAAAAAATATTTAACTCACAAAACGCTTGTTTTTTGGTATTTGAGGGGTATTAATATCGCTTATCAATAATAAGTAAGTAATAATATTAAATCAGACAAAAAAAATTGACTACACATGAATCGTTCTTAGTCTCAATAGAGGAAAATGCGCAAGAAATATTTAACTCACAAAACACTTGTTTTTTTGTAATTGAGGGTAATTAATATCGCTTATCAATAATAAGTAAGAAAAAATATGAAATCAGACAAAAAAAAATTGATTACACTTGAAAGGTTCTTAGTCCCAAAAGACGAAACTGCTCAAAAAATATTTAACTCACAAAACGCTTGTTTTTTGGTATTTGAGGGGTATTAATATCGCTTATCAATAATAAGTAAGTAATAATATTAAATCAGACAAAAAAAATTGACTTAACTTGAATCGTTCTTAGTCTCAATAGAGGAAAATGCGCAAAAAATATTTAACTCACAAAACACTTGTTTTTTTGTATTTGAGGGTTATTTATATCGCTTATCAATAATAAGTAAGAAAAAATGTGAAATCAGACAAAAAAAAATTGATTACACTTGAAAGGTTCTTAGTCCCAAAAGACGAAACTGCTCAAAAAATAATTAACTCACAAAACACTTGTTTTTTGGTATTTGAGGGTTATTAATATCGCTTATCAATAATAAGTAAGAAATAATATGAAATAAGACAAAAAAAAATTGATTAAACTTGAAAGGTTCTTAGTCCCAAAAGACGAAACTGCTCAAAAAATAATTAACTCACAAAACACTTGTTTTTTGGTATTTGAGGGTTATTAATATCGCTTATCAATAATAAGTAAGAAATAATATGAAATAAGACAAAAAAAAATTGATTAAACTTGAAAGGTTCTTAGTCCCAAAGGACGAAACTGCTCAAAAAATATTTAACTCACAAAACACTTGTTTTTTGGTATTTGAGGGTTATTTATATCGCTTATCAATAATAAATAAGAAAAAATGTGAAATCAGACAAAAAAAAATTGATTTAACTTGAAAGGTTCTTAGTCCCAAAAGACGAAACTGCTCAAAAAATTATTTAATTCACAAAACACTTGTTTTTTGGTATTTGAGGGTGATTAATATCGCTTATCAATAATAAGTAAGAAATAATATGAAATAAGACAAAAAAAAATTGATTAAACTTGAAAGGTTCTAAGTCCCAAAAGACGAAACTGCTCAAAAAATATTTAACTCACAAAACGCTTGTTTTTTGGTATTTGAGGGGTATTAATATCGCTTATCAATAATAAGTAAGTAATAATATTAAATCAGACAAAAAAAATTGACTTAACTTGAATCGTTCTTAGTCTCAATAGAGGAAAATGCGCAAAAAATATTTAACTCACAAAACACTTGTTTTTTTGTATTTGAGGGTTATTTATATCGCTTATCAATAATAAGTAAGAAAAAATATGAAATCAGACAAAAAAAAATTTATTAAACTTGAAAGGTTCTTAGTCCCAAAAGACGAAACTGCTCAAAAAATATTTAACTCACAAAACACTTGTTTTTTGGTATTTGAGGGTTATTAATATCGCTTATCAATAATAAGTAAGAAATAATATGAAATAGGACAAAAAAAAAATTGATTAAACTTGAAAGGTTCTTAGTCCCAAAAGACGAAACTGCTCAAAAAATATTTAACTCACAAAACACTTGTTTTTTGGTATTTGAGGGTTATTAATATCGCTTATCAATAATAAGTAAGAAATAATATGAAATAAGACAAAAAAAAATTGATTAAACTTGAAAGGTTCTTAGTCTCAAAAGACGAAACTGCTCAAAAAATATTTTACTCGAAAAACACTTCTTTTTTGGTATTTGAGGGTTATTAATATCGCTTATCAATAATAAGTAAGAAAAAATATGAAATCGGACAAAATTTTTTTGATTAAACTGTAAAGGTTCTAAGTCTTAAAAGACAAAACTGCTCAAAAAATATTTAACTCACAAAACGCTTGTTTTTTGGTATTTGAGGGTTATTAATATCGCTTATCAATAATAAGTAAGTAATAATATAAAATCAGACAAAAAAAATTGACTAAACTTGAATCGTTCTTAGTCTAAATAGAGGAAAATGCGCAAAAAATATTTAACTCACAAAACACTTGTTTTTTTGTATTTGAGGGTAATTAATATCGCTTATCAATAATAAGTAAGAAAAAACATGAAATCAGAAAAAAAAAATTGATTAAACTTGAAAGGTTCTTAGTCCCAAAAGACGAAACTGCTCAAAAAATATTTAACTCACAAAACACTTGTTTTTTGGTATTTGAGGGTTATTAATATCGCTTATCAATAATAAGTAAGAAATAATATGAAATAAGACAAAAAAAAATTGATTAAACTTGAAAGGTTCTAAGTCCCAAAAGACGAAACTGCTCAAAAAATATTTAACTCGCAAAACACTTGTTTTTTTGGTATTTGAGGGTTATTAATATCGCTTATCAATAATAAGTAAGAAAAAATATGAAATCAGACAAAAAAAAATTGATTAAACTTGAAAGGTTCTAAGTCCCAAAAGACGAAACTGCTCAAAAAATATTTAACTCGCAAAACACTTGTTTTTTGGTATTTGAGGGTTATTAATATCGCTTATCAATAATAAGTAAGTAATAATATAAAATCAGACAAAAAAAATTGACTAAACTTGAATCGTTCTTAGTCTAAATAGAGGAAAATGCGCAAAAAATATTTAACTCACAAAACAGTTGTTTTTTTGTATTTGAGGGTTATTAATATCGCTTATTAATAATAAGTAAGAAAAAATATGAAATCAGAAAAAAAAAATTGATTAAACTTGAAAGGTTCTTAGTCCCAAAAGACGAAACTGCTCAAAAAATAATTAACTCACAAAACACTTGTTTTTTGGTATTTGAGGGTTATTAATATCGCTTATCAATAATAAGTAAGAAAAAATATGAAATCAGACAAAAAAAAATTTATTAAACTTGAAAGGTTCTTAGTCCCAAAAGACGAAACTGCTCAAAAAATATTTAACTCACAAAACACTTAATTTTTGGTATTTGAGGGTTATTAATATCGCTTATCAATAATAAGTAAGAAAAAATATGAAATCAGAAAAAAAAAATTGATTAAACTTGAAAGGTTCTTAGTCCCAAAAGACGAAACTGCTCAAAAAATAATTAACTCACAAAACACTTGTTTTTTGGTATTTGAGGGTTATTTATATCGCTTATCAATAATAAGTAAGAAAAAATATGAAATCAGACAAAAAAAATTTATTTAACTTGAATCGTTCTTAGTCTAAATAGAGGAAAATGCGCAAAAAATATTTAACTCACAAAACAGTTGTTTTTTTGTATTTGAGGGTTATTAATATCGCTTATTAATAATAAGTAAGAAAAAATATGAAATCAGAAAAAAAAAATTGATTAAACTTGAAAGGTTCTTAGTCCCAAAAGACGAAACTGCTCAAAAAATAATTAACTCACAAAACACTTGTTTTTTGGTATTTGAGGGTTATTAATATCGCTTATCAATAATAAGTAAGAAAAAATATGAAATCAGACAAAAAAAAATTTATTAAACTTGAAAGGTTCTTAGTCCCAAAAGACGAAACTGCTCAAAAAATATTTAACTCACAAAACACTTAATTTTTGGTATTTGAGGGTTATTAATATCGCTTATCAATAATAAGTAAGAAAAAATATGAAATCAGAAAAAAAAAATTGATTAAACTTGAAAGGTTCTTAGTCCCAAAAGACGAAACTGCTCAAAAAATAATTAACTCACAAAACACTTGTTTTTTGGTATTTGAGGGTTATTTATATCGCTTATCAATAATAAGTAAGAAAAAATATGAAATCAGACAAAAAAAATTTATTTAACTTGAAAGGTTCTTAGTCCCAAAAGACGAAACTGCTCAAAAAATTATTTAATTCACAAAACACTTGTTTTTTGGTATTTGAGGGTGATTTATATCGCTTATCAATAATAAGTAAGTAATAATATGAAATCAGACAAAAAAAAATTTGACTAAACTTGAAAGGTTCTTAGTCTCAATGGAGGAAAATGCGCAAAAAATATTTAACTCACAAAACACTTGTTTTTTGGTATTTGAGGGTTATAAATATCGCTTATCAATAATAAGTATAAATAATATGAAATAGGACAAAAAAAATTGATTAAACTTGAAAGGTTCTTAGTCCCAAAAGACGAAACTGCTCTAAAAATATTTAACTCACAAAACACTTGTTTTTTGGTATTTGAGGGTTATTAATATCGCTTATCAATAATAAGTAAGAAAAAATATGAAATCAGACAAAAAAAATTTTATTAAACTTGAAAGGTTCTTAGTCCCAAAAGACGAAACTGCTCAAAAAATTATTTAATTCACAAAAAACTTGTTTTTTGGTATTTGAGGGTGATTAATATCACTTATCAATAATAAGTAAGTAATATTATGAAATCAGACAAAAAAAAATTGTCTAAACTTGAAAGGTTCTAAGTCTCAATGGAGGAAAATGCGCAAAAAATATTTAACTCACAAAACACTTGTTTTTTGGTATTTGAGGGTTATTAATATCGCTTATCAATAATAAGTAAGAAAAAATATGAAATCAGACAAAAAAAATTTTATTAAACTTGAAAGGTTCTTAGTCCCAAAAGACGAAACTGCTCAAAAAATATTTAAGTCGCAAAACACTTGTTTTTTGGTATTCGAGGGTAATTAATATCGGTTATCAATAATAAGTAAGAAAAAATATGAAATCAGACAAAATTTTTTTGATTATACTTGAAAGGTTCTTAGTCTTTAAAGACAAAACTGCTCAAAAAATATTTAACTCACAAAACACTTGTTTTTTGGTATTTGAGGGTTATTTATATCGCTTATCAATAATAAGTAAGAAAAAATATGAAATCAGACAAAAAAAAATTGATTACACTTGAAAGGTTCTTAGTCCCATAAGACGAAACTGCTCAAAAAATATTTAACTCACAAAACGCTTGTTTTTTGGTATTTGAGGGGTATAAATATCGCTTTTCAATAATAAGTAAGTAATAATATTAAATCAGACAAAAAAAATTGACTTAACTTGAATCGTTCTTAGTCTCAATAGAGGAAAATGCGCAAAAAATATTTAACTCACAAAACACTTGTTTTTTTGTATTTGAGGGTAATTAATATCGCTTATCAATAATAAGTAAGAAAAAATATGAAATCAGACAAAAAAAAATTGATTACACTTGAAAGGTTCTTAGTCCCAAAAGACGAAACTGCTCAAAAAATATTTAACTCACAAAACGCTTGTTTTTTGGTATTTGAGGGGTATTAATATCGCTTATCAATAATAAGTAAGTAATAATATTAAATCAGACAAAAAAAATTGACTTAACTTGAATCGTTCTTAGTCTCAATAGAGGAAAATGCGCAAAAAATATTAAACTAACAAAACACTTGTTTTTTTGTATTTGAGGGTTATTAATATCGCTTATCAATAATAAGTAAGAAAAAATATGAAATCAGACAAAAAAAAATTGATTAAACTTGAAAGGTTCTAAGTCCCAAAGGACGAAACTGCTCAAAAAATATTTAACTCACAAAACACTTGTTTTTTGGTATTTGAGGGTTATTTATATCGCTTATCAATAATAAGTAAGAAAAAATATGAAATCAGACAAAAAAAAATTGATTAAACTTGAAAGGTTCTTAGTCCCAAAAGACGAAACTGCTCAAAAAATATTTAACTCACAAAACGCTTGTTTTTTGGTATTTGAGGGGTATTAATATCGCTTATCAATAATAAGTAAGTAATAATATTAAATCAGACAAAACAAAATTGACTACACTTGAATCGTTCTTAGTCTCAATAGAGGAAAATGCGCAAAAAATATTTAACTCACAAAACACTTGTTTTTTGGTATTTGAGGGTTATTTATATCGCTTATCAATAATAAGTAAGAAAAAATGTGAAATCAGAAAAAAAAAAATTGATTAAACTTGAAAGCTTCTTAGTCCCAAAAGACGAAACTGCTCAAAAAATAATTAACTCACAAAACACTTGTTTTTTGGTATTTGAGGGTTATTAATATCGCTTATCAATAATAAGTAAGAAAAAATATGAAATCAGACAAAAAAAATTGATTAAACTTGAAAGGTTCTTAGTCCCAAAAGACGAAACTTCTAAAAAAATATTTAACTCACAAAACACTTGTTTTTTGGTATTTGAGGGTTATTAATATCGCTTATCAATAATAAGTAAGAAATAATATGAAATAAGACAAAAAAAAATTGATTAAACTTGAAAGGTTCTTAGTCTCAAAAGACGAAACTGCTAAAAAAATATTTTACTCGCAAAACACTTCTTTTTTGGTATTTGAGGGTTATTAATATCGCTTATCAATAATAAGTAAGAAAAAATATGAAATCGGACAAAATTTTTTTGATTCAACTGTAAAGGTTCTTAGTCTTAAAAGACAAAACTGCTCAAAAAATATTTAACTCACAAAACACTTGTTTTTTGGTATTTGAGGGTTATTTATATCGCTTATCAATAATAAATAAGAAAAAATGTGAAATCAGACAAAAAAAAAATGATTTAACTTGAAAGGTTCTTAGTCCCAAAAGACGAAACTGCTCAAAAAATTATTTAATTCACAAAACACTTGTTTTTTGGTATTTGAGGGTGATTAATATCGCTTATCAATAATAAGTAAGTAATAATATGAAATCAGACAAAAAAAAATTGACTTAACTTGAAAGGTTCTTAGTCTCAATAGAGGAAAATGCGCAAAAAATATTTAACTCACAAAACACTTGTTTTTTGGTATTTGAGGGTTATTTATATTGCTTATCAATAATAAGTAAGAAAAAATATGAAATCAGACAAAAAAAAATTTATTAAACTTGAAAGGTTCTTAGTCCCAAAAGAAGAAACTGCTCAAAAAATATTTAACTCACAAAACACTTGTTTTTTGGTATTTGAGGATTATTAATATCGCTTATCAATAATAAGTAAGAAATAATATGAAATAGGCAAAAAAAAAATTGATTAAACTTGAAAAGTTCTTAGTCCCAAAAGACGAAACTGCTCAAAAAATATTTAACTCACAAAACACTTGTTTTTTTGTATTTGAGGGTTATTAATATCGCTTATCAATAATAAGTAAGAAAAAATATGAAATCAGACAAAAAAAATTGATTAAACTTGAAAGGTTCTTAGTCCCAAAGGACGAAACTGCTCAAAAAATATTTAACTCACAAAACACTTGTTTTTTGGTATTTGAGGGTTATTTATATCGCTTATCAATAATAAGTAAGAAAAAATATGAAATCAGACAAAAAAAATTGATTAAACTTGAAAGGTTCTTAGTCCCAAAAGACGAAACTGCTCAAAAAATATTTAACTCACAAAACGCTTGTTTTTTGGTATTTGAGGGGTATTAATATCGCTTATCAATAATAAGTAAGTAATAATATTAAATCAGACAAAAAAAATTGACTACACATGAATCGTTCTTAGTCTCAATAGAGGAAAATGCGCAAGAAATATTTAACTCACAAAACACTTGTTTTTTTGTATTTTAAGGGTAATTAATATCGCTTATCAATAATAAGTAAGAAAAAATATGAAATCAGACAAAAAAAAATTGATTACACTTGAAAGGTTCTTAGTCCCAAAAGACGAAACTGCTCAAAAAATATTTAACTCACAAAACGCTTGTTTTTTGGTATTTGAGGGGTATTAATATCGCTTATCAATAATAAGTAAGTAATAATATTAAATCAGACAAAAAAAATTGACTTAACTTGAATCGTTCTTAGTCTCAATAGAGGAAAATGCGCAAAAAATATTTAACTCACAAAACACTTGTTTTTTTGTATTTGAGGGTTATTTATATCGCTTATCAATAATAAGTAAGAAAAAATGTGAAATCAGACAAAAAAAAATTGATTAAACTTGAAAGGTTCTTAGTCCCAAAAGACGAAACTGCTCAAAAAATAATTAACTCACAAAACACTTGTTTTTTGGTATTTGAGGGTTATTAATATCGCTTATCAATAATAAGTAAGAAATAATATGAAATAAGACAAAAAAAAATTGATTAAACTTGAAAGGTTCTTAGTCCCAAAGGACGAAACTGCTCAAAAAATATTTAACTCACAAAACACTTGTTTTTTGGTATTTGAGGGTTATTTATATCGCTTATCAATAATAAGTAAGAAAAAATATGAAATCAGACAAAAAAAATTGATTAAACTTGAAAGGTTCTTAGTCCCAAAAGACGAAACTGCTCAAAAAATATTTAACTCACAAAACGCTTGTTTTTTGGTATTTGAGGGGTATTAATATCGCTTATCAATAATAAGTAAGTAATAATATTAAATCAGACAAAAAAAATTGACTACACATGAATCGTTCTTAGTCTCAATAGAGGAAAATGCGCAAGAAATATTTAACTCACAAAACACTTGTTTTTTTGTAATTGAGGGTAATTAATATCGCTTATCAATAATAAGTAAGAAAAAATATGAAATCAGACAAAAAAAAATTGATTACACTTGAAAGGTTCTTAGTCCCAAAAGACGAAACTGCTCAAAAAATATTTAACTCACAAAACGCTTGTTTTTTGGTATTTGAGGGGTATTAATATCGCTTATCAATAATAAGTAAGTAATAATATTAAATCAGACAAAAAAAATTGACTTAACTTGAATCGTTCTTAGTCTCAATAGAGGAAAATGCGCAAAAAATATTTAACTCACAAAACACTTGTTTTTTTGTATTTGAGGGTTATTTATATCGCTTATCAATAATAAGTAAGAAAAAATGTGAAATCAGACAAAAAAAAATTGATTACACTTGAAAGGTTCTTAGTCCCAAAAGACGAAACTGCTCAAAAAATAATTAACTCACAAAACACTTGTTTTTTGGTATTTGAGGGTTATTAATATCGCTTATCAATAATAAGTAAGAAATAATATGAAATAAGACAAAAAAAAATTGATTAAACTTGAAAGGTTCTTAGTCCCAAAAGACGAATCTGCTCAAAAAATAATTAACTCACAAAACACTTGTTTTTTGGTATTTGAGGGTTATTAATATCGCTTATCAATAATAAGTAAGAAATAATATGAAATAAGACAAAAAAAAATTGATTAAACTTGAAAGGTTCTTAGTCCCAAAGGACGAAACTGCTCAAAAAATATTTAACTCACAAAACACTTGTTTTTTGGTATTTGAGGGTTATTTATATCGCTTATCAATAATAAATAAGAAAAAATGTGAAATCAGACAAAAAAAAATTGATTTAACTTGAAAGGTTCTTAGTCCCAAAAGACGAAACTGCTCAAAAAATTATTTAATTCACAAAACACTTGTTTTTTGGTATTTGAGGGTGATTAATATCGCTTATCAATAATAAGTAAGTAATAATATGAAATCAGTCAAAAAAAAATTGACTAAACTTGAAAGGTTCTTAGTCTCAATAGAGGAAAATGCGCAAAAAATATTTAACTCACAAAACACTTGTTTTTTGGTATTTGAGGGTTATTTATATCGCTTATCAATAATAAGTAAGAAAAAATATGAAATCAGACAAAAAAAAATTTATTAAACTTGAAAGGTTCTTAGTCCCAAAAGACGAAACTGCTCAAAAAATATTTAACTCACAAAACACTTGTTTTTTGGTATTTGAGGGTTATTAATATCGCTTATCAATAATAAGTAAGAAATAATATGAAATAGGACAAAAAAAAAATTGATTAAACTTGAAAGGTTCTTAGTCCCAAAAGACGAAACTGCTCAAAAAATATTTAACTCACAAAACACTTGTTTTTTGGTATTTGAGGGTTATTAATATCGCTTATCAATAATAAGTAAGAAATAATATGAAATAAGACAAAAAAAAATTGATTAAACTTGAAAGGTTCTTAGTCTCAAAAGACGAAACTGCTCAAAAAATATTTTACTCGAAAAACACTTCTTTTTTGGTATTTGAGGGTTATTAATATCGCTTATCAATAATAAGTAAGAAAAAATATGAAATCGGACAAAATTTTTTTGATTAAACTGTAAAGGTTCTAAGTCTTAAAAGACAAAACTGCTCAAAAAATATTTAACTCACAAAACGCTTGTTTTTTGGTATTTGAGGGTTATTAATATCGCTTATCAATAATAAGTAAGTAATAATATAAAATCAGACAAAAAAAATTGACTAAACTTGAATCGTTCTTAGTCTAAATAGAGGAAAATGCGCAAAAAATATTTAACTCACAAAACACTTGTTTTTTTGTATTTGAGGGTAATTAATATCGCTTATCAATAATAAGTAAGAAAAAACATGAAATCAGAAAAAAAAAATTGATTAAACTTGAAAGGTTCTTAGTCCCAAAAGACGAAACTGCTCAAAAAATATTTAACTCACAAAACACTTGTTTTTTGGTATTTGAGGGTTATTAATATCGCTTATCAATAATAAGTAAGAAATAATATGAAATAAGACAAAAAAAAATTGATTAAACTTGAAAGGTTCTAAGTCCCAAAAGACGAAACTGCTCAAAAAATATTTAACTCGCAAAACACTTGTTTTTTTGGTATTTGAGGGTTATTAATATCGCTTATCAATAATAAGTAAGAAAAAATATGAAATCAGACAAAAAAAAATTGATTAAACTTGAAAGGTTCTAAGTCCCAAAAGACGAAACTGCTCAAAAAATATTTAACTCGCAAAACACTTGTTTTTTGGTATTTGAGGGTTATTAATATCGCTTATCAATAATAAGTAAGTAATAATATAAAATCAGACAAAAAAAATTGACTAAACTTGAATCGTTCTTAGTCTAAATAGAGGAAAATGCGCAAAAAATATTTAACTCACAAAACAGTTGTTTTTTTGTATTTGAGGGTTATTAATATCGCTTATTAATAATAAGTAAGAAAAAATATGAAATCAGAAAAAAAAAATTGATTAAACTTGAAAGGTTCTTAGTCCCAAAAGACGAAACTGCTCAAAAAATAATTAACTCACAAAACACTTGTTTTTTGGTATTTGAGGGTTATTAATATCGCTTATCAATAATAAGTAAGAAAAAATATGAAATCAGACAAAAAAAAATTTATTAAACTTGAAAGGTTCTTAGTCCCAAAAGACGAAACTGCTCAAAAAATATTTAACTCACAAAACACTTGTTTTTTGGTATTTGAGGGTTATTAATATCGCTTATCAATAATAAGTAAGAAAAAATATGAAATCAGACAAAAAAAATTTTATTAAACTTGAAAGGTTCTTAGTCCCAAAAGACGAAACTGCTCAAAAAATTATTTAATTCACAAAAAACTTGTTTTTTGGTATTTGAGGGTGATTAATATCACTTATCAATAATAAGTAAGTAATATTATGAAATCAGACAAAAAAAAATTGTCTAAACTTGAAAGGTTCTAAGTCTCAATGGAGGAAAATGCGCAAAAAATATTTAACTCACAAAACACTTGTTTTTTGGTATTTGAGGGTTATTAATATCGCTTATCAATAATAAGTAAGAAAAAATATGAAATCAGACAAAAAAAATTTTATTAAACTTGAAAGGTTCTTAGTCCCAAAAGACGAAACTGCTCAAAAAATATTTAAGTCGCAAAACACTTGTTTTTTGGTATTCGAGGGTAATTAATATCGGTTATCAATAATAAGTAAGAAAAAATATGAAATCAGACAAAATTTTTTTGATTATACTTGAAAGGTTCTTAGTCTTTAAAGACAAAACTGCTCAAAAAATATTTAACTCACAAAACACTTGTTTTTTGGTATTTGAGGGTTATTTATATCGCTTATCAATAATAAGTAAGAAAAAATATGAAATCAGACAAAAAAAAATTGATTACACTTGAAAGGTTCTTAGTCCCATAAGACGAAACTGCTCAAAAAATATTTAACTCACAAAACGCTTGTTTTTTGGTATTTGAGGGGTATAAATATCGCTTTTCAATAATAAGTAAGTAATAATATTAAATCAGACAAAAAAAATTGACTTAACTTGAATCGTTCTTAGTCTCAATAGAGGAAAATGCGCAAAAAATATTTAACTCACAAAACACTTGTTTTTTTGTATTTGAGGGTAATTAATATCGCTTATCAATAATAAGTAAGAAAAAATATGAAATCAGACAAAAAAAAATTGATTACACTTGAAAGGTTCTTAGTCCCAAAAGACGAAACTGCTCAAAAAATATTTAACTCACAAAACGCTTGTTTTTTGGTATTTGAGGGGTATTAATATCGCTTATCAATAATAAGTAAGTAATAATATTAAATCAGACAAAAAAAATTGACTTAACTTGAATCGTTCTTAGTCTCAATAGAGGAAAATGCGCAAAAAATATTAAACTAACAAAACACTTGTTTTTTTGTATTTGAGGGTTATTAATATCGCTTATCAATAATAAGTAAGAAAAAATATGAAATCAGACAAAAAAAAATTGATTAAACTTGAAAGGTTCTAAGTCCCAAAGGACGAAACTGCTCAAAAAATATTTAACTCACAAAACACTTGTTTTTTGGTATTTGAGGGTTATTTATATCGCTTATCAATAATAAGTAAGAAAAAATATGAAATCAGACAAAAAAAAATTGATTAAACTTGAAAGGTTCTTAGTCCCAAAAGACGAAACTGCTCAAAAAATATTTAACTCACAAAACGCTTGTTTTTTGGTATTTGAGGGGTATTAATATCGCTTATCAATAATAAGTAAGTAATAATATTAAATCAGACAAAACAAAATTGACTACACTTGAATCGTTCTTAGTCTCAATAGAGGAAAATGCGCAAAAAATATTTAACTCACAAAACACTTGTTTTTTGGTATTTGAGGGTTATTTATATCGCTTATCAATAATAAGTAAGAAAAAATGTGAAATCAGAAAAAAAAAAATTGATTAAACTTGAAAGCTTCTTAGTCCCAAAAGACGAAACTGCTCAAAAAATAATTAACTCACAAAACACTTGTTTTTTGGTATTTGAGGGTTATTAATATCGCTTATCAATAATAAGTAAGAAAAAATATGAAATCAGACAAAAAAAATTGATTAAACTTGAAAGGTTCTTAGTCCCAAAAGACGAAACTTCTAAAAAAATATTTAACTCACAAAACACTTGTTTTTTGGTATTTGAGGGTTATTAATATCGCTTATCAATAATAAGTAAGAAATAATATGAAATAAGACAAAAAAAAATTGATTAAACTTGAAAGGTTCTTAGTCTCAAAAGACGAAACTGCTAAAAAAATATTTTACTCGCAAAACACTTCTTTTTTGGTATTTGAGGGTTATTAATATCGCTTATCAATAATAAGTAAGAAAAAATATGAAATCGGACAAAATTTTTTTGATTCAACTGTAAAGGTTCTTAGTCTTAAAAGACAAAACTGCTCAAAAAATATTTAACTCACAAAACACTTGTTTTTTGGTATTTGAGGGTTATTTATATCGCTTATCAATAATAAATAAGAAAAAATGTGAAATCAGACAAAAAAAAAATGATTTAACTTGAAAGGTTCTTAGTCCCAAAAGACGAAACTGCTCAAAAAATTATTTAATTCACAAAACACTTGTTTTTTGGTATTTGAGGGTGATTAATATCGCTTATCAATAATAAGTAAGTAATAATATGAAATCAGACAAAAAAAAATTGACTTAACTTGAAAGGTTCTTAGTCTCAATAGAGGAAAATGCGCAAAAAATATTTAACTCACAAAACACTTGTTTTTTGGTATTTGAGGGTTATTTATATTGCTTATCAATAATAAGTAAGAAAAAATATGAAATCAGACAAAAAAAAATTTATTAAACTTGAAAGGTTCTTAGTCCCAAAAGAAGAAACTGCTCAAAAAATATTTAACTCACAAAACACTTGTTTTTTGGTATTTGAGGATTATTAATATCGCTTATCAATAATAAGTAAGAAATAATATGAAATAGGCAAAAAAAAAATTGATTAAACTTGAAAAGTTCTTAGTCCCAAAAGACGAAACTGCTCAAAAAATATTTAACTCACAAAACACTTGTTTTTTGGTATTTGAGGGTTATTAATATCGCTTATCAATAATAAGTAAGAAATAATATGAAATAAGACAAAAAAAAATTGATTAAACTTGAAAGGTTCTTAGTCTCAAAAGACGAAACTGCTCAAAAAATATTTTACTCGCAAAACACTTCTTTTTTGGTATTTGAGGGTTATTAATATCGCTTATCAATAATAAGTAAGAAAAAATATGAAATCGGACAAAATTTTTTTGATTAAACTGTAAAGGTTCTTAGTCTTAAAAGACAAAACTGCTCAAAAAATATTTAACTCACAAAACGATTGTTTTTTGGTATTTGAGGGTTATTTATATCGCTTATCAATAATAAGTAAGTAATAATATAAAATCAGACAAAAAAAATTGACTAAACTTGAATCGTTCTTAGTCTAAATAGAGGAAAATGCGCAAAAAATATTTAACTCACAAAACACTTGTTTTTTTGTATTTGAGGGTAATTAATATCGCTTATCAATAATAAGTAAGAAAAAATATGAAATCAGAAAAAAAAAATTGATTAAACTTGAAAGGTTCTTAGTCCCAAAAGACGAAACTGCTCAAAAAATAATTAACTCACAAAACACTTGTTTTTTGGTATTTGAGGGTTATTAATATCGCTTATCAATAATAAGTAAGAAAAAATATGAAATCAGACAAAAAAAAATTGATTAAACTTGAAAGGTTCTTAGTCTCAAAAGACGAAACTGCTCAAAAAATATTTAACTCACAAAACACTTGTTTTTTGGTATTTGAGGGTTATTAATATCGCTTATCAATAATAAGTAAGAAAAAATATGAAATCAGACAAATTTTTTTTGATTAAACTGTAAAGGTTCTTAGTCCCAAAAGACGTAACTGCTCAAAAAATATTTAACTCACAAAACACTTGTTTTTTGGTATTTGAGGGTTATTTATATCGCTTATCAATAATAAATAAGAAAAAATGTGAAATCAGACAAAAAAAAATTGATTAAACTTGAAAGGTTCTTAGTCCCAAAACACGAAACTGCTCAAAAAATATTTAACTCACAAAACACTTGTTTTTTGGTATTTGAGGGTTATTAATATCGCTTATCAATAATAAGTACGAAAAAATATGAAATCAGACAAAAATTTTTTGATTAAACTGTAAAGGTTCTTAGTCCCAAAAGACGTAACTGCTCAAAAAATATTCAACTCACAAAACACTTGTTTTTTGGTATTTGAGGGTTATTTATATCGCTTATCAATAATAAATAAGAAAAAATGTGAAATCAGACAAAAAAAATTTGATTAAACTTGAAAGGTTCTTAGTCCCAAAAGACGAAACTGCTCAAAAAATATTTAACTCACAAAATACTTGTTTTTTGGTATTTGAGGGTTATTTATATCGCTTATCAATAATAAATAAGAAAAAATGTGAAATCAGACAAAAAAAAATTGATTAAACTTGAAAGGTTCTTAGTCCCAAAAGACGAAACTGCTCAAAAAATATTTAACTCACAAAACACTTGTTTTTTGGTATTTGAGGGTTATTTATATCGCTTATCAATAATAAATAAGAAAAAATATGAAATCAGACAAAAAAAAATTTATTAAACTTGAAAGGTTCTTAGTCCCAAAAGACGAAACTGCTCAAAAAATTATTTAATTCACAAAAAACTTGTTTTTTGGTATTTGAGGGTGATTAATATCGCTTATCAATAATAAGTAAGTAATAATATGAAATCAGACAAAAAAAAATTGTCTAAACTTGAAAGGTTCTTAGTCCCAAAAGACGAAACTGCTCAAAAAATAATTAACTCACAAAACACTTGTTTTTTTGGTATTTGAGGGTAATTAATATCGCTTATCAATAATAAGTAAGAAATAATATGAAATAAGACAAAAAAAAATTGATAAAACTTGAAAGGTTCTTAGTCCCAAAAGACGAAACTGCTCAAAAAATATTTAAGTCGCAAAACACTTGTTTTTTGGTATTTGAGGGTTATTAATATCGGTTATCAATAATAAGTAAGAAAAAATATGAAATCAGACAAATTTTTTTTGATTATACTTGAAAGGTTCTTAGTCTTTAAAGACAAAACTGCTCAAAAAATATTTAACTCACAAAACACTTGTTTTTTGGTATTTGAGGGTTATTTATATCGCTTATCAATAATAAGTAAGAAAAAATATGAAATCAGACAAAAAAAAATTGTTTACACTTGAAAGGTTCTTAGTCCCATAAGACGAAACTGCTCAAAAAATATTTAACTCACAAAACGCTTGTTTTTTGGTATTTGAGGGGTATAAATATTGCTTATCAATAATAAGTAAGTAATAATATTAAATCAGAGACAAAAAATTGACTTAACTTGAATCGTTCTTAGTCTCAATAGAGGAAAATGCGCAAAAAATATTAAACTCACAAAACACTTGTTTTTTTGTATTTGAGGGTAATTAATATCGCTTATCAATAATAAGTAAGAAAAAATATGAAATCAGACAAAAAAAAATTGATTACACTTGAAAGGTTCTTAGTCCCAAAAGACGAAACTGCTCAAAAAATATTTAACTCACAAAACGCTTGTTTTTTGGTATTTGAGGGGTATTAATATCGCTTATCAATAATAAGTAAGTAATAATATTAAATCAGAAAAAAAAAATTGACTTAACTTGAATCGTTCTTAGTCTCAATAGAGGAAAATGCGCAAAAAATATTTAACTAACAAAACACTTGTTTTTTTTGTATTTGTGGGTTATTTATATCGCTTATCAATAATAAGTAAGAAAAAATATGAAATCAGACAAAAAAAAATTGATTAAACTTGAAAGGTTCTTAGTCCCAAAGGACGAAACTGCTCAAAAAATATTTAACTCACAAAACACTTGTTTTTTGGTATTTGAGGGTTATTTATATCGCTTATCAATAATAAGTAAGAAAAAATATGAAATCAGACAAAAAAAAATTGATTAAACTTGAAAGGTTCTTAGTCCCAAAAGACGAAACTGCTCAAAAAATATTTAACTCACAAAACGCTTGTTTTTTGGTATTTGAGGGGTATTAATATCGCTTATCAATAATAAGTAAGTAATAATATTAAATCAGACAAAACAAAATTGACTACACTTGAATCGTTCTTAGTCTCAATAGAGGAAAATGCGCAAAAAATATTTAACTCACAAAACACTTGTTTTTTGGTATTTGAGGGTTATTAATATCGCTTATCAATAATAAGTAAGAAAAAATGTGAAATCAGACAAAAAAAATTGATTAAACTTGAAAGCTTCTTAGTCCCAAAAGACGAAACTGCTCAAAAAATAATTAACTCACAAAACACTTGTTTTTTAATATTTGAGGGTTATTTATATCGCTTATCAATAATAAGTAAGAAAAAATATGAAATCAGACAAAAAAAATTGATTAAACTTGAAAGGTTCTTAGTCCCAAAAGACGAAACTGCTCAAAAAATATTTAACTCACAAAACACTTGTTTTTTGGTATTTGAGGGTTATTAATATCGCTTATCAATAATAAGTAAGAAATAATATGAAATAAGACAAAAAAAAATTGATTAAACTTGAAAGGTTCTTAGTCTCAAAAGACGAAACTGCTCAAAAAATATTTTACTCGCAAAACACTTCTTTTTTGGTATTTGAGGGTTATTAATATCGCTTATCAATAATAAGTAAGAAAAAATATGAAATCGGACAAAATTTTTTTGATTAAACTGTAAAGGTTCTTAGTCTTAAAAGACAAAACTGCTCAAAAAATATTTAACTCACAAAACGATTGTTTTTTGGTTTTTGAGGGTTATTTATATCGCTTATCAATAATAAGTAAGTAATAATATAAAATCAGACAAAAAAAATTGACTAAACTTGAATCGTTCTTAGTCTAAATAGAGGAAAATGCGCAAAAAATATTTAACTCACAAAACACTTGTTTTTTTGTATTTGAGGGTAATTAATATCGCTTATCAATAATAAGTAAGAAAAAATATGAAATCAGAAAAAAAAAATTGATTAAACTTGAAAGGTTCTTAGTCCCAAAAGACGAAACTGCTCAAAAAATAATTAACTCACAAAACACTTGTTTTTTGGTATTTGAGGGTTATTAATATCGCTTATCAATAATAAGTAAGAAAAAATATGAAATCAGACAAAAAAAAATTGATTAAACTTGAAAGGTTCTTAGTCCCAAAAGACGAAACTGCTCAAAAAATATTTAACTCACAAAACACTTGTTTTTTGGTATTTGAGGGTTATTAATATCGCTTATCAATAATAAGTAAGAAAAAATATGAAATCAGACAAATTTTTTTTGATTAAACTGTAAAGGTTCTAAGTCCCAAAAGACGTAACTGCTCAAAAAATATTTAACTCACAAAACACTTGTTTTTTGGTATTTGAGGGTTATTTATATCGCTTATCAATAATAAATAAGAAAAAATGTGAAATCAGACAAAAAAAAATTGATTAAACTTGAAAGGTTCTTAGTCCCAAAACACGAAACTGCTCAAAAAATATTTAACTCACAAAACACTTGTTTTTTGGTATTTGAGGGTTATTAATATCGCTTATCAATAATAAGTACGAAAAAATATGAAATCAGACAAAAATTTTTTGATTAAACTGTAAAGGTTCTTAGTCCCAAAAGACGTAACTGCTCAAAAAATATTCAACTCACAAAACACTTGTTTTTTGGTATTTGAGGGTTATTTATATCGCTTATCAATAATAAATAAGAAAAAATGTGAAATCAGACAAAAAAAATTTGATTAAACTTGAAAGGTTCTTAGTCCCAAAAGACGAAACTGCTCAAAAAATATTTAACTCACAAAACACTTGTTTTTTGGTATTTGAGGGTTATTTATATCGCTTATCAATAATAAATAAGATAAAATGTGAAATCAGACAAAAAAAAATTGATTAAACTTGAAAGGTTCTTAGTCCCAAAAGACGAAACTGCTCAAAAAATATTTAACTCACAAAACACTTGTTTTTTGGTATTTGAGGGTTATTTATATCGCTTATCAATAATAAATAAGAAAAAATATGAAATCAGACAAAAAAAAATTTATTAAACTTGAAAGGTTCTTAGTCCCAAAAGACGAAACTGCTCAAAAAATTATTTAATTCACAAAAAACTTGTTTTTTGGTATTTGAGGGTGATTAATATCGCTTATCAATAATAAGTAAGTAATAATATGAAATCAGACAAAAAAAAATTGTCTAAACTTGAAAGGTTCTAAGTCTCAATAGAGGAATATGCGCAAAAAATATTTAACTCACAAAACACTTGTTTTTTGGTATTTGAGGGTTATTAATATCGCTTATCAATAATAAGTAAGAAAAAATATGAAATCAGACAAAAAAAAATTTATTAAACTTGAAAGGTTCTTAGTCCCAAAAGACGAAACTGCTCAAAAAATAATTAACTCACAAAACACTTGTTTTTTTGGTATTTGAGGGTTATTAATATCGCTTATCAATAATAAGTAAGAAATAATATGAAATAAGACAAAAAAAAATTGATAAAACTTGAAAGGTTCTTAGTCCCAAAAGACGAAACTGCTCAAAAAATATTTAAGTCGCAAAACACTTGTTTTTTGGTATTTGAGGGTTATTAATATCGGTTATCAATAATAAGTAAGAAAAAATATGAAATCAGACAAATTTTTTTTGATTATACTTGAAAGGTTCTTAGTCTTTAAAGACAAAACTGCTCAAAAAATATTTAACTCACAAAACACTTGTTTTTTGGTATTTGAGGGTTATTTATATCGCTTATCAATAATAAGTAAGAAAAAATATGAAATCAGACAAAAAAAAATTGTTTACACTTGAAAGGTTCTTAGTCCCATAAGACGAAACTGCTCAAAAAATATTTAACTCACAAAACGCTTGTTTTTTGGTATTTGAGGGGTATAAATATTGCTTATCAATAATAAGTAAGTAATAATATTAAATCAGAGACAAAAAATTGACTTAACTTGAATCGTTCTTAGTCTCAATAGAGGAAAATGCGCAAAAAATATTAAACTCACAAAACACTTGTTTTTTTGTATTTGAGGGTAATTAATATCGCTTATCAATAATAAGTAAGAAAAAATATGAAATCAGACAAAAAAAAATTGATTACACTTGAAAGGTTCTTAGTCCCAAAAGACGAAACTGCTCAAAAAATATTTAACTCACAAAACGCTTGTTTTTTGGTATTTGAGGGGTATTAATATCGCTTATCAATAATAAGTAAGTAATAATATTAAATCAGAAAAAAAAAATTGACTTAACTTGAATCGTTCTTAGTCTCAATAGAGGAAAATGCGCAAAAAATATTTAACTAACAAAACACTTGTTTTTTTTGTATTTGTGGGTTATTTATATCGCTTATCAATAATAAGTAAGAAAAAATATGAAATCAGACAAAAAAAAATTGATTAAACTTGAAAGGTTCTTAGTCCCAAAGGACGAAACTGCTCAAAAAATATTTAACTCACAAAACACTTGTTTTTTGGTATTTGAGGGTTATTTATATCGCTTATCAATAATAAGTAAGAAAAAATATGAAATCAGACAAAAAAAAATTGATTAAACTTGAAAGGTTCTTAGTCCCAAAAGACGAAACTGCTCAAAAAATATTTAACTCACAAAACGCTTGTTTTTTGGTATTTGAGGGGTATTAATATCGCTTATCAATAATAAGTAAGTAATAATATTAAATCAGACAAAACAAAATTGACTACACTTGAATCGTTCTTAGTCTCAATAGAGGAAAATGCGCAAAAAATATTTAACTCACAAAACACTTGTTTTTTGGTATTTGAGGGTTATTTATATCGCTTATCAATAATAAGTAAGAAAAAATGTGAAATCAGACAAAAAAAATTGATTAAACTTGAAAGCTTCTTAGTCCCAAAAGACGAAACTGCTCAAAAAATAATTAACTCACAAAACACTTGTTTTTTAATATTTGAGGGTTATTTATATCGCTTATCAATAATAAGTAAGAAAAAATATGAAATCAGACAAAAAAAATTGATTAAACTTGAAAGGTTCTTAGTCCCAAAAGACGAAACTGCTCAAAAAATATTTAACTCACAAAACACTTGTTTTTTGGTATTTGAGGGTTATTTATATCGCTTATCAATAATAAGTAAGAAATAATATGAAATAAGACAAAAAAAAATTGATTAAACTTGAAAGGTTCTTAGTCTCAAAAGACGAAACTGCTCAAAAAATATTTTACTCGCAAAACACTTCTTTTTTGGTATTTGAGGGTTATTAATATCGCTTATCAATAATAAGTAAGAAAAAATATGAAATCGGACAAAATTTTTTTGATTCAACTGTAAAGGTTCTTAGTCTTAAAAGACAAAACTGCTCAAAAAATATTAAACTCACAAAACACTTGTTTTTTGGTATTTGAGGGTTATTTATATCGCTTATCAATAATAAATAAGAAAAAATGTGAAATCAGACAAAAAAAAATGATTTAACTTGAAAGGTTCTTAGTCCCAAAAGACGAAACTGCTCAAAAAATTATTTAATTCACAAAACACTTGTTTTTTGGTATTTGAGGGTGATTAATATCGCTTATCAATAATAAGTAAGTAATAATATGAAATCAGACAAAAAAAAATTGACTAAACTTGAAAGGTTCTTAGTCTCAATAGAGGAAAATGCGCAAAAAATATTTAACTCACAAAACACTTGTTTTTTGGTATTTGAGGGTTATTTATATCGCTTATCAATAATAAGTAAGAAAAAATATGAAATCAGACAAAAAAAAATTTATTAAACTTGAAAGGTTCTTAGTCCCAAAAGAAGAAACTGCTCAAAAAATATTTAACTCACAAAACACTTGTTTTTTGGTATTTGAGGGTTATTAATATCGCTTATCAATAATAAGTAAGAAAGAATATGAAATAAGACAAAAAAAAATTGATTAAACTTGAAAGGTTCTTAGTCTCAAAAGACGAAACTGCTCAAAAAATATTTTACTCGCAAAACACTTCTTTTTTGGTATTTGAGGGTTATTAATATCGCTTATCAATAAAAAGTAAGAAAAAATATGAAATCGGACAAAAATTTTTTGATTAAACTGTAAAGGTTCTTAGTCTTAAAAGACAAAACTCCTCAAAAAATATTTAACTCACAAAACGCTTGTTTTTTGGTATTTGAGGGTTATTTATATCGCTTATCAATAATAAATAAGAAAAAATGTGAAATCAGACAAAAAAAAATTGATTAAACTTGAAAGGTTCTTAGTCCCAAAAGACGAAACTGCTCAAAAAATATTTAACTCACAAAACACTTGTTTTTTGGTATTTGAGGGTTATTAATATCGCTTATCAATAATAAGTAA
Source organism: Odontocerum albicorne (assembly GCA_949825065.1). Taxonomy (NCBI): domain Eukaryota; kingdom Metazoa; phylum Arthropoda; class Insecta; order Trichoptera; family Odontoceridae; genus Odontocerum; species Odontocerum albicorne. Next base: position 4,340,728 of record OX463859.1, on the reverse strand, counting down.
GAAAAAATATGAAATCAGACAAAAATTTTTTGATTAAACTGTAAAGGTTCTTAGTCCCAAAAGACGTAACTGCTCAAAAAATATTCAACTCACAAAACACTTGTTTTTTGGTATTTGAGGGTTATTTATATCGCTTATCAATAATAAATAAGAAAAAATGTGAAATCAGACAAAAAAAAATTGATTAAACTTGAAAGGTTCTTAGTCCCAAAAGACGAAACTGCTCAAAAAATAATTAACTCACAAAACACTTGTTTTTTGGTATTTGAGGGTTATTAATATCGCTTATCAATAATAAGTAAGAAAAAATATGAAATCAGACAAAAAAAAATTTATTAAACTTGAAAGGTTCTTAGTCCCAAAAGACGAAACTGCTCAAAAAATATTTAACTCACAAAACACTTAATTTTTGGTATTTGAGGGTTATTAATATCGCCTATCAATAATAAGTAAGAAATAATATGAAATAAGACAAAAAAAATTGATTTAACTTGAAAGGTTCTGAGTCTCAAAAGACGAAACTGCTCAAAAAATATTTAACTCGCAAAACACTTCTTTTTTGGTATTTGAGGGTTATTAATATCGCTTATCAATAATAAGTAAGAAAAAATATGAAATCAGACAAATTTTTTTGATTAAACTGTAAAGGTTCTTAGTCTTAAAAGACAAAACTGCTCAAAAAATATTTAACTCACAAAACACTTGTTTTTTGGTATTTGAGAATTATGTATATCGCTTATCAATAATAAATAAGAAAAAATGTGAAATCAGACAAAAAAAATTGATTTAACTTGAAAGGTTATTAGTCCCAAAAGACGAAACTGCTCAAAAAATTATTTAATTCACAAAACACTTGTTTTTTGGTATTTGAGGGTTATTAATATCGCTTATCAATAATAAGTAAGTAATAATATGAAATCAGACAAAAAAAATTTGACTAAACTTGAAAGGTTCTTAGTCTCAATGGAGGAAAATGCGCAAAAAATATTTAACTCACAAAACACTTGTTTTTTGGTATTTGAGGGTTATTAATATCGCTTATCAATAATAAGTAAGAAATAATATGAAATAGGACAAAAAAAAATTGATTGAACTTGAAAGGTTCTTAGTCCCAAAAGACGAAACTGCTCAAAAAATATTTAACTCGCAAAACACTTGTTTTTTGGTATTTGAGGGTTATTAATATCGCTTATCAATAATAAGTAAGAAAAAATATGAAATCAGACAAAAATTTTTTGATTAAACTTGAAAGGTTCTTAGTCTTAAAAGACAAAACTGCTCAAAAAATATTTAACTCACAAAACACTTGTTTTTTGGTATTTGAGGGTTATTTATATCGCTTATCAATAATAAGTAAGAAAAAATATGAAATCAGAAAAAAAAAATTGATAACACTTGAAAGGTTCTTAGTCCCAAAAGACGAAACTGCTCAAAAAATATTTAACTCACAAAACGCTTGTTTTTTGGTATTTGAGGGTTATTAATATCGCTTATCAATAATAAGTAAGTAATAATATAAAATCAGACAAAAAAATTGACTAAACTTGAATCGTTCTTAGTCTAAATAGAGGAAAATGCGCAAAAAATATTTAACTCACAAAACACTTGTTTTTTTGTATTTGAGGGTAATTAATATCGCTTATCAATAATAAGTAAGAAAAAATATGAAATCAGAAAAAAAAAATTGATTAAACTTGAAAGGTTTTTAGTCCCAAAAGACGAAACTGCTCAAAAAATAATTAACTCACAAAACACTTGTTTTTTGGTTTTTGAGGGTTATTAATATCGCTTATCAATAATAAGTAAGAAAAAATATGAAATCAGACAAAAAAAAATTGATTAAACTTGAAAGGTTCTTAGTCCCAAAAGACGAAACTGCTCAAAAAATATTTAACTCACAAAACACTTGTTTTTTGGTATTTGAGGGTTATTAATATCGCTTATCAATAATAAGTAAGAAAAAATATGAAATCAGACAAAATTTTTTTGATTAAACTGTAAAGGTTCTTAGTCCCAAAATACGTAACTGCTCAAAAAATATTTAACTCACAAAACACTTGTTTTTTGGTATTTGAGGGTTATTTATATCGCTTATCAATAATAAATAAGAAAAAATGTGAAATCAGACAAAAAAAAATTGATTAAACTTTAAAGGTTCTTAGTCCCAAAAGACGAAACTGCTCAAAAAAATTATTTAATTCACAAAACACTTGTTTTTTGGTATTTGAGGGTGATTAATATCGCTTATCAATAATAAGTAAGAAAAAATATGAAATCAGACAAAAAAAAATTTATTAAACTTGAAAGGTTCTTAGTCCCAAAAGACGAAACTGCTCAAAAAATATTTAACTCACAAAACACTTGTTTTTTGGTATTTGAGGGTTATTAATATCGCTTATCAATAATAAGTAAGAAATAATATGAAATAAGACAAAAAAAAATTGATAAAACTTGAAAGGTTCTAAGTCCCAAAAGACGAAACTGCTCAAAAAATATTTAAGTCGCAAAACACTTGTTTTTTGGTATTTGAGGGTTATTAATATCGGTTATCAATAATAAGTAAGAAAAAATATGAAATCAGACAAAATTTTTTTGATTATACTTGAAAGGTTCTTAGTCTTTAAAGACAAAACTGCTCAAAAAATATTTAACTCACAAAACACTTGTTTTTTGGTATTTGAGGGTTATTTATATCGCTTATCAATAATAAGTAAGGGAAAATATGAAATCAGACAAAAAAAAATTGATTACACTTGAAAGGTTCTTAGTCCCATAAGACGAAACTGCTCAAAAAATATTTAACTCACAAAACGCTTGTTTTTTGGTATTTGAGGGGTATTAATATCGCTTATCAATAATAAGTAAGTAATAATATTAAATCAGACAAAAAAATTGACTTAACTTGTATCGTTCTTAGTCTCAATAGAGGAAAATGCGCAAAAAATATTTAACTCACAAAACACTTGTTTTTTTGTATTTGAGGGTAATTAATATCGCTTATCAATAATAAGTAAGAAAAAATATGAAATCAGACAAAAAAAAATTGATTACACTTGGAAGGTTCTTAGTCCCAAAAGACGAAACTGCTCAAAAAATATTTAACTCACAAAACGCTTGTTTTTTGGTATTTGAGGGGTATTAATATCGCTTATCAATAATAAGTAAGAAAAAATATGAAATCAGACAAAAAAAATTGACTTAACTTGAATCGTTCTTAGTCTCAATAGAGGAAAATGCGCAAAAAATATTTAACTCACAAAACACTTGTTTTTTTTGTATTTGAGGGTTATTAATATCGCTTATCAATAATAAGTAAGAAAAAATATGAAATCAGACAAAAAAAAATTGATTACACTTGAAAGGTTCTTAGTCCCAAAAGACGAAACTGCTCAAAAAATATTTAACTCACAAAACGCTTGTTTTTTGGTATTTGAGGGTTATTAATATCGCTTATCAATAATAAGTAAGTAATAATATAAAATCAGACAAAAAAAATTGACTAAACTTGAATCGTTCTTAGTCTTAATAGAGGAAAATGCGCAAAAAATATTTAACTCACAAAACACTTGTTTTTTTGTATTTGAGGGTAATTAATATCGCTTATCAATAATAAGTAAGAAAAAATATGAAATCAGAAAAAAAAAATTGATTAAACTTGAAAGGTTCTTAGTCCCAAAAGACGAAACTGCTCAAAAAATAATTAACTCACAAAACACTTGTTTTTTGGTTTTTGAGGGTTATTAATATCGCTTATCAATAATAAGTAAGAAAAAATATGAAATCAGACAAAAAAAAATTGATTAAACTTGAAAGGTTCTTAGTCCCAAAAGACGAAACTGCTCAAAAAATATTTAACTCACAAAACACTTGTTTTTTGGTATTTGAGGGTTATTAATATCGCTTATCAATAATAAGTAAGAAAAAATATGAAATCAGACAAAATTTTTTTGATTAAACTGTAAAGGTTCTTAGTCCCAAAATACGTAACTGCTCAAAAAATATTTAACTCACAAAACACTTGTTTTTTGGTATTTGAGGGTTATTTATATCGCTTATCAATAATAAATAAGAAAAAATGTGAAATCAGACAAAAAAAAGTTGATTTAACTTGAAAGGTTCTTAGTCCCAAAAGACGAAACTGCTCAAAAAATTATTTAATTCACAAAACACTTGTTTTTTGGTATTTGAGGGTGATTAATATCGCTTATCAATAATAAGTAAGTAATAATATGAAATCAGTCAAAAAAAAATTGACTAAACTTGAAAGGTTCTTAGTCTCAATAGAGGAAAATGCGCAAAAAATATTTAACTCACAAAACACTTGTTTTTTGGTATTTGAGGGTTATTTATATCGCTTATCAATAATAAGTAAGAAAAAATATGAAATCAGACAAAAAAAAAATTATTAAACTTGAAAGGTTCTTAGTCCCAAAAGACGAAACTGCTCAAAAAATATTTAACTCACAAAACACTTGTTTTTTGGTATTTGAGGGTTATTAATATCGCTTATCAATAATAAGTAAGAAATAATACGAAATAGGACAAAAAAAAAATTGATTTAACTTGAAAGGTTCTTAGTCCCAAAAGACGAAACTGCTCAAAAAATAATTAACTCACAAAACACTTGTTTTTTGGTATTTGAGGGTTATTAATATCGCTTATCAATAATAAGTAAGAAATAATATGAAATAAGACAAAAAAAAATTGATTAAACTTGAAAGGTTCTTAGTCTCAAAAGACGAAACTGCTCAAAAAATATTTTACTCGCAAAACACTTCTTTTTTGGTATTTGAGGGTTATTAATATCGCTTATCAATTATAAGTAAGAAAAAATATGAAATCGGACAAAATTTTTTTGATTAAACTGTAAAGGTTCTAAGTCTTAAAAGACAAAACTGCTCAAAAAATATTTAACTCACAAAACGCTTGTTTTTTGGTATTTGAGGGTTATTTATATCGCTTATCAATAATAAGTAAGTAATAATATAAAATCAGACAAAAAAAATTGACTAAACTTGAATCGTTCTTAGTCTAAATAGAGGAAAATGCGCAAAAAATATTTAACTCACAAAACACTTGTTTTTTTGTATTTGAGGGTAATTAATATCGCTTATCAATAATAAGTAAGAAAAAATATGAAATCAGAAAAAAAAAAATTGATTAAACTTGAAAGGTTCTTAGTCCCAAAAGACGAAACTGCTCAAAAAATATTTAACTCACAAAACACTTGTTTTTTGGTATTTGAGGGTTATTAATATCGCTTATCAATAATAAGTAAGAAATAATATGAAATAAGACAAAAAAAAATTGATTAAACTTGAAAGGTTCTAAGTCCCAAAAGACGAAACTGCTCAAAAAATATTAAACTCACAAAACACTTGTTTTTTGGTATTTGGGGGTTATTAATATCGCTTATCAATAGTAAGTAAGAAATAATATGAAATCAGACAAAAAAAAATTGACTAAACTTGAAAGGTTCTTAGTCTCAATAGAGGAAAATGCGCAAAAAATATTTAACTCACAAAACACTTGTTTTTTGGTATTTGAGGGTTATTTATATCGCTTATCAATAATAAGTAAGAAAAAATATGAAATCAGACAAAAAAAAATTTATTAAACTTGAAAGGTTCTTAGTCCCAAAAGACGAAACTGCTCAAAAAATATTTAACTCACAAAACACTTGTTTTTTGGTATTTGAGGGTTATTAATATCGCTTATCAATAATAAGTAAGAAATAATACGAAATAGGACAAAAAAAAAATTGATTTAACTTGAAAGGTTCTTAGTCCCAAAAGACGAAACTGCTCAAAAAATAATTAACTCACAAAACACTTGTTTTTTGGTATTTGAGGGTTATTAATATCGCTTATCAATAATAAGTAAGAAATAATATGAAATAAGACAAAAAAAAATTGATTAAACTTGAAAGGTTCTAAGTCCCAAAAGACGAAACTGCTCAAAAAATATTTAACTCGCAAAACACTTGTTTTTTGGTATTTGAGGGTTATTTATATCGCTTATCAATAATAAGTAAGAAAAAATATGAAATCAGACAAAAATTTTTTGATTAAACTTGAAAGGTTCTAAGTCTTAAAAGACAAAACTGCTCAAAAAATATTTAACTCACAAAACGCTTGTTTTTTGGTATTTGAGGGTTATTTATATCGCTTATCAATAATAAGTAAGTAATAATATAAAATCAGACAAAAAAAATTGACTAAACTTGAATCGTTCTTAGTCTAAATAGAGGAAAATGCGCAAAAAATATTTAACTCACAAAACACTTGTTTTTTTGTATTTGAGGGTAATTAATATCGCTTATCAATAATAAGTAAGAAAAAATATGAAATCAGAAAAAAAAAATTGATTAAACTTGAAAGGTTCTTAGTCCCAAAAGACGAAACTGCTCAAAAAATATTTAACTCACAAAACACTTGTTTTTTGGTATTTGAGGGTTATTAATATCGCTTATCAATAATAAGTAAGAAATAATATGAAATAAGACAAAAAAAAATTGATTAAACTTGAAAGGTTCTAAGTCCCAAAAGACGAAACTGCTCAAAAAATATTTAAGTCGCAAAACACTTGTTTTTTGGTATTTGAGGGTTATTAATATCGGTTATCAATAATAAGTAAGAAAAAATATGAAATCAGACAAAATTTTTTTGATTATACTTGAAAGGTTCTTAGTCTTTAAAGACAAAACTGCTCAAAAAATATTTAACTCACAAAACACTTGTTTTTTGGTATTTGAGGGTTATTTATATCGCTTATCAATAATAAGTAAGGGAAAATATGAAATCAGACAAAAAAAATTGATTACACTTGAAAGGTTCTTAGTCCCATAAGACGAAACTGCTCAAAAAATATTTAACTCACAAAACGCTTGTTTTTTGGTATTTGAGGGGTATTAATATCGCTTATCAATAATAAGTAAGTAATAATATTAAATCAGACAAAAAAATTGACTTAACTTGTATCGTTCTTAGTCTCAATAGAGGAAAATGCGCAAAAAATATTTAACTCACAAAACACTTGTTTCTTTGTATTTGAGGGTAATTAATATCGCTTATCAATAATAAGTAAGAAAAAATATGAAATCAGACAAAAAAAAATTGATTACACTTGAAAGGTTCTTAGTCCCAAAAGACGAAACTGCTCAAAAAATATTTAACTCACAAAACGCTTGTTTTTTGGTATTTGAGGGGTATTAATATCGCTTATCAATAATAAGTAAGTAATAATATTAAATCAGACAAAAAAAATTGACTACACATGAATCGTTCTTAGTCTCAATAGAGGAAAATGCGCAAGAAATATTTAACTCACAAAACACTTGTTTTTTTGTATTTGAGGGTAATTAATATCGCTTATCAATAATAAGTAAGAAAAAATATGAAATCAGACAAAAAAAAATTGATTACACTTGAAAGGTTCTTAGTCCCAAAAGACGAAACTGCTCAAAAAATATTTAACTCACAAAACGCTTGTTTTTTGGTATTTGAGGGGTATTAATATCGCTTATCAATAATAAGTAAGTAATAATATTAAATCAGACAAAAAAAATTGACTTAACTTGAATCGTTCTTAGTCTCAATAGAGGAAAATGTGCAAAAAATATTTAACTCACAAAACACTTGTTTTTTTGTATTTGAGGGTTATTTATATCGCTTATCAATAATAAGTAAGAAAAAATGTGAAATCAGACAAAAAAAAAATGATTAAACTTGAAAGGTTCTTAGTCCCAAAAGACGAAACTGCTCAAAAAATAATTAACTCACAAAACACTTGTTTTTTGGTATTTGAGGGTTATTAATATCGCTTATCAATAATAAGTAAGAAATAATATGAAATAAGACATAAAAAAATTGATTAAACTTGAAAGGTTCTTAGTCTCAAAAGACGAAACTGCTCAAAAAAAATTTTACTCGCAAAACACTTCTTTTTTGGTATTTGAGGGTTATTAATATCGCTTATCAATAATAAGTAAGAAAAAATATGAAATCGGACAAAATTTTTTTGATTAAACTGTAAAGGTTCTTAGTCTTAAAAGACAAAACTGCTCAAAAAATATTTAACTCACAAAACACTTGTTTTTTGGTATTTGAGGGTTATTTATATCGCTTATCAATAATAAATAAGAAAAAATGTGAAATCAGACAAAAAAAAATTGATTTAACTTGAAAGGTTCTTAGTCCCAAAAGACGAAACTGCTCAAAAAATTATTTAATTCACAAAACACTTGTTTTTTGGTATTTGAGGGTGATTAATATCGCTTATCAATAATAAGTAAGTAATAATATGAAATCAGTCAAAAAAAAATTGACTAAACTTGAAAGGTTCTTAGTCTCAATAGAGGAAAATGCGCAAAAAATATTTAACTCACAAAACACTTGTTTTTTGGTATTTGAGGGTTATTTATATCGCTTATCAATAATAAGTAAGAAAAAATATGAAATCAGACAAAAAAAAATTTATTAAACTTGAAAGGTTCTTAGTCCCAAAAGACGAAACTGCTCAAAAAATATTTAACTCACAAAACACTTGTTTTTTGGTATTTGAGGGTTATTAATATCGCTTATCAATAATAAGTAAGAAATAATATGAAATAGGACAAAAAAAAAATTGATTAAACTTGAAAGGTTCTTAGTCCCAAAAGACGAAACTGCTCTAAAAATATTTAACTCACAAAACACTTGTTTTTTGGTATTTGAGGGTTATTAATATCGCTTATCAATAATAAGTAAGAAATAATATGAAATAAGACAAAAAAAAATTGATTAAACTTGAAAGGTTCTTAGTCTCAAAAGACGAAACTGCTCAAAAAATATTTTACTCGCAAAACACTTCTTTTTTGGTATTTGAGGGTTATTAATATCGCTTATCAATTATAAGTAAGAAAAAATATGAAATCGGACAAAATTTTTTTGATTAAACTGTAAAGGTTCTAAGTCTTAAAAGACAAAACTGCTCAAAAAATATTTAACTCACAAAACGCTTGTTTTTTGGTATTTGAGGGTTATTTATATCGCTTATCAATAATAAGTAAGAAATAATATGAAATAGGACAAAAAAAAAATTGATTTAACTTGAAAGGTTCTTAGTCCCAAAAGACGAAACTGCTCAAAAAATTATTTAATTCACAAAACACTTGTTTTTTGGTATTTGAGGGTGATTAATATCGCTTATCAATAATAAGTAAGTAATAATATGAAATCAGTCAAAAAAAAATTGACTAAACTTGAAAGGTTCTTAGTCTCAATAGAGAAAAATGCGCAAAAAATATTTAACTCACAAAACACTTGTTTTTTGGTATTTGAGGGTTATTTATATCGCTTATCAATAATAAGTAAGAAAAAATATGAAATCAGACAAAAAAAAATTTATTAAACTTGAAAGGTTCTTAGTCCCAAAAGACGAAACTGCTCAAAAAATATTTAACTCACAAAACACTTGTTTTTTGGTATTTGAGGGTTATTAATATCGCTTATCAATAATAAGTAAGAAATAATATGAAATAGGACAAAAAAAAAATTGATTAAACTTGAAAGGTTCTTAGTCCCAAAAGACGAAACTGCTCAAAAAATATTTAACTCACAAAACACTTGTTTTTTGGTATTTGAGGGTTATTAATATCGCTTATCAATAATAAGTAAGAAATAATATGAAATAAGACAAAAAAAAATTGATTAAACTTGAAAGGTTCTTAGTCTCAAAAGACGAAACTGCTCAAAAAATATTTTACTCGCAAAACACTTCTTTTTTGGTATTTGAGGGTTATTAATATCGCTTATCAATTATAAGTAAGAAAAAATATGAAATCGGACAAAATTTTTTTGATTAAACTGTAAAGGTTCTAAGTCTTAAAAGACAAAACTGCTCAAAAAATATTTAACTCACAAAACGCTTGTTTTTTGGTATTTGAGGGTTATTTATATCGCTTATCAATAATAAGTAAGTAATAATATAAAATCAGACAAAAAAAATTGACTAAACTTGAATCGTTCTTAGTCTAAATAGAGGAAAATGCGCAAAAAATATTTAACTCACAAAACACTTGTTTTTTTGTATTTGAGGGTAATTAATATCGCTTATCAATAATAAGTAAGAAAAAATATGAAATCAGAAAAAAAAAAATTGATTAAACTTGAAAGGTTCTTAGTCCCAAAAGACGTAACTGCTCAAAAAATATTTAACTCACAAAACACTTGTTTTTTGGTATTTGAGGGTTATTAATATCGCTTATCAATAATAAGTAAGAAATAATATGAAATAAGACAAAAAAAAATTGATTTAACTTGAAAGGTTCTTAGTCCCAAAAGACGAAACTGCTCAAAAAATATTTAACTCACAAAACACTTGTTTTTTGGTATTTGAGGGTTATTAATATCGCTTATCAATAATAAGTAAGAAATAATATGAAATAAGACAAAAAAAAATTGATTAAACTTGAAAGGTTCTAAGTCCCAAAAGACGAAACTGCTCAAAAAATATTAAACTCGCAAAACACTTGTTTTTTGGTATTTGAGGGTTATTAATATCGCTTATCAATAATAAGTAAGAAAAAATATGAAATCAGACAAAAAATTTTTGATTAAACTTGAAAGGTTCTTAGTCTTAAAAGACAAAACTGCTCAAAAAATATTTAACTCACAAAACGCTTGTTTTTTGGTATTTGAGGGTTATTTATATCGCTTATCAATAATAAGTAAGTAATAATATAAAATCAGACAAAAAAAATTGACTAAACTTGAATCGTTCTTAGTCTAAATAGAGGAAAATGCGCAAAAAATATTTAACTCACAAAACACTTGTTTTTTTGTATTTGAGGGTAATTAATATCGCTTATCAATAATAAGTAAGAAAAAATATGAAATCAGAAAAAAAAAATTGATTAAACTTGAAAGGTTCTTAGTCCCAAAAGACGAAACTGCTCAAAAAATATTTAACTCACAAAACACTTGTTTTTTGGTATTTGAGGGTTATTAATATCGCTTATCAATAATAAGTAAGAAATAATATGAAATAAGACAAAAAAAAATTGATTAAACTTGAAAGGTTCTTAGTCTCAAAAGACGAAACTGCTCAAAAAATATTTTACTCGCAAAACACTTCTTTTTTGGTATTTGAGGGTTATTAATATCGCTTATCAATTATAAGTAAGAAAAAATATGAAATCGGAAAAAAATTTTTTGATTAAACTGTAAAGGTTCTAAGTCTTAAAAGACAAAACTGCTCAAAAAATATTTAACTCACAAAACGCTTGTTTTTGGGTATTTGAGGGTTATTTATATCGCTTATCAATAATAAGTAAGTAATAATATAAAATCAGACAAAAAAAATTGACTAAACTTGAATCGTTCTTAGTCTAAATAGAGGAAAATGCGCAAAAAATATTTAACTCACAAAACACTTGTTTTTTTGTATTTGAGGGTAATTAATATCGCTTATCAATAATAAGTAAGAAAAAATATGAAATCAGAAAAAAAAAATTGATTAAACTTGAAAGGTTCTTAGTCCCAAAAGACGAAACTGCTCAAAAAATATTTAACTCACAAAACACTTGTTTTTTGGTATTTGAGGGTTATTAATATCGCTTATCAATAATAAGTAAGAAATAATATGAAATAAGACAAAAAAAAATTGATTAAACTTGAAAGGTTCTAAGTCCCAAAAGAAGAAAATGCTCAAAAAATATTTAACTCGCAAAACACTTGTTTTTTGGTATTTGAGGGTTATTAATATCGCTTATCAATAATAAGTAAGAAAAAATATGAAATCAGACAAAAAAAAATTGATTAAACTTGAAAGGTTCTTAGTCCCAAAAGACGAAACTGCTCAAAAAATATTTAACTCACAAAACACTTGTTTTTTGGTATTTGAGGGTTATTAATATCGCTTATCAATAATAAGTAAGAAATAATATGAAATAAGACAAAAAAAAATTGATTAAACTTGAAAGGTTCTAAGTCCCAAAAGACGAAACTGCTCAAAAAATATTTAACTCGCAAAACACTTGTTTTTTGGTATTTGAGGGTTATTAATATCGCTTATCAATAATAAGTAAGAAAAAATATGAAATCAGACAAAAATTTTTTGATTAAACTTGAAAGGTTCTTAGTCTTAAAAGACAAAACTGCTCAAAAAATATTTAACTCACAAAACACTTGTTTTTTGGTATTTGAGGGTTATTAATATCGCTTATCAATAATAAGTAAGAAAAAATATGAAATCAGAAAAAAAAAATTGATAACACTTGAAAGGTTCTTAGTCCCAAAAGACGTAACTGCTCAAAAAATATTTAACTCACAAAACGCTTGTTTTTTGGTATTTGAGGGTTATTAATATCGCTTATCAATAATAAGTAAGTAATAATATAAAATCAGACAAAAAAAATTGACTAAACTTGAATCGTTCTTAGTCTAAATAGAGGAAAATGCGCAAAAAATATTTAACTCACAAAACAGTTGTTTTTTTGTATTTGAGGGTTATTAATATCGCTTATTAATAATAAGTAAGAAAAAATATGAAATCAGAAAAAAAAATTGATTAAACTTGAAAGGTTCTTAGTCCCAAAAGACGAAACTGCTCAAAAAATAATTAACTCACAAAACACTTGTTTTTTGGTATTTGAGGGTTATTTATATCGCTTATCAATAATAAGTAAGAAAAAATATGAAATCAGACAAAAAAAAATTTATTAAACTTGAAAGGTTCTTAGTCCCAAAAGACGAAACTGCTCAAAAAATATTTAACTCACAAAACACTTAATTTTTGGTATTTGAGGGTTATTAATATCGCTTATCAATAATAAGTAAGAAATAATATGAAATAAGACAAAAAAAAATTGATTTAACTTGAAAGGTTCTTAGTCTCAAAAGACGAAACTGCTCAAAAAATATTTAACTCGCAAAACACTTCTTTTTTGGTATTTGAGGGTTATTAATATCGCTTATCAATAATAAGTAAGAAAAAATATGAAATCAGACAAATTTTTTTTGATTAAACTGTAAAGGTTCTTAGTCTTAAAAGACAAAACTGCTCAAAAAATATTTCACTCACAAAACACTTGCTTTTTGGTATTTGAGAATTATGTATATCGCTTATCAATAATAAATAAGAAAAAATGTGAAATCAGACAAAAAAAATTGATTTAACTTGAAAGGTTCTTAGTCCCAAAAGACGAAACTGCTCAAAAAATTATTTAATTCACAAAACACTTGTTTTTTGGTATTTGAGGGTGATTAATATCGCTTATCAATAATAAGTAAGTAATAATATGAAATCAGACAAAAAAAATTTGACTAAACTTGAAAGGTTCTTAGTCTCAATGGAGGAAAATGCGCAAAAAATATTTAACTCACAAAACACTTGTTTTTTGGTATTTGAGGGTTATTAATATCGCTTATCAATAATAAGTAAGAAATAATATGAAATAGGACTAAAAAAAAATTGATTGAACTTGAAAGGTTCTTAGTCCCAAAAGACGAAACTGCTCAAAAAATATTTAACTCGCAAAACACTTGTTTTTTGGTATTTGAGGGTTATTAATATCGCTTATCAATAATAAGTAAGAAAAAATATGAAATCAGACAAAAATTTTTTGATTAAACTTGAAAGGTTCTTAGTCTTAAAAGACAAAACTGCTCAAAAAAATATTTAACTCACAAAACACTTGTTTTTTTGCGTATTTGAGGGTTATTTATATCGCTTATCAATAATAAGTAAGAAAAAATATGAAATCAGAAAAAAAAAATTGATAACACTTGAAAGGTTCTTAGTCCCAAAAGACGAAACTGCTCAAAAAATATTTAACTCACAAAACGCTTGTTTTTTGGTATTTGAGGGTTATTAATATCGCTTATCAATAATAAGTAAGTAATAATATAAAATCAGACAAAAAAAATTGACTTAACTTGAATCGTTCTTAGTCTAAATAGAGGAAAATGCGCAAAAAATATTTAACTCACAAAACACTTGTTTTTTTGTATTTGAGGGTAATTAATATCGCTTATCAATAATAAGTAAGAAAAAATATGAAATCAGAAAAAAAAAATTGATTAAACTTGAAAGGTTCTTAGTCCCAAAAGACGAAACTGCTCAAAAAATAATTAACTCACAAAACACTTGTTTTTTGGTTTTTGAGGGTTATTAATATCGCTTATCAATAATAAGTAAGAAAAAATATGAAATCAGACAAAAAAAAATTGATTAAACTTGAAAGGTTCTTAGTCCCAAAAGACGAAACTGCTCAAAAAATATTTAACTCACAAAACACTTGTTTTTTGGTATTTGAGGGTTATTAATATCGCTTATCAATAATAAGTAAGAAAAAAATATGAAATCAGACAAAAATTTTTTGATTAAACTGTAAAGGTTCTTAGTCCCAAAATACGTAACTGCTCAAAAAATATTTAACTCACAAAACACTTGTTTTTTGGTATTTGAGGGTTATTTATATCGCTTATCAATAATAAATAAGAAAAAATGTGAAATCAGACAAAAAAAATTTGATTAAACTTGAAAGGTTCTTAGTCCCAAAAGACGAAACTGCTCAAAAAATATTTAACTCACAAAACACTTGTTTTTTGGTATTTGAGGGTTATTTATATCGCTTATCAATAATAAATAAGAAAAAATGTGAAATCAGACAAAAAAAAATTGATTAAACTTTTAAGGTTCTTAGTCCCAAAAGACGAAACTGCTCAAAAAAATTATTTTAATTCACAAAACACTTGTTTTTTGGTATTTGAGGGTGATTAATATCGCTTATCAATAATAAGTAAGAAAAAATATGAAATCAGACAAAAAAAAATTTATTAAACTTGAAAGGTTCTTAGTCCCAAAAGACGAAACTGCTCAAAAAATATTTAAACTCACAAAACACTTGTTTTTTGGTATTTGAGGGTTATTAATATCGCTTATCAATAATAAGTTAGAAATAATATGAAATAAGACAAAAAAAAATTGATAAAACTTGAAAGGTTCTAAGTCCAAAAGACGAAACTGCTCAAAAAATATTTAAGTCGCAAAACACTTGTTTTTTGGTATTTGAGGGTTATTAATATCGGTTATCAATAATAAGTAAGAAAAAATATGAAATCAGACAAAATTTTTTTGATTATACTTGAAAGGTTCTTAGTCTTTAAAGACAAAACTGCTCAAAAAATATTTAACTCACAAAACACATGTTTTTTGGTATTTGAGGGTTATTTATATCGCTTATCAATAATAAGTAAGGGAAAATATGAAATCAGACAAAAAAAAATTGATTACACTTGAAAGGTTCTTAGTCCCATAAGACGAAACTGCTCAAAAAAATATTTAACTCACAAAACGCTTGTTTTTTGGTATTTGAGGGGTATTAATATCGCTTATCAATAATAAGTAAGTAATAATAGTAAATCAGACAAAAAAAATTGACTTAACTTGAATCGTTCTTAGTCTCAATAGAGGAAAATGCGCAAAAAATATTTAACTCACAAAACACTTGTTTTTTTGTATTTGAGGGTAATTAATATCGCTTATCAATAATAAGTAAGAAAAAATATGAAATCAGACAAAAAAAAATTGATTACACTTGAAAGGTTCTTAGTCCCAAAAGACGAAACTGCTCAAAAAATATTTAACTCACAAAACGCTTGTTTTTTGGTATTTGAGGGGTATTAATATCGCTTATCAATAATAAGTAAGTAATAATATTAAATCAGACAAAAAAAATTGACTTAACTTGAATCGTTCTTAGTCTCAATAGAGGAAAATGCGCAAAAAATATTTAACTCACAAAACAGTTGTTTTTTTTGTATTTGAGGGTTATTTATATCGCTTATCAATAATAAGTAAGAAAAAATATGAAATCAGACAAAAAAAATTGATTAAACTTGAAAGGTTCTTAGTTCCAAAGGACGAAACTGCTCAAAAAATATTTAACTCACAAAAACACTTGTTTTTTGGTATTTGAGGGTTATTTATATCGCTTATCAATAATAAGTAAGAAAAAATATGAAATCAGACAAAAAAAATTGATTAAACTTGAAAGGTTCTTAGTCCCAAAAGACGAAACTGCTCAAAAAATATTTAACTCACAAAACGCTTGTTTTTTGGTATTTGAGGGGTATTAATATCGCTTATCAATAATAAGTAAGTAATTATATTAAATCAGACAAAAAAAATTGACTACACATGAATCAATCTTAGTCTCAATAGAGGAAAATGCGCAAGAAATATTTAACTCACAAAACACTTGTTTTTTTGTATTTGAGGGTAATTAATATCGCTTATCAATAATAAGTAAGAAAAAATATGAAATCAGACAAAAAAAAATTGATTACACTTGAAAGGTTCTTAGTCCCAAAAGACGAAACTGCTCAAAAAATATTTAACTCACAAAACGCTTGTTTTTTGGTATTTGAGGGGTATTAATATCGCTTATCAATAATAAGTAAGTAATAATATTAAATCAGACAAAAAAAATTGACTACACTTGAATCGTTCTTAGTCTCAATAGAGGAAAATGCGCAAAAAATATTTAACTCACAAAACACTTGTTTTTTTTGTATTTGAGGGTTATTTATATCGCTTATCAATAATAAGTAAGAAAAAATGTGAAATCAGACAAAAAAAAATTGATTAAACTTGAAAGGTTCTTAGTCCCAAAAGACGAAACTGCTCAAAAAATAATTAACTCACAAAACACTTGTTTTTTGGTATTTGAGGGTTATTAATATCGCTTATCAATAATAAGTAAGAAATAATATGAAATAAGACAAAAAAAAATTGATAAAACTTGAAAGGTTCTTAGTCTCAAAAGACGAAACTGCTCAAAAAAAATTTTACTCGCAAAACACTTCTTTTTTGGTATTTGAGGGTAATTAATATCGCTTATCAATAATAAGTAAGAAAAAATATGAAATCGGACAAAATTTTTTTGATTAAACTGTAAAGGTTCTTAGTCTTAAAAGACAAAACTGCTCAAAAAATATTTAACTCACAAAACACTTGTTTTTTGGTATTTGAGGGTTATTTATATCGCTTATCAATAATAAATAAGAAAAAATGTGAAATCAGACAAAAAAAAATTGATTTAACTTGAAAGGTTCTTAGTCCCAAAAGACGAAACTGCTCAAAAAATTATTTAATTCACAAAACACTTGTTTTTTGGTATTTGAGGGTGATTAATATCGCTTATCAATAATAAGTAAGTAATAATATGAAATCAGTCAAAAAAAAATTGACTAAACTTGAAAGGTTCTTAGTCTCAATAGAGGAAAATGCGCAAAAAATATTTAACTCACAAAACACTTGTTTTTTGGTATTTGAGGGTTATTTATATCGCTTATCAATAATAAGTAAGAAAAAATATGAAATCAGACAAAAAAAAATTTATTAAACTTGAAAGGTTCTTAGTCCCAAAAGACGAAACTGCTCAAAAAATATTTAACTCACAAAACGCTTGTTTTTTGGTATTTGAGGGGTATTAATATCGCTTATCAATAATAAGTAAGTAATAATATTAAATCAGACAAAAAAATTGACTTAACTTGTATCGTTCTTAGTCTCAATAGAGGAAAATGCGCAAAAAATATTTAACTCACAAAACACTTGTTTTTTTGTATTTGAGGGTAATTAATATCGCTTATCAATAATAAGTAAGAAAAAATATGAAATCAGACAAAAAAAAATTGATTACACTTGAAAGGTTCTTAGTCCCAAAAGACGAAACTGCTCAAAAAATATTTAACTCACAAAACGCTTGTTTTTTGGTATTTGAGGGGTATTAATATCGCTTATCAATAATAAGTAAGTAATAATATTAAATCAGACAAAAAAAATTGACTTAACTTGAATCGTTCTTAGTCTCAATAGAGGAAAATGCGCAAAAAATATTTAACTCACAAAACACTTGTTTTTTTGTATTTGAGGGTTATTAATATCGCTTATCAATAATAAGTAAGAAAAAATATGAAATCAGACAAAAAAAATTGATTAAACTTGAAAGGTTCTTAGTCCCAAAGGACGAAACTGCTCAAAAAATATTTAACTCACAAAACACTTGTTTTTTGGTATTTGAGGGTTATTTATATCGCTTATCAATAATAAGTAAGAAAAAATATGAAATCAGACAAAAAAAATTGATTAAACTTGAAAGGTTCTTAGTCCCAAAAGACGAAACTGCTCAAAAAATATTTAACTCACAAAACGCTTGTTTTTTGGTATTTGAGGGGTATTAATATCGCTTATCAATAATAAGTAAGTAATAATATTAAATCAGACAAAAAAAATTGACTACACATGAATCGTTCTTAGTCTCAATAGAGGAAAATGCGCAAGAAATATTTAACTCACAAAACACTTGTTTTTTTGTATTTGAGGGTAATTAATATCGCTTATCAATAATAAGTAAGAAAAAATATGAAATCAGACAAAAAAAATTGATTACACTTGAAAGGTTCTTAGTCCCAAAAGACGAAACTGCTCAAAAAATATTTAACTCACAAAACGCTTGTTTTTTGGTATTTGAGGGGTATTAATATCGCTTATCAATAATAAGTAAGTAATAATATTAAATCAGACAAAAAAAATTGACTTAACTTGAATCGTTCTTAGTCTCAATAGAGGAAAATGCGCAAAAAATATTTAACTCACAAAACACTTGTTTTTTTGTATTTGAGGGTTATTTATATCGCTTATCAATAATAAGTAAGAAAAAATGTGAAATCAGACAAAAAAAAATTGATTAAACTTGAAAGGTTCTTAGTCCCAAAAGACGAAACTGCTCAAAAAATAATTAACTCACAAAACACTTGTTTTTTGGTATTTGAGGGTTATTAATATCGCTTATCAATAATAAGTAAGAAATAATATGAAATAAGACAAAAAAAAATTGATTAAACTTGAAAGGTTCTTAGTCTCAAAAGACGAAACTGCTCAAAAAAAATTTTACTCGCAAAACACTTCTTTTTTGGTATTTGAGGGTTATTAATATCGCTTATCAATAATAAGTAAGAAAAAATATGAAATCGGACAAAATTTTTTTGATTAAACTGTAAAGGTTCTTAGTCTTAAAAGACAAAACTGCTCAAAAAATATTTAACTCACAAAACACTTGTTTTTTGGTATTTGAGGGTTATTAATATCGCTTATCAATAATAAGTAAGAAAAAATATGAAATCAGAAAAAAAAAATTGATAACACTTGAAAGGTTCTTAGTCCCAAAAGACGTAACTGCTCAAAAAATATTTAACTCACAAAACGCTTGTTTTTTGGTATTTGAGGGTTATTAATATCGCTTATCAATAATAAGTAAGTAATAATATAAAATCAGACAAAAAAAATTGACTAAACTTGAATCGTTCTTAGTCTAAATAGAGGAAAATGCGCAAAAAATATTTAACTCACAAAACAGTTGTTTTTTTGTATTTGAGGGTTATTAATATCGCTTATTAATAATAAATAAGAAAAAATGTGAAATCAGACAAAAAAAAATTGATTTAACTTGAAAGGTTCTTAGTCCCAAAAGACGAAACTGCTCAAAAAATTATTTAATTCACAAAACACTTGTTTTTTGGTATTTGAGGGTGATTAATATCGCTTATCAATAATAAGTAAGTAATAATATGAAATCAGTCAAAAAAAAATTGACTAAACTTGAAAGGTTCTTAGTCTCAATAGAGGAAAATGCGCAAAAAATATTTAACTCACAAAACACTTGTTTTTTTGTATTTGAGGGTAATGAATATCGCTTATCAATAATAAGTAAGAAAAAATATGAAATCAGAAAAAAAAAATTGATTAAACTTGAAAGGTTCTTAGTCCCAAAAGACGAAACTGCTCAAAAAATATTTAACTCACAAAACACTTGTTTTTTGGTATTTGAGGGTTATTAATATCGCTTATCAATAATAAGTAAGAAATAATATGAAATAGGTCAAAAAAAAAATTGATTAAACTTGAAAGGTTCTTAGTCCCAAAAGACGAAACTGCTCAAAAAATATTTAACTCACAAAACACTTGTTTTTTGGTATTTGAGGGTTATTAATATCGCTTATCAATAATAAGTAAGAAATAATATGAAATAAGACAAAAAAAAATTGATTAAACTTGAAAGGTTCTTAGTCTCAAAAGACGAAACTGCTCAAAAAATATTTTACTCGCAAAACACTTCTTTTTTGGTATTTGAGGGTTATTAATATCGCTTATCAATTATAAGTAAGAAAAAATATGAAATCGGAAAAAAATTTTTTGATTAAACTGTAAAGGTTCTAAGTCTTAAAAGACAAAACTGCTCAAAAAATATTTAACTCACAAAACGCTTGTTTTTTGGTATTTGAGGGTTATTTATATCGCTTATCAATAATAAGTAAGTAATAATATAAAATCAGACAAAAAAAATTGACTAAACTTGAATCGTTCTTAGTCTAAATAGAGGAAAATGCGCAAAAAATATTTAACTCACAAAACACTTGTTTTTTTGTATTTGAGGGTAATTAATATCGCTTATCAATAATAAGTAAGAAAAAATATGAAATCAGAAAAAAAAAATTGATTAAACTTGAAAGGTTCTTAGTCCCAAAAGACGAAACTGCTCAAAAAATATTTAACTCACAAAACACTTGTTTTTTGGTATTTGAGGGTTATTAATATCGCTTATCAATAATAAGTAAGAAATAATATGAAATAAGACAAAAAAAAATTGATTAAACTTGAAAGGTTCTAAGTCCCAAAAGACGAAACTGCTCAAAAAATATTTAACTCGCAAAACACTTGTTTTTTGGTATTTGAGGGTAATTAATATCGCTTATCAATAATAAGTAAGAAAAAATATGAAATCAGACAAAAAAAAATTGATTAAACTTGAAAGGTTCTTAGTCCCAAAAGACGAAACTGCTCAAAAAATATTTAACTCACAAAACACTTGTTTTTTGGTATTTGAGGGTTATTAATATCGCTTATCAATAATAAGTAAGAAATAATATGAAATAAGACAAAAAAAATTGATTAAACTTGAAAGGTTCTAAGTCCCAAAAGACGAAACTGCTCAAAAAATATTTAACTCGCAAAACACTTGTTTTTTGGTATTTGAGGGTTATTAATATCGCTTATCAATAATAAGTAAGAAAAAATATGAAATCAGACAAAAATTTTTTGATTAAACTTGAAAGGTTCTTAGTCTTAAAAGACAAAACTGCTCAAAAAATATTTAACTCACAAAACACTTGTTTTTTGGTATTTGAGGGTTATTAATATCGCTTATCAATAATAAGTAAGAAAAAATATGAAATCAGAAAAAAAAAATTGATAACACTTGAAAGGTTCTTAGTCCCAAAAGACGTAACTGCTCAAAAAATATTTAACTCACAAAACGCTTGTTTTTTGGTATTTGAGGGTTATTAATATCGCTTATCAATAATAAGTAAGTAATAATATAAAATCAGACAAAAAAAATTGACTAAACTTGAATCGTTCTTAGTCTAAATAGAGGAAAATGCGCAAAAAATATTTAACTCACAAAACAGTTGTTTTTTTGTATTTGAGGGTTATTAATATCGCTTATTAATAATAAGTCAGAAAAAATATGAAATCAGAAAAAAAAAATTGATTAAACTTGAAAGGTTCTTAGTCCCAAAAGACGAAACTGCTCAAAAAATAATTAACTCACAAAACACTTGTTTTTTGGTATTTGAGGGTTATTAATATCGCTTATCAATAATAAGTAAGAAAAAATATGAAATCAGACAAAAAAAAATTTATTAAACTTGAAAGGTTCTTAGTCCCAAAAGACGAAACTGCTCAAAAAATATTTAACTCGCAAAACACTTCTTTTTTGGTATTTGAGGGTTATTAATATCGCTTATCAATAATAAGTAAGAAAAAATATGAAATCAGACAAATTTTTTTTGATTAAACTGTAAAGGTTCTTAGTCTTAAAAGACAAAACTGCTCAAAAAATATTTAACTCACAAAACACTTGTTTTTTGGTATTTGAGAATTATGTATATCGCTTATCAATAATAAATAAGAAAAAATGTGAAATCAGACAAAAAAAATTGATTTAACTTGAAAGGTTCTTAGTCCCAAAAGACGAAACTGCTCAAAAAATTATTTAATTCACAAAACACTTGTTTTTTGGTATTTGAGGGTGATTAATATCGCTTATCAATAATAAGTAAGTAATAATATGAAATCAGACAAAAAAAATTTGACTAAACTTGAAAGGTTCTTAGTCTCAATGGAGGAAAATGCGCAAAAAATATTTAACTCACAAAACACTTGTTTTTTGGTATTTGAGGGTTATTTATATCGCTTATCAATAATAAGTAAGAAATAATATGAAATAGGACAAAAAAAAATTGATTGAACTTGAAAGGTTCTTAGTCCCAAAAGACGAAACTGCTCAAAAAATATTTAACTCGCAAAACACTTGTTTTTTGGTATTTGAGGGTTATTAATATCGCTTATCAATAATAAGTAAGAAAAAATATGAAATCAGACAAAAATTTTTTGATTAAACTTGAAAGGTTCTTAGTCTTAAAAGACAAAACTGCTCAAAAAATATTTAACTCACAAAACACTTGTTTTTTGGTATTTGAGGGTTATTTATATCGCTTATCAATAATAAGTAAGAAAAAATATGAAATCAGAAAAAAAAAATTGATAACACTTGAAAGGTTCTTAGTCCCAAAAGACGAAACTGCTCAAAAAATATTTAACTCACAAAACGCTTGTTTTTTGGTATTTGAGGGTTATTAATATCGCTTATCAATAATAAGTAAGTAATAATATAAAATCAGACAAAAAAAATTGACTAAACTTGAATCGTTCTTAGTCTTAATAGAGGAAAATGCGCAAAAAATATTTAACTCACAAAACACTTGTTTTTTTGTATTTGAGGGTAATTAATATCGCTTATCAATAATAAGTAAGAAAAAATATGAAATCAGAAAAAAAAAATTGATTAAACTTGAAAGGTTCTTAGTCCCAAAAGACGAAACTGCTCAAAAAATAATTAACTCACAAAACACTTGTTTTTTGGTTTTTGAGGGTTATTAATATCGCTTATCAATAATAAGTAAGAAAAAATATGAAATCAGACAAAAAAAAATTGATTAAACTTGAAAGGTTCTTAGTCCCAAAAGACGAAACTGCTCAAAAAATATTTAACTCACAAAACACTTGTTTTTTGGTATTTGAGGGTTATTAATATCGCTTATCAATAATAAGTAAGAAAAAATATGAAATCAGACAAAAATTTTTTGATTAAACTGTAAAGGTTCTTAGTCCCAAAATACGTAACTGCTCAAAAAATATTTAACTCACAAAACACTTGTTTTTTGGTATTTGAGGGTTATTTATATCGCTTATCAATAATAAATAAGAAAAAATGTGAAATCAGACAAAAAAAATTTGATTAAACTTGAAAGGTTCTTAGTCCCAAAAGACGAAACTGCTCAAAAAATATTTAACTCACAAAACACTTGTTTTTTGGTATTTGAGGGTTATTTATATCGCTTATCAATAATAAATAAGAAAAAATGTGAAATCAGACAAAAAAAAATTGATTAAACTTTAAAGGTTCTTAGTCCCAAAAGACGAAACTGCTCAAAAAAATTATTTAATTCACAAAACACTTGTTTTTTGGTATTTGAGGGTGATTAATATCGCTTATCAATAATAAGTAAGAAAAAATATGAAATCAGACAAAAAAAAATTTATTAAACTTGAAAGGTTCTAAGTCCCAAAAGACGAAACTGCTCAAAAAATATTTAACTCACAAAACACTTAATTTTTGGTATTTGAGGGTTATTAATATCGCTTATCAATAATAAGTAAGAAATAATATGAAATAAGACAAAAAAAATTGATTTAACTTGAAAGGTTCTTAGTCTCAAAAGACGAAACTGCTCAAAAAATATTTAACTCGCAAAACACTTCTTTTTTGGTATTTGAGGGTTATTAATATCGCTTATCAATAATAAGTAAGAAAAAATATGAAATCAGACAAATTTTTTTTGATTAAACTGTAAAGGTTCTTAGTCTTAAAAGACAAAACTGCTCAAAAAATATTTAACTCACAAAACACTTGTTTTTTGGTATTTGAGAATTATGTATATCGCTTATCAAAAATAAATAAGAAAAAATGTGAAATCAGACAAAAAAAATTGATTTAACTTGAAAGGTTCTTAGTCCCAAAAGACGAAACTGCTCAAAAAATTATTTAATTCACAAAACACTTGTTTTTTGGTATTTGAGGGTGATTAATATCGCTTATCAATAATAAGTAAGTAATAATATGAAATCAGACAAAAAAAATTTGACTAAACTTGAAAGGTTCTTAGTCTCAATGGAGGAAAATGCGCAAAAAATATTTAACTCACAAAACACTTGTTTTTTGGTATTTGAGGGTTATTAATATCGCTTATCAATAATAAGTAAGAAATAATATGAAATAGGACAAAAAAAAATTGATTGAACTTGAAAGGTTCTTAGTCCCAAAAGACGAAACTGCTCAAAAAATATTTAACTCGCAAAACACTTGTTTTTTGGTATTTGAGGGTTATTAATATCGCTTATCAATAATAAGTAAGAAAAAATATGAAATCAGACAAAAATTTTTTGATTAAACTTGAAAGGTTCTTAGTCTTAAAAGACAAAACTGCTCAAAAAATATTTAACTCACAAAACACTTGTTTTTTGGTATTTGAGGGTTATTTATATCGCTTATCAATAATAAGTAAGAAAAAATATGAAATCAGAAAAAAAAAATTGATAACACTTGAAAGGTTCTTAGTCCCAAAAGACGAAACTGCTCAAAAAATATTTAACTCACAAAACGCTTGTTTTTTGGTATTTGAGGGTTATTAATATCGCTTATCAATAATAAGTAAGTAATAATATAAAATCAGACAAAAAAAATTGACTAAACTTGAATCGTTCTTAGTCTAAATAGAGGAAAATGCGCAAAAAATATTTAACTCACAAAACACTTGTTTTTTTGTATTTGAGGGTAATTAATATCGCTTATCAATAATAAGTTAGAAAAAATATGAAATCAGAAAAAAAAAATTGATTAAACTTGAAAGGTTCTTAGTCCCAAAAGACGAAACTGCTCAAAAAATAATTAACTCACAAAACACTTGTTTTTTGGTTTTTGAGGGTTATTAATATCGCTTATCAATAATAAGTAAGAAAAAATATGAAATCAGACAAAAAAAAATTGATTAAACTTGAAAGGTTCTTAGTCCCAAAAGACGAAACTGCTCAAAAAATATTTAACTCACAAAACACTTGTTTTTTGGTATTTGAGGGTTATTAATATCGCTTATCAATAATAAGTAAGAAAAAATATGAAATTAGACAAAAATTTTTTGATTAAACTGTAAAGGTTCTTAGTCCCAAAATACGTAACTGCTCAAAAAATATTTAACTCACAAAACACTTGTTTTTTGGTATTTGAGGGTTATTTATATCGCTTATCAATAATAAATAAGAAAAAATGTGAAATCAGACAAAAAAAATTTGATTAAACTTGAAAGGTTCTTAGTCCCAAAAGACGAAACTGCTCAAAAAATATTTAACTCACAAAACACTTGTTTTTTGGTATTTGAGGGTTATTTATATCGCTTATCAATAATAAATAAGAAAAAATGTGAAATCAGACAAAAAAAAATTGATTAAACTTTAAAGGTTCTTAGTCCCAAAAGACGAAACTGCTCAAAAAAATTATTTAATTCACAAAACACTTGTTTTTTGGTATTTGAGGGTGATTAATATCGCTTATCAATAATAAGTAAGAAAAAATATGAAATCAGACAAAAAAAAAATTATTAAACTTGAAAGGTTCTTAGTCCCAAAAGACGAAACTGCTCAAAAAATATTTAACTCACAAAACACTTGTTTTTTGGTATTTGAGGGTTATTAATATCGCTTATCAATAATAAGTTAGAAATAATATGAAATAAGACAAAAAAAAATTGATAAAACTTGAAAGATTCTAAGTCCCAAAAGACGAAACTGCTCAAAAAATATTTAAGTCGCAAAACACTTGTTTTTTGGTATTTGAGGGTGATTAATATCGCTTATCAATAATAAGTAAGAAAAAATATGAAATCAGACAAAAAAAAAATTATTAAACTTGAAAGGTTCTTAGTCCCAAAAGACGAAACTTCTCAAAAAATATTTAACTCACAAAACACTTGTTTTTTGGTATTTGAGGGTTATTTATATCGCTTATCAATAATAAGTAAGGGAAAATATGAAATCAGACAAAAAAAAATTGATTACACTTGAAAGGTTCTTAGTCCCATAAGACGAAACTGCTCAAAAAATATTTAACTCACAAAACGCTTGTTTTTTGGTATTTGAGGGGTATTAATATCGCTTATCAATAATAAGTAAGTAATAATATTAAATCAGACAAAAAAATTGACTTAACTTGAATCGTTCTTAGTCTCAATAGAGGAAAATGCGCAAAAAATATTTAACTCACAAAACACTTGTTTTTTTTGTATTTGAGGGTAATTAATATCGCTTATCAATAATAAGTAAGAAAAAATATGAAATCAGACAAAAAAAAATTGATTACACTTGAAAGGTTCTTAGTCCCAAAAGACGAAACTGCTCAAAAAATATTTAACTCACAAAACGCTTGTTTTTTGGTATTTGAGGGGTATTAATATCGCTTATCAATAATAAGTAAGTAATAATATTAAATCAGACAAAAAAAATTTACTTAACTTGAATCGTTCTTAGTCTCAATAGAGGAAAATGCGCAAAAAATATTTAACTCACAAAACACTTGTTTTTTTGTATTTGAGGGTTATTAATATCGCTTATCAATAATAAGTAAGAAAAAATATGAAATCAGACAAAAAAAATTGATTAAACTTGAAAGGTTCTTAGTCCCAAAGGACGAAACTGCTCAAAAAATATTTCACTCACAAAACACTTGTTTTTTGGTATTTGAGGGTTATTTATATCGCTTATCAATAATAAGTAAGAAAAAATATGAAATCAGACAAAAAAAATTGATTAAACTTGAAAGGTTCTTAGTCCCAAAAGACGAAACTGCTCAAAAAATATTTAACTCACAAAACGCTTGTTTTTTGGTATTTGAGGGGTATTAATATCGCTTATCAATAATAAGTAAGTAATAATATTAAATCAGACAAAAAAAATTGACTACACATGAATCGTTCTTAGTCTCAATAGAGGAAAATGCGCAAGAAATATTTAACTCACAAAACACTTGTTTTTTTGTATTTGAGGGTAATTAATATCGCTTATCAATAATAAGTAAGAAAAAATATGAAATCAGACAAAAAAAAATTGATTACACTTGAAAGGTTCTTAGTCCCAAAAGACGAAACTGCTCAAAAAATATTTAACTCACAAAACGCTTGTTTTTTGGTATTTGAGGGGTATTAATATCGCTTATCAATAATAAGTAAGTAATAATATTAAATCAGACAAAAAAAAATTGACTTAACTTGAATCGTTCTTAGTCTCAATAGAGGAAAATGCGCAAAAAATATTTAACTCACAAAACACTTGTTTTTTTGTATTTGAGGGTTATTTATATCGCTTATCAATAATAAGTAAGAAAAAATGTGAAATCAGACAAAAAAAAATTGATTAAACTTGAAAGGTTCTTAGTCCCAAAAGACGAAACTGCTCAAAAAATAATTAACTCACAAAACACTTGTTTTTTGGTATTTGAGGGTTATTAATATCGCTTATCAATAATAAGTAAGAAATAATATGAAATAAGACAAAAAAAAATTGATTAAACTTGAAAGGTTCTTAGTCTCAAAAGACGAAACTGCTCAAAAAAAAATTTTACTCGCAAAACACTTCTTTTTTGGTATTTGAGGGTTATTAATATCGCTTATCAATAATAAGTAAGAAAAAATATGAAATCGGACAAAATTTTTTTGATTAAACTGTAAAGGTTCTTAGTCTTAAAAGACAAAACTGCTCAAAAAATATTTAACTCACAAAACACTTGTTTTTTGGTATTTGAGGGTTATTTATATCGCTTATCAATAATAAATAAGAAAAAATGTGAAATCAGACAAAAAAAAATTGATTTAACTTGAAAGGTTCTTAGTCCCAAAAGACGAAACTGCTCAAAAAATTATTTAATTCACAAAACACTTGTTTTTTGGTATTTGAGGGTGATTAATATCGCTTATCAATAATAAGTAAGTAATAATATGAAATCAGTCAAAAAAAAATTGACTAAACTTGAAAGGTTCTTAGTCTCAATAGAGGAAAATGCGCAAAAAATATTTAACTCACAAAACACTTGTTTTTTGGTATTTGAGGGTTATTTATATCGCTTATCAATAATAAGTAAGAAAAAATATGAAATCAGACAAAAAAAAATTTATTAAACTTGAAAGGTTCTTAGTCCCAAAAGACGAAACTGCTCAAAAAATATTTAACTCACAAAACACTTGTTTTTTGGTATTTGAGGGTTATTAATATCGCTTATCAATAATAAGTAAGAAATAATATGAAATAGGACAAAAAAAAAATTGATTAAACTTGAAAGGTTCTTAGTCCCAAAAGACGAAACTGCTCAAAAAATATTTAACTCACAAAACACTTGTTTTTTGGTATTTGAGGGTTATTAATATTGCTTATCAATAATAAGTAAGAAATAATATGAAATAAGACAAAAAAAAATTGATTAAACTTGAAAGGTTCTTAGTCTCAAAAGACGAAACTGCTCAAAAAATATTTTACTCGCAAAACACTTCTTTTTTGGTATTTGAGGGTTATTAATATCGCTTATCAATAATAAGTAAGAAAAAATATGAAATCGGACAAAATTTTTTTGATTAAACTGTAAAGGTTCTAAGTCTTAAAAGACAAAACTGCTCAAAAAATATTTAACTCACAAAACGCTTGTTTTTTGGTATTTGAGGGTTATTTATATCGCTTATCAATAATAAGTAAGTAATAATATAAAATCAGACAAAAAAAAATTGACTAAACTTGAATCGTTCTTAGTCTAAATAGAGAAAAATGCGCAAAAAATATTTAACTCACAAAACACTTGTTTTTTTGTATTTGAGGGTAATTAATATCGCTTATCAATAATAAGTAAGAAAAAATATGAAATCAGAAAAAAAAAATTGATTAAACTTGAAAGGTTCTTAGTCCCAAAAGACGAAACTGCTCAAAAAATATTTAACTCACAAAACACTTGTTTTTTGGTATTTGAGGGTTATTAATATCGCTTATCAATAATAAGTAAGAAATAATATGAAATAAGACAAAAAAAAATTGATTAAACTTGAAAGGTTCTAAGTCCCAAAAGACGAAACTGCTCAAAAAATATTTAACTCGCAAAACACTTGTTTTTTGGTATTTGAGGGTTATTAATATCGCTTATCAATAATAAGTAAGAAAAAATATGAAATCAGACAAAAAAAAATTGATTAAACTTGAAAGGTTCTTAGTCCCAAAAGACGAAACTGCTCAAAAAATATTAACTCACAAAACACTTGTTTTTTGGTATTTGAGGGTTATTAATATCGCTTATCAATAATAAGTAAGAAATAATATGAAATAAGACAAAAAAAAATTGATTAAACTTGAAAGGTTCTAAGTCCCAAAAGACGAAACTGCTCAAAAAATATTTAACTCGCAAAACACTTGTTTTTTGGTATTTGAGGGTTATTAATATCGCTTATCAATAATAAGTAAGAAAAAATATGAAATCAGACAAAAATTTTTTGATTAAACTTGAAAGGTTCTTAGTCTTAAAAGACAAAACTGCTCAAAAAATATTTAACTCACAAAACACTTGTTTTTTGGTATTTGAGGGTTATTAATATCGCTTATCAATAATAAGTAAGAAAAAATATGAAATCAGAAAAAAAAATTGATAACACTTGAAAGGTTCTTAGTCCCAAAAGACGTAACTGCTCAAAAAATATTTAACTCACAAAACGCTTGTTTTTTGGTATTTGAGGGTTATTAATATCGCTTATCAATAATAAGTAAGTAATAATATAAAATCAGACAAAAAAAATTGACTAAACTTGAATCGTTCTTAGTCTAAATAGAGGAAAATGCGCAAAAAATATTTAACTCACAAAACAGTTGTTTTTTTGTATTTGAGGGTTATTAATATCGCTTATTAATAATAAGTAAGAAAAAATATGAAATCAGAAAAAAAAAATTGATTAAACTTGAAAGGTTCTTAGTCCCAAAAGACGAAACTGCTCAAAAAATAATTAACTCACAAAACACTTGTTTTTTGGTATTTGAGGGTTATTAATATCGCTTATCAATAATAAGTAAGAAAAAATATGAAATCAGACAAAATTTTTTTGATTAAACTTGAAAGGTTCTTAGTCTTTAAAGACAAAGCTGCTCAAAAAAATATTTAACTCACAAAACACTTGTTTTTTGGCATTTGAGGGTTATTAATATCGCTTATCAATAATAAGTAAGTAATAATATTAAATCAGACAAAAAAAATTGACTTAACTTGAATCGTTTTTAGTCTCAATAGAGGAAAATGCGCAAAAAATATTTAACTCACAAAACACTTGTTTTTTGGTATTTGAGGGTTATTAATATCGCTTATCAATAATAAATAAGAAAAAATGTGAAATCAGACAAAAAAAATTTGATTAAACTTGAAAGGTTCTTAGTCCCAAAAGACGAAACTGCTCAAAAAATAATTAACTCACAAAACACTTGTTTTTTGGTATTTGAGGGTTATTTATATCGCTTATCAATAATAAGTAAGAAAAAAATATGAAAATCAGACAAAAAAAAAATTGATTTAACTTGAAAGGTTCTTAGTCCCAAAAGACGAAACTGCTCAAAAAATATTTAACTCACAAAAACACTTGTTTTTTGGTATTTGAGGGTTATTAATATCGCTTATAATAAGTAAGAAATAATATGAAATAAGACAAAAAAAATTGATTTAACTTGAAAGGTTCTTAGTCTCAAAAGACGAAACTGCTCAAAAAATATTTAACTCGCAAAACACTTCTTTTTTGGTATTTGAGGGTTATTAATATCGCTTATCAATAATAAGTAAGAAAAAATATGAAATCAGACAAATTTTTTTTGATTAAACTGTAAAGGTTCTTAGTCTTAAAAGACAAAACTGCTCAAAAAATATTTAACTCACAAAACACTTGTTTTTTGGTATTTGAGGGTTATTTATATCGCTTATCAATAATAAATAAGAAAAAATGTGAAATGAGACAAAAAAAAATTGATTTAACTTGAAAGGTTCTTAGTCCCAAAAGACGAAACTGCTCAAAAAATTATTTGATTCACAAAACACTTGTTTTTTGGTATTTGAGGGTGATAAATATCGCTTATCAATAATAAGTAAGTAATAATATGAAATCATACAAAAAAAATTGACTAAACTTGAAAGGTTCTTAGTCTCAATAGAGGAAAATGCGCAAAAATACATTTAACTCACAAAACACTTGTTTTTTGGTATTTGAGGGTTATATATATCGCTTATCAATAATAAGTAAGAAAAAATATGAAATCAGACAAAAAAAATTTTATTAAACTGAAAGGTTCTAAGTCCCAAAAGACGAAACTGCTCAAAAATATTTAACTCACAAAACACTTGTTTTTTGGTATTTGAGGGTTATTAATATCGCTTATCAATAATAAGTAAGAAATAATATGAAATAAGACAAAAAAAAATTGACTAAACTTGAAAGGTTCTTAGTCTCAATAGAGGAAAATGCGCAAAAATATTTAACTCACAAAACACTTATTTTTTGGTATTTGAGGGTTATTAATATCGCTTATCAATAATAAGTAAAAAAAATATGAAATCAGACAAAAAAAAATTATTAAACTTGAAAGGTTCTTATTCCCAAAAGACGAAACTGCTCAAAAAATATTTAACTCACAAAACACTTCTTTTTTGGTATTTGAGGGTAATTAATATCGCTTATCAATAATAAGTAAGAAAAAATATGAAATCAGACAAATTTTTTTTGATTAAACTTGAAAGGTTCTTAGTCCTAAAAGACAAAACTGCTCAAAAAATATTTAACTCACAAAACACTTGTTTTTTGGTATTTGAGGGTTATTTATATCGCTTATCAATAATAAGTAAGAAAAAATATGAAATCAGAAAAAAAAAATTGATAACACTTGAAAGGTTCTTAGTCCCAAAAGACGTAACTGCTCAAAAAATATTTAACTCACAAAACGCTTGTTTTTTTGTATTTGAGGGTTATTAATATCGCTTATCAATAATAAGTAAGAAAAAATATGAAATCAGAAAAAAAAATTGATTAAACTTGAAAGGTTCTTAGTCCCAAAAGACGAAACTGCTCAAAAAATAATTAACTCACAAAACACTTGTTTTTTGGTATTTGATGGATATTAATATCGCTTATCAATAATAAGTAAGAAAAAATATGAAATCAGACAAATTTTTTTTGATTAAACTTGAAAGGTTCTTAGTCTTAAAAGACAAAACTGCTCAAAAAATATTTAACTCACAAAACACTTGTTTTTTGGTATTTGAGGGTTATTAATATCGCTTATCAATAATAAGTAAGTAATAATATGAAATCAGACAAAAAAAAATTGTCTAAACTTGAAAGGTTCTTAGTCTCAATAGAGGAATATGCGCAAAAAATATTTAACTCACAAAACACTTGTTTTTTGGTATTTGAGGGTTATTAATATCGCTTATCAATAATAAGTAAGAAAAAATATGAAATCAGACAAAAAAAAATTTATTAAACTTGAAAGGTTCTTAGTCCCAAAAGACGAAACTGCTCAAAAAATATTTAACTCACAAAACACTTGTTTTTTGGTATTTGAGGGTTATTAATATCGCTTATCAATAATAAGTAAGAAATAATATGAAATAAGACAAAAAAAAATTGATAAAACTTGAAAGGTTCTTAGTCCCAAAAGACGAAACTGCTCAAAAAATATTTAACTCGCAAAACACTTTTTTTTTGGTATTTGAGGGTTATTAATATCGCTTATCAATAATAAGTAAGAAAAAATATGAAATCAGACAAAATTTTTTTGATTAAACTGTAAAGGTTCTTAGTCTTAAAAGACAAAACTGCTCAAAAAATATTTAACTCACAAAACACTTGTTTTTTGGTATTTGAGGGTTATTTATATCGCTTATCAATAATAAGTAAGAAAAAATATGAAATCAGAAAAAAAAAATTGATAACACTTGAAAGGTTCTTAGTCCCAAAAGACGAAACTGCTCAAAAAATATTTAACTCACAAAACGCTTGTTTTTTGGTATTTGAGGGGTATTAATATCGCTTATCAATAATAAGTAAGTAATAATATTAAATCAGACAAAAAAAATTGACTTAACTTGAATCGTTCTTAGTCTCAATAGAGGAAAATGCGCAAAAAATATTTAACTCACAAAACACTTGTTTTTTTGTATTTGAGGGTTATTAATATCGCTTATCAATAATAAGTAAGAAAAAATATGAAATCAGACAAAAAAAAATGATTTAACTTGAAAGGTTCTTAGTCCCAAAGGACGAAACTGCTCAAAAAATATTTAACTCACAAAACACTTGTTTTTTGGTATTTGAGGGTTATTTATATCGCTTATCAATAATAAATAAGAAAAAATGTGAAATCAGACAAAAAAAAATTGATTTAACTTGAAAGGTTCTTAGTCCCAAAAGACGAAACTGCTCAAAAAATAATTAACTCACAAAACACTTGTTTTTTGGTATTTGAGGGTTATTAATATCGCTTATCAATAATAAGTTAGAAAAAATATGAAATCAGACAAAAAAAAATTGATTAAACTTGAAAGGTTCTTAGTCCCAAAAGACGAAACTGCTCAAAAAATATTTAACTCACAAAACACTTGTTTTTTGGTATTTGAGGGTTATTAATATCGCTTATCAATAATAAGTAAGAAATAATATGAAATAAGACAAAAAAAAAATGGTTAAACTTGAAAGGTTCTAAGTCCCAAAAGACGAAACTGCTCAAAAAATATTTAACTCGCAAAACACTTGTTTTTTGGTATTTGAGGGTTATTAATATCGCTTATCAATAATAAGTAAGAAAAAATATGAAATCAGACAAAAATTTTTTGATTAAACTTGAAAGGTTCTTAGTCTTAAAAGACAAAACTGCTCAAAAAATATTTAACTCACAAAACACTTGTTTTTTGGTATTTGAGGGTTATTTATATCGCTTATCAATAATAAGTAAGAAAAAATATGAAATCAGAAAAAAAAAATTGATAACACTTGAAAGGTTCTTAGTCCCAAAAGACGTAACTGCTCAAAAAATATTTAACTCACAAAACGCTTGTTTTTTGGTATTTGAGGGTTATTAATATCGCTTATCAATAATAAGTAAGTAATAATATAAAATCAGACAAAAAAAATTGACTAAACTTGAATCGTTCTTAGTCTAAATAGAGGAAAATGCGCAAAAAATATTTAACTCACAAAACACTTGTTTTTTTGTATTTGAGGGTTATTAATATCGCTTATCAATAATAAGTAAGAAAAAATATGAAATCAGAAAAAAAAAAATTGATTAAACTTTAAAGGTTCTTAGTCCCAAAAGACGAAACTGCTCAAAAAATAATTAACTCACAAAACACTTGTTTTTTGGTATTTGAGGGTTATTAATATCGCTTATCAATAATAAGTAAGAAAAAATATGAAATCAGACAAAATTTTTTTGATTAAACTTGAAAGGTTCTAAGTCCCAAAAGACGAAACTGCTCAAAAAATATTTAACTCACAAAACACTTGTTTTTTGGTATTTGAGGGTTATTAATATCGCTTATCAATAATAAGTAAGAAATAATATGAAATAAGACAAAAAAAAAATGATTAAACTTGAAAGGTTCTAAGTCCCAAAAGACGAAACTGCTCAAAAAATATTTAACTCGCAAAACACTTGTTTTTTGGTATTTGAGGGTTATTAATATCGCTTATCAATAATAAGTAAGAAAAAATATGAAATCAGACAAAAATTTTTTGATTAAACTTGAAAGGTTCTTAGTCTTAAAAGACAAAACTGCTCAAAAAATATTTAACTCACAAAACACTTGTTTTTTGGTATTTGAGGGTTATTTATATCGCTTATCAATAATAAGTAAGAAAAAATATGAAATCAGAAAAAAAAAATTGATAACACTTGAAAGGTTCTTAGTCCCAAAAGACGTAACTGCTCAAAAAATATTTAACTCACAAAACGCTTGTTTTTTGGTATTTGAGGGTTATTAATATCGCTTATCAATAATAAGTAAGTAATAATATAAAATCAGACAAAAAAAATTGACTAAACTTGAATCGTTCTTAGTCTAAATAGAGGAAAATGCGCAAAAAATATTTAACTCACAAAACACTTGTTTTTTTGTATTTGAGGGTTATTAATATCGCTTATCAATAATAAGTAAGAAAAAATATGAAATCAGAAAAAAAAAATTGATTAAACTTGAAAGGTTCTTAGTCCCAAAAGACGAAACTGCTCAAAAAATAATTAACTCACAAAACACTTGTTTTTTGGTATTTGAGGGTTATTAATATCGCTTATCAATAATAAGTAAGAAAAAATATGAAATCAGACAAAATTTTTTTGATTAAACTTGAAAGGTTCTTAGTCCCAAAAGACGAAACTGCTCAAAAAATATTTAACTCACAAAACACTTGTTTTTTGGTATTTGAGGGTTATTAATATCGCTTATCAATAATAAGTAAGAAATAATATGAAATAAGACAAAAAAAAAATGATTAAACTTGAAAGGTTCTAAGTCCCAAAAGACGAAACTGCTCAAAAAATATTTAACTCGCAAAACACTTGTTTTTTGGTATTTGAGGGTTATTAATATCGCTTATCAATAATAAGTAAGAAAAAATATGAAATCAGACAAAAATTTTTTGATTAAACTTGAAAGGTTCTTAGTCTTAAAAGACAAAACTGCGCAAAAAATATTTAACTCACAAAACACTTGTTTTTTTGTATTTGAGGGTAATTAATATCGCTTATCAATAATAAGTAAGAAAAAATATGAAATCAGAAAAAAAAAATTGATTAAACTTGAAAGGTTCTTAGTCCCAAAAGACGAAACTGCTCAAAAAATAATTAACTCACAAAACACTTGTTTTTTGGTTTTTGAGGGTTATTAATATCGCTTATCAATAATAAGTAAGAAAAAATATGAAATCAGACAAAATTTTTTTGATTAAACTTGAAAGGTTCTTAGTCCCAAAAGACGAAACTGCTCAAAAAATATTTAACTCACAAAACACTTGTTTTTTGGTATTTGAGGGTTATTAATATCGCTTATCAATAATAAGTAAGAAATAATATGAAATAAGACAAAAAAAAAATGATTAAACTTGAAAGGTTCTAAGTCCCAAAAGACGAAACTGCTCAAAAAATATTTAACTCGCAAAACACTTGTTTTTTGGTATTTGAGGGTTATTAATATCGCTTATCAATAATAAGTAAGAAAAAATATGAAATCAGACAAAAATTTTTTGATTAAACTTGAAAGGTTCTTAGTCTTAAAAGACAAAACTGCGCAAAAAATATTTAACTCACAAAACACTTGTTTTTTTGTATTTGAGGGTAATTAATATCGCTTATCAATAATAAGTAAGAAAAAATATGAAATCAGAAAAAAAAAATTGATTAAACTTGAAAGGTTCTTAGTCCCAAAAGACGAAACTGCTCAAAAAATAATTAACTCACAAAACACTTGTTTTTTGGTTTTTGAGGGTTATTAATATCGCTTATCAATAATAAGTAAGAAAAAATATGAAATCAGACAAAAAAAAATTGATTAAACTTGAAAGGTTCTTAGTCCCAAAAGACGAAACTGCTCAAAAAATATTTAACTCACAAAACACTTGTTTTTTGGTATTTGAGGGTTATTAATATCGCTTATCAATAATAAGTAAGAAAAAATATGAAATCAGACAAAAATTTTTTGATTAAACTGTAAAGGTTCTTAGTCCCAAAATACGTAACTGCTCAAAAAATATTTAACTCACAAAACACTTGTTTTTTGGTATTTGAGGGTTATTTATATCGCTTATCAATAATAAATAAGAAAAAATGTGAAATCAGACAAAAAAAATTTGATTAAACTTGAAAGGTTCTTAGTCCCAAAAGACGAAACTGCTCAAAAAATATTTAACTCACAAAACACTTGTTTTTTGGTATTTGAGGGTTATTTATATCGCTTATCAATAATAAATAAGAAAAAATGTGAAATCAGACAAAAAAAAATTGATTAAACTTTAAAGGTTCTTAGTCCCAAAAGACGAAACTGCTCAAAAAAATTATTTAATTCACAAAACACTTGTTTTTTGGTATTTGAGGGTGATTAATATCGCTTATCAATAATAAGTAAGAAAAAATATGAAATCAGACAAAAAAAAAATTATTAAACTTGAAAGGTTCTTAGTCCCAAAAGACGAAACTGCTCAAAAAATATTTAACTCACAAAACACTTGTTTTTTTGTATTTGAGGGTTATTTATATCGCTTATCAATAATAAGTAAGAAAAAATGTGAAATCAGACAAAAAAAAATTGATTAAACTTGAAAGGTTCTTAGTCCCAAAAGACGAAACTGCTCAAAAAAAATTTTACTCGCAAATCACTTCTTTTTTGGTATTTGAGGGTTATTAATATCGCTTATCAATAATAAGTAAGAAAAAATATGAAATCGGACAAAATTTTTTTGATTAAACTGTAAAGGTTCTTAGTCTTAAAAGACAAAACTGCTCAAAAAATATTTAACTCACAAAACACTTGTTTTTTGGTATTTGAGGGTTATTAATATCGCTTATCAATAATAAGTAAGAAAAAATATGAAATCAGAAAAAAAAAATTGATAACACTTGAAAGGTTCTTAGTCCCAAAAGACGTAACTGCTCAAAAAATATTTAACTCACAAAACGCTTGTTTTTTGGTATTTGAGGGTTATTAATATCGCTTATCAATAATAAGTAAGTAATAATATAAAATCAGACAAAAAAAATTGACTAAACTTGAATCGTTCTTAGTCTAAATAGAGGAAAATGCGCAAAAAATATTTAACTCACAAAACAGTTGTTTTTTTGTATTTGAGGGTTATTAATATCGCTTATTAATAATAAATAAGAAAAAATGTGAAATCAGACAAAAAAAAATTGATTTAACTTGAAAGGTTCTTAGTCCCAAAAGACGAAACTGCTCAAAAAATTATTTAATTCACAAAACACTTGTTTTTTGGTATTTGAGGGTGATTAATATCGCTTATCAATAATAAGTAAGTAATAATATGAAATCAGTCAAAAAAAAATTGACTAAACTTGAAAGGTTCTTAGTCTCAATAGAGGAAAATGCGCAAAAAATATTTAACTCACAAAACACTTGTTTTTTTGTATTTGAGGGTAATTAATATCGCTTATCAATAATAAGTTAGAAAAAATATGAAATCAGAAAAAAAAAATTGATTAAACTTGAAAGGTTCTTAGTCCCAAAAGACGAAACTGCTCAAAAAATATTTAACTCACAAAACACTTGTTTTTTGGTATTTGAGGGTTATTAATATCGCTTATCAATAATAAGTAAGAAATAATATGAAATAGGTCAAAAAAAAAATTGATTAAACTTGAAAGGTTCTTAGTCCCAAAAGACGAAACTGCTCAAAAAATATTTAACTCACAAAACACTTGTTTTTTGGTATTTGAGGGTTATTAATATCGCTTATCAATAATAAGTAAGAAATAATATGAAATAAGACAAAAAAAAATTGATTAAACTTGAAAGGTTCTTAGTCTCAAAAGACGAAACTGCTCAAAAAATATTTTACTCGCAAAACACTTCTTTTTTGGTATTTGAGGGTTATTAATATCGCTTATCAATTATAAGTAAGAAAAAATATGAAATCGGAAAAAAAATTTTTGATTAAACTGTAAAGGTTCTAAGTCTTAAAAGACAAAACTGCTCAAAAAATATTTAACTCACAAAACGCTTGTTTTTTGGTATTTGAGGGTTATTTATATCGCTTATCAATAATAAGTAAGTAATAATATAAAATCAGACAAAAAAAATTGACTAAACTTGAATCGTTCTTAGTCTAAATAGAGGAAAATGCGCAAAAAATATTTAACTCACAAAACACTTGTTTTTTTGTATTTGAGGGTAATTAATATCGCTTATCAATAATAAGTAAGAAAAAATATGAAATCAGAAAAAAAAAATTGATTAAACTTGAAAGGTTCTTAGTCCCAAAAGACGAAACTGCTCAAAAAATATTTAACTCACAAAACACTTGTTTTTTGGTATTTGAGGGTTATTAATATCGCTTATCAATAATAAGTAAGAAATAATATGAAATAAGACAAAAAAAAATTGATTAAACTTGAAAGGTTCTAAGTCCCAAAAGACGAAACTGCTCAAAAAATATTTAACTCGCAAAACACTTGTTTTTTGGTATTTGAGGGTAATTAATATCGCTTATCAATAATAAGTAAGAAAAAATATGAAATCAGACAAAAAAAAATTGATTAAACTTGAAAGGTTCTTAGTCCCAAAAGACGAAACTGCTCAAAAAATATTTAACTCACAAAACACTTGTTTTTTGGTATTTGAGGGTTATTAATATCGCTTATCAATAATAAGTAAGAAATAATATGAAATAAGACAAAAAAAATTGATTAAACTTGAAAGGTTCTAAGTCCCAAAAGACGAAACTGCTCAAAAAATATTTAACTCGCAAAACACTTGTTTTTTGGTATTTGAGGGTTATTAATATCGCTTATCAATAATAAGTAAGAAAAAATATGAAATCAGACAAAAATTTTTTGATTAAACTTGAAAGGTTCTTAGTCTTAAAAGACAAAACTGCTCAAAAAATATTTAACTCACAAAACACTTGTTTTTTGGTATTTGAGGGTTATTAATATCGCTTATCAATAATAAGTAAGAAAAAATATGAAATCAGAAAAAAAAAATTGATAACACTTGAAAGGTTCTTAGTCCCAAAAGACGTAACTGCTCAAAAAATATTTAACTCACAAAACGCTTGTTTTTTGGTATTTGAGGGTTATTAATATCGCTTATCAATAATAAGTAAGTAATAATATAAAATCAGACAAAAAAAATTGACTAAACTTGAATCGTTCTTAGTCTAAATAGAGGAAAATGCGCAAAAAATATTTAACTCACAAAACAGTTGTTTTTTTGTATTTGAGGGTTATTAATATCGCTTATTAATAATAAGTAAGAAAAAATATGAAATCAGAAAAAAAAAATTGATTAAACTTGAAAGGTTCTTAGTCCCAAAAGACGAAACTGCTCAAAAAATAATTAACTCACAAAACACTTGTTTTTTGGTATTTGAGGGTTATTAATATCGCTTATCAATAATAAGTAAGAAAAAATATGAAATCAGACAAAAAAAAATTTATTAAACTTGAAAGGTTCTTAGTCCCAAAAGACGAAACTGCTCAAAAAATATTTAACTCACAAAACACTTAATTTTTGGTATTTGAGGGTTATTAATATCGCTTATCAATAATAAGTAAGAAATAATATGAAATAAGACAAAAAAAATTGATTTAACTTGAAAGGTTCTTAGTCTCAAAAGACGAAACTGCTCAAAAAATATTTAACTCGCAAAACACTTCTTTTTTGGTATTTGAGGGTTATTAATATCGCTTATCAATAATAAGTAAGAAAAAATATGAAATCAGACAAATTTTTTTTGATTAAACTGTAAAGGTTCTTAGTCTTAAAAGACAAAACTGCTCAAAAAATATTTAACTCACAAAACACTTGTTTTTTGGTATTTGAGAATTATGTATATCGCTTATCAATAATAAATAAGAAAAAATGTGAAATCAGACAAAAAAAATTGATTTAACTTGAAAGGTTCTTAGTCCCAAAAGACGAAACTGCTCAAAAAATTATTTAATTCACAAAACACTTGTTTTTTGGTATTTGAGGGTGATTAATATCGCTTATCAATAATAAGTAAGTAATAATATGAAATCAGACAAAAAAAATTTGACTAAACTTGAAAGGTTCTTAGTCTCAATGGAGGAAAATGCGCAAAAAATATTTAACTCACAAAACACTTGTTTTTTGGTATTTGAGGGTTATTAATATCGCTTATCAATAATAAGTAAGAAATAATATGAAATAGGACAAAAAAAAATTGATTGAACTTGAAAGGTTCTTAGTCCCAAAAGACGAAACTGCTCAAAAAATATTTAACTCGCAAAACACTTGTTTTTTGGTATTTGAGGGTTATTAATATCGCTTATCAATAATAAGTAAGAAAAAATATGAAATCAGACAAAAAATTTTTGATTAAACTTGAAAGGTTCTTAGTCTTAAAAGACAAAACTGCTCAAAAAATATTTAACTCACAAAACACTTGTTTTTTGGTATTTGAGGGTTATTTATATCGCTTATCAATAATAAGTAAGAAAAAATATGAAATCAGAAAAAAAAAATTGATAACACTTGAAAGGTTCTTAGTCCCAAAAGACGAAACTGCTCAAAAAATATTTAACTCACAAAACGCTTGTTTTTTGGTATTTGAGGGTTATTAATATCGCTTATCAATAATAAGTAAGTAATAATATAAAATCAGACAAAAAAAATTGACTAAACTTGAATCGTTCTTAGTCTTAATAGAGGAAAATGCGCAAAAAATATTTAACTCACAAAACACTTGTTTTTTTGTATTTGAGGGTAATTAATATCGCTTATCAATAATAAGTAAGAAAAAATATGAAATCAGAAAAAAAAATTGATTAAACTTGAAAGGTTCTTAGTCCCAAAAGACGAAACTGCTCAAAAAATAATTAACTCACAAAACACTTGTTTTTTGGTTTTTGAGGGTTATTAATATCGCTTATCAATAATAAGTAAGAAAAAATATGAAATCAGACAAAAAAAAATTGATTAAACTTGAAAGGTTCTTAGTCCCAAAAGACGAAACTGCTCAAAAAATATTTAACTCACAAAACACTTGTTTTTTGGTATTTGAGGGTTATTAATATCGCTTATCAATAATAAGTAAGAAAAAATATGAAATCAGACAAAATTTTTTTGATTAAACTGTAAAGGTTCTTAGTCCCAAAATACGTAACTGCTCAAAAAATATTTAACTCACAAAACACTTGTTTTTTGGTATTTGAGGGTTATTTATATCGCTTATCAATAATAAATAAGAAAAAATGTGAAATCAGACAAAAAAAATTTGATTAAACTTGAAAGGTTCTTAGTCCCAAAAGACGAAACTGCTCAAAAAATATTTAACTCACAAAACACTTGTTTTTTGGTATTTGAGGGTTATTTATATCGCTTATCAATAATAAATAAGAAAAAATGTGAAATCAGACAAAAAAAAATTGATTAAACTTTAAAGGTTCTTAGTCCCAAAAGACGAAACTGCTCAAAAAAATTATTTAATTCACAAAACACTTGTTTTTTGGTATTTGAGGGTGATTAATATCGCTTATCAATAATAAGTAAGAAAAAATATGAAATCAGACAAAAAAAAATTTATTAAACTTGAAAGGTTCTAAGTCCCAAAAGACGAAACTGCTCAAAAAATATTTAACTCACAAAACACTTAATTTTTGGTATTTGAGGGTTATTAATATCGCTTATCAATAATAAGTAAGAAATAATATGAAATAAGACAAAAAAAATTGATTTAACTTGAAAGGTTCTTAGTCTCAAAAGACGAAACTGCTCAAAAAATATTTAACTCGCAAAACACTTCTTTTTTGGTATTTGAGGGTTATTAATATCGCTTATCAATAATAAGTAAGAAAAAATATGAAATCAGACAAATTTTTTTTGATTAAACTGTAAAGGTTCTTAGTCTTAAAAGACAAAACTGCTCAAAAAATATTTAACTCACAAAACACTTGTTTTTTGGTATTTGAGAATTATGTATATCGCTTATCAAAAATAAATAAGAAAAAATGTGAAATCAGACAAAAAAAATTGATTTAACTTGAAAGGTTCTTAGTCCCAAAAGACGAAACTGCTCAAAAAATTATTTAATTCACAAAACACTTGTTTTTTGGTATTTGAGGGTGATTAATATCGCTTATCAATAATAAGTAAGTAATAATATGAAATCAGACAAAAAAAATTTGACTAAACTTGAAAGGTTCTTAGTCTCAATGGAGGAAAATGCGCAAAAAATATTTAACTCACAAAACACTTGTTTTTTGGTATTTGAGGGTTATTAATATCGCTTATCAATAATAAGTAAGAAATAATATGAAATAGGACAAAAAAAAATTGATTGAACTTGAAAGGTTCTTAGTCCCAAAAGACGAAACTGCTCAAAAAATATTTAACTCGCAAAACACTTGTTTTTTGGTATTTGAGGGTTATTAATATCGCTTATCAATAATAAGTAAGAAAAAATATGAAATCAGACAAAAATTTTTTGATTAAACTTGAAAGGTTCTTAGTCTTAAAAGACAAAACTGCTCAAAAAATATTTAACTCACAAAACACTTGTTTTTTGGTATTTGAGGGTTATTTATATCGCTTATCAATAATAAGTAAGAAAAAATATGAAATCAGAAAAAAAAAATTGATAACACTTGAAAGGTTCTTAGTCCCAAAAGACGAAACTGCTCAAAAAATATTTAACTCACAAAACGCTTGTTTTTTGGTATTTGAGGGTTATTAATATCGCTTATCAATAATAAGTAAGTAATAATATAAAATCAGACAAAAAAAATTGACTAAACTTGAATCGTTCTTAGTCTAAATAGAGGAAAATGCGCAAAAAATATTTAACTCACAAAACACTTGTTTTTTTGTATTTGAGGGTAATTAATATCGCTTATCAATAATAAGTAAGAAAAAATATGAAATCAGAAAAAAAAAATTGATTAAACTTGAAAGGTTCTTAGTCCCAAAAGACGAAACTGCTCAAAAAATAATTAACTCACAAAACACTTGTTTTTTGGTATTTGAGGGTTATTAATATCGCTTATCAATAATAAGTAAGAAAAAATATGAAATCAGACAAAATTTTTTTGATTAAACTTGAAAGGTTCTTAGTCCCAAAAGACGAAACTGCTCAAAAAATATTTAACTCACAAAACACTTGTTTTTTGGTATTTGAGGGTTATTAATATCGCTTATCAATAATAAGTAAGAAAAAATATGAAATCAGACAAAATTTTTTGATTAAACTGTAAAGGTTCTTAGTCCCAAAATACGTAACTGCTCAAAAAATATTTAACTCACAAAACACTTGTTTTTTGGTATTTGAGGGTTATTTATATCGCTTATCAATAATAAATAAGAAAAAATGTGAAATCAGACAAAAAAAATTTGATTAAACTTGAAAGGTTCTTAGTCCCAAAAGACGAAACTGCTCAAAAAATATTTAACTCACAAAACACTTGTTTTTTGGTATTTGAGGGTTATTTATATCGCTTATCAATAATAAATAAGAAAAAATGTGAAATCAGACAAAAAAAAATTGATTAAACTTTAAAGGTTCTTAGTCCCAAAAGACGAAACTGCTCAAAAAAATTATTTAATTCACAAAACACTTGTTTTTTGGTATTTGAGGGTGATTAATATCGCTTATCAATAATAAGTAAGAAAAAATATGAAATCAGACAAAAAAAAAATTATTAAACTTGAAAGGTTCTTAGTCCCAAAAGACGAAACTGCTCAAAAAATATTTAACTCACAAAACACTTGTTTTTTGGTATTTGAGGGTTATTAATATCGCTTATCAATAATAAGTTAGAAATAATATGAAATAAGACAAAAAAAAATTGATAAAACTTGAAAGGTTCTAAGTCCCAAAAGACGAAACTGCTCAAAAAATATTTAAGTCGCAAAACACTTGTTTTTTGGTA
The DNA here is from genome assembly GCA_949825065.1 of Odontocerum albicorne. Taxonomy (NCBI): domain Eukaryota; kingdom Metazoa; phylum Arthropoda; class Insecta; order Trichoptera; family Odontoceridae; genus Odontocerum; species Odontocerum albicorne. Next base: position 4,295,836 of record OX463859.1, on the reverse strand, counting down.
TTTGAGGGTGATTAATATCGCTTATCAATAATAAGTAAGAAAAAATATGAAATCAGACAAAAAAAAAATTATTAAACTTGAAAGGTTCTTAGTCCCAAAAGACGAAACTTCTCAAAAAATATTTAACTCACAAAACACTTGTTTTTTGGTATTTGAGGGTTATTTATATCGCTTATCAATAATAAGTAAGGGAAAATATGAAATCAGACAAAAAAAAATTGATTACACTTGAAAGGTTCTTAGTCCCATAAGACGAAACTGCTCAAAAAATATTTAACTCACAAAACGCTTGTTTTTTGGTATTTGAGGGGTATTAATATCGCTTATCAATAATAAGTAAGTAATAATATTAAATCAGACAAAAAAATTGACTTAACTTGAATCGTTCTTAGTCTCAATAGAGGAAAATGCGCAAAAAATATTTAACTCACAAAACACTTGTTTTTTTGTATTTGAGGGTAATTAATATCGCTTATCAATAATAAGTAAGAAAAAATATGAAATCAGACAAAAAAAAATTGATTACACTTGAAAGGTTCTTAGTCCCAAAAGACGAAACTGCTCAAAAAATATTTAACTCACAAAACGCTTGTTTTTTGGTATTTGAGGGGTATTAATATCGCTTATCAATAATAAGTAAGTAATAATATTAAATCAGACAAAAAAAATTTACTTAACTTGAATCGTTCTTAGTCTCAATAGAGGAAAATGCGCAAAAAATATTTAACTCACAAAACACTTGTTTTTTTTGTATTTGAGGGTTATTAATATCGCTTATCAATAATAAGTAAGAAAAAATATGAAATCAGACAAAAAAAATTGATTAAACTTGAAAGGTTCTTAGTCCCAAAGGACGAAACTGCTCAAAAAATATTTAACTCACAAAACACTTGTTTTTTGGTATTTGAGGGTTATTTATATCGCTTATCAATAATAAGTAAGAAAAAATATGAAATCAGACAAAAAAAATTGATTAAACTTGAAAGGTTCTTAGTCCCAAAAGACGAAACTGCTCAAAAAATATTTAACTCACAAAACGCTTGTTTTTTGGTATTTGAGGGGTATTAATATCGCTTATCAATAATAAGTAAGTAATAATATTAAATCAGACAAAAAAAATTGACTACACATGAATCGTTCTTAGTCTCAATAGAGGAAAATGCGCAAGAAATATTTAACTCACAAAACACTTGTTTTTTTGTATTTGAGGGTAATTAATATCGCTTATCAATAATAAGTAAGAAAAAATATGAAATCAGACAAAAAAAAATTGATTACACTTGAAAGGTTCTTAGTCCCAAAAGACGAAACTGCTCAAAAAATATTTAACTCACAAAACGCTTGTTTTTTGGTATTTGAGGGGTATTAATATCGCTTATCAATAATAAGTAAGTAATAATATTAAATCAGACAAAAAAAAATTGACTTAACTTGAATCGTTCTTAGTCTCAATAGAGGAAAATGCGCAAAAAATATTTAACTCACAAAACACTTGTTTTTTTGTATTTGAGGGTTATTTATATCGCTTATCAATAATAAGTAAGAAAAAATGTGAAATCAGACAAAAAAAAATTGATTAAACTTGAAAGGTTCTTAGTCCCAAAAGACGAAACTGCTCAAAAAATAATTAACTCACAAAACACTTGTTTTTTGGTATTTGAGGGTTATTAATATCGCTTATCAATAATAAGTAAGAAATAATATGAAATAAGACAAAAAAAAATTGATTAAACTTGAAAGGTTCTTAGTCTCAAAAGACGAAACTGCTCAAAAAAAATTTTACTCGCAAAACACTTCTTTTTTGGTATTTGAGGGTTATTAATATCGCTTATCAATAATAAGTAAGAAAAAATATGAAATCGGACAAAATTTTTTTGATTAAACTGTAAAGGTTCTTAGTCTTAAAAGACAAAACTGCTCAAAAAATATTTAACTCACAAAACACTTGTTTTTTGGTATTTGAGGGTTATTTATATCGCTTATCAATAATAAATAAGAAAAAATGTGAAATCAGACAAAAAAAAATTGATTTAACTTGAAAGGTTCTTAGTCCCAAAAGACGAAACTGCTCAAAAAATTATTTAATTCACAAAACACTTGTTTTTTGGTATTTGAGGGTGATTAATATCGCTTATCAATAATAAGTAAGTAATAATATGAAATCAGTCAAAAAAAAATTGACTAAACTTGAAAGGTTCTTAGTCTCAATAGAGGAAAATGCGCAAAAAATATTTAACTCACAAAACACTTGTTTTTTGGTATTTGAGGGTTATTTATATCGCTTATCAATAATAAGTAAGAAAAAATATGAAATCAGACAAAAAAAAATTTATTAAACTTGAAAGGTTCTTAGTCCCAAAAGACGAAACTGCTCAAAAAATATTTAACTCACAAAACACTTGTTTTTTGGTATTTGAGGGTTATTAATATCGCTTATCAATAATAAGTAAGAAATAATATGAAATAGGACAAAAAAAAAATTGATTAAACTTGAAAGGTTCTTAGTCCCAAAAGACGAAACTGCTCAAAAAATATTTAACTCACAAAACACTTGTTTTTTGGTATTTGAGGGTTATTAATATCGCTTATCAATAATAAGTAAGAAATAATATGAAATAAGACAAAAAAAAATTGATTAAACTTGAAAGGTTCTTAGTCTCAAAAGACGAAACTGCTCAAAAAATATTTTACTCGCAAAACACTTCTTTTTTGGTATTTGAGGGTTATTAATATCGCTTATCAATAATAAGTAAGAAAAAATATGAAATCGGACAAAATTTTTTTGATTAAACTGTAAAGGTTCTAAGTCTTAAAAGACAAAACTGCTCAAAAAATATTTAACTCACAAAACGCTTGTTTTTTGGTATTTGAGGGTTATTTATATCGCTTATCAATAATAAGTAAGTAATAATATAAAATCAGACAAAAAAAAATTGACTAAACTTGAATCGTTCTTAGTCTAAATAGAGAAAAATGCGCAAAAAATATTTAACTCACAAAACACTTGTTTTTTTGTATTTGAGGGTAATTAATATCGCTTATCAATAATAAGTAAGAAAAAATATGAAATCAGAAAAAAAAAATTGATTAAACTTGAAAGGTTCTTAGTCCCAAAAGACGAAACTGCTCAAAAAATATTTAACTCACAAAACACTTGTTTTTTGGTATTTGAGGGTTATTAATATCGCTTATCAATAATAAGTAAGAAATAATATGAAATAAGACAAAAAAAAATTGATTAAACTTGAAAGGTTCTAAGTCCCAAAAGACGAAACTGCTCAAAAAATATTTAACTCGCAAAACACTTGTTTTTTGGTATTTGAGGGTTATTAATATCGCTTATCAATAATAAGTAAGAAAAAATATGAAATCAGACAAAAAAAAATTGATTAAACTTGAAAGGTTCTTAGTCCCAAAAGACGAAACTGCTCAAAAAATATTAACTCACAAAACACTTATTTTTTGGTATTTGAGGGTTATTAATATCGCTTATCAATAATAAGTAAGAAATAATATGAAATAAGACAAAAAAAAATTGATTAAACTTGAAAGGTTCTAAGTCCCAAAAGACGAAACTGCTCAAAAAATATTTAACTCGCAAAACACTTGTTTTTTGGTATTTGAGGGTTATTAATATCGCTTATCAATAATAAGTAAGAAAAAATATGAAATCAGACAAAAATTTTTTGATTAAACTTGAAAGGTTCTTAGTCTTAAAAGACAAAACTGCTCAAAAAATATTTAACTCACAAAACACTTGTTTTTTGGTATTTGAGGGTTATTAATATCGCTTATCAATAATAAGTAAGAAAAAATATGAAATCAGAAAAAAAAAATTGATAACACTTGAAAGGTTCTTAGTCCCAAAAGACGTAACTGCTCAAAAAATATTTAACTCACAAAACGCTTGTTTTTTGGTATTTGAGGGTTATTAATATCGCTTATCAATAATAAGTAAGTAATAATATAAAATCAGACAAAAAAAATTGACTAAACTTGAATCGTTCTTAGTCTAAATAGAGGAAAATGCGCAAAAAATATTTAACTCACAAAACAGTTGTTTTTTTGTATTTGAGGGTTATTAATATCGCTTATTAATAATAAGTAAGAAAAAATATGAAATCAGAAAAAAAAAATTGATTAAACTTGAAAGGTTCTTAGTCCCAAAAGACGAAACTGCGCAAAAAATATTTAACTCACAAAACACTTGTTTTTTGGTATTTGAGGGTTATTAATATCGCTTATCAATAATAAATAAGAAAAAATGTGAAATCAGACAAAAAAAATTTGATTAAACTTGAAAGGTTCTTAGTCCCAAAAGACGAAACTGCTCAAAAAATAATTAACTCACAAAACACTTGTTTTTTGGTATTTGAGGGTTATTTATATCGCTTATCAATAATAAGTAAGAAAAAATATGAAATCAGACAAAAAAAAATTGATTTAACTTGAAAGGTTCTAAGTCCCAAAAGACGAAACTGCTCAAAAAATATTTAACTCACAAAACACTTGTTTTTTGGTATTTGAGGGTTATTAATATCGCTTATCGATAATAAGTAAGAAATAATATGAAATAAGACAAAAAAAATTGATTTAACTTGAAAGGTTCTTAGTCTCAAAAGACGAAACTGCTCAAAAAATATTTAACTCGCAAAACACTTCTTTTTTGGTATTTGAGGGTTATTAATATCGCTTATCAATAATAAGTAAGAAAAAATATGAAATCAGACAAATTTTTTTTGATTAAACTGTAAAGGTTCTTAGTCTTAAAAGACAAAACTGCTCAAAAAATATTTAACTCACAAAACACTTGTTTTTTGGTATTTGAGGGTTATTTATATCGCTTATCAATAATAAATAAGAAAAAATGTGAAATGAGACAAAAAAAAATTGATTTAACTTGAAAGGTTCTTAGTCCCAAAAGACGAAACTGCTCAAAAAATTATTTGATTCACAAAACACTTGTTTTTTGGTATTTGAGGGTGATTAATATCGCTTATCAATAATAAGTAAGTAATAATATGAAATCATACAAAAAAAATTGACTAAACTTGAAAGGTTCTTAGTCTCAATAGAGGAAAATGCGCAAAATACATTTAACTCACAAAACACTTGTTTTTTGGTATTTGAGGGTTATATATATCGCTTATCAATAATAAGTAAGAAAAAATATGAAATCAGACAAAAAAATTTTTATTAAACTTGAAAGGTTCTAAGTCCCAAAAGACGAAACTGCTCAAAAAATAATTAACTCACAAAACACTTGTTTTTTGGTATTTGAGGGTTATTAATATCGCTTATCAATAATAAGTAAGAAATAATATGAAATAAGACAAAAAAAAATTGACTAAACTTGAAAGGTTCTTAGTCTCAATAGAGGAAAATGCGCAAAAAATATTTAACTCACAAAACACTTATTTTTTGGTATTTGAGGGTTATTAATATCGCTTATCAATAATAAGTAAAAAAAATATGAAATCAGACAAAAAAAAAATTATTAAACTTGAAAGGTTCTTATTCCCAAAAGACGAAACTGCTCAAAAAATATTTAACTCACAAAACACTTCTTTTTTGGTATTTGAGGGTAATTAATATCGCTTATCAATAATAAGTAAGAAAAAATATGAAATCAGACAAATTTTTTTTGATTAAACTTGAAAGGTTCTTAGTCCTAAAAGACAAAACTGCTCAAAAAATATTTAACTCACAAAACACTTGTTTTTTGGTATTTGAGGGTTATTTATATCGCTTATCAATAATAAGTAAGAAAAAATATGAAATCAGAAAAAAAAAATTGATAACACTTGAAAGGTTCTTAGTCCCAAAAGACGTAACTGCTCAAAAAATATTTAACTCACAAAACGCTTGTTTTTTTGTATTTGAGGGTTATTAATATCGCTTATCAATAATAAGTAAGAAAAAATATGAAATCAGAAAAAAAAATTGATTAAACTTGAAAGGTTCTTAGTCCCAAAAGACGAAACTGCTCAAAAAATAATTAACTCACAAAACACTTGTTTTTTGGTATTTGATGGATATTAATATCGCTTATCAATAATAAGTAAGAAAAAATATGAAATCAGACAAATTTTTTTTGATTAAACTTGAAAGGTTCTTAGTCTTAAAAGACAAAACTGCTCAAAAAATATTTAACTCACAAAACACTTGTTTTTTGGTATTTGAGGGTTATTAATATCGCTTATCAATAATAAGTAAGTAATAATATTAAATCAGACAAAAAAAATTGACTTAACTTGAATCGTTTTTAGTCTCAATAGAGGAAAATGCGCAAAAAATATTTAACTCACAAAACACTTGTTTTTTGGTATTTGAGGGTTATTTATATCGCTTATCAATAATAAATAAGAAAAAATGTGAAATCAGACAAAAAAAAATTGATTTAACTTGAAAGGTTCTTAGTCCCAAAAGACGAAACTGCTCAAAAAATAATTAACTCACAAAACACTTGTTTTTTGGTATTTGAGGGTTATTAATATCGCTTATCAATAATAAGTTAGAAAAAATATGAAATCAGACAAAAAAAAATTGATTAAACTTGAAAGGTTCTTAGTCCCAAAAGACGAAACTGCTCAAAAAATATTTAACTCACAAAACACTTGTTTTTTGGTATTTGAGGGTTATTAATATCGCTTATCAATAATAAGTAAGAAATAATATGAAATAAGACAAAAAAAAAATGGTTAAACTTGAAAGGTTCTAAGTCCCAAAAGACGAAACTGCTCAAAAAATATTTAACTCGCAAAACACTTGTTTTTTGGTATTTGAGGGTTATTAATATCGCTTATCAATAATAAGTAAGAAAAAATATGAAATCAGACAAAAATTTTTTGATTAAACTTGAAAGGTTCTTAGTCTTAAAAGACAAAACTGCTCAAAAAATATTTAACTCACAAAACACTTGTTTTTTGGTATTTGAGGGTTATTTATATCGCTTATCAATAATAAGTAAGAAAAAATATGAAATCAGAAAAAAAAAATTGATAACACTTGAAAGGTTCTTAGTCCCAAAAGACGTAACTGCTCAAAAAATATTTAACTCACAAAACGCTTGTTTTTTGGTATTTGAGGGTTATTAATATCGCTTATCAATAATAAGTAAGTAATAATATAAAATCAGACAAAAAAAATTGACTAAACTTGAATCGTTCTTAGTCTAAATAGAGGAAAATGCGCAAAAAATATTTAACTCACAAAACACTTGTTTTTTTGTATTTGAAGGTTATTAATATCGCTTATCAATAATAAGTAAGAAAAAATATGAAATCAGAAAAAAAAAAATTGATTAAACTTTAAAGGTTCTTAGTCCCAAAAGACGAAACTGCTCAAAAAATAATTAACTCACAAAACACTTGTTTTTTGGTATTTGAGGGTTATTAATATCGCTTATCAATAATAAGTAAGAAAAAATATGAAATCAGACAAAATTTTTTTGATTAAACTTGAAAGGTTCTTAGTCCCAAAAGACGAAACTGCTCAAAAAATATTTAACTCACAAAACACTTGTTTTTTGGTATTTGAGGGTTATTAATATCGCTTATCAATAATAAGTAAGAAATAATATGAAATAAGACAAAAAAAAAATGATTAAACTTGAAAGGTTCTAAGTCCCAAAAGACGAAACTGCTCAAAAAATATTTAACTCGCAAAACACTTGTTTTTTGGTATTTGAGGGTTATTAATATCGCTTATCAATAATAAGTAAGAAAAAATATGAAATCAGACAAAAATTTTTTGATTAAACTTGAAACGTTCTTAGTCTTAAAAGACAAAACTGCTCAAAAAATATTTAACTCACAAAACACTTGTTTTTTGGTATTTGAGGGTTATTTATATCGCTTATCAATAATAAGTAAGAAAAAATATGAAATCAGAAAAAAAAAATTGATAACACTTGAAAGGTTCTTAGTCCCAAAAGACGTAACTGCTCAAAAAATATTTAACTCACAAAACGCTTGTTTTTTGGTATTTGAGGGTTATTAATATCGCTTATCAATAATAAGTAAGTAATAATATAAAATCAGACAAAAAAAATTGACTAAACTTGAATCGTTCTTAGTCTAAATAGAGGAAAATGCGCAAAAAATATTTAACTCACAAAACACTTGTTTTTTTGTATTTGAGGGTTATTAATATCGCTTATCAATAATAAGTAAGAAAAAATATGAAATCAGAAAAAAAAAAATTGATTAAACTTGAAAGGTTCTTAGTCCCAAAAGACGAAACTGCTCAAAAAATAATTAACTCACAAAACACTTGTTTTTTGGTATTTGAGGGTTATTAATATCGCTTATCAATAATAAGTAAGAAAAAATATGAAATCAGACAAAATTTTTTTGATTAAACTTGAAAGGTTCTTAGTCCCAAAAGACGAAACTGCTCAAAAAATATTTAACTCACAAAACACTTGTTTTTTGGTATTTGAGGGTTATTAATATCGCTTATCAATAATAAGTAAGAAATAATATGAAATAAGACAAAAAAAAAATGATTAAACTTGAAAGGTTCTAAGTCCCAAAAGACGAAACTGCTCAAAAAATATTTAACTCGCAAAACACTTGTTCTTTGGTATTTGAGGGTTATTAATATCGCTTATCAATAATAAGTAAGAAAAAATATGAAATCAGACAAAAATTTTTTGATTAAACTTGAAAGGTTCTTAGTCTTAAAAGACAAAACTGCGCAAAAAATATTTAACTCACAAAACACTTGTTTTTTTGTATTTGAGGGTAATTAATATCGCTTATCAATAATAAGTAAGAAAAAATATGAAATCAGAAAAAAAAATTGATTAAACTTGAAAGGTTCTTAGTCCCAAAAGACGAAACTGCTCAAAAAATAATTAACTCACAAAACACTTGTTTTTTGGTTTTTGAGGGTTATTAATATCGCTTATCAATAATAAGTAAGAAAAAATATGAAATCAGACAAAATTTTTTTGATTAAACTTGAAAGGTTCTTAGTCCCAAAAGACGAAACTGCTCAAAAAATATTTAACTCACAAAACACTTGTTTTTTGGTATTTGAGGGTTATTAATATCGCTTATCAATAATAAGTAAGAAATAATATGAAATAAGACAAAAAAAAAATGATTAAACTTGAAAGGTTCTAAGTCCCAAAAGACGAAACTGCTCAAAAAATATTTAACTCGCAAAACACTTGTTTTTTGGTATTTGAGGGTTATTAATATCGCTTATCAATAATAAGTCAGAAAAAATATGAAATCAGACAAAAATTTTTTGATTAAACTTGAAAGGTTCTTAGTCTTAAAAGACAAAACTGCGCAAAAAATATTTAACTCACAAAACACTTGTTTTTTTGTATTTGAGGGTAATTAATATCGCTTATCAATAATAAGTAAGAAAAAATATGAAATCAGAAAAAAAAAATTGATTAAACTTGAAAGGTTCTTAGTCCCAAAAGACGAAACTGCTCAAAAAATAATTAACTCACAAAACACTTGTTTTTTGGTTTTTGAGGGTTATTAATATCGCTTATCAATAATAAGTAAGAAAAAATATGAAATCAGACAAAAAAAAATTGATTAAACTTGAAAGGTTCTTAGTCCCAAAAGACGAAACTGCTCAAAAAATATTTAACTCACAAAACACTTGTTTTTTGGTATTTGAGGGTTATTAATATCGCTTATCAATAATAAGTAAGAAAAAATATGAAATCAGACAAAAATTTTTTGATTAAACTGTAAAGGTTCTTAGTCCCAAAATACGTAACTGCTCAAAAAATATTTAACTCACAAAACACTTGTTTTTTGGTATTTGAGGGTTATTTATATCGCTTATCAATAATAAGTTAGAAATAATATGAAATAAGACAAAAAAAAATTGATAAAACTTGAAAGGTTCTAAGTCCCAAAAGACGAAACTGCTCAAAAAATATTTAAGTCGCAAAACACTTGTTTTTTGGTATTTGAGGGTGATTAATATCGCTTATCAATAATAAGTAAGAAAAAATATGAAATCAGACAAAAAAAAAATTATTAAACTTGAAAGGTTCTTAGTCCCAAAAGACGAAACTGCTCAAAAAATATTTAACTCGCAAAACACTTGTTTTTTGGTATTTGAGGGTTATTAATATCGCTTATCAATAATAAGTCAGAAAAAATATGAAATCAAACAAAAATTTTTTGATTAAACTTGAAAGGTTCTTAGTCTTAAAAGACAAAACTGCGCAAAAAATATTTAACTCACAAAACACTTGTTTTTTTGTATTTGAGGGTAATTAATATCGCTTATCAATAATAAGTAAGAAAAAATATGAAATCAGAAAAAAAAAATTGATTAAACTTGAAAGGTTCTTAGTCCCAAAAGACGAAACTGCTCAAAAAATAATTAACTCACAAAACACTTGTTTTTTGGTTTTTGAGGGTTATTAATATCGCTTATCAATAATAAGTAAGAAAAAATATGAAATCAGACAAAAAAAAATTGATTAAACTTGAAAGGTTCTTAGTCCCAAAAGACGAAACTGCTCAAAAAATATTTAACTCACAAAACACTTGTTTTTTGGTATTTGAGGGTTATTAATATCGCTTATCAATAATAAGTAAGAAAAAATATGAAATCAGACAAAAATTTTTTGATTAAACTGTAAAGGTTCTTAGTCCCAAAATACGTAACTGCTCAAAAAATATTTAACTCACAAAACACTTGTTTTTTGGTATTTGAGGGTTATTTATATCGCTTATCAATAATAAATAAGAAAAAATGTGAAATCAGACAAAAAAAATTTGATTAAACTTGAAAGGTTCTTAGTCCCAAAAGACGAAACTGCTCAAAAAATATTTAACTCACAAAACACTTGTTTTTTGGTATTTGAGGGTTATTTATATCGCTTATCAATAATAAATAAGAAAAAATGTGAAATCAGACAAAAAAAAATTGATTAAACTTTAAAGGTTCTTAGTCCCAAAAGACGAAACTGCTCAAAAAAATTATTTAATTCACAAAACACTTGTTTTTTGGTATTTGAGGGTGATTAATATCGCTTATCAATAATAAGTAAGAAAAAATATGAAATCAGACAAAAAAAAAATTATTAAACTTGAAAGGTTCTTAGTCCCAAAAGACGAAACTGCTCAAAAAATATTTAACTCACAAAACACTTGTTTTTTGGTATTTGAGGGTTATTAATATCGCTTATCAATAATAAGTTAGAAATAATATGAAATAAGACAAAAAAAAATTGATAAAACTTGAAAGGTTCTAAGTCCCAAAAGACGAAACTGCTCAAAAAATATTTAAGTCGCAAAACACTTGTTTTTTGGTATTTGAGGGTGATTAATATCGCTTATCAATAATAAGTAAGAAAAAATATGAAATCAGACAAAAAAAAAATTATTAAACTTGAAAGGTTCTTAGTCCCAAAAGACGAAACTGCTCAAAAAATATTTAACTCACAAAACACTTGTTTTTTGGTATTTGAGGGTTATTAATATCGCTTATCAATAATAAGTAAGAAATAATATGAAATAGGACAAAAAAAAAATTGATTAAACTTGAAAGGTTCTTAGTCCCAAAAGACGAAACTGCTCAAAAAATATTTAACTCACAAAACACTTGTTTTTTGGTATTTGAGGGTTATTAATATCGCTTATCAATAATAAGTTAGAAATAATATGAAATAAGACAAAAAAAAATTGATAAAACTTGAAAGGTTCTAAGTCCCAAAAGACAAAACTGCTCAAAAAATATTTAACTCACAAAACACTTGTTTTTTGGTATTTGAGGGTTATTTATATCGCTTATCAATAATAAGTAAGGGAAAATATGAAATCAGACAAAAAAAAATTGATTACACTTGAAAGGTTCTTAGTCCCATAAGACGAAACTGGTCAAAAAATATTTAACTCACAAAACGCTTGTTTTTTGGTATTTGAGGGGTATTAATATCGCTTATCAATAATAAGTAAGTAATAATATTAAATCAGACAAAAAAATTGACTTAACTTGAATCGTTCTTAGTCTCAATAGAGGAAAATGCGCAAAAAATATTTAACTCACAAAACACTTGTTTTTTTGTATTTGAGGGTAATTAATATCGCTTATCAATAATAAGTAAGAAAAAATATGAAATCAGACAAAAAAAAATTGATTACACTTGAAAGGTTCTTAGTCCCAAAAGACGAAACTGCTCAAAAAATATTTAACTCACAAAACGCTTGTTTTTTGGTATTTGAGGGGTATTAATATCGCTTATCAATAATAAGTAAGTAATAATATTAAATCAGACAAAAAAAATTTACTTAACTTGAATCGTTCTTAGTCTCAATAGAGGAAAATGCGCAAAAAATATTTAACTCACAAAACACTTGTTTTTTTGTATTTGAGGGTTATTAATATCGCTTATCAATAATAAGTAAGAAAAAATATGAAATCAGACAAAAAAAATTGATTAAACTTGAAAGGTTCTTAGTCCCAAAGGACGAAACTGCTCAAAAAATATTTAACTCACAAAACACTTGTTTTTTGGTATTTGAGGGTTATTTATATCGCTTATCAATAATAAGTAAGAAAAAATATGAAATCAGACAAAAAAAATTGATTAAACTTGAAAGGTTCTTAGTCCCAAAAGACGAAACTGCTCAAAAAATATTTAACTCACAAAACGCTTGTTTTTTGGTATTTGAGGGGTATTAATATCGCTTATCAATAATAAGTAAGTAATAATATTAAATCAGACAAAAAAAATTGACTACACATGAATCGTTCTTAGTCTCAATAGAGGAAAATGAGCAAGAAATATTTAACTCACAAAACACTTGTTTTTTTGTATTTGAGGGTAATTAATATCGCTTATCAATAATAAGTAAGAAAAAATATGAAATCAGACAAAAAAAAATTGATTACACTTGAAAGGTTCTTAGTCCCAAAAGACGAAACTGCTCAAAAAATATTTAACTCACAAAACGCTTGTTTTTTGGTATTTGAGGGGTATTAATATCGCTTATCAATAATAAGTAAGTAATAATATTAAATCAGACAAAAAAAAATTGATTAAACTTGAAAGGTTCTAAGTCCCAAAAGACGAAACTGCTCAAAAAATATTTAACTCGCAAAACACTTGTTTTTTGGTATTTGAGGGTTATTAATATCGCTTATCAATAATAAGTAAGAAATAATATGAAATAAGACAAAAAAAAATTGATTAAACTTGAAAGGTTCTAAGTCCCAAAAGACGAAACTGCTCAAAAAATATTTAACTCGCAAAACACTTGTTTTTTGGTATTTGAGGGTTATTAATATCGCTTATCAATAATAAGTAAGAAAAAATATGAAATCAGACAAAAATTTTTTGATTAAACTTGAAAGGTTCTTAGTCTTAAAAGACAAAACTGCTCAAAAAATATTTAACTCACAAAACACTTGTTTTTTGGTATTTGAGGGTTATTAATATCGCTTATCAATAATAAGTAAGAAAAAATATGAAATCAGAAAAAAAAAATTGATAACACTTGAAAGGTTCTTAGTCCCAAAAGACGTAACTGCTCAAAAAATATTTAACTCACAAAACGCTTGTTTTTTGGTATTTGAGGGTTATTAATATCGCTTATCAATAATAAGTAAGTAATAATATAAAATCAGACAAAAAAAATTGACTAAACTTGAATCGTTCTTAGTCTAAATAGAGGAAAATGCGCAAAAAATATTTAACTCACAAAACAGTTGTTTTTTTGTATTTGAGGGTTATTAATATCGCTTATTAATAATAAGTAAGAAAAAATATGAAATCAGAAAAAAAAAATTGATTAAACTTGAAAGGTTCTTAGTCCCAAAAGACGAAACTGCTCAAAAAATAATTAACTCACAAAACACTTGTTTTTTGGTATTTGAGGGTTATTAATATCGCTTATCAATAATAAGTAAGAAAAAATATGAAATCAGACAAAAAAAAATTTATTAAACTTGAAAGGTTCTTAGTCTCAATAGAGGAAAATGCGCAAAAAATATTTAACTCACAAAACACTTGTTTTTTTGTATTTGAGGGTTATTTATATCGCTTATCAATAATAAGTAAGAAAAAATGTGAAATCAGACAAAAAAAAATTGATTAAACTTGAAAGGTTCTTAGTCCCAAAAGACGAAACTGCTCAAAAAATAATTAACTCACAAAACACTTGTTTTTTGGTATTTGAGGGTTATTAATATCGCTTATCAATAATAAGTAAGAAATAATATGAAATAAGACAAAAAAAAATTGATTAAACTTGAAAGGTTCTAAGTCCCAAAAGACGAAACTGCTCAAAAAATATTTAACTCGCAAAACACTTGTTTTTTGGTATTTGAGGGTTATTAATATCGCTTATCAATAATAAGTAAGAAAAAATATGAAATCAGACAAAAATTTTTTGATTAAACTTGAAAGGTTCTTAGTCTTAAAAGACAAAACTGCTCAAAAAATATTTAACTCACAAAACACTTGTTTTTTGGTATTTGAGGGTTATTAATATCGCTTATCAATAATAAGTAAGAAAAAATATGAAATCAGAAAAAAAAAATTGATAACACTTGAAAGGTTCTTAGTCCCAAAAGACGTAACTGCTCAAAAAATATTTAACTCACAAAACGCTTGTTTTTTGGTATTTGAGGGTTATTAATATCGCTTATCAATAATAAGTAAGTAATAATATAAAATCAGACAAAAAAAATTGACTAAACTTGAATCGTTCTTAGTCTAAATAGAGGAAAATGCGCAAAAAATATTTAACTCACAAAACAGTTGTTTTTTTGTATTTGAGGGTTATTAATATCGCTTATTAATAATAAGTAAGAAAAAATATGAAATCAGAAAAAAAAAATTGATTAAACTTGAAAGGTTCTTAGTCCCAAAAGACGAAACTGCTCAAAAAATAATTAACTCACAAAACACTTGTTTTTTGGTATTTGAGGGTTATTAATATCGCTTATCAATAATAAGTAAGAAAAAATATGAAATCAGACAAAAAAAAATTTATTAAACTTGAAAGGTTCTTAGTCCCAAAAGACGAAACTGCTCAAAAAATATTTAACTCACAAAACACTTAATTTTTGGTATTTGAGGGTTATTAATATCGCTTATCAATAATAAGTAAGAAATAATATGAAATAAGACAAAAAAAATTGATTTAACTTGAAAGGTTCTTAGTCTCAAAAGACGAAACTGTTAAAAAAATATTTAACTCGCAAAACACTTGTTTTTTGGTATTTGAGGGTTATTAATATCGCTTATCAATAATAAGTAAGAAAAAATATGAAATCAGACAAATTTTTTTTGATTAAACTGTAAAGGTTCTTAGTCTTAAAAGACAAAACTGCTCAAAAAATAATTAACTCACAAAACACTTGTTTTTTGGTATTTGAGAATTATGTATATCGCTTATCAATAATAAATAAGAAAAAATGTGAAATCAGACAAAAAAAATTGATTTAACTTGAAAGGTTCTTAGTCCCAAAAGACGAAACTGCTCAAAAAATTATTTAATTCACAAAACACTTGTTTTTTGGTATTTGAGGGTGATTAATATCGCTTATCAATAATAAGTAAGTAATAATATGAAATCAGACAAAAAAAATTTGACTAAACTTGAAAGGTTCTTAGTCTCAATGGAGGAAAATGCGCAAAAAATATTTAACTCACAAAACACTTGTTTTTTGGTATTTGAGGGTTATTAATATCGCTTATCAATAATAAGTAAGAAATAATATGAAATAGGACAAAAAAAAATTGATTGAACTTGAAAGGTTCTTAGTCCCAAAAGACGAAACTGCTCAAAAAATATTTAACTCGCAAAACACTTGTTTTTTGGTATTTGAGGGTTATTAATATCGCTTATCAATAATAAGTAAGAAAAAATATGAAATCAGACAAAAATTTTTTGATTAAACTTGAAAGGTTCTTAGTCTTAAAAGACAAAACTGCTCAAAAAATATTTAACTCACAAAACACTTGTTTTTTGGTATTTGAGGGTTATTTATATCGCTTATCAATAATAAGTAAGAAAAAATATGAAATCTGAAAAAAAAAATTGATAACACTTGAAAGGTTCTTAGTCCCAAAAGACGAAACTGCTCAAAAAATATTTAACTCACAAAACGCTTGTTTTTTGGTATTTGAGGGTTATTAATATCGCTTATCAATAATAAGTAAGTAATAATATAAAATCAGACAAAAAAAATTGACTAAACTTGAATCGTTCTTAGTCTTAATAGAGGAAAATGCGCAAAAAATATTTAACTCACAAAACACTTGTTTTTTTGTATTTGAGGGTAATTAATATCGCTTATCAATAATAAGTAAGAAAAAATATGAAATCAGAAAAAAAAAATTGATTAAACTTGAAAGGTTCTTAGTCCCAAAAGACGAAACTGCTCAAAAAATAATTAACTCACAAAACACTTGTTTTTTGGTTTTTGAGGGTTATTAATATCGCTTATCAATAATAAGTAAGAAAAAATATGAAATCAGACAAAAAAAAATTGATTAAACTTGAAAGGTTCTTAGTCCCAAAAGACGAAACTGCTCAAAAAATATTTAACTCACAAAACACTTGTTTTTTGGTATTTGAGGGTTATTAATATCGCTTATCAATAATAAGTAAGAAAAAATATGAAATCAGACAAAAATTTTTTGATTAAACTGTAAAGGTTCTTAGTCCCAAAATACGTAACTGCTCAAAAAATATTTAACTCACAAAACACTTGTTTTTTGGTATTTGAGGGTTATTTATATCGCTTATCAATAATAAATAAGAAAAAATGTGAAATCAGACAAAAAAAATTTGATTAAACTTGAAAGGTTCTTAGTCCCAAAAGACGAAACTGCTCAAAAAATATTTAACTCACAAAACACTTGTTTTTTGGTATTTGAGGGTTATTTATATCGCTTATCAATAATAAATAAGAAAAAATGTGAAATCAGACAAAAAAAAATTGATTAAACTTTAAAGGTTCTTAGTCCCAAAAGACGAAACTGCTCAAAAAAATTATTTAATTCACAAAACACTTGTTTTTTGGTATTTGAGGGTGATTAATATCGCTTATCAATAATAAGTAAGAAAAAATATGAAATCAGACAAAAAAAAATTTATTAAACTTGAAAGGTTCTAAGTCCCAAAAGACGAAACTGCTCAAAAAATATTTAACTCACAAAACACTTAATTTTTGGTATTTGAGGGTTATTAATATCGCTTATCAATAATAAGTAAGAAATAATATGAAATAAGACAAAAAAAATTGATTTAACTTGAAAGGTTCTTAGTCTCAAAAGACGAAACTGCTCAAAAAATATTTAACTCGCAAAACACTTGTTTTTTGGTATTTGAGGGTTATTAATATCGCTTATCAATAATAAGTAAGAAAAAATATGAAATCAGACAAATTTTTTTTGATTAAACTGTAAAGGTTCTTAGTCTTAAAAGACAAAACTGCTCAAAAAATATTTAACTCACAAAACACTTGTTTTTTGGTATTTGAGAATTATGTATATCGCTTATCAATAATAAATAAGAAAAAATGTGAAATCAGACAAAAAAAATTGATTTAACTTGAAAGGTTCTTAGTCCCAAAAGACGAAACTGCTCAAAAAATTATTTAATTCACAAAACACTTGTTTTTTGGTATTTGAGGGTGATTAATATCGCTTATCAATAATAAGTAAGTAATAATATGAAATCAGACAAAAAAAATTTGACTAAACTTGAAAGGTTCTTAGTCTCAATGGAGGAAAATGCGCAAAAAATATTTAACTCACAAAACACTTGTTTTTTGGTATTTGAGGGTTATTAATATCGCTTATCAATAATAAGTAAGAAATAATATGAAATAGGACAAAAAAAAATTGATTGAACTTGAAAGGTTCTTAGTCCCAAAAGACGAAACTGCTCAAAAAATATTTAACTCGCAAAACACTTGTTTTTTGGTATTTGAGGGTTATTAATATCGCTTATCAATAATAAGTAAGAAAAAATATGAAATCAGACAAAAATTTTTTGATTAAACTTGAAAGGTTCTTAGTCTTAAAAGACAAAACTGCTCAAAAAATATTTAACTCACAAAACACTTGTTTTTTGGTATTTGAGGGTTATTTATATCGCTTATCAATAATAAGTAAGAAAAAATATGAAATCAGAAAAAAAAAATTGATAACACTTGAAAGGTTCTTAGTCCCAAAAGACGAAACTGCTCAAAAAATATTAAACTCACAAAACGCTTGTTTTTTGGTATTTGAGGGTTATTAATATCGCTTATCAATAATAAGTAAGTAATAATATAAAATCAGACAAAAAAAATTGACTAAACTTGAATCGTTCTTAGTCTAAATAGAGGAAAATGCGCAAAAAATATTTAACTCACAAAACACTTGTTTTTTTGTATTTGAGGGTAATTAATATCGCTTATCAATAATAAGTAAGAAAAAATATGAAATCAGAAAAAAAAAATTGATTAAACTTGAAAGGTTCTTAGTCCCAAAAGACGAAACTGCTCAAAAAATAATTAACTCACAAAACACTTGTTTTTTGGTTTTTGAGGGTTATTTATATCGCTTATCAATAATAAGTAAGAAAAAATATGAAATCAGAAAAAAAAAATTGATAACACTTGAAAGGTTCTTAGTCCCAAAAGACGAAACTGCTCAAAAAATATTAAACTCACAAAACGCTTGTTTTTTGGTATTTGAGGGTTATTAATATCGCTTATCAATAATAAGTAAGTAATAATATAAAATCAGACAAAAAAAATTGACTAAACTTGAATCGTTCTTAGTCCCAAAAGACGAAACTGCTCAAAAAATATTAAACTCACAAAACGCTTGTTTTTTGGTATTTGAGGGTTATTAATATCGCTTATCAATAATAAGTAAGTAATAATATAAAATCAGACAAAAAAAATTGACTAAACTTGAATCGTTCTTAGTCTAAATAGAGGAAAATGCGCAAAAAATATTTAACTCACAAAACACTTGTTTTTTTGTATTTGAGGGTAATTAATATCGCTTATCAATAATAAGTAAGAAAAAATATGAAATCAGAAAAAAAAAATTGATTAAACTTGAAAGGTTCTTAGTCCCAAAAGACGAAACTGCTCAAAAAATAATTAACTCACAAAACACTTGTTTTTTGGTTTTTGAGGGTTATTAATATCGCTTATCAATAATAAGTAAGAAAAAATATGAAATCAGACAAAAAAAAATTGATTAAACTTGAAAGGTTCTTAGTCCCAAAAGACGAAACTGCTCAAAAAATATTTAACTCACAAAACACTTGTTTTTTGGTATTTGAGGGTTATTAATATCGCTTATCAATAATAAGTAAGAAAAAATATGAAATCAGACAAAATTTTTTTGATTAAACTGTAAAGGTTCTTAGTCCCAAAATACGTAACTGCTCAAAAAATATTTAACTCACAAAACACTTGTTTTTTGGTATTTGAGGGTTATTTATATCGCTTATCAATAATAAATAAGAAAAAATGTGAAATCAGACAAAAAAAAATTGATTAAACTTTAAAGGTTCTTAGTCCCAAAAGACGAAACTGCTCAAAAAAATTATTTAATTCACAAAACACTTGTTTTTTGGTATTTGAGGGTGATTAATATCGCTTATCAATAATAAGTAAGAAAAAATATGAAATCAGACAAAAAAAAATTATTAAACTTGAAAGGTTCTTAGTCCCAAAAGACGAAACTGCTCAAAAAATATTTAACTCACAAAACACTTGTTTTTTGGTATTTGAGGGTTATTAATATCGCTTATCAATAATAAGTTAGAAATAATATGAAATAAGACAAAAAAAAATTGATAAAACTTGAAAGGTTCTAAGTCCCAAAAGACGAAACTGCTCAAAAAATATTTAAGTCGCAAAACACTTGTTTTTTGGTATTTGAGGGTGATTAATATCGCTTATCAATAATAAGTAAGAAAAAATATGAAATCAGACAAAAAAAAAATTATTAAACTTGAAAGGTTCTTAGTCCCAAAAGACGAAACTTCTCAAAAAATATTTAACTCACAAAACACTTGTTTTTTGGTATTTGAGGGTTATTAATATCGCTTATCAATAATAAGTAAGAAATAATATGAAATAGGACAAAAAAAAAATTGATTAAACTTGAAAGGTTCTTAGTCCCAAAAGACGAAACTGCTCAAAAAATATTTAACTCACAAAACACTTGTTTTTTGGTATTTGAGGGTTATTAATATCGCTTATCAATAATAAGTAAGGGAAAATATGAAATCAGACAAAAAAAAATTGATTACACTTGAAAGGTTCTTAGTCCCATAAGACGAAACTGCTCAAAAAATATTTAACTCACAAAACGCTTGTTTTTTGGTATTTGAGGGGTATTAATATCGCTTATCAATAATAAGTAAGTAATAATATTAAATCAGACAAAAAAATTGACTTAACTTGAATCGTTCTTAGTCTCAATAGAGGAAAATGCGCAAAAAATATTTAACTCACAAAACACTTGTTTTTTTGTATTTGAGGGTAATTAATATCGCTTATCAATAATAAGTAAGAAAAAATATGAAATCAGACAAAAAAAAATTGATTACACTTGAAAGGTTCTTAGTCCCAAAAGACGAAACTGCTCAAAAAATATTTAACTCACAAAACGCTTGTTTTTTGGTATTTGAGGGGTATTAATATCGCTTATCAATAATAAGTAAGTAATAATATTAAATCAGACAAAAAAAATTTACTTAACTTGAATCGTTCTTAGTCTCAATAGAGGAAAATGCGCAAAAAATATTTAACTCACAAAACACTTGTTTTTTTGTATTTGAGGGTTATTAATATCGCTTATCAATAATAAGTAAGAAAAAATATGAAATCAGACAAAAAAAATTGATTAAACTTGAAAGGTTCTTAGTCCCAAAGGACGAAACTGCTCAAAAAATATTTAACTCACAAAACACTTGTTTTTTGGTATTTGAGGGTTATTTATATCGCTTATCAATAATAAGTAAGAAAAAATATGAAATCAGACAAAAAAAATTGATTAAACTTGAAAGGTTCTTAGTCCCAAAAGACGAAACTGCTCAAAAAATATTTAACTCACAAAACGCTTGTTTTTTGGTATTTGAGGGGTATTAATATCGCTTATCAATAATAAGTAAGTAATAATATTAAATCAGACAAAAAAAATTGACTACACATGAATCGTTCTTAGTCTCAATAGAGGAAAATGCGCAAGAAATATTTAACTCACAAAACACTTGTTTTTTTGTATTTGAGGGTAATTAATATCGCTTATCAATAATAAGTAAGAAAAAATATGAAATCAGACAAAAAAAAATTGATTACACTTGAAAGGTTCTTAGTCCCAAAAGACGAAACTGCTCAAAAAATATTTAACTCACAAAACGCTTGTTTTTTGGTATTTGAGGGGTATTAATATCGCTTATCAATAATAAGTAAGTAATAATATTAAATCAGACAAAAAAAAATTGACTTAACTTGAATCGTTCTTAGTCTCAATAGAGGAAAATGCGCAAAAAATATTTAACTCACAAAACACTTGTTTTTTTGTATTTGAGGGTTATTTATATCGCTTATCAATAATAAGTAAGAAAAAATGTGAAATCAGACAAAAAAAAAATTGATTAAACTTGAAAGGTTCTTAGTCCCAAAAGACGAAACTGCTCAAAAAATAATTAACTCACAAAACACTTGTTTTTTGGTATTTGAGGGTTATTAATATCGCTTATCAATAATAAGTAAGTAATAATATGAAATAAGACAAAAAAAAATTGATTAAACTTGAAAGGTTCTTAGTCTCAAAAGACGAAACTGCTCAAAAAAAATTTTACTCGCAAAACACTTCTTTTTTGGTATTTGAGGGTTATTAATATCGCTTATCAATAATAAGTAAGAAAAAATATGAAATCGGACAAAATTTTTTTGATTAAACTGTAAAGGTTCTTAGTCTTAAAAGACAAAACTGCTCAAAAAATATTTAACTCACAAAACACTTGTTTTTTGGTATTTGAGGGTTATTTATATCGCTTATCAATAATAAATAAGAAAAAATGTGAAATCAGACAAAAAAAAATTGATTTAACTTGAAAGGTTCTTAGTCCCAAAAGACGAAACTGCTCAAAAAATTATTTAATTCACAAAACACTTGTTTTTTGGTATTTGAGGGTGATTAATATCGCTTATCAATAATAAGTAAGTAATAATATGAAATCAGTCAAAAAAAAATTGACTAAACTTGAAAGGTTCTTAGTCTCAATAGAGGAAAATGCGCAAAAAATATTTAACTCACAAAACACTTGTTTTTTGGTATTTGAGGGTTATTTATATCGCTTATCAATAATAAGTAAGAAAAAATATGAAATCAGACAAAAAAAAATTTATTAAACTTGAAAGGTTCTTAGTCCCAAAAGACGAAACTGCTCAAAAAATATTTAACTCACAAAACACTTGTTTTTTGGTATTTGAGGGTTATTAATATCGCTTATCAATAATAAGTAAGAAATAATATGAAATAGGACAAAAAAAAAATTGATTAAACTTGAAAGGTTCTTAGTCCCAAAAGACGAAACTGCTCAAAAAATATTTAACTCACAAAACACTTGTTTTTTGGTATTTGAGGGTTATTAATATCGCTTATCAATAATAAGTAAGAAATAATATGAAATAAGACAAAAAAAAATTGATTAAACTTGAAAGGTTCTTAGTCTCAAAAGACGAAACTGCTCAAAAAATATTTTACTCGCAAAACACTTCTTTTTTGGTATTTGAGGGTTATTAATATCGCTTATCAATAATAAGTAAGAAAAAATATGAAATCGGACAAAATTTTTTTGATTAAACTGTAAAGGTTCTAAGTCTTAAAAGACAAAACTGCTCAAAAAATATTTAACTCACAAAACGCTTGTTTTTTGGTATTTGAGGGTTATTTATATCGCTTATCAATAATAAGTAAGTAATAATATAAAATCAGACAAAAAAAAATTGACTAAACTTGAATCGTTCTTAGTCTAAATAGAGAAAAATGCGCAAAAAATATTTAACTCACAAAACACTTGTTTTTTTGTATTTGAGGGTAATTAATATCGCTTATCAATAATAAGTAAGAAAAAATATGAAATCAGAAAAAAAAAATTGATTAAACTTGAAAGGTTCTTAGTCCCAAAAGACGAAACTGCTCAAAAAATATTTAACTCACAAAACACTTGTTTTTTGGTATTTGAGGGTTATTAATATCGCTTATCAATAATAAGTAAGAAATAATATGAAATAAGACAAAAAAAAATTGATTAAACTTGAAAGGTTCTAAGTCCCAAAAGACGAAACTGCTCAAAAAATATTTAACTCGCAAAACACTTGTTTTTTGGTATTTGAGGGTTATTAATATCGCTTATCAATAATAAGTAAGAAAAAATATGAAATCAGACAAAAAAAAATTGATTAAACTTGAAAGGTTCTTAGTCCCAAAAGACGAAACTGCTCAAAAAATATTAACTCACAAAACACTTGTTTTTTGGTATTTGAGGGTTATTAATATCGCTTATCAATAATAAGTAAGAAATAATATGAAATAAGACAAAAAAAAATTGATTAAACTTGAAAGGTTCTAAGTCCCAAAAGACGAAACTGCTCAAAAAATATTTAACTCGCAAAACACTTGTTTTTTGGTATTTGAGGGTTATTAATATCGCTTATCAATAATAAGTAAGAAAAAATATGAAATCAGACAAAAATTTTTTGATTAAACTTGAAAGGTTCTTAGTCTTAAAAGACAAAACTGCTCAAAAAATATTTAACTCACAAAACACTTGTTTTTTGGTATTTGAGGGTTATTAATATCGCTTATCAATAATAAGTAAGAAAAAATATGAAATCAGAAAAAAAAAATTGATAACACTTGAAAGGTTCTTAGTCCCAAAAGACGTAACTGCTCAAAAAATATTTAACTCACAAAACGCTTGTTTTTTGGTATTTGAGGGTTATTAATATCGCTTATCAATAATAAGTAAGTAATAATATAAAATCAGACAAAAAAAATTGACTAAACTTGAATCGTTCTTAGTCTAAATAGAGGAAAATGCGCAAAAAATATTTAACTCACAAAACAGTTGTTTTTTTGTATTTGAGGGTTATTAATATCGCTTATTAATAATAAGTAAGAAAAAATATGAAATCAGAAAAAAAAAATTGATTAAACTTGAAAGGTTCTTAGTCCCAAAAGACGAAACTGCTCAAAAAATAATTAACTCACAAAACACTTGTTTTTTGGTATTTGAGGGTTATTAATATCGCTTATCAATAATAAGTAAGAAAAAATATGAAATCAGACAAAAAAAAATTTATTAAACTTGAAAGGTTCTTAGTCCCAAAAGACGAAACTGCTCAAAAAATATTTAACTCACAAAACACTTAATTTTTGGTATTTGAGGGTTATTAATATCGCTTATCAATAATAAGTAAGAAATAATATGAAATAAGACAAAAAAAATTGATTTAACTTGAAAGGTTCTTAGTCTCAAAAGACGAAACTGTTAAAAAAATATTTAACTCGCAAAACACTTCTTTTTTGGTATTTGAGGGTTATTAATATCGCTTATCAATAATAAGTAAGAAAAAATATGAAATCAGACAAATTTTTTTTGATTAAACTGTAAAGGTTCTTAGTCTTAAAAGACAAAACTGCTCAAAAAATATTTAACTCACAAAACACTTGTTTTTTGGTATTTGAGAATTATGTATATCGCTTATCAATAATAAATAAGAAAAAATGTGAAATCAGACAAAAAAAATTGATTTAACTTGAAAGGTTCTTAGTCCCAAAAGACGAAACTGCTCAAAAAATTATTTAATTCACAAAACACTTGTTTTTTGGTATTTGAGGGTGATTAATATCGCTTATCAATAATAAGTAAGTAATAATATGAAATCAGACAAAAAAAATTTGACTAAACTTGAAAGGTTCTTAGTCTCAATGGAGGAAAATGCGCAAAAAATATTTAACTCACAAAACACTTGTTTTTTGGTATTTGAGGGTTATTAATATCGCTTATCAATAATAAGTAAGAAATAATATGAAATAGGACAAAAAAAAATTGATTGAACTTGAAAGGTTCTTAGTCCCAAAAGACGAAACTGCTCAAAAAATATTTAACTCGCAAAACACTTGTTTTTTGGTATTTGAGGGTTATTAATATCGCTTATCAATAATAAGTAAGAAAAAATATGAAATCAGACAAAAATTTTTTGATTAAACTTGAAAGGTTCTTAGTCTTAAAAGACAAAACTGCTCAAAAAATATTTAACTCACAAAACACTTGTTTTTTGGTATTTGAGGGTTATTTATATCGCTTATCAATAATAAGTAAGAAAAAATATGAAATCTGAAAAAAAAAATTGATAACACTTGAAAGGTTCTTAGTCCCAAAAGACGAAACTGCTCAAAAAATATTTAACTCACAAAACGCTTGTTTTTTGGTATTTGAGGGTTATTAATATCGCTTATCAATAATAAGTAAGTAATAATATAAAATCAGACAAAAAAAATTGACTAAACTTGAATCGTTCTTAGTCTTAATAGAGGAAAATGCGCAAAAAATATTTAACTCACAAAACACTTGTTTTTTTGTATTTGAGGGTAATTAATATCGCTTATCAATAATAAGTAAGAAAAAATATGAAATCAGAAAAAAAAAATTGATTAAACTTGAAAGGTTCTTAGTCCCAAAAGACGAAACTGCTCAAAAAATAATTAACTCACAAAACACTTGTTTTTTGGTTTTTGAGGGTTATTAATATCGCTTATCAATAATAAGTAAGAAAAAATATGAAATCAGACAAAAAAAAATTGATTAAACTTGAAAGGTTCTTAGTCCCAAAAGACGAAACTGCTCAAAAAATATTTAACTCACAAAACACTTGTTTTTTGGTATTTGAGGGTTATTAATATCGCTTATCAATAATAAGTAAGAAAAAATATGAAATCAGACAAAATTTTTTTGATTAAACTGTAAAGGTTCTTAGTCCCAAAATACGTAACTGCTCAAAAAATATTTAACTCACAAAACACTTGTTTTTTGGTATTTGAGGGTTATTTATATCGCTTATCAATAATAAATAAGAAAAAATGTGAAATCAGACAAAAAAAATTTGATTAAACTTGAAAGGTTCTTAGTCCCAAAAGACGAAACTGCTCAAAAAATATTTAACTCACAAAACACTTGTTTTTTGGTATTTGAGGGTTATTTATATCGCTTATCAATAATAAATAAGAAAAAATGTGAAATCAGACAAAAAAAAATTGATTAAACTTTAAAGGTTCTTAGTCCCAAAAGACGAAACTGCTCAAAAAAATTATTTAATTCACAAAACACTTGTTTTTTGGTATTTGAGGGTGATTAATATCGCTTATCAATAATAAGTAAGAAAAAATATGAAATCAGACAAAAAAAAATTTATTAAACTTGAAAGGTTCTAAGTCCCAAAAGACGAAACTGCTCAAAAAATATTTAACTCACAAAACACTTAATTTTTGGTATTTGAGGGTTATTAATATCGCTTATCAATAATAAGTAAGAAATAATATGAAATAAGACAAAAAAAATTGATTTAACTTGAAAGGTTCTTAGTCTCAAAAGACGAAACTGCTCAAAAAATATTTAACTCGCAAAACACTTCTTTTTTGGTATTTGAGGGTTATTAATATCGCTTATCAATAATAAGTAAGAAAAAATATGAAATCAGACAAATTTTTTTTGATTAAACTGTAAAGGTTCTTAGTCTTAAAAGACAAAACTGCTCAAAAAATATTTAACTCACAAAACACTTGTTTTTTGGTATTTGAGAATTATGTATATCGCTTATCAATAATAAATAAGAAAAAATGTGAAATCAGACAAAAAAAATTGATTTAACTTGAAAGGTTCTTAGTCCCAAAAGACGAAACTGCTCAAAAAATTATTTAATTCACAAAACACTTGTTTTTTGGTATTTGAGGGTGATTAATATCGCTTATCAATAATAAGTAAGTAATAATATGAAATCAGACAAAAAAAATTTGACTAAACTTGAAAGGTTCTTAGTCTCAATGGAGGAAAATGCGCAAAAAATATTTAACTCACAAAACACTTGTTTTTTGGTATTTGAGGGTTATTAATATCGCTTATCAATAATAAGTAAGAAATAATATGAAATAGGACAAAAAAAAATTGATTGAACTTGAAAGGTTCTTAGTCCCAAAAGACGAAACTGCTCAAAAAATATTTAACTCGCAAAACACTTGTTTTTTGGTATTTGAGGGTTATTAATATCGCTTATCAATAATAAGTAAGAAAAAATATGAAATCAGACAAAAATTTTTTGATTAAACTTGAAAGGTTCTTAGTCTTAAAAGACAAAACTGCTCAAAAAATATTTAACTCACAAAACACTTGTTTTTTGGTATTTGAGGGTTATTTATATCGCTTATCAATAATAAGTAAGAAAAAATATGAAATCAGAAAAAAAAAATTGATAACACTTGAAAGGTTCTTAGTCCCAAAAGACGAAACTGCTCAAAAAATATTAAACTCACAAAACGCTTGTTTTTTGGTATTTGAGGGTTATTAATATCGCTTATCAATAATAAGTAAGTAATAATATAAAATCAGACAAAAAAAATTGACTAAACTTGAATCGTTCTTAGTCTAAATAGAGGAAAATGCGCAAAAAATATTTAACTCACAAAACACTTGTTTTTTTGTATTTGAGGGTAATTAATATCGCTTATCAATAATAAGTAAGAAAAAATATGAAATCAGAAAAAAAAAATTGATTAAACTTGAAAGGTTCTTAGTCCCAAAAGACGAAACTGCTCAAAAAATAATTAACTCACAAAACACTTGTTTTTTGGTTTTTGAGGGTTATTAATATCGCTTATCAATAATAAGTAAGAAAAAATATGAAATCAGACAAAAAAAAATTGATTAAACTTGAAAGGTTCTTAGTCCCAAAAGACGAAACTGCTCAAAAAATATTTAACTCACAAAACACTTGTTTTTTGGTATTTGAGGGTTATTAATATCGCTTATCAATAATAAGTAAGAAAAAATATGAAATCAGACAAAATTTTTTTGATTAAACTGTAAAGGTTCTTAGTCCCAAAATACGTAACTGCTCAAAAAATATTTAACTCACAAAACACTTGTTTTTTGGTATTTGAGGGTTATTTATATCGCTTATCAATAATAAATAAGAAAAAATGTGAAATCAGACAAAAAAAAATTGATTAAACTTTAAAGGTTCTTAGTCCCAAAAGACGAAACTGCTCAAAAAAATTATTTAATTCACAAAACACTTGTTTTTTGGTATTTGAGGGTGATTAATATCGCTTATCAATAATAAGTAAGAAAAAATATGAAATCAGACAAAAAAAAATTATTAAACTTGAAAGGTTCTTAGTCCCAAAAGACGAAACTGCTCAAAAAATATTTAACTCACAAAACACTTGTTTTTTGGTATTTGAGGGTTATTAATATCGCTTATCAATAATAAGTTAGAAATAATATGAAATAAGACAAAAAAAAATTGATAAAACTTGAAAGGTTCTAAGTCCCAAAAGACGAAACTGCTCAAAAAATATTTAAGTCGCAAAACACTTGTTTTTTGGTATTTGAGGGTGATTAATATCGCTTATCAATAATAAGTAAGAAAAAATATGAAATCAGACAAAAAAAAAATTATTAAACTTGAAAGGTTCTTAGTCCCAAAAGACGAAACTTCTCAAAAAATATTTAACTCACAAAACACTTGTTTTTTGGTATTTGAGGGTTATTAATATCGCTTATCAATAATAAGTAAGAAATAATATGAAATAGGACAAAAAAAAAATTGATTAAACTTGAAAGGTTCTTAGTCCCAAAAGACGAAACTGCTCAAAAAATATTTAACTCACAAAACACTTGTTTTTTGGTATTTGAGGGTTATTAATATCGCTTATCAATAATAAGTAAGGGAAAATATGAAATCAGACAAAAAAAAATTGATTACACTTGAAAGGTTCTTAGTCCCATAAGACGAAACTGCTCAAAAAATATTTAACTCACAAAACGCTTGTTTTTTGGTATTTGAGGGGTATTAATATCGCTTATCAATAATAAGTAAGTAATAATATTAAATCAGACAAAAAAATTGACTTAACTTGAATCGTTCTTAGTCTCAATAGAG
Source organism: Odontocerum albicorne (assembly GCA_949825065.1). Classification (NCBI taxonomy): domain Eukaryota; kingdom Metazoa; phylum Arthropoda; class Insecta; order Trichoptera; family Odontoceridae; genus Odontocerum; species Odontocerum albicorne. The sequence continues at coordinate 4,266,643 of OX463859.1, read as the reverse complement.
GAAAATGCGCAAAAAATATTTAACTCACAAAACACTTGTTTTTTTGTATTTGAGGGTAATTAATATCGCTTATCAATAATAAGTAAGAAAAAATATGAAATCAGACAAAAAAAAATTGATTACACTTGAAAGGTTCTTAGTCCCAAAAGACGAAACTGCTCAAAAAATATTTAACTCACAAAACGCTTGTTTTTTGGTATTTGAGGGGTATTAATATCGCTTATCAATAATAAGTAAGTAATAATATTAAATCAGACAAAAAAAATTTACTTAACTTGAATCGTTCTTAGTCTCAATAGAGGAAAATGCGCAAAAAATATTTAACTCACAAAACACTTGTTTTTTTGTATTTGAGGGTTATTAATATCGCTTATCAATAATAAGTAAGAAAAAATATGAAATCAGACAAAAAAAATTGATTAAACTTGAAAGGTTCTTAGTCCCAAAGGACGAAACTGCTCAAAAAATATTTAACTCACAAAACACTTGTTTTTTGGTATTTGAGGGTTATTTATATCGCTTATCAATAATAAGTAAGAAAAAATATGAAATCAGACAAAAAAAATTGATTAAACTTGAAAGGTTCTTAGTCCCAAAAGACGAAACTGCTCAAAAAATATTTAACTCACAAAACGCTTGTTTTTTGGTATTTGAGGGGTATTAATATCGCTTATCAATAATAAGTAAGTAATAATATTAAATCAGACAAAAAAAATTGACTACACATGAATCGTTCTTAGTCTCAATAGAGGAAAATGCGCAAGAAATATTTAACTCACAAAACACTTGTTTTTTTGTATTTGAGGGTAATTAATATCGCTTATCAATAATAAGTAAGAAAAAATATGAAATCAGACAAAAAAAAATTGATTACACTTGAAAGGTTCTTAGTCCCAAAAGACGAAACTGCTCAAAAAATATTTAACTCACAAAACGCTTGTTTTTTGGTATTTGAGGGGTATTAATATCGCTTATCAATAATAAGTAAGTAATAATATTAAATCAGACAAAAAAAAATTGACTTAACTTGAATCGTTCTTAGTCTCAATAGAGGAAAATGTGCAAAAAATATTTAACTCACAAAACACTTGTTTTTTTGTATTTGAGGGTTATTTATATCGCTTATCAATAATAAGTAAGAAAAAATGTGAAATCAGACAAAAAAAAAATTGATTAAACTTGAAAGGTTCTTAGTCCCAAAAGACGAAACTGCTCAAAAAATAATTAACTCACAAAACACTTGTTTTTTGGTATTTGAGGGTTATTAATATCGCTTATCAATAATAAGTAAGAAATAATATGAAATAAGACAAAAAAAAATTGATTAAACTTGAAAGGTTCTTAGTCTCAAAAGACGAAACTGCTCAAAAAAAATTTTACTCGCAAAACACTTCTTTTTTGGTATTTGAGGGTTATTAATATCGCTTATCAATAATAAGTAAGAAAAAATATGAAATCGGACAAAATTTTTTTGATTAAACTGTAAAGGTTCTTAGTCTTAAAAGACAAAACTGCTCAAAAAATATTTAACTCACAAAACACTTGTTTTTTGGTATTTGAGGGTTATTTATATCGCTTATCAATAATAAATAAGAAAAAATGTGAAATCAGACAAAAAAAAATTGATTTAACTTGAAAGGTTCTTAGTCCCAAAAGACGAAACTGCTCAAAAAATTATTTAATTCACAAAACACTTGTTTTTTGGTATTTGAGGGTGATTAATATCGCTTATCAATAATAAGTAAGTAATAATATGAAATCAGTCAAAAAAAAATTGACTAAACTTGAAAGGTTCTTAGTCTCAATAGAGGAAAATGCGCAAAAAATATTTAACTCACAAAACACTTGTTTTTTGGTATTTGAGGGTTATTTATATCGCTTATCAATAATAAGTAAGAAAAAATATGAAATCAGACAAAAAAAAATTTATTAAACTTGAAAGGTTCTTAGTCCCAAAAGACGAAACTGCTCAAAAAATATTTAACTCACAAAACACTTGTTTTTTGGTATTTGAGGGTTATTAATATCGCTTATCAATAATAAGTAAGAAATAATATGAAATAGGACAAAAAAAAAATTGATTAAACTTGAAAGGTTCTTAGTCCCAAAAGACGAAACTGCTCAAAAAATATTTAACTCACAAAACACTTGTTTTTTGGTATTTGAGGGTTATTAATATCGCTTATCAATAATAAGTAAGAAATAATATGAAATAAGACAAAAAAAAATTGATTAAACTTGAAAGGTTCTTAGTCTCAAAAGACGAAACTGCTCAAAAAATATTTTACTCGCAAAACACTTCTTTTTTGGTATTTGAGGGTTATTAATATCGCTTATCAATAATAAGTAAGAAAAAATATGAAATCGGACAAAATTTTTTTGATTAAACTGTAAAGGTTCTAAGTCTTAAAAGACAAAACTGCTCAAAAAATATTTAACTCACAAAACGCTTGTTTTTTGGTATTTGAGGGTTATTTATATCGCTTATCAATAATAAGTAAGTAATAATATAAAATCAGACAAAAAAAAATTGACTAAACTTGAATCGTTCTTAGTCTAAATAGAGAAAAATGCGCAAAAAATATTTAACTCACAAAACACTTGTTTTTTTGTATTTGAGGGTAATTAATATCGCTTATCAATAATAAGTAAGAAAAAATATGAAATCAGAAAAAAAAAATTGATTAAACTTGAAAGGTTCTTAGTCCCAAAAGACGAAACTGCTCAAAAAATATTTAACTCACAAAACACTTGTTTTTTGGTATTTGAGGGTTATTAATATCGCTTATCAATAATAAGTAAGAAATAATATGAAATAAGACAAAAAAAAATTGATTAAACTTGAAAGGTTCTAAGTCCCAAAAGACGAAACTGCTCAAAAAATATTTAACTCGCAAAACACTTGTTTTTTGGTATTTGAGGGTTATTAATATCGCTTATCAATAATAAGTAAGAAAAAATATGAAATCAGACAAAAAAAAATTGATTAAACTTGAAAGGTTCTTAGTCCCAAAAGACGAAACTGCTCAAAAAATATTAACTCACAAAACACTTGTTTTTTGGTATTTGAGGGTTATTAATATCGCTTATCAATAATAAGTAAGAAATAATATGAAATAAGACAAAAAAAAATTGATTAAACTTGAAAGGTTCTAAGTCCCAAAAGACGAAACTGCTCAAAAAATATTTAACTCGCAAAACACTTGTTTTTTGGTATTTGAGGGTTATTAATATCGCTTATCAATAATAAGTAAGAAAAAATATGAAATCAGACAAAAATTTTTTGATTAAACTTGAAAGGTTCTTAGTCTTAAAAGACAAAACTGCTCAAAAAATATTTAACTCACAAAACACTTGTTTTTTGGTATTTGAGGGTTATTAATATCGCTTATCAATAATAAGTAAGAAAAAATATGAAATCAGAAAAAAAAAATTGATAACACTTGAAAAGTTCTTAGTCCCAAAAGACGTAACTGCTCAAAAAATATTTAACTCACAAAACGCTTGTTTTTTGGTATTTGAGGGTTATTAATATCGCTTATCAATAATAAGTAAGTAATAATATAAAATCAGACAAAAAAAATTGACTAAACTTGAATCGTTCTTAGTCTAAATAGAGGAAAATGCGCAAAAAATATTTAACTCACAAAACAGTTGTTTTTTTGTATTTGAGGGTTATTAATATCGCTTATTAATAATAAGTAAGAAAAAATATGAAATCAGAAAAAAAAAATTGATTAAACTTGAAAGGTTCTTAGTCCCAAAAGACGAAACTGCTCAAAAAATAATTAACTCACAAAACACTTGTTTTTTGGTATTTGAGGGTTATTAATATCGCTTATCAATAATAAGTAAGAAAAAATATGAAATCAGACAAAAATTTTTTGATTAAACTTGAAAGGTTCTTAGTCTTAAAAGACAAAACTGCTCAAAAAATATTTAACTCACAAAACACTTGTTTTTTGGTATTTGAGGGTTATTTATATCGCTTATCAATAATAAGTAAGAAAAAATATGAAATCTGAAAAAAAAAATTGATAACACTTGAAAGGTTCTTAGTCCCAAAAGACGAAACTGCTCAAAAAATATTTAACTCACAAAACGCTTGTTTTTTGGTATTTGAGGGTTATTAATATCGCTTATCAATAATAAGTAAGTAATAATATAAAATCAGACAAAAAAAATTGACTAAACTTGAATCGTTCTTAGTCTTAATAGAGGAAAATGCGCAAAAAATATTTAACTCACAAAACACTTGTTTTTTTGTATTTGAGGGTAATTAATATCGCTTATCAATAATAAGTAAGAAAAAATATGAAATCAGAAAAAAAAAATTGATTAAACTTGAAAGGTTCTTAGTCCCAAAAGACGAAACTGCTCAAAAAATAATTAACTCACAAAACACTTGTTTTTTGGTTTTTGAGGGTTATTAATATCGCTTATCAATAATAAGTAAGAAAAAATATGAAATCAGACAAAAAAAAATTGATTAAACTTGAAAGGTTCTTAGTCCCAAAAGACGAAACTGCTCAAAAAATATTTAACTCACAAAACACTTGTTTTTTGGTATTTGAGGGTTATTAATATCGCTTATCAATAATAAGTAAGAAAAAATATGAAATCAGACAAAATTTTTTTGATTAAACTGTAAAGGTTCTTAGTCCCAAAATACGTAACTGCTCAAAAAATATTTAACTCACAAAACACTTGTTTTTTGGTATTTGAGGGTTATTTATATCGCTTATCAATAATAAATAAGAAAAAATGTGAAATCAGACAAAAAAAATTTGATTAAACTTGAAAGGTTCTTAGTCCCAAAAGACGAAACTGCTCAAAAAATATTTAACTCACAAAACACTTGTTTTTTGGTATTTGAGGGTTATTTATATCGCTTATCAATAATAAATAAGAAAAAATGTGAAATCAGACAAAAAAAAATTGATTAAACTTTAAAGGTTCTTAGTCCCAAAAGACGAAACTGCTCAAAAAAATTATTTAATTCACAAAACACTTGTTTTTTGGTATTTGAGGGTGATTAATATCGCTTATCAATAATAAGTAAGAAAAAATATGAAATCAGACAAAAAAAAATTTATTAAACTTGAAAGGTTCTAAGTCCCAAAAGACGAAACTGCTCAAAAAATATTTAACTCACAAAACACTTAATTTTTGGTATTTGAGGGTTATTAATATCGCTTATCAATAATAAGTAAGAAATAATATGAAATAAGACAAAAAAAATTGATTTAACTTGAAAGGTTCTTAGTCTCAAAAGACGAAACTGCTCAAAAAATATTTAACTCGCAAAACACTTCTTTTTTGGTATTTGAGGGTTATTAATATCGCTTATCAATAATAAGTAAGAAAAAATATGAAATCAGACAAATTTTTTTTGATTAAACTGTAAAGGTTCTTAGTCTTAAAAGACAAAACTGCTCAAAAAATATTTAACTCACAAAACACTTGTTTTTTGGTATTTGAGAATTATGTATATCGCTTATCAATAATAAATAAGAAAAAATGTGAAATCAGACAAAAAAAATTGATTTAACTTGAAAGGTTCTTAGTCCCAAAAGACGAAACTGCTCAAAAAATTATTTAATTCACAAAACACTTGTTTTTTGGTATTTGAGGGTGATTAATATCGCTTATCAATAATAAGTAAGTAATAATATGAAATCAGACAAAAAAAATTTGACTAAACTTGAAAGGTTCTTAGTCTCAATGGAGGAAAATGCGCAAAAAATATTTAACTCACAAAACACTTGTTTTTTGGTATTTGAGGGTTATTAATATCGCTTATCAATAATAAGTAAGAAATAATATGAAATAGGACAAAAAAAAATTGATTGAACTTGAAAGGTTCTTAGTCCCAAAAGACGAAACTGCTCAAAAAATATTTAACTCGCAAAACACTTGTTTTTTGGTATTTGAGGGTTATTAATATCGCTTATCAATAATAAGTAAGAAAAAATATGAAATCAGACAAAAATTTTTTGATTAAACTTGAAAGGTTCTTAGTCTTAAAAGACAAAACTGCTGAAAAAATATTTAACTCACAAAACACTTGTTTTTTGGTATTTGAGGGTTATTTATATCGCTTATCAATAATAAGTAAGAAAAAATATGAAATCAGAAAAAAAAAATTGATAACACTTGAAAGGTTCTTAGTCCCAAAAGACGAAACTGCTCAAAAAATATTAAACTCACAAAACGCTTGTTTTTTGGTATTTGAGGGTTATTAATATCGCTTATCAATAATAAGTAAGTAATAATATAAAATCAGACAAAAAAAATTGACTAAACTTGAATCGTTCTTAGTCTAAATAGAGGAAAATGCGCAAAAAATATTTAACTCACAAAACACTTGTTTTTTTGTATTTGAGGGTAATTAATATCGCTTATCAATAATAAGTAAGAAAAAATATGAAATCAGAAAAAAAAAATTGATTAAACTTGAAAGGTTCTTAGTCCCAAAAGACGAAACTGCTCAAAAAATAATTAACTCACAAAACACTTGTTTTTTGGTTTTTGAGGGTTATTAATATCGCTTATCAATAATAAGTAAGAAAAAATATGAAATCAGACAAAAAAAAATTGATTAAACTTGAAAGGTTCTTAGTCCCAAAAGACGAAACTGCTCAAAAAATATTTAACTCACAAAACACTTGTTTTTTGGTATTTGAGGGTTATTAATATCGCTTATCAATAATAAGTAAGAAAAAATATGAAATCAGACAAAATTTTTTTGATTAAACTGTAAAGGTTCTTAGTCCCAAAATACGTAACTGCTCAAAAAATATTTAACTCACAAAACACTTGTTTTTTGGTATTTGAGGGTTATTTATATCGCTTATCAATAATAAATAAGAAAAAATGTGAAATCAGACAAAAAAAATTTGATTAAACTTGAAAGGTTCTTAGTCCCAAAAGACGAAACTGCTCAAAAAATATTTAACTCACAAAACACTTGTTTTTTGGTATTTGAGGGTTATTTATATCGCTTATCAATAATAAATAAGAAAAAATGTGAAATCAGACAAAAAAAAATTGATTAAACTTTAAAGGTTCTTAGTCCCAAAAGACGAAACTGCTCAAAAAAATTATTTAATTCACAAAACACTTGTTTTTTGGTATTTGAGGGTGATTAATATCGCTTATCAATAATAAGTAAGAAAAAATATGAAATCAGACAAAAAAAAATTATTAAACTTGAAAGGTTCTTAGTCCCAAAAGACGAAACTGCTCAAAAAATATTTAACTCACAAAACACTTGTTTTTTGGTATTTGAGGGTTATTAATATCGCTTATCAATAATAAGTTAGAAATAATATGAAATAAGACAAAAAAAAATTGATAAAACTTGAAAGGTTCTAAGTCCCAAAAGACGAAACTGCTCAAAAAATATTTAAGTCGCAAAACACTTGTTTTTTGGTATTTGAGGGTGATTAATATCGCTTATCAATAATAAGTAAGAAAAAATATGAAATCAGACAAAAAAAAAATTATTAAACTTGAAAGGTTCTTAGTCCCAAAAGACGAAACTTCTCAAAAAATATTTAACTCACAAAACACTTGTTTTTTGGTATTTGAGGGTTATTAATATCGCTTATCAATAATAAGTAAGAAATAATATGAAATAGGACAAAAAAAAAATTGATTAAACTTGAAAGGTTCTTAGTCCCAAAAGACGAAACTGCTCAAAAAATATTTAACTCACAAAACACTTGTTTTTTGGTATTTGAGGGTTATTAATATCGCTTATCAATAATAAGTAAGGGAAAATATGAAATCAGACAAAAAAAAATTGATTACACTTGAAAGGTTCTTAGTCCCATAAGACGAAACTGCTCAAAAAATATTTAACTCACAAAACGCTTGTTTTTTGGTATTTGAGGGGTATTAATATCGCTTATCAATAATAAGTAAGTAATAATATTAAATCAGACAAAAAAATTGACTTAACTTGAATCGTTCTTAGTCTCAATAGAGGAAAATGCGCAAAAAATATTTAACTCACAAAACACTTGTTTTTTTGTATTTGAGGGTAATTAATATCGCTTATCAATAATAAGTAAGAAAAAATATGAAATCAGACAAAAAAAAATTGATTACACTTGAAAGGTTCTTAGTCCCAAAAGACGAAACTGCTCAAAAAATATTTAACTCACAAAACGCTTGTTTTTTGGTATTTGAGGGGTATTAATATCGCTTATCAATAATAAGTAAGTAATAATATTAAATCAGACAAAAAAAATTTACTTAACTTGAATCGTTCTTAGTCTCAATAGAGGAAAATGCGCAAAAAATATTTAACTCACAAAACACTTGTTTTTTTGTATTTGAGGGTTATTAATATCGCTTATCAATAATAAGTAAGAAAAAATATGAAATCAGACAAAAAAAATTGATTAAACTTGAAAGGTTCTTAGTCCCAAAGGACGAAACTGCTCAAAAAATATTTAACTCACAAAACACTTGTTTTTTGGTATTTGAGGGTTATTTATATCGCTTATCAATAATAAGTAAGAAAAAATATGAAATCAGACAAAAAAAATTGATTAAACTTGAAAGGTTCTTAGTCCCAAAAGACGAAACTGCTCAAAAAATATTAAACTCACAAAACGCTTGTTTTTTGGTATTTGAGGGGTATTAATATCGCTTATCAATAATAAGTAAGTAATAATATTAAATCAGACAAAAAAAATTGACTACACATGAATCGTTCTTAGTCTCAATAGAGGAAAATGCGCAAGAAATATTTAACTCACAAAACACTTGTTTTTTTGTATTTGAGGGTAATTAATATCGCTTATCAATAATAAGTAAGAAAAAATATGAAATCAGACAAAAAAAAATTGATTACACTTGAAAGGTTCTTAGTCCCAAAAGACGAAACTGCTCAAAAAATATTTAACTCACAAAACGCTTGTTTTTTGGTATTTGAGGGGTATTAATATCGCTTATCAATAATAAGTAAGTAATAATATTAAATCAGACAAAAAAAAATTGACTTAACTTGAATCGTTCTTAGTCTCAATAGAGGAAAATGCGCAAAAAATATTTAACTCACAAAACACTTGTTTTTTTGTATTTGAGGGTTATTTATATCGCTTATCAATAATAAGTAAGAAAAAATGTGAAATCAGACAAAAAAAAAATTGATTAAACTTGAAAGGTTCTTAGTCCCAAAAGACGAAACTGCTCAAAAAATAATTAACTCACAAAACACTTGTTTTTTGGTATTTGAGGGTTATTAATATCGCTTATCAATAATAAGTAAGAAATAATATGAAATAAGACAAAAAAAAATTGATTAAACTTGAAAGGTTCTTAGTCTCAAAAGACGAAACTGCTCAAAAAAAATTTTACTCGCAAAACACTTCTTTTTTGGTATTTGAGGGTTATTAATATCGCTTATCAATAATAAGTAAGAAAAAATATGAAATCGGACAAATTTTTTTTGATTAAACTGTAAAGGTTCTTAGTCTTAAAAGACAAAACTGCTCAAAAAATATTTAACTCACAAAACACTTGTTTTTTGGTATTTGAGGGTTATTTATATCGCTTATCAATAATAAATAAGAAAAAATGTGAAATCAGACAAAAAAAAATTGATTTAACTTGAAAGGTTCTTAGTCCCAAAAGACGAAACTGCTCAAAAAATTATTTAATTCACAAAACACTTGTTTTTTGGTATTTGAGGGTGATTAATATCGCTTATCAATAATAAGTAAGTAATAATATGAAATCAGTCAAAAAAAAATTGACTAAACTTGAAAGGTTCTTAGTCTCAATAGAGGAAAATGCGCAAAAAATATTTAACTCACAAAACACTTGTTTTTTGGTATTTGAGGGTTATTTATATCGCTTATCAATAATAAGTAAGAAAAAATATGAAATCAGACAAAAAAAAATTTATTAAACTTGAAAGGTTCTTAGTCCCAAAAGACGAAACTGCTCAAAAAATATTTAACTCACAAAACACTTGTTTTTTGGTATTTGAGGGTTATTAATATCGCTTATCAATAATAAGTAAGAAATAATATGAAATAGGACAAAAAAAAAATTGATTAAACTTGAAAGGTTCTTAGTCCCAAAAGACGAAACTGCTCAAAAAATATTTAACTCACAAAACACTTATTTTTTGGTATTTGAGGGTTATTAATATCGCTTATCAATAATAAGTAAAAAAAATATGAAATCAGACAAAAAAAAAATTATTAAACTTGAAAGGTTCTTATTCCCAAAAGACGAAACTGCTCAAAAAATATTTAACTCACAAAACACTTCTTTTTTGGTATTTGAGGGTTATTAATATCGCTTATCAATAATAAGTAAGAAAAAATATGAAATCGGACAAAATTTTTTTGATTAAACTGTAAAGGTTCTAAGTCTTAAAAGACAAAACTGCTCAAAAAATATTTAACTCACAAAACGCTTGTTTTTTGGTATTTGAGGGTTATTTATATCGCTTATCAATAATAAGTAAGTAATAATATAAAATCAGACAAAAAAAAATTGACTAAACTTGAATCGTTCTTAGTCTAAATAGAGAAAAATGCGCAAAAAATATTTAACTCACAAAACACTTGTTTTTTTGTATTTGAGGGTAATTAATATCGCTTATCAATAATAAGTAAGAAAAAATATGAAATCAGAAAAAAAAAATTGATTAAACTTGAAAGGTTCTTAGTCCCAAAAGACGAAACTGCTCAAAAAATATTTAACTCACAAAACACTTGTTTTTTGGTATTTGAGGGTTATTAATATCGCTTATCAATAATAAGTAAGAAATAATATGAAATAAGACAAAAAAAAATTGATTAAACTTGAAAGGTTCTAAGTCCCAAAAGACGAAACTGCTCAAAAAATATTTAACTCGCAAAACACTTGTTTTTTGGTATTTGAGGGTTATTAATATCGCTTATCAATAATAAGTAAGAAAAAATATGAAATCAGACAAAAAAAAATTGATTAAACTTGAAAGGTTCTTAGTCCCAAAAGACGAAACTGCTCAAAAAATATTAACTCACAAAACACTTGTTTTTTGGTATTTGAGGGTTATTAATATCGCTTATCAATAATAAGTAAGAAATAATATGAAATAAGACAAAAAAAAATTGATTAAACTTGAAAGGTTCTAAGTCCCAAAAGACGAAACTGCTCAAAAAATATTTAACTCGCAAAACACTTGTTTTTTGGTATTTGAGGGTTATTAATATCGCTTATCAATAATAAGTAAGAAAAAATATGAAATCAGACAAAAATTTTTTGATTAAACTTGAAAGGTTCTTAGTCTTAAAAGACAAAACTGCTCAAAAAATATTTAACTCACAAAACACTTGTTTTTTGGTATTTGAGGGTTATTAATATCGCTTATCAATAATAAGTAAGAAAAAATATGAAATCAGAAAAAAAAAATTGATAACACTTGAAAAGTTCTTAGTCCCAAAAGACGTAACTGCTCAAAAAATATTTAACTCACAAAACGCTTGTTTTTTGGTATTTGAGGGTTATTAATATCGCTTATCAATAATAAGTAAGTAATAATATAAAATCAGACAAAAAAAATTGACTAAACTTGAATCGTTCTTAGTCTAAATAGAGGAAAATGCGCAAAAAATATTTAACTCACAAAACAGTTGTTTTTTTGTATTTGAGGGTTATTAATATCGCTTATTAATAATAAGTAAGAAAAAATATGAAATCAGAAAAAAAAAATTGATTAAACTTGAAAGGTTCTTAGTCCCAAAAGACGAAACTGCTCAAAAAATAATTAACTCACAAAACACTTGTTTTTTGGTATTTGAGGGTTATTAATATCGCTTATCAATAATAAGTAAGAAAAAATATGAAATCAGACAAAATTTTTTTGATTAAACTTGAAAGGTTCTTAGTCTTTAAAGACAAAGCTGCTCAAAAAATATTTAACTCACAAAACACTTGTTTTTTGGCATTTGAGGGTTATTAATATCGCTTATCAATAATAAGTAAGTAATAATATTAAATCAGACAAAAAAAATTGACTTAACTTGAATCGTTTTTAGTCTCAATAGAGGAAAATGCGCAAAAAATATTTAACTCACAAAACACTTGTTTTTTGGTATTTGAGGGTTATTAATATCGCTTATCAATAATAAATAAGAAAAAATGTGAAATCAGACAAAAAAAATTTGATTAAACTTGAAAGGTTCTTAGTCCCAAAAGACGAAACTGCTCAAAAAATAATTAACTCACAAAACACTTGTTTTTTGGTATTTGAGGGTTATTTATATCGCTTATCAATAATAAGTAAGAAAAAATATGAAATCAGACAAAAAAAAATTGATTTAACTTGAAAGGTTCTTAGTCCCAAAAGACGAAACTGCTCAAAAAATATTTAACTCACAAAACACTTGTTTTTTGGTATTTGAGGGTTATTAATATCGCTTATCAATAATAAGTAAGAAATAATATGAAATAAGACAAAAAAAATTGATTTAACTTGAAAGGTTCTTAGTCTCAAAAGACGAAACTGCTCAAAAAATATTTAACTCGCAAAACACTTCTTTTTTGGTATTTGAGGGTTATTAATATCGCTTATCAATAATAAGTAAGAAAAAATATGAAATCAGACAAATTTTTTTTGATTAAACTGTAAAGGTTCTTAGTCTTAAAAGACAAAACTGCTCAAAAAATATTTAACTCACAAAACACTTGTTTTTTGGTATTTGAGGGTTATTTATATCGCTTATCAATAATAAATAAGAAAAAATGTGAAATGAGACAAAAAAAAATTGATTTAACTTGAAAGGTTCTTAGTCCCAAAAGACGAAACTGCTCAAAAAATTATTTGATTCACAAAACACTTGTTTTTTGGTATTTGAGGGTGATTAATATCGCTTATCAATAATAAGTAAGTAATAATATGAAATCATACAAAAAAAATTGACTAAACTTGAAAGGTTCTTAGTCTCAATAGAGGAAAATGCGCAAAATACATTTAACTCACAAAACACTTGTTTTTTGGTATTTGAGGGTTATATATATCGCTTATCAATAATAAGTAAGAAAAAATATGAAATCAGACAAAAAAAATTTTATTAAACTTGAAAGGTTCTAAGTCCCAAAAGACGAAACTGCTCAAAAAATATTTAACTCACAAAACACTTGTTTTTTGGTATTTGAGGGTTATTAATATCGCTTATCAATAATAAGTAAGAAATAATATGAAATAAGACAAAAAAAAATTGACTAAACTTGAAAGGTTCTTAGTCTCAATAGAGGAAAATGCGCAAAAAATATTTAACTCACAAAACACTTATTTTTTGGTATTTGAGGGTTATTAATATCGCTTATCAATAATAAGTAAAAAAAATATGAAATCAGACAAAAAAAAAATTATTAAACTTGAAAGGTTCTTATTCCCAAAAGACGAAACTGCTCAAAAAATATTTAACTCACAAAACACTTCTTTTTTGGTATTTGAGGGTAATTAATATCGCTTATCAATAATAAGTAAGAAAAAATATGAAATCAGACAAATTTTTTTTGATTAAACTTGAAAGGTTCTTAGTCCTAAAAGACAAAACTGCTCAAAAAATATTTAACTCACAAAACACTTGTTTTTTGGTATTTGAGGGTTATTTATATCGCTTATCAATAATAAGTAAGAAAAAATATGAAATCAGAAAAAAAAAATTGATAACACTTGAAAGATTCTTAGTCCCAAAAGACGTAACTGCTCAAAAAATATTTAACTCACAAAACGCTTGTTTTTTTGTATTTGAGGGTTATTAATATCGCTTATCAATAATAAGTAAGAAAAAATATGAAATCAGAAAAAAAAATTGATTAAACTTGAAAGGTTCTTAGTCCCAAAAGACGAAACTGCTCAAAAAATAATTAACTCACAAAACACTTGTTTTTTGGTATTTGATGGATATTAATATCGCTTATCAATAATAAGTAAGAAAAAATATGAAATCAGACAAATTTTTTTTGATTAAACTTGAAAGGTTCTTAGTCTTAAAAGACAAAACTGCTCAAAAAATATTTAACTCACAAAACACTTGTTTTTTGGTATTTGAGGGTTATTAATATCGCTTATCAATAATAAGAAAGTAATAATATTAAATCAGACAAAAAAAATTGACTTAACTTGAATCGTTTTTAGTCTCAATAGAGGAAAATGCGCAAAAAATATTTAACTCACAAAACACTTGTTTTTTGGTATTTGAGGGTTATTTATATCGCTTATCAATAATAAATAAGAAAAAATGTGAAATCAGACAAAAAAAAATTGATTTAACTTGAAAGGTTCTTAGTCCCAAAAGACGAAACTGCTCAAAAAATAATTAACTCACAAAACACTTGTTTTTTGGTATTTGAGGGTTATTAATATCGCTTATCAATAATAAGTTAGAAAAAATATGAAATCAGACAAAAAAAAATTGATTAAACTTGAAAGGTTCTTAGTCCCAAAAGACGAAACTGCTCAAAAAATATTTAACTCACAAAACACTTGTTTTTTGGTATTTGAGGGTTATTAATATCGCTTATCAATAATAAGTAAGAAATAATATGAAATAAGACAAAAAAAAAATGGTTAAACTTGAAAGGTTCTAAGTCCCAAAAGACGAAACTGCTCAAAAAATATTTAACTCGCAAAACACTTGTTTTTTGGTATTTGAGGGTTATTAATATCGCTTATCAATAATAAGTAAGAAAAAATATGAAATCAGACAAAAATTTTTTGATTAAACTTGAAAGGTTCTTAGTCTTAAAAGACAAAACTGCTCAAAAAATATTAAACTCACAAAACACTTGTTTTTTGGTATTTGAGGGTTATTTATATCGCTTATCAATAATAAGTAAGAAAAAATATGAAATCAGAAAAAAAAAATTGATAACACTTGAAAGGTTCTTAGTCCCAAAAGACGTAACTGCTCAAAAAATATTTAACTCACAAAACGCTTGTTTTTTGGTATTTGAGGGTTATTAATATCGCTTATCAATAATAAGTAAGTAATAATATAAAATCAGACAAAAAAAATTGACTAAACTTGAATCGTTCTTAGTCTAAATAGAGGAAAATGCGCAAAAAATATTTAACTCACAAAACACTTGTTTTTTTGTATTTGAGGGTTATTAATATCGCTTATCAATAATAAGTAAGAAAAAATATGAAATCAGAAAAAAAAAAATTGATTAAACTTTAAAGGTTCTTAGTCCCAAAAGACGAAACTGCTCAAAAAATAATTAACTCACAAAACACTTGTTTTTTGGTATTTGAGGGTTATTAATATCGCTTATCAATAATAAGTAAGAAAAAATATGAAATCAGACAAAATTTTTTTGATTAAACTTGAAAGGTTCTTAGTCCCAAAAGACGAAACTGCTCAAAAAATATTTAACTCACAAAACACTTGTTTTTTGGTATTTGAGGGTTATTAATATCGCTTATCAATAATAAGTAAGAAATAATATGAAATAAGACAAAAAAAAATTGATTAAACTTGAAAGGTTCTTAGTCTCAAAAGACGAAACTGCTCAAAAAATATTTTACTCGCAAAACACTTCTTTTTTGGTATTTGAGGGTTATTAATATCGCTTATCAATTATAAGTAAGAAAAAATATGAAATCGGAAAAAATTTTTTTGATTAAACTTGAAAGGTTCTTAGTCCCAAAAGACGAAACTGCTCAAAAAATATTTAACTCACAAAACACTTGTTTTTTGGTATTTGAGGGTTATTAATATCGCTTATCAATAATAAGTAAGAAATAATATGAAATAAGACAAAAAAAAATTGATTAAACTTTAAAGGTTCTTAGTCCCAAAAGACGAAACTGCTCAAAAAATAATTAACTCACAAAACACTTGTTTTTTGGTATTTGAGGGTTATTAATATCGCTTATCAATAATAAGTAAGAAAAAATATGAAATCAGACAAAATTTTTTTGATTAAACTTGAAAGGTTCTTAGTCCCAAAAGACGAAACTGCTCAAAAAATATTTAACTCACAAAACACTTGTTTTTTGGTATTTGAGGGTTATTAATATCGCTTATCAATAATAAGTAAGAAATAATATGAAATAAGACAAAAAAAAATTGATTAAACTTGAAAGGTTCTTAGTCTCAAAAGACGAAACTGCTCAAAAAATATTTTACTCGCAAAACACTTCTTTTTTGGTATTTGAGGGTTATTAATATCGCTTATCAATTATAAGTAAGAAAAAATATGAAATCGGAAAAAAATTTTTTGATTTAACTGTAAAGGTTCTTAGTCCCAAAAGACGAAACTGCTCAAAAAATAATTAACTCACAAAACACTTGTTTTTTGGTATTTGAGGGTTATTAATATCGCTTATCAATAATAAGTAAGAAAAAATATGAAATCAGACAAAATTTTTTTGATTAAACTTGAAAGGTTCTTAGTCCCAAAAGACGAAACTGCTCAAAAAATATTTAACTCACAAAACACTTGTTTTTTGGTATTTGAGGGTTATTAATATCGCTTATCAATAATAAGTAAGAAATAATATGAAATAAGACAAAAAAAAATTGATTAAACTTGAAAGGTTCTTAGTCTCAAAAGACGAAACTGCTCAAAAAATATTTTACTCGCAAAACACTTCTTTTTTGGTATTTGAGGGTTATTAATATCGCTTATCAATTATAAGTAAGAAAAAATATGAAATCGGAAAAAATTTTTTTGATTAAACTGTAAAGGTTCTTAGTCTCAAAAGACGAAACTGCTCAAAAAATATTTTACTCGCAAAACACTTCTTTTTTGGTATTTGAGGGTTATTAATATCGCTTATCAATTATAAGTAAGAAAAAATATGAAATCGGAAAAAATTTTTTTGATTAAACTGTAAAGGTTCTAAGTCCCAAAAGACGAAACTGCTCAAAAAATATTTAACTCGCAAAACACTTGTTTTTTGGTATTTGAGGGTTATTAATATCGCTTATCAATAATAAGTAAGAAAAAATATGAAATCAGACAAAAATTTTTTGATTAAACTTGAAAGGTTCTTAGTCTTAAAAGACAAAACTGCTCAAAAAATATTTAACTCACAAAACACTTGTTTTTTGGTATTTGAGGGTTATTTATATCGCTTATCAATAATAAGTAAGAAAAAATATGAAATCAGAAAAAAAAAATTGATAACACTTGAAAGGTTCTTAGTCCCAAAAGACGTAACTGCTCAAAAAATATTTAACTCACAAAACGCTTGTTTTTTGGTATTTGAGGGTTATTAATATCGCTTATCAATAATAAGTAAGTAATAATATAAAATCAGACAAAAAAAATTGACTAAACTTGAATCGTTCTTAGTCTAAATAGAGGAAAATGCGCAAAAAATATTTAACTCACAAAACACTTGTTTTTTTGTATTTGAGGGTTATTAATATCGCTTATCAATAATAAGTAAGAAAAAATATGAAATCAGAAAAAAAAAATTGATTAAACTTGAAAGGTTCTTAGTCCCAAAAGACGAAACTGCTCAAAAAATAATTAACTCACAAAACACTTGTTTTTTGGTATTTGAGGGTTATTAATATCGCTTATCAATAATAAGTAAGAAAAAATATGAAATCAGACAAAATTTTTTTGATTAAACTTGAAAGGTTCTTAGTCCCAAAAGACGAAACTGCTCAAAAAATATTTAACTCACAAAACACTTGTTTTTTGGTATTTGAGGGTTATTAATATCGCTTATCAATAATAAGTAAGAAATAATATGAAATAAGACAAAAAAAAAATGATTAAACTTGAAAGGTTCTAAGTCCCAAAAGACGAAACTGCTCAAAAAATATTTAACTCGCAAAACACTTGTTTTTTGGTATTTGAGGGTTATTAATATCGCTTATCAATAATAAGTAAGAAAAAATATGAAATCAGACAAAAATTTTTTGATTAAACTTGAAAGGTTCTTAGTCTTAAAAGACAAAACTGCGCAAAAAATATTTAACTCACAAAACACTTGTTTTTTTGTATTTGAGGGTAATTAATATCGCTTATCAATAATAAGTAAGAAAAAATATGAAATCAGAAAAAAAAAATTGATTAAACTTGAAAGGTTCTTAGTCCCAAAAGACGAAACTGCTCAAAAAATAATTAACTCACAAAACACTTGTTTTTTGGTTTTTGAGGGTTATTAATATCGCTTATCAATAATAAGTAAGAAAAAATATGAAATCAGACAAAATTTTTTTGATTAAACTTGAAAGGTTCTTAGTCCCAAAAGACGAAACTGCTCAAAAAATATTTAACTCACAAAACACTTGTTTTTTGGTATTTGAGGGTTATTAATATCGCTTATCAATAATAAGTAAGAAATAATATGAAATAAGACAAAAAAAAATTGATTAAACTTGAAAGGTTCTAAGTCCCAAAAGACGAAACTGCTCAAAAAATATTTAACTCGCAAAACACTTGTTTTTTGGTATTTGAGGGTTATTAATATCGCTTATCAATAATAAGTAAGAAAAAATATGAAATCAGACAAAAATTTTTTGATTAAACTTGAAAGGTTCTTAGTCTTAAAAGACAAAACTGCGCAAAAAATATTTAACTCACAAAACACTTGTTTTTTTGTATTTGAGGGTAATTAATATCGCTTATCAATAATAAGTAAGAAAAAATATGAAATCAGAAAAAAAAAATTGATTTAACTTGAAAGGTTCTTAGTCCCAAAAGACGAAACTGCTCAAAAAATAATTAACTCACAAAACACTTGTTTTTTGGTTTTTGAGGGTTATTAATATCGCTTATCAATAATAAGTAAGAAAAAATATGAAATCAGACAAAAAAATATTGATTAAACTTGAAAGGTTCTTAGTCCCAAAAGACGAAACTGCTCAAAAAATATTTAACTCACAAAACACTTGTTTTTTGGTATTTGAGGGTTATTAATATCGCTTATCAATAATAAGTAAGAAAAAATATGAAATCAGACAAAATTTTTTTGATTAAACTGTAAAGGTTCTTAGTCCCAAAATACGTAACTGCTCAAAAAATATTTAACTCACAAAACACTTGTTTTTTGGTATTTGAGGGTTATTTATATCGCTTATCAATAATAAATAAGAAAAAATGTGAAATCAGACAAAAAAAAAATGATTTAACTTGAAAGGTTCTTAGTCCCAAAAGACGAAACTGCTCAAAAAATATTTAACTCACAAAACACTTGTTTTTTGGTATTTGAGGGTTATTTATATCGCTTATCAATAATAAATAAGAAAAAATGTGAAATCAGACAAAAAAAAATTGATTAAACTTTAAAGGTTCTTAGTCCCAAAAGACGAAACTGCTCAAAAAAATTATTTAATTCACAAAACACTTGTTTTTTGGTATTTGAGGGTGATTAATATCGCTTATCAATAATAAGTAAGAAAAAATATGAAATCAGACAAAAAAAAAATTATTAAACTTGAAAGGTTCTTAGTCCCAAAAGACGAAACTGCTCAAAAAATATTTAACTCACAAAACACTTGTTTTTTGGTATTTGAGGGTTATTAATATCGCTTATCAATAATAAGTAAGAAATAATATGAAATAGGACAAAAAAAAAATTGATTAAACTTGAAAGGTTCTTAGTCCCAAAAGACGAAACTGCTCAAAAAATATTTAACTCACAAAACACTTGTTTTTTGGTATTTGAGGGTTATTAATATCGCTTATCAATAATAAGTTAGAAATAATATGAAATAAGACAAAAAAAAATTGATAAAACTTGAAAGGTTCTAAGTCCCAAAAGACAAAACTGCTCAAAAAATATTTAACTCACAAAACACTTGTTTTTTGGTATTTGAGGGTTATTTATATCGCTTATCAATAATAAGTAAGGGAAAATATGAAATCAGACAAAAAAAAATTGATTACACTTGAAAGGTTCTTAGTCCCATAAGACGAAACTGCTCAAAAAATATTTAACTCACAAAACGCTTGTTTTTTGGTATTTGAGGGGTATTAATATCGCTTATCAATAATAAGTAAGTAATAATATTAAATCAGACAAAAAAAATGACTTAACTTGAATCGTTCTTAGTCTCAATAGAGGAAAATGCGCAAAAAATATTTAACTCACAAAACACTTGTTTTTTTGTATTTGAGGGTAATTAATATCGCTTATCAATAATAAGTAAGAAAAAATATGAAATCAGACAAAAAAAAATTGATTACACTTGAAAGGTTCTTAGTCCCAAAAGACGAAACTGCTCAAAAAATATTTAACTCACAAAACGCTTGTTTTTTGGTATTTGAGGGGTATTAATATCGCTTATCAATAATAAGTAAGTAATAATATTAAATCAGACAAAAAAAATTTACTTAACTTGAATCGTTCTTAGTCTCAATAGAGGAAAATGCGCAAAAAATATTTAACTCACAAAACACTTGTTTTTTTGTATTTGAGGGTTATTAATATCGCTTATCAATAATAAGTAAGAAAAAATATGAAATCAGACAAAAAAAATTGATTAAACTTGAAAGGTTCTTAGTCCCAAAGGACGAAACTGCTCAAAAAATATTTAACTCACAAAACACTTGTTTTTTGGTATTTGAGGGTTATTTATATCGCTTATCAATAATAAGTAAGAAAAAATATGAAATCAGACAAAAAAAATTGATTAAACTTGAAAGGTTCTTAGTCCCAAAAGACGAAACTGCTCAAAAAATATTTAACTCACAAAACGCTTGTTTTTTGGTATTTGAGGGGTATTAATATCGCTTATCAATAATAAGTAAGTAATAATATTAAATCAGACAAAAAAAATTGACTACACATGAATCGTTCTTAGTCTCAATAGAGGAAAATGCGCAAGAAATATTTAACTCACAAAACACTTGTTTTTTTGTATTTGAGGGTAATTAATATCGCTTATCAATAATAAGTAAGAAAAAATATGAAATCAGACAAAAAAAAATTGATTACACTTGAAAGGTTCTTAGTCCCAAAAGACGAAACTGCTCAAAAAATATTTAACTCACAAAACGCTTGTTTTTTGGTATTTGAGGGGTATTAATATCGCTTATCAATAATAAGTAAGTAATAATATTAAATCAGACAAAAAAAATTGACTTAACTTGAATCGTTCTTAGTCTCAATAGAGGAAAATGCGCAAAAAATATTTAACTCACAAAACACTTGTTTTTTTGTATTTGAGGGTTATTTATATCGCTTATCAATAATAAGTAAGAAAAAATGTGAAATCAGACAAAAAAAAATTGATTAAACTTGAAAGGTTCTTAGTCCCAAAAGACGAAACTGCTCAAAAAATAATAAACTCACAAAACACTTGTTTTTTGGTATTTGAGGGTTATTAATATCGCTTATCAATAATAAGTAAGAAATAATATGAAATAAGACAAAAAAAAATTGATTAAACTTGAAAGGTTCTTAGTCTCAAAAGACGAAACTGCTCAAAAAAAATTTTACTCGCAAAACACTTCTTTTTTGGTATTTGAGGGTTATTAATATCGCTTATCAATAATAAGTAAGAAAAAATATGAAATCGGACAAAATTTTTTTGATTAAACTGTAAAGGTTCTTAGTCTTAAAAGACAAAACTGCTCAAAAAATATTTAACTCACAAAACACTTGTTTTTTGGTATTTGAGGGTTATTTATATCGCTTATCAATAATAAATAAGAAAAAATGTGAAATCAGACAAAAAAAAATTGATTTAACTTGAAAGGTTCTTAGTCCCAAAAGACGAAACTGCTCAAAAAATTATTTAATTCACAAAACACTTGTTTTTTGGTATTTGAGGGTGATTAATATCGCTTATCAATAATAAGTAAGTAATAATATGAAATCAGTCAAAAAAAAATTGACTAAACTTGAAAGGTTCTTAGTCTCAATAGAGGAAAATGCGCAAAAAATATTTAACTCACAAAACACTTGTTTTTTGGTATTTGAGGGTTATTTATATCGCTTATCAATAATAAGTAAGAAAAAATATGAAATCAGACAAAAAAAAATTTATTAAACTTGAAAGGTTCTTAGTCCCAAAAGACGAAACTGCTCAAAAAATATTTAACTCACAAAACACTTGTTTTTTGGTATTTGAGGGTTATTAATATCGCTTATCAATAATAAGTAAGAAATAATATGAAATAGGACAAAAAAAAAATTGATTAAACTTGAAAGGTTCTTAGTCCCAAAAGACGAAACTGCTCAAAAAATATTTAACTCACAAAACACTTGTTTTTTGGTATTTGAGGGTTATTAATATCGCTTATCAATAATAAGTAAGAAATAATATGAAATAAGACAAAAAAAAATTGATTAAACTTGAAAGGTTCTTAGTCTCAAAAGACGAAACTGCTCAAAAAATATTTTACTCGCAAAACACTTCTTTTTTGGTATTTGAGGGTTATTAATATCGCTTATCAATAATAAGTAAGAAAAAATATGAAATCGGACAAAATTTTTTTGATTAAACTGTAAAGGTTCTAAGTCTTAAAAGACAAAACTGCTCAAAAAATATTTAACTCACAAAACGCTTGTTTTTTGGTATTTGAGGGTTATTTATATCGCTTATCAATAATAAGTAAGTAATAATATAAAATCAGACAAAAAAAAATTGACTAAACTTGAATCGTTCTTAGTCTAAATAGAGAAAAATGCGCAAAAAATATTTAACTCACAAAACACTTGTTTTTTTGTATTTGAGGGTAATTAATATCGCTTATCAATAATAAGTAAGAAAAAATATGAAATCAGAAAAAAAAAATTGATTAAACTTGAAAGGTTCTTAGTCCCAAAAGACGAAACTGCTCAAAAAATATTTAACTCACAAAACACTTGTTTTTTGGTATTTGAGGGTTATTAATATTGCTTATCAATAATAAGTAAGAAATAATATGAAATAAGACAAAAAAAAATTGATTAAACTTGAAAGGTTCTAAGTCCCAAAAGACGAAACTGCTCAAAAAATATTTAACTCGCAAAACACTTGTTTTTTGGTATTTGAGGGTTATTAATATCGCTTATCAATAATAAGTAAGAAAAAATATGAAATCAGACAAAAAAAAATTGATTAAACTTGAAAGGTTCTTAGTCCCAAAAGACGAAACTGCTCAAAAAATATTAACTCACAAAACACTTGTTTTTTGGTATTTGAGGGTTATTAATATCGCTTATCAATAATAAGTAAGAAATAATATGAAATAAGACAAAAAAAAATTGATTAAACTTGAAAGGTTCTAAGTCCCAAAAGACGAAACTGCTCAAAAAATATTTAACTCGCAAAACACTTGTTTTTTGGTATTTGAGGGTTATTAATATCGCTTATCAATAATAAGTAAGAAAAAATATGAAATCAGACAAAAAATTTTTGATTAAACTTGAAAGGTTCTTAGTCTTAAAAGACAAAACTGCTCAAAAAATATTTAACTCACAAAACACTTGTTTTTTGGTATTTGAGGGTTATTAATATCGCTTATCAATAATAAGTAAGAAAAAATATGAAATCAGAAAAAAAAAATTGATAACACTTGAAAGGTTCTTAGTCCCAAAAGACGTAACTGCTCAAAAAATATTTAACTCACAAAACGCTTGTTTTTTGGTATTTGAGGGTTATTAATATCGCTTATCAATAATAAGTAAGTAATAATATAAAATCAGACAAAAAAAATTGACTAAACTTGAATCGTTCTTAGTCTAAATAGAGGAAAATGCGCAAAAAATATTTAACTCACAAAACAGTTGTTTTTTTGTATTTGAGGGTTATTAATATCGCTTATTAATAATAAGTAAGAAAAAATATGAAATCAGAAAAAAAAAATTGATTAAACTTGAAAGGTTCTTAGTCCCAAAAGACGAAACTGCTCAAAAAATAATTAACTCACAAAACACTTGTTTTTTGGTATTTGAGGGTTATTAATATCGCTTATCAATAATAAGTAAGAAAAAATATGAAATCAGACAAAATTTTTTTGATTAAACTTGAAAGGTTCTTAGTCTTTAAAGACAAAGCTGCTCAAAAAATATTTAACTCACAAAACACTTGTTTTTTGGTATTTGAGGGTTATTAATATCGCTTATCAATAATAAGTAAGTAATAATATTAAATCAGACAAAAAAAATTGACTTAACTTGAATCGTTTTTAGTCTCAATAGAGGAAAATGCGCAAAAAATATTTAACTCACAAAACACTTGTTTTTTGGTATTTGAGGGTTATTAATATCGCTTATCAATAATAAATAAGAAAAAATGTGAAATCAGACAAAAAAAATTTGATTAAACTTGAAAGGTTCTTAGTCCCAAAAGACGAAACTGCTCAAAAAATAATTAACTCACAAAACACTTGTTTTTTGGTATTTGAGGGTTATTTATATCGCTTATCAATAATAAGTAAGAAAAAATATGAAATCAGACAAAAAAAAATTGATTTAACTTGAAAGGTTCTTAGTCCCAAAAGACGAAACTGCTCAAAAAATATTTAACTCACAAAACACTTGTTTTTTGGTATTTGAGGGTTATTAATATCGCTTATCAATAATAAGTAAGAAATAATATGAAATAAGCCAAAAAAAATTGATTTAACTTGAAAGGTTCTTAGTCTCAAAAGACGAAACTGCTCAAAAAATATTTAACTCGCAAAACACTTCTTTTTTGGTATTTGAGGGTTATTAATATCGCTTATCAATAATAAGTAAGAAAAAATATGAAATCAGACAAATTTTTTTTGATTAAACTGTAAAGGTTCTTAGTCTTAAAAGACAAAACTGCTCAAAAAATATTTAACTCACAAAACACTTGTTTTTTGGTATTTGAGGGTTATTTATATCGCTTATCAATAATAAATAAGAAAAAATGTGAAATGAGACAAAAAAAAATTGATTTAACTTGAAAGGTTCTTAGTCCCAAAAGACGAAACTGCTCAAAAAATTATTTGATTCACAAAACACTTGTTTTTTGGTATTTGAGGGTGATTAATATCGCTTATCAATAATAAGTAAGTAATAATATGAAATCATACAAAAAAAATTGACTAAACTTGAAAGGTTCTTAGTCTCAATAGAGGAAAATGCGCAAAATACATTTAACTCACAAAACACTTGTTTTTTGGTATTTGAGGGTTATATATATCGCTTATCAATAATAAGTAAGAAAAAATATGAAATCAGACAAAAAAAAATTTATTAAACTTGAAAGGTTCTTAGTCCCAAAAGACGAAACTGCTCAAAAAATATTTAACTCACAAAACACTTGTTTTTTGGTATTTGAGGGTTATTAATATCGCTTATCAATAATAAGTAAGAAATAATATGAAATAAGACAAAAAAAAATTGACTTAACTTGAAAGGTTCTTAGTCTCAATAGAGGAAAATGCGCAAAAAATATTTAACTCACAAAACACTTATTTTTTGGTATTTGAGGGTTATTAATATCGCTTATCAATAATAAGTAAAAAAAATATGAAATCAGACAAAAAAAAAATTATTAAACTTGAAAGGTTCTTATTCCCAAAAGACGAAACTGCTCAAAAAATATTTAACTCACAAAACACTTCTTTTTTGGTATTTGAGGGTAATTAATATCGCTTATCAATAATAAGTAAGAAAAAATATGAAATCAGACAAATTTTTTTTGATTAAACTTGAAAGGTTCTTAGTCCTAAAAGACAAAACTGCTCAAAAAATATTTAACTCACAAAACACTTGTTTTTTGGTATTTGAGGGTTATTTATATCGCTTATCAATAATAAGTAAGAAAAAATATGAAATCAGAAAAAAAAAATTGATAACACTTGAAAGGTTCTTAGTCCCAAAAGACGTAACTGCTCAAAAAATATTTAACTCACAAAACGCTTGTTTTTTTGTATTTGAGGGTTATTAATATCGCTTATCAATAATAAGTAAGAAAAAATATGAAATCAGAAAAAAAAATTGATTAAACTTGAAAGGTTCTTAGTCCCAAAAGACGAAACTGCTCAAAAAATAATTAACTCACAAAACACTTGTTTTTTGGTATTTGATGGATATTAATATCGCTTATCAATAATAAGTAAGAAAAAATATGAAATCAGACAAATTTTTTTTGATTAAACTTGAAAGGTTCTTAGTCTTAAAAGACAAAACTGCTCAAAAAATATTTAACTCACAAAACACTTGTTTTTTGGTATTTGAGGGTTATTAATATCGCTTATCAATAATAAGTAAGTAATAATATTAAATCAGACAAAAAAAATTGACTTAACTTGAATCGTTTTTAGTCTCAATAGAGGAAAATGCGCAAAAAATATTTAACTCACAAAACACTTGTTTTTTGGTATTTGAGGGTAATTTATATCGCTTATCAATAATAAATAAGAAAAAATGTGAAATCAGACAAAAAAAAATTGATTTAACTTGAAAGGTTCTTAGTCCCAAAAGACGAAACTGCTCAAAAAATAATTAACTCACAAAACACTTGTTTTTTGGTATTTGAGGGTTATTAATATCGCTTATCAATAATAAGTTAGAAAAAATATGAAATCAGACAAAAAAAAATTGATTAAACTTGAAAGGTTCTTAGTCCCAAAAGACGAAACTGCTCAAAAAATATTTAACTCACAAAACACTTGTTTTTTGGTATTTGAGGGTTATTTATATCGCTTATCAATAATAAATAAGTAATAATATAAAATCAGACAAAAAAAAAATGGTTAAACTTGAAAGGTTCTAAGTCCCAAAAGACGAAACTGCTCAAAAAATATTTAACTCGCAAAACACTTGTTTTTTGGTATTTGAGGGTTATTAATATCGCTTATCAATAATAAGTAAGAAAAAATATGAAATCAGACAAAAATTTTTTGATTAATCTTGAAAGGTTCTTAGTCTTAAAAGACAAAACTGCTCAAAAAATATTTAACTCACAAAACACTTGTTTTTTGGTATTTGAGGGTAATTTATATCGCTTATCAATAATAAGTAAGAAAAAATATGAAATCAGAAAAAAAAAATTGATAACACTTGAAAGGTTCTTAGTCCCAAAAGACGTAACTGCTCAAAAAATATTTAACTCACAAAACGCTTGTTTTTTGGTATTTGAGGGTTATTAATATCGCTTATCAATAATAAGTAAGTAATAATATAAAATCAGACAAAAAAAATTGACTAAACTTGAATCGTTCTTAGTCTAAATAGAGGAAAATGCGCAAAAAATATTTAACTCACAAAACACTTGTTTTTTTGTATTTGAGGGTTATTAATATCGCTTATCAATAATAAGTAAGAAAAAATATGAAATCAGAAAAAAAAAAATTGATTAAACTTTAAAGGTTCTTAGTCCCAAAAGACGAAACTGCTCAAAAAATATTTAACTCGCAAAACACTTGTTTTTTGGTATTTGAGGGTTATTAATATCGCTTTTCAATAATAAGTAAGAAAAAATATGAAATCAGACAAAAATTTTTTGATTAAACTTGAAAGGTTCTTAGTCTTAAAAGACAAAACTGCTCAAAAAATATTTAACTCACAAAACACTTGTGTTTTGGTATTTGAGGGTTATTTATATCGCTTATCAATAATAAGTAAGAAAAAATATGAAATCAGAAAAAAAAAATTGATAACACTTGAAAGGTTCTTAGTCCCAAAAGACGTAACTGCTCAAAAAATATTTAACTCACAAAACGCTTGTTTTTTGGTATTTGAGGGTTATTAATATCGCTTATCAATAATAAGTAAGTAATAATATAAAATCAGACAAAAAAAATTGACTAAACTTGAATCGTTCTTAGTCTAAATAGAGGAAAATGCGCAAAAAATATTTAACTCACAAAACACTTGTTTTTTTGTATTTGAGGGTTATTAATATCGCTTATCAATAATAAGTAAGAAAAAATATGAAATCAGAAAAAAAAAAATTGATTAAACTTGAAAGGTTCTTAGTCCCAAAAGACGAAACTGCTCAAAAAATAATTAACTCACAAAACACTTGTTTTTTGGTATTTGAGGGTTATTAATATCGCTTATCAATAATAAGTAAGAAAAAATATGAAATCAGACAAAATTTTTTTGATTAAACTTGAAAGGTTCTTAGTCCCAAAAGACGAAACTGCTCAAAAAATATTTAACTCACAAAACACTTGTTTTTTGGTATTTGAGGGTTATTAATATCGCTTATCAATAATAAGTAAGAAATAATATGAAATAAGACAAAAAAAAAATGATTAAACTTGAAAGGTTCTAAGTCCCAAAAGACGAAACTGCTCAAAAAATATTTAACTCGCAAAACACTTGTTTTTTGGTATTTGAGGGTTATTAATATCGCTTATCAATAATAAGTAAGAAAAAATATGAAATCAGACAAAAATTTTTTGATTAAACTTGAAAGGTTCTTAGTCTTAAAAGACAAAACTGCGCAAAAAATATTTAACTCACAAAACACTTGTTTTTTTGTATTTGAGGGTAATTAATATCGCTTATCAATAATAAGTAAGAAAAAATATGAAATCAGAAAAAAAAAATTGATTAAACTTGAAAGGTTCTTAGTCCCAAAAGACGAAACTGCTCAAAAAATAATTAACTCACAAAACACTTGTTTTTTGGTTTTTGAGGGTTATTAATATCGCTTATCAATAATAAGTAAGAAAAAATATGAAATCAGACAAAAAAAAATTGATTAAACTTGAAAGGTTCTTAGTCCCAAAAGACGAAACTGCTCAAAAAATATTTAACTCACAAAACACTTGTTTTTTGGTATTTGAGGGTTATTAATATCGCTTATCAATAATAAGTAAGAAAAAATATGAAATCAGACAAAATTTTTTTGATTAAACTGTAAAGGTTCTTAGTCCCAAAATACGTAACTGCTCAAAAAATATTTAACTCACAAAACACTTGTTTTTTGGTATTTGAGGGTTATTTATATCGCTTATCAATAATAAATAAGAAAAAATGTGAAATCAGACAAAAAAAATTTGATTAAACTTGAAAGGTTCTTAGTCCCAAAAGACGAAACTGCTCAAAAAATATTTAACTCACAAAACACTTGTTTTTTGGTATTTGAGGGTTATTTATATCGCTTATCAATAATAAATAAGAAAAAATGTGAAATCAGACAAAAAAAAATTGATTAAACTTTAAAGGTTCTTAGTCCCAAAAGACGAAACTGCTCAAAAAAATTATTTAATTCACAAAACACTTGTTTTTTGGTATTTGAGGGTGATTAATATCGCTTATCAATAATAAGTAAGAAAAAATATGAAATCAGACAAAAAAAAAATTATTAAACTTGAAAGGTTCTTAGTCCCAAAAGACGAAACTGCTCAAAAAATATTTAACTCACAAAACACTTGTTTTTTGGTATTTGAGGGTTATTAATATCGCTTATCAATAATAAGTTAGAAATAATATGAAATAAGACAAAAAAAAATTGATAAAACTTGAAAGGTTCTAAGTCCCAAAAGACGAAACTGCTCAAAAAATATTTAAGTCGCAAAACACTTGTTTTTTGGTATTTGAGGGTGATTAATATCGCTTATCAATAATAAGTAAGAAAAAATATGAAATCAGACAAAAAAAAAATTATTAAACTTGAAAGGTTCTTAGTCCCAAAAGACGAAACTGCTCAAAAAATATTTAACTCACAAAACACTTGTTTTTTGGTATTTGAGGGTTATTAATATCGCTTATCAATAATAAGTAAGAAATAATATGAAATAGGACAAAAAAAAAATTGATTAAACTTGAAAGGTTCTTAGTCCCAAAAGACGAAACTGCTCAAAAAATATTTAACTCACAAAACACTTGTTTTTTGGTATTTGAGGGTTATTAATATCGCTTATCAATAATAAGTTAGAAATAATATGAAATAAGACAAAAAAAAATTGATAAAACTTGAAAGGTTCTAAGTCCCAAAAGACAAAACTGCTCAAAAAATATTTAACTCACAAAACACTTGTTTTTTGGTATTTGAGGGTTATTTATATCGCTTATCAATAATAAGTAAGGGAAAATATGAAATCAGACAAAAAAAAATTGATTACACTTGAAAGGTTCTTAGTCCCATAAGACGAAACTGCTCAAAAAATATTTAACTCACAAAACGCTTGTTTTTTGGTATTTGAGGGGTATTAATATCGCTTATCAATAATAAGTAAGTAATAATATTAAATCAGACAAAAAAATTGACTTAACTTGAATCGTTCTTAGTCTCAATAGAGGAAAATGCGCAAAAAATATTTAACTCACAAAACACTTGTTTTTTTGTATTTGAGGGTAATTAATATCGCTTATCAATAATAAGTAAGAAAAAATATGAAATCAGACAAAAAAAAATTGATTACACTTGAAAGGTTCTTAGTCCCAAAAGACGAAACTGCTCAAAAAATATTTAACTCACAAAACGCTTGTTTTTTGGTATTTGAGGGGTATTAATATCGCTTATCAATAATAAGTAAGTAATAATATTAAATCAGACAAAAAAAATTTACTTAACTTGAATCGTTCTTAGTCTCAATAGAGGAAAATGCGCAAAAAATATTTAACTCACAAAACACTTGTTTTTTTGTATTTGAGGGTTATTAATATCGCTTATCAATAATAAGTAAGAAAAAATATGAAATCAGACAAAAAAAATTGATTAAACTTGAAAGGTTCTTAGTCCCAAAGGACGAAACTGCTCAAAAAATATTTAACTCACAAAACACTTGTTTTTTGGTATTTGAGGGTTATTTATATCGCTTATCAATAATAAGTAAGAAAAAATATGAAATCAGACAAAAAAAATTGATTAAACTTGAAAGGTTCTTAGTCCCAAAAGACGAAACTGCTCAAAAAATATTTAACTCACAAAACGCTTGTTTTTTGGTATTTGAGGGGTATTAATATCGCTTATCAATAATAAGTAAGTAATAATATTAAATCAGACAAAAAAAATTGACTACACATGAATCGTTCTTAGTCTCAATAGAGGAAAATGCGCAAGAAATATTTAACTCACAAAACACTTGTTTTTTTGTATTTGAGGGTAATTAATATCGCTTATCAATAATAAGTAAGAAAAAATATGAAATCAGACAAAAAAAAATTGATTACACTTGAAAGGTTCTTAGTCCCAAAAGACGAAACTGCTCAAAAAATATTTAACTCACAAAACGCTTGTTTTTTGGTATTTGAGGGGTATTAATATCGCTTATCAATAATAAGTAAGTAATAATATTAAATCAGACAAAAAAAATTGACTTAACTTGAATCGTTCTTAGTCTCAATAGAGGAAAATGCGCAAAAAATATTTAACTCACAAAACACTTGTTTTTTTGTATTTGAGGGTTATTTATATCGCTTATCAATAATAAGTAAGAAAAAATGTGAAATCAGACAAAAAAAAATTGATTAAACTTGAAAGGTTCTTAGTCCCAAAAGACGAAACTGCTCAAAAAATAATTAACTCACAAAACACTTGTTTTTTGGTATTTGAGGGTTATTAATATCGCTTATCAATAATAAGTAAGAAATAAGACAAAAAAAAATTGATTAAACTTGAAAGGTTCTTAGTCTCAAAAGACGAAACTGCTCAAAAAAAATTTTACTCGCAAAACACTTCTTTTTTGGTATTTGAGGGTTATTAATATCGCTTATCAATAATAAGTAAGAAAAAATATGAAATCGGACAAAATTTTTTTGATTAAACTGTAAAGGTTCTTAGTCTTAAAAGACAAAACTGCTCAAAAAATATTTAACTCACAAAACACTTGTTTTTTGGTATTTGAGGGTTATTTATATCGCTTATCAATAATAAATAAGAAAAAATGTGAAATCAGACAAAAAAAAATTGATTTAACTTGAAAGGTTCTTAGTCCCAAAAGACGAAACTGCTCAAAAAATTATTTAATTCACAAAACACTTGTTTTTTGGTATTTGAGGGTGATTAATATCGCTTATCAATAATAAGTAAGTAATAATATGAAATCAGTCAAAAAAAAATTGACTAAACTTGAAAGGTTCTTAGTCTCAATAGAGGAAAATGCGCAAAAAATATTTAACTCACAAAACACTTGTTTTTTGGTATTTGAGGGTTATTTATATCGCTTATCAATAATAAGTAAGAAAAAATATGAAATCAGACAAAAAAAAATTTATTAAACTTGAAAGGTTCTAAGTCCCAAAAGACGAAACTGCTCAAAAAATATTTAACTCACAAAACACTTGTTTTTTGGTATTTGAGGGTTATTAATATCGCTTATCCATAATAAGTAAGAAATAATATGAAATAGGACAAAAAAAAATTGATTAAACTTGAAAGGTTCTTAGTCCCAAAAGACGAAACTGCTCAAAAAATATTTAACTCACAAAACACTTGTTTTTTGGTATTTGAGGGTTATTAATATCGCTTATCAATAATAAGTAAGAAATAATATGAAATAAGACAAAAAAAAATTGATTAAACTTGAAAGGTTCTTAGTCTCAAAAGACGAAACTGCTCAAAAAATATTTTACTCGCAAAACACTTCTTTTTTGGTATTTGAGGGTTATTAATATCGCTTATCAATAATAAGTAAGAAAAAATATGAAATCGGACAAAATTTTTTTGATTAAACTGTAAAGGTTCTAAGTCTTAAAAGACAAAACTGCTCAAAAAATATTTAACTCACAAAACGCTTGTTTTTTGGTATTTGAGGGTTATTTATATCGCTTATCAATAATAAGTAAGTAATAATATAAAATCAGACAAAAAAAAATTGACTAAACTTGAATCGTTCTTAGTCTAAATAGAGAAAAATGCGCAAAAAATATTTAACTCACAAAACACTTGTTTTTTTGTATTTGAGGGTAATTAATATCGCTTATCAATAATAAGTAAGAAAAAATATGAAATCAGAAAAAAAAAATTGATTAAACTTGAAAGGTTCTTAGTCCCAAAAGACGAAACTGCTCAAAAAATATTTAACTCACAAAACACTTGTTTTTTGGTATTTGAGGGTTATTAATATCGCTTATCAATAATAAGTAAGAAATAATATGAAATAAGACAAAAAAAAATTGATTAAACTTGAAAGGTTCTAAGTCCCAAAAGACGAAACTGCTCAAAAAATATTTAACTCGCAAAACACTTGTTTTTTGGTATTTGAGGGTTATTAATATCGCTTATCAATAATAAGTAAGAAAAAATATGAAATCAGACAAAAAAAAATTGATTAAACTTGAAAGGTTCTTAGTCCCAAAAGACGAAACTGCTCAAAAAATATTAACTCACAAAACACTTGTTTTTTGGTATTTGAGGGTTATTAATATCGCTTATCAATAATAAGTAAGAAATAATATGAAATAAGACAAAAAAAAATTGATTAAACTTGAAAGGTTCTA
Source organism: Odontocerum albicorne (assembly GCA_949825065.1). Lineage (NCBI taxonomy): Eukaryota > Metazoa > Arthropoda > Insecta > Trichoptera > Odontoceridae > Odontocerum > Odontocerum albicorne. The sequence continues at coordinate 4,233,351 of OX463859.1, read as the reverse complement.
AGTCCCAAAAGACGAAACTGCTCAAAAAATATTTAACTCGCAAAACACTTGTTTTTTGGTATTTGAGGGTTATTAATATCGCTTATCAATAATAAGTAAGAAAAAATATGAAATCAGACAAAAATTTTTTGATTAAACTTGAAAGGTTCTTAGTCTTAAAAGACAAAACTGCTCAAAAAATATTTAACTCACAAAACACTTGTTTTTTGGTATTTGAGGGTTATTAATATCGCTTATCAATAATAAGTAAGAAAAAATATGAAATCAGAAAAAAAAAATTGATAACACTTGAAAGGTTCTTAGTCCCAAAAGACGTAACTGCTCAAAAAATATTTAACTCACAAAACGCTTTTTTTTTGGTATTTGAGGGTTATTAATATCGCTTATCAATAATAAGTAAGTAATAATATAAAATCAGACAAAAAAAATTGACTAAACTTGAATCGTTCTTAGTCTAAATAGAGGAAAATGCGCAAAAAATATTTAACTCACAAAACAGTTGTTTTTTTGTATTTGAGGGTTATTAATATCGCTTATTAATAATAAGTAAGAAAAAATATGAAATCAGAAAAAAAAAATTGATTAAACTTGAAAGGTTCTTAGTCCCAAAAGACGAAACTGCTCAAAAAATAATTAACTCACAAAACACTTGTTTTTTGGTATTTGAGGGTTATTAATATCGCTTATCAATAATAAGTAAGAAAAAATATGAAATCAGACAAAATTTTTTTGATTAAACTTGAAATGTTCTTAGTCTTTAAAGACAAAGCTGCTCAAAAAATATTTAACTCACAAAACACTTGTTTTTTGGTATTTGAGGGTTATTAATATCGCTTATCAATAATAAGTAAGTAATAATATTAAATCGGACAAAAAAAATTGACTTAACTTGAATCGTTTTTAGTCTCAATAGAGGAAAATGCGCAAAAAATATTTAACTCACAAAACACTTGTTTTTTGGTATTTGAGGGTTATTAATATCGCTTATCAATAATAAATAAGAAAAAATGTGAAATCAGACAAAAAAAATTTGATTAAACTTGAAAGGTTCTTAGTCCCAAAAGACGAAACTGCTCAAAAAATAATTAACTCACAAAACACTTGTTTTTTGGTATTTGAGGGTTATTTATATCGCTTATCAATAATAAGTAAGAAAAAATATGAAATCAGACAAAAAAAAATTGATTTAACTTGAAAGGTTCTTAGTCCCAAAAGACGAAACTGCTCAAAAAATATTTAACTCACAAAACACTTGTTTTTTGGTATTTGAGGGTTATTAATATCGCTTATCAATAATAAGTAAGAAATAATATGAAATAAGACAAAAAAAATTGATTTAACTTGAAAGGTTCTTAGTCTCAAAAGACGAAACTGCTCAAAAAATATTTAACTCGCAAAACACTTCTTTTTTGGTATTTGAGGGTTATTAATATCGCTTATCAATAATAAGTAAGAAAAAATATGAAATCAGACAAATTTTTTTTGATTAAACTGTAAAGGTTCTTAGTCTTAAAAGACAAAACTGCTCAAAAAATATTTAACTCACAAAACACTTGTTTTTTGGTATTTGAGGGTTATTTATATCGCTTATCAATAATAAATAAGAAAAAATGTGAAATGAGACAAAAAAAAATTGATTTAACTTGAAAGGTTCTTAGTCCCAAAAGACGAAACTGCTCAAAAAATTATTTGATTCACAAAACACTTGTTTTTTGGTATTTGAGGGTGATTAATATCGCTTATCAATAATAAGTAAGTAATAATATGAAATCATACAAAAAAAATTGACTAAACTTGAAAGGTTCTTAGTCTCAATAGAGGAAAATGCGCAAAATACATTTAACTCACAAAACACTTGTTTTTTGGTATTTGAGGGTTATATATATCGCTTATCAATAATAAGTAAGAAAAAATATGAAATCAGACAAAAAAAAATTTATTAAACTTGAAAGGTTCTTAGTCCCAAAAGACGAAACTGCTCAAAAAATATTTAACTCACAAAACACTTGTTTTTTGGTATTTGAGGGTTATTAATATCGCTTATCAATAATAAGTAAGAAATAATATGAAATAAGACAAAAAAAAATTGACTAAACTTGAAAGGTTCTTAGTCTCAATAGAGGAAAATGCGCAAAAAATATTTAACTCACAAAACACTTATTTTTTGGTATTTGAGGGTTATTAATATCGCTTATCAATAATAAGTAAAAAAAATATGAAATCAGACAAAAAAAAAATTATTAAACTTGAAAGGTTCTTATTCCCAAAAGACGAAACTGCTCAAAAAATATTTAACTCACAAAACACTTCTTTTTTGGTATTTGAGGGTAATTAATATCGCTTATCAATAATAAGTAAGAAAAAATATGAAATCAGACAAATTTTTTTTGATTAAACTTGAAAGGTTCTTAGTCCTAAAAGACAAAACTGCTCAAAAAATATTTAACTCACAAAACACTTGTTTTTTGTTATTTGAGGGTTATTTATATCGCTTATCAATAATAAGTAAGAAAAAATATGAAATCAGAAAAAAAAAATTGATAACACTTGAAAGGTTCTTAGTCCCAAAAGACGTAACTGCTCAAAAAATATTTAACTCACAAAACGCTTGTTTTTTTGTATTTGAGGGTTATTAATATCGCTTATCAATAATAAGTAAGAAAAAATATGAAATCAGAAAAAAAAATTGATAAAACTTGAAAGGTTCTTAGTCCCAAAAGACGAAACTGCTCAAAAAATAATTAACTCACAAAACACTTGTTTTTTGGTATTTGATGGATATTAATATCGCTTATCAATAATAAGTAAGAAAAAATATGAAATCAGACAAATTTTTTTTGATTAAACTTGAAAGGTTCTTAGTCTTAAAAGACAAAACTGCTCAAAAAATATTTAACTCACAAAACACTTGTTTTTTGGTATTTGAGGGTTATTAATATCGCTTATCAATAATAAGTAAGTAATAATATTAAATCAGACAAAAAAAATTGACTTAACTTGAATCGTTTTTAGTCTCAATAGAGGAAAATGCGCAAAAAATATTTAACTCACAAAACACTTGTTTTTTGGTATTTGAGGGTTATTTATATCGCTTATCAATAATAAATAAGAAAAAATGTGAAATCAGACAAAAAAAAATTGATTTAACTTGAAAGGTTCTTAGTCCCAAAAGACGAAACTGCTCAAAAAATAATTAACTCACAAAACACTTGTTTTTTGGTATTTGAGGGTTATTAATATCGCTTATCAATAATAAGTTAGAAAAAATATGAAATCAGACAAAAAAAAATTGATTAAACTTGAAAGGTTCTTAGTCCCAAAAGACGAAACTGCTCAAAAAATATTTAACTCACAAAACACTTGTTTTTTGGTATTTGAGGGTTATTAATATCGCTTATCAATAATAAGTAAGAAATAATATGAAATAAGACAAAAAAAAATGGTTAAACTTGAAAGGTTCTAAGTCCCAAAAGACGAAACTGCTCAAAAAATATTTAACTCGCAAAACACTTGTTTTTTGGTATTTGAGGGTTATTAATATCGCTTATCAATAATAAGTAAGAAAAAATATGAAATCAGACAAAAATTTTTTGATTAAACTTGAAAGGTTCTTAGTCTTAAAAGACAAAACTGCTCAAAAAATATTTAACTCACAAAACACTTGTTTTTTTGGTATTTGAGGGTTATTTATATCGCTTATCAATAATAAGTAAGAAAAAATATGAAATCAGAAAAAAAAAATTGATAACACTTGAAAGGTTCTTAGTCCCAAAAGACGTAACTGCTCAAAAAATATTTAACTCACAAAACGCTTGTTTTTTGGTATTTGAGGGTTATTAATATCGCTTATCAATAATAAGTAAGTAATAATATAAAATCAGACAAAAAAAATTGACTAAACTTGAATCGTTCTTAGTCTAAATAGAGGAAAATGCGCAAAAAATATTTAACTCACAAAACACTTGTTTTTTTGTATTTGAGGGTTATTAATATCGCTTATCAATAATAAGTAAGAAAAAATATGAAATCAGAAAAAAAAAAATTGATTAAACTTTAAAGGTTCTTAGTCCCAAAAGACGAAACTGCTCAAAAAATAATTAACTCACAAAACACTTGTTTTTTGGTATTTGAGGGTTATTAATATCGCTTATCAATAATAAGTAAGAAAAAATATGAAATCAGACAAAATTTTTTTGATTAAACTTGAAAGGTTCTTAGTCCCAAAAGACGAAACTGCTCAAAAAATATTTAACTCACAAAACACTTGTTTTTTGGTATTTGAGGGTTATTAATATCGCTTATCAATAATAAGTAAGAAATAATATGAAATAAGACAAAAAAAAAATGATTAAACTTGAAAGGTTCTAAGTCCCAAAAGACGAAACTGCTCAAAAAATATTTAACTCGCAAAACACTTGTTTTTTGGTATTTGAGGGTTATTAATATCGCTTATCAATAATAAGTAAGAAAAAATATGAAATCAGACAAAATTTTTTTGATTAAACTTGAAAGGTTCTTAGTCTTAAAAGACAAAACTGCTCAAAAAATATTTAACTCACAAAACACTTGTTTTTTGGTATTTGAGGGTTATTTATATCGCTTATCAATAATAAGTAAGAAAAAATATGAAATCAGAAAAAAAAAATTGATAACACTTGAAAGGTTCTTAGTCCCAAAAGACGTAACTGCTCAAAAAATATTTAACTCACAAAACGCTTGTTTTTTGGTATTTGAGGGTTATTAATATCGCTTATCAATAATAAGTAAGTAATAATATAAAATCAGACAAAAAAAATTGACTAAACTTGAATCGTTCTTAGTCTAAATAGAGGAAAATGCGCAAAAAATATTTAACTCACAAAACACTTGTTTTTTTGTATTTGAGGGTTATTAATATCGCTTATCAATAATAAGTAAGAAAAAATATGAAATCAGAAAAAAAAAAATTGATTAAACTTGAAAGGTTCTTAGTCCCAAAAGACGAAACTGCTCAAAAAATAATTAACTCACAAAACACTTGTTTTTTGGTATTTGAGGGTTATTAATATCGCTTATCAATAATAAGTAAGAAAAAATATGAAATCAGACAAAATTTTTTTGATTAAACTTGAAAGGTTCTTAGTCTTAAAAGACAAAACTGCTCAAAAAATATTTAACTCACAAAACACTTGTTTTTTGGTATTTGAGGGTTTTTAATATCGCTTATCAATAATAAGTAAGAATAATATGAAATAAGACAAAAAAAAATTGATTAAACTTGAAAGGTTCTTAGTCTCAAAAGACGAAACTGCTCAAAAAATATTTAACTCGCAAAACACTTCTTTTTTGGTATTTGAGGGTTATTAATATCGCTTATCAATAATAAGTAAGAAAAAATATGAAATCAGACAAATTTTTTTTGATTAAACTGTAAAGGTTCTTAGTCTTAAAAGACAAAACTGCTCAAAAAATATTTAACTCACAAAACACTTGTTTTTTGGTATTTGAGAATTATGTATATCGCTTATCAATAATAAATAAGAAAAAATGTGAAATGAGACAAAAAAAATTGATTTAACTTGAAAGGTTCTTAGTCCCAAAAGACGAAACTGCTCAAAAAATTATTTGATTCACAAAACACTTGTTTTTTGGTATTTGAGGGTGATTAATATCGCTTATCAATAATAAGTAAGTAATAATATGAAATCATACAAAAAAAATTGACTCAACTTGAAAGGTTCTTAGTCTAAATAGAGGAAAATGCGCAAAATACATTTAACTCACAAAACACTTGTTTTTTGGTATTTGAGGGTTATTAATATCCCTTATCAATAATAAGTTAGAAAAAATATGAAATCAGACAAAAAAATTTATTAAACTTGAAAGGTTCTTAGTCCCAAAAGACGAAACTGCTCAAAAAATATTTAACTCACAAAACACTTGTTTTTTGGTATTGGAGGGTTATTAATATCGCTTATCAATAATAAGTAAGAAATAATATGAAATAAGACAAAAAAAAATTGATTAAACTTGAAAGGTTCTTAGTCCCAAAAGACGAAACTGCTCAAAAAATATTTAACTCGCAAAACACTTGTTTTTTGGTATTTGAGGGTTATTAATATCGCTTATCAATAATAAGTAAGAAAAAATATGAAATCAGACAAAATTTTTTTGATTAAACTTGAAAGGTTCTTAGTCTTAAAAGACAAAACTGCTCAAAAAATATTTAACTCACAAAACACTTGTTTTTTTGGTATTTGAGGGTTATTTATATCGCTTATCTATATAAATAAAAATGTAAATGTTCGTTAATTGAAGATCGCTAATCTCCGGAAGTTCTCTACCGATCGCTGTGAAATTTTGAGTAAAGTTGATATTCGTCAACGGAAATGTTTTTTCATTTTTATTTATATATATATAAATAGGTGTTTATAAAAAAATTTAGAAATCAGAAAACATTACCTATGCGAACTTGTCGGGGACAAGGATATCAAATATTGAATATCAACTGTCAAAACATTTTGACAGTTGACCATATTGCATTTTCGAGGTTTAATAATTAATATTTGATATTCAATGATTTAGTCTATATACATAAAATATAAAATAATTTTATGTTTGATAATAAATATTTCCTGTTGAACAATAATTCTACGATAAATTTATTACAGACGAAAAATAGGTTAGAATCCAAGATACGTCAAAATAAAATTTGTGTTAATAAGGATAAGTTCCATTGTGTCATAGCAGCTTGAGAAAATCTTAATATGGCTGAGTCTAGACTTTATAGCGCAAGCGCAGGAAATATATTTGGCAGAACTAATACTAAATTTGTAAAAAATATCCAACTAAAATTTTAGTTGTTTTGAAATATTTCGAGTATCGTTAAAATAAATATAATCGCTAAAACAAATATATCTTATATGTATAAAAAACAGATGCGTGATACTCTCGCGTGGTAGAAGTGAAACTTCTTAGCTCCTAGGAAAAGTTGATTTTATGCATTGCTTTTTTTCGATTTGTTAACGATTTTTTTTAGGATTAGGAAATGGTTCTGTGGAATTTAATTCAAGAAAGTCTCTTTTAATTCAATAAAAAAAACAATGTTTTTAATTTTTTATAATAAACAATAATAAATAATAATTTTAATAATAATATAATATTCTTAATAAAAGAAAATTTATATTTTTTTAATGTTAAATATATTAATATTTTTATATCATTATTAATTATTAAATGAATAATTTTAAAATAATTATTTAATTATTTTAATTATATTATTAAATAATGTATTATTAGAAATGTTATTTTATTATATAATTTTTTTTGTATAGCGCCATCTGCGCTAATTTATCCGCCATTTTCATTTCATAATGTGCGTTGTTAACATACCTACCTCTAAGATTATCTTTTTCACTTAGTTTTTTAACTTATTTTTTTATTTTTCTGTTCAATTAGCGATAAAATTTAATTGTGTTGATTGATTTTCGTTTAAATTCAAATCATATCTTGAATTGATCTCTTGGAGTGACGCGATTATTTGCTTGACAGAGACAACGTGATGCTGGTATGTACATTTTTGACAAACGTCATATTTATTTTAAAGGAACTGACAAATTTTTGCTTATTTGTAACAAGATGTATTAATTTGTCATCATTGTTGTTTTTTGTAATTTATTTACCTAAATAACTTGCTATTTATTAGAATCGATATTTATTGTTCATTAATGACGCGTCCAAACATGTCACATCCAAATTTAATTCGTGCGTAGTTTGCAATGTCTTTCCTTAACATTTAATTAATTCCAATAATCTCTCTCTTTGCTTAACATTTAATTAGTTCCAATTATCTCTGTATTTCCTTAACAATACTCCTATTGGACAAATATTTGACAAATGCGTGTCCAGCTGCAAAACGATCGATCAGCTGAGATATTCTCACATCAATTGCTGGAAATTGGGAACGGAAAGGTGCAGTTTGATATGACCCCAGGATGAATTTCACTGTCTCATAACTTAATGTTTCACAATTTCGAGGAAGCAGCAGAACGACGTGTAGCCAGACTTGAGGATGCTCGGTTGCGAGCACGGCAATCGCGTTCTGCAGATTCAGAACTGGTTCGTTCTCAACAGAATGTACGTGACAGGCTGATAGTGGCTGAAATAGGTCATTAGGAATATCAAAAGTATCTTTTTTATATAGAATTTAATTTTATCTCTACGTTTATTTTTTCAAAATATATCAAATCGTATATAGAAATGGAGATTTTTTAATTAGTTTGATATTCATTCGTTTGGATCAGACCAAGCTTTGCTCTGAAGAATACGTTCATTTGCGAGATACAGTTGTAAATGACGGTAATACAACTAACGTTTGAAGACTAACGATTTGGCCATCTTCATATACAGGCAGTCCACGTCATATGCATGAGTACGCTCAATATGCAATTGCGTATGTTCGTCACTACGGGTGTCCAGACCTTTTCACTACATTCACATGCAATTCAGCTTGGGACGATATACAACAGCTCATGGTAAAACATGAAGTATTTAGGTCTGTGCGCTGCTGGATATACTCAGTGGAATAGTAAAAGAGAGGATGGCCACATGCACATATATAAAATCACTTCAAACGAAATCGACAATGTAATGTGTGCTGAAATACCCGATGCCGACGTCGATAAGGATTTGCATGAAGTTGTGACGAAATATATGATACATGAACCTTGCGGTACACTGAATCCAAATTCACCATGCATGATAGACGGAAAATTATCTAAGCGATATCCTCGAGCATTAGTATCCAACACGGTTACAGGAAACGATGGATATCCTTTATAAAGAAGAAGATCAACAGAAGATGGCGGTAAATTAGCAACCATACAAATGTGAAATGGTGACATCGAAGTAGACAACCATTGGGTTATTGCATATTCGCTTTTGCTATCAAAAACATACAAAGCGCACATAAACGTGGAATACTGTAACCCCGTTAAATCGATCAAATACATTTGTAAGTACAATACGTGAATAAAGGCAGCTACATGGCAGTTTTTGGCGTGCAACCAGAATGCGAGATGGGAATGCGGTCATACATATCGATGAAATCGCACAGTATCAGGCTGGAAGATATATAAGCAGCAATGAAGCTGTATGGCGAAATCTTTCATTTCCCATACATGAACGAAGTCCAGCTGTTGTTCACTTAGCAGTACATCTAGAAAATGGACAACGCGTTTATTTCACAGCTGCAAATGTGCAACAAATAGCCCTGAATCCACCGGCTACAACGTTAAATGCTTTCTTCACGTTATGTCAAAATGACGCGTTTGCGAAAATACTGCTGTATCAGTGATTGTGACATCAAAAGAAGAATTGGTTGAAAAAGTAGTTACTAATATTCAAATCAATTATAAGAATCACGATTGGCTGAGTGAACGAGCTATTGTTGCCGCCAAGAACAAAGACGTCTACGAACTTAACAATATTACTCAGTTCCTTTTTTAATGTTTCGCAATTTTATATGTGTTTATTCTAACTTTCTTTCTTCTTTTTCAGTGCAATCGATCTTTCATTTGAATTCAAATCATATCATGAATTGACCTCTTGGAGTGATGCGATCATTTGCGAGCACGGCGATGAACGCGACAGACTGAGAGTGGCTGAAAGACATAAAAAATATTGTATACCTACAAGCAATGTGAAATTAAACATATTAGAAACGTGTGCTTTCTCTTTTCTTTCTTTTCCATTTAACCAGACTGAGCCACAGCAAGGCGTGGCGGGGTACAGCTAGTAATTTAATAAATTTATGCAAATATATCTCGCGTCTGACCTTAGCTCTCATATAATTTCTATCTAAATTACGGTTTTATTTGATATTTATCTTTAATATTCAGTGCAAATAAGAGTGAAACACATATTAGAAGAGACTATAATAAGGAAGTTTGCTTCGATCAAGTGATTTATATTTTGAAAGAAGGAGATGTTAAAGAAAATCATTGTGTTATTTGATATTTATCTTTAATATTCAGTGCAAATATGAGTGAAATACATATTAGAGGAGTCTCTATAATAAGGAAGTATGCTTCGATCAAGTGATTTATATTTTGAAAGAAGGAAATGTAGTAGGAAATCATGGTTTTATTTAACATTTATCTTTAATATTCAGTGCAAATAAGAGTAAAACGCATATTAGAGGAGACTCTATAATAGGGAAGTACGCTTCGATCAAGTGATTTATTATTGAAAGAAGGAAATTTAAAAGGAAATCATGGTTTTATTTGACATTAATCTTTAATATTCAGTGCAAATAAGAGTGAAACGCATATTAGAGAAAATTATAATAGAGAAGTATGCTTCGATCAAATGATTTATATTTTGAAAGAAGGAAATTTAAAAGGAAATCATGGTTTTATTTGATATTTATCTTTAATATTCAGTGCAAATAAGAGTAAAACACATACGAGTATAAGAGGAGACTGTATAATAGGAAAGTATGCTTCGATCAAAGGATTTATATATTGAAAGAAGGAAATGTAAAAGGAAATCATAGTTTTATTTGACATTTATCTTTAATGTTCAGTGTAAATAAGAGTGAAACACATATTAGAGGAAACTGTAATAAAGAAGTATGCTTCGATCAAATGATTTTTTATTTTGAAAGAAGGAAATGTAAAAGGAAATAATAGTTTTATTTGACATTAATCTTTAATGTTCAGTGCAAATAAGATTGAAACGCATATTAGAGGAGACTCTATAATAGGGAAGTACGCTTCGATCAAGTGATTTATTATTGAAAGAAGGAAATGTAGTAGGAAATCACGGTTTTATTTGACATTTATCTTTAATATTCAGCGCAAATAAGAGTGAAACGCATATTAGAGGAGACTCCATAATGAAGAAGTATGCTTTGATCAAGTGATTTATATTTTGAAACAAGGAAATGTAAAAGCAAATCATTGGTTTATGAGAAGGTGTATGTTTGTAGAAGAGGTGAAATATTTATGTCGCGATAGGAAAGTCTGGCGCTTTCTGAAATTGTTTTATTTGAGGAGTATCAAGATTGAACGTTTTACGTTACTTGTATTTTTACATGGATAAATGAAATGACTGTGTTAGCTATAAAAGAAAATTGAGAAAGAAATAAGGTTTATTTTACAATAAAATAATATGGAAAAGAAACAAAACAATTAGTAAGAAGAAATTCACAAATTAAAAGACGAGTTTAAGGGGTTTTGCGTGGAGTTGGAGAACTTGCGAATGTTTGGGTTTAAATATAGAGTTTGGACCACAGATGCAACAGGGCAGCCGGCGAACATATCTTCAGATTCAGCGGCATGACAGACAGGTGAAGACCATGTTGGGGCAAGTTCCGATCCCAGACATCGGCTCCTGTCGTCCTTTGCGTTGCAACAGTGAGCTCTATGTTGCCCTTTCAATATGACATGAAGACCAACAATAGTTCTCACATCTTGTCCCGAGGCTGTATCGCAGGCAAATGAAAGACGTCCTTCTCTGAAGCAGGTCACCGGCAGAATGAACTTTGGTTTCTTAATTCTCTCCCTGCATTGCTTTTCGTCTCCACCACCGACGGATGGTCAAAATATTCCTTTGTAGCTGCCCTCTCATTGGTCGGATTCACAATAGAACATTCCTCAATCATCACTCACAACTATGAGAATTTTTTATGGAAATTGTGTGTGATTCCAAACAAAAGTCATCTTACCTTTTTTTTAACAATGGTCCTTTTTTAAAAAATAGTTATATAAAAAGGGGCTAGGAGATGATCGTCTAAACTAAATAAAACGTGGCCCCTTGATTTAGGTTATGGATGGATGTAAGTAAATTATATGAAAATAAAAACCTCCCATTTGTGTCATTAAAGGTCCGCAACCACGCTTAAAGACAACAGAATTCGAACCCCGGATGACGCTAAGCGAGTATACAACCCCATGCATAAAATCATGGCCGCTGAAAAGAAAATAAACATACATTTTTGAACTGTTTCAGTCTCTCTGTTTTATTTAAACTGATTCTTTACGATCAAAAGTGGTCGTTTTATTTACGATAGTCCACTTTCTTGACGATCACAAAAATGAGAAAACGTTTTTTAATGGCATCTTTAAAAAATATTATCTTTCTCAGTGGATAAAAATTGATTAATAGTGTGCCTTTATGTCTTAATGCGACTTTTTATGGACTGCTTAATTTTTTCTTTGTTTTTTTTCTGATATTCATCGCGGCAATTTATCATATTAAATTATCCTCTACTTTTAGAGCCTTCATATATTTTAAAGGATATTCTCAAAAAGATTTCAAAAGGAATGTATATTTTTATAACTTGTTTTGGGAAAGTCCAATGCTTAAATAATCAAAATAAAAAATACTGTGTGAAAAAAATTATTGTAAAACATACGTACGTAATTGTAAAACATACCCCCGAAACTGAAGACAGGCGTCCTACAAATTAGAATCATCGAGATCGTTTTGCATTTTTTATATTGATAAAGCGCATTATTTAAATTAACATGAGCGGTTAGTAAAAAGCGAATAACGTTTAAATAAAGTGCAAAAAATGATATGTAAATATACCCCTATTTCGCTTATTTTATTCGGAGGCATATAATTAAATTAGCGATTGCGAACGTGTCAAATTTTTGATAATATGTGAAAAAGTACTATCACAGCTGAAGATCTGAATATTAGATAACTGAAACCAATATATAAACTCCGTGATTAATTGGATAATCCACTCGTCTTCCAAATCTGGGGCTGTGGATATGATTTCCGTTGGTACTGTAGTGACTATACGTGCGGTCACTGAACCCACGAGGCGATCTTTGCCCGCCCGGTCATCAAACTCGCATGCTTCAAAATGCGAGACAAACAATGGGCAAAGTTCACACGGTCGGTCATTCAACTCACTACTAGCGGAGACCGCATTCCATGAGGGAAGGAGAGAGCAACATATCTTCCGCGCTGTCAGTCAAAACTATGGATACCTACGTGATGACAATAAACATATTGTGAGGCGTGACACGAGACATCAACATATCTCTTGCTCCGTCCCACACACATTCCAAATATTATAAATACCGACGTTTATCAATAAAATACCTCTTTGCATATTCCGATTTCGAACGAGCTTTATTTATCAACAATCATCCTCATCATTTCTCCTTTAAGGAACAACCGTTCCTAAAGTTCCCAGACTTTTTGTAAAAGGTTTCTGTATGGCTTTCACTGAAGCCTTTTCTAAACACCTTTATTGTTGGTTGAAAGAGATTGCCACATGCCAACAAAACCTGCAGGTTGTACTGCAACACAATAAGTCTCTATATATTCTGTGTTGTGTCTTGTAAAATTACATTGACTCATGTTTTGGATTATGGCCTCTTTAGCATCTTGCTCGTTGGTTGGAAGAGATTACATTATGACAACAAACCCGAACAAAGCTTATTTAAAATAAATAAAAGTGTTTCACTTCCAAATAAAGTATTTTGTGTAAATGAATTATAATTTCGTGTTTTATAAATAAATAAATAATAAATAAATAAATATAGGTTTATTGAAAGCAACATAGTATGTACATAATATATTTAAATGTACTTCAAGAACACATAAATTGCAGCGAATACATTAAAGACAGAAACTATCAAAAGGTCTGGGCTCATCTAATAATATCGCCCCGGCAAAGATACACCCCACCAATGTAGGGCGAGCCCAGCCACGGGGACAGCAGATGTTTTTTAGCCCACCGTGTAAATCTGTTCGTGTTTTAAAATAACTTGGAGGTTCATAAAATGTTTCGGCTTTAATTTTGTTGAACTCCAAATTAGAATATTAAACAATACAAACATTTATTATCTAACTAATTACATTAATCTTCGTCACATGTGCTTCTTCCTCGTATCCCGAGGCTCTCTTCAGGCAGCATGATCCCGGTTTGTTAGAAGAGCAGCACTTTAATCACACTGATGTCATGTAACTATGAACCACCCACAGCAAAGTATGGATGTGAAGTTTGAATGACACAAAGAAACATAGGCACTATAATACAGGCACATAAGCGTTTTCTTTCTCATTTTTTTTTCAGAATTTGCAAACCATTTACGTTAATAGAGACAAATCAAAATTTAAAGGTAGTCAAATTAAAGTTTTGCATACGTCTCAAGAATTACATATAATATGTTATTTATAGTTAACGCATTAACACTGTGGATGTTTAAATACATTGTTATTTGTTTGGTCAAACATTGTTTTTCCCCTTTATACTATATAATGGTATAACCCTACCGGTTTCAAGGTTTTTGCCTTATCATCAGGGCGTGGTAGAGGAACACTAATGAGGTGAACACCTTGAAACCGATGTAGCTATACCATTATATAAAGTGGAATAACCATCGTTTGACTAAACAAATCACAAAATAAAATATTAAAAAAATTTATTTGGAAATATTACAGGTACACAAACCCCTAATTGAAAATAATAATAAATAACACAAAAGTTTCACATCTCTTAAAAAAAACATTTGTATAAAATATTTAAATTAATTTATTACAATTGAAATCTTTCTGTCAAAAGACCACATACACTTTAAATGTGGGTGGTTTATAGTAATATGACACCAGTCTGATATAAGCACTAATAAACCAGGATAATTTCACCAAAAGAGAGCCTCGGGATAAAAGGTAGAAACACGTGTAGCGGGGATTTATGTAATAAGCTGGATAACAAAGTGATTTATTGTTAAATATCCTTATTAAGTGCTGTTTATTGTTCTTTTTATTTCAGAGCTCAATTTATAATACATTAGACGGAATATTGTCAAAATATCATTCATTGATAAATTTACTTCAAAGGCCAGTTTCTGTTAGACGACATCACTTCGAGATATCATATTTCAGGCGGTATCTCAAGATATTCAAAACTGTAAGTCTTGAGCATCCTCTTAGAAGAGTTCGGTAAACACTTGTATCAAAGATTTCACCAAAAGCTCCAGCGAGCTTTCCAAGAACGTAGCAAACAGAAGCTTTTAGAAATACATCGTCAACGTTTTAAAAAAAATAAACTCTGTTTGCATACATAGTTTACTCGTATGGGTAGGCAGAGAGATAGAAAGAGTGTCCGACTTCCTTTTTGCGAGAATCATATTTCGGCTCATATATGTTCACTCCCCTTTCTAATACAACTCCTACGATTTCTTCGACTTTTTACATTTCCTTCTTTCAAAACATTCCCTGGGTCCCACCAAACTATTCTTGATTTTTCCCTTATACATTTTTCGTTCATATTTGCATAGCTTATTTGTTTTGTTTAGTATTTTGTTATCCATTTGTCTAAAACATATAAGATTACTTTTCATCTTGTTTAGAATAATACATAAGCCTTAAGTTCTGTTTCATTTCAAATCACTTCAAGCAATATTTCATCCCCCTTAATCAAATATGGATAAAATGACGGTGAAAGTGTCATTTTATTCTGGTTCAGTGAGAATATAAGACAAAATCCGTCGTCTTGACTATTTATTTTCTATTTTTGACCAGCATACACCAAGGATTACCCAAATACACCCTTTGTTGACCACATATTAATCAAATATGGATAAAATCACGACCAAAAGGTTCATTTTACCCTGTTTCAGCAAGAAAATAAGACAAATCCCTTGTCATGACTATATATTTCTATTTTTGACCAACATACACCGCAAATTACCCAAATACACCCTTTGTTGACCACATATTAATCAAATATGGATAAAATCACGGCCAAAAGGTTCATTTTACCCTGTTTCAGCAAGAAAATAAGACAAACCCCTTGTCATGACTATATTTCTATTTTTGACCAACATACACCGCAAATTACCCAAATAAACCCTTTGTTGACCACATATTAATCAAATATGGATAAAATCACGGCCAAAAGGTTCATTTTACCCTGTTTCAGCAAGAAAATAAGACAAACCCCTTATCATGACTATATATTTCTATTTTTGACCAACATACACCGTAAATTACCCAAATACACCCTTTGTTGACCACATATTAATCAAATATGGATAAAATCACGGCCAAAAGGTTCATTTTACCCTGTTTCAGCAAGAAAATAAGACAAACCCCTTGTCATGACTATATATTTCTATTTTTGACCAACATACACCGCAAATTACCCAAATACACCCTTTGTTGACCACATATTAATCAAATATGGATAAAATCACGGCCAAAAGGTTCATTTTACCCTGTTTCAGCAAGAAAATAAGACAAACCCCTTGTCATGACTATATATTTCTATTTTTGACCAACATACACCGTAAATTACCCAAATACACCCTTTGTTGACCACATATTAATCAAATATGGATAAAATCACGGCCAAAAGGTTCATTTTACCCTGTTTCAGCGAGAAAATAAGACAAATCCCTTGTCATGACTATATATTTCTATTTTTGACCAACATACACCGTAAATTACCCAAATACACCCTTTGTTGACCACATATTAATCAAATATGGATAAAATCACGGCCAAAAGGTTCATTTTACCCTGTTTCAGCAAGAAAATAAGACAAACCCCTTGTCATGACTATATATTTCTATTTTTGACCAACATACACCGCAAATTACCCAAATACACCCTTTGTTGACCACATATTAATCAAATATGGATAAAATCACGGCCAAAAGGTTCATTTTACCCTGTTTCAGCAAGAAAATAAGACAAACCCCTTGTCATGACTATATATTTCTATTTTTGACCAACATACACCGTAAATTACCCAAATACACCCTTTGTTGACCACATATTAATCAAATATGGATAAAATCACGGCCAAAAGGTTCATTTTACCCTGTTTCAGCGAGAAAATAAGACAAACCCCTTGTCATGACTATATATTTCTATTTTTGACCAACATACACAATGAATTCAACATAAATGTAGCAAATACGCAAAGAATCACGCTTAAAGTGTCATTTTACACTGTTTAAGCTTGAATATAGAGCAAAATCTACCGGTTTTACTTTGTATTGCGATTTTTGATCCAAATTCACCCTTTATTGACCACATATTAAAAAAATATAGATAAAATCACGGTAAAAGTATCATTTTCGAACATTTCAGCGTATACATAGAGCAGAATTCACAATTTTGAATTTTAATTGCTAATTCTGACCCAAATACACCATTTATTACCCACAAATGTAGCAAATTTGCGAAAAATCAAGTTAACGCCTCTGCTTCAGGTGGAATATAAAGCGAAATCCACCTTTGTAACATTAATTGCAACATCTGACACAAAATATTTATTTTTGTTCACAAATGCAGCAAATATTCATAAAACACGGTAAAAGTGTTATTTTATACTGTTTCAGCGTGATTATAGTGCAAAACCCACGGTTTTTACTTTTTATTGTGATTTCCTACCCATATACACCTTTCGTTCACCACAAATATCGCCACGATGCGAAATCATGGTAAAAATGTCCCACAGTTGGTTGTAATATTAATCGCAAAACCCACAGTTTCTACTTTAAATTTCGATTTCTGTCCCATATACGAGGGTAGTCCCAAAAGTACCCGACCTAACAAAGAAAACACAAAAATTTGGGAAAAAATATTTTTATTTCTCAACATAGTCTCCTTTCAGCTCGACACACTTTTCCCGGCGATGTTCAATAGCTTCTATACCCTGTTTATAGTGAGAACCGTCGAGCGCCTCAAAATAACCATCAACCGCAGATTCCACCTCTTCATTGTTGGCAAATCTTTTACCACCGAGCCATTTTTTTAAGTTTGGAAAAAAAAAATCCGAGGGGGCTAAATCTGGCGAATAGGGTGCGTGAGGAAGCAATTCGAACTTTAATTCATTGATTTTGGCCACCGTGATATCGGATGTGTGAACTGATGCATTGTCTTGATAAAACAACACTTTCTTTTTCGCCGAATGCGGCCGTTTTTTCTTGATTTCATATTGGTTGGATACTAAACAACGTAGCGTGGCTGCCAAACAAACACTAAACAACGTAACGTCTTAAAACTTGAAACTTAAGCTTTATAAGTTTAGTACTTTCTACCATAGTAATTTTTTAAAGCAACAACCGCCATCTATACGTCAGGTCGGGTACTTCTGGGACCACCCTCGTACACCATCCATTCACTCCAAATGTCGCAAAGATGCAAAGAAACACTGTAAAAGTGTCATTTTACACTGTTTAAGCTTCAATATAGAGCAAAACCTACCGTATTGACTATTTATTGCAATTTACGACCCACATACACCATTCATTTACCACAAGTGTCGCCAAGATGCAAACCGTCATGTACACAGTATTGGTAACAGACCCAACTTTTTTCTATCATTAAATCTTTCCATACAAAAAAAGACTCAGTATCGTTCTTAATTTTTATTTTTGCGACTTAAACTAAAGTGTTGTGTGTTGGAGATTAAAATGTAAGCAAGTAGTTTCCTTTACGAAATGTAAAAGATATCTTACTAATAACAATTTTACAGTGATTTCAAACATAAATGCTATAACAAGAGGGAAATATAATAATAATTTAATTACCAATTATGTTCCAAAGTCTAGTCTTAACAGCCAACGTCTTAGTTTCGTGTCTTGTTTACACGTGACGAGTTCTCGGTCCAGTATTTGATTTTCTGCTAGGCCGAGTAGAAAATATTCGCCTGGGTAATATTTTTAACAATCGACCTTTATATTAATAAAGTTCTGACCCAGTTTTTGATTTCAAAAGCTTTTAAATATGTCCGGTCAGAATTTTGCCACTTGGACAGGACTAGACGTTCTACCAATCAAGTTCTCTTCAGTGCAAGACATCGGGCTCTTTGGGTTAATGCCGCAAGGATTGTTCCTCGCATAATATACAAAAAGCTAATCTGTCATGCAACATTCCTCATTTAAATATGTTGTTCACGGTATTTACGATTCCTATTCAGAGCCTTTTTAAAGATTTCTTATTCCATTGTAATTTATTTTTATCAAACACTGTTTATTCCACTTTTTTCTCTTTTTTTATTTTTTATTTTTTATGACGGCATAACCCTACCGGTTTCAAGGCTTTCACCTCATCTTCAGGGGAGCGCAAACAAGACTAAATGCTGTTCGAACTGGTACCGACATACACGCTTCAACGGTTGGGGGCTGGGGGGTGAGGAAGGCATGGGACAATTTCGGCCAAGAGCGGAGAGATTTTGGGGAAATAACTGTTCAACAGATGTTCCGATCGGTGTACTGATTTAGAAATTTCTAGGGCCTCTAATCTGTCCAATTTATTTCCGTTACCACTGATATGTAAGAATTTGGCATCATCGATAGAAAAAAGTATGATTCTCGCGGTGACAATGATTAGCCATTTCAAAATAAATTAGAGGATTTGTTAAGGCGGATTTGTGTTCACGAAATCTCTTTTCAAAAGATCTTCCGGTCTTTCCTATATAGAAATGATCACAGTCAGCACATAAAAGTGTATACACACCACTGTTCCTAAGTATTCCATTTTTGCCTTTCCCATTAAATAAGAGTTTCCGGAGATTAAAGTTAGTGTAAAAAGCTGGCTTTATGTGACTTGGAATATTTTTGGTTATTTCATTTGATATATTTTTTATAAATAGGATTTGCTCCATTTATAGGTATGCTTATAGGTGTCGTTAAATATATAATTTTTTATAAGTTTCTTTTTTGTTTGGTTTTTTAAAAGTGAATCAATGAGGCTTCCAGGATAGCCATTATTTGTAGCAATTCTTTTTATGGTTATTAATTCCTTTTTAAAATTGTCGTCGGTTAATGGGACACTGAGCAATCTATGAAGCATACAGTTAAAGGCGGTGAATTTATGGTTATTAGGATGGTTGGAAGTTGCTGGAATTATAGAGTCTGAATAAGTATTTTTCCTATATATATCAAAGTCAAATGTGCCATTTTTCCGAGATAATATTAGGTCCAAGAAATAAAGTAAACAACATATTTCTTATTCCTTCGGGAAGGTACAGAGTCAAGTGGTAATTTATTTATTAATAAACGGTACCGTTCACCTTATAACGATACTAATGATAAAAAAAAAACAGATGCGTGATACTCTCGCGTGGTAGAAGTGAAACTTCTTAGCTCCTAGGAAAAGTTGATTTTATGCATTGCTTTTTTTAAAATTTGTTAACGATTTTTTTTATTTTTTTAGGATTAGGAAATAGTTATGTGGAATTTAATTCAAGAAAATCTCTCTTAATTAAATAAATTTTTTATTTTTTTATTTTGAATAATAAATAATAATAATTTTATTAATAATACTCGTATAATACACTTAATATGATTAAATGTATATTTTTTAATATTAAATATATTAATATTTTTATGTTACAATATTATTAATTATTAAATTATTTATTCATTATTACATTATTTTTATTATATTATTAATAATATATTGTTAATAGTATTATTATATTATTAATTAATTATATTATAATTTATTATAATATAATAATAATATACTTATTAATATTATAATAACATACATATTATTATAATTAAATATTATTATAATATATATTTAATATAAATTATACATAAATTAAATATTAAATAAAATAATTTAATATAAAATAAAATTTATAATTATTACGTAGGTACAATATATTAATACAAAAATAATATATAACATAAAATATTATTTTTTATAATAAATAATAATTTGAATAATAATATATTACACTCAATAGTATTCAAATAATATTAATTGTTATTAATGATAAATAATTATTAATATTAAAATAATCAATAAAAATTTATTAATAAATAAAATATTTAATAATAATAAATAATAATTTAATAATAATAAAATAACGACATGATACACCGTTTCACTTCTCATGACGTTCAGGCCAATTTGCCTTACCGCGCCTACAGAAGTTTCACTTCAAAAAGTGGTGGGTAGTAAATGCTTCATATTAACTGTAAAAATAAATCAACGTAAAAGGTTAGTACAGATCCGTACAAAAAGATCGACATTTGAATACCAAAAGCACCATCAAAAGTCAAAATATTCAAGGCAACAATTAATGCCAATATATAACTTTTAACAAAATTGAAAAGAAAATGAAAAATGGAGACAAAAAAAGATCGACGTGTGAACAACAAATTGCAAATAAAAAAATAAAGCACAAAAACAGACAGATGCAAAATCTCAAAACCTCCTAAGGCACGGGGAAAAATATATGAATCGATAATAAATACAATTATCAATTAAATTGCAGTTCAATAAAAAGTCCTCGAGAGACATCTCTTCAGGCAAAATCCCCTCGCTGAGGTCCGATTTTTATCTTTGATTGGTTTAGCCTAACAGGTGGTTAGCTAGCCTAGCTTATTGTAACTGTGTATAGATTTTTAGAGGCTAGGGTCTGGCCCACTAAATCCATACATAATAGACATAACACGTTCCTGTTTGAGTATTAAGACATTAACATTTATAATGAATTCATTGGTAAATCTTTGGTCCGTCTTTTCCGTTCAATATCGAAATGGTAACTGCTAATTGTTTGAGAATTTCGGGTTTCATAATGACACTCAAAGGAATTCAGATGGATATATGCAACCAATATTTTTTATAACACTCTAGTAAGGAGTAAAATCCGAAAGGTGTCCTATTTGGGTAGGTATTGGGTGTTAACATAAATTGTGTCCGTTTTTTTCCAATTTAAAAATTAGCACCAAAAGTAAAACAAAATGGTAAATGTTATACGTCATTCGAAATAAAATTTTCTGTTCTACTAGATATTTGCTTTTACGTTACATGTATTGTTTTATTTCATTACAAGCCTTCAAAATAGAATGGTAAGTAGACGAAAGTGACCATTTTCGACACCTCCTTCTGTTCGCGTTCAATCGAAGGAATAAAGCTACCAAAGCTGCTCGCGATATTTGCGAAGTGTATGGTGACTATGCTATGAATTAAAGGATAGCTCGTTGATGGTTTTTGCATTTCACAGACGGTAATTTCGACCTCAAAGACATGTAGCGTTCCAGACGATCAGTGGACTTCGATGAGGACCGCTTAAACCATATTATTCATCAAGATCCCCTTCAAACCAATGTAGAATTGGCTGAGCAGATGAATTGTAGTCACATGACTGTATACAGCAATCTTAAATAAATGGGAAAAGTCCAGAAGTTCGGCGCTTGGGTTCCACATGTTTTGAGTGAAAACAACAAAAATCAACGTTCGATAATTGATGCGGTCCTCATCAAAGTCCACTGGTCGTCCGGAACGCTCCATATCTTTCAGGTCGAAATTACCGTCTTTGAAACGCAAAAACCATCGACGAGCTGTATTTTCATTCATAGCATTTTCACCGTACACTTCGCAAATATCGCGAGCAGTTTTGGCAGCTTGATTCTCTCGATTGAACGCGAACAGAAAGAGGTGTCGAAAATGCTCATTTTCGTCTACTTGACATTCATTTTGAAGGCTTGTTATCAAATAAAATAATATATGTAACGTAAAAGCAAACACAATATATTGTAGAGCAGAAAATTTTCTTTCGAATGACGTAACCTTTACCATTTTGTTTTACTTTTGGTGCTCATTTTTAAATTTGAAAAAAAAAACGGACACAACTTATGTTAACACCTAATATATAACACGTTTCTGTTTGAGTATTAAGCCATTAACATTAACAAGTATGATGAATTAATTAGTAAATCTTTGGTCCGTCTTTTCCGTTCAATATCGAAATGATTACTGCTTATTGTTTGAGAATTTCGGGTTTCATAATGGCACGCACTGACACTGAAGGAATTCAGAGGGATATGTCCAACCAATATTTTTTATTACACTCTGGTAAGGAGTAAAATTGAACACAACTC
Organism: Odontocerum albicorne; assembly: GCA_949825065.1. Classification (NCBI taxonomy): domain Eukaryota; kingdom Metazoa; phylum Arthropoda; class Insecta; order Trichoptera; family Odontoceridae; genus Odontocerum; species Odontocerum albicorne. Next base: position 4,210,492 of record OX463859.1, on the reverse strand, counting down.
CTGTATCTGGGACGCCTTATTTATTACGCAGCAGTTTTTGCGCTATGTCAATTTTAAGCTCGATCTAAGAAATAATTAAATCAATTATTCTTTATAATTATCGCTCTTTAATTAAATGAGATTTTAACATGATCGAGTGTTGTCTGACTAAGCTTTGCTCTTCAAAATAGTAAATGGAATAATACACTGCCTTGTCGAGATCGAGAAAGCCTGCTACGCTGATGTGAGGCTCCAAATACTACATGCCAGTTATTTGGAGCTCGTAATAGGCTTTCTCGACTGTGCGAGGAGTTATATCAGACAAATGGTGAAATATAACATTACCAAAGTTTGCAGCTTCACTCGTGACACGCCACTGAGCCTTCTGATCCAATTACACAAACTCTATAAGGACCAGCAGTGCTTTGGGGATTATGAACATCGCACAACACTGGACATGCGGGTTTTTTTAAAGGCAATCTACGATGATTTGTGTCATCAAATTTAAGTCATTATGCAATTATGTGAGTCAATATGACACCAATTAAAAAAAAAAAAAAACGACAATTATATAATTGAGAAAATGTAGCATGGTCCCTGTGACAGTTCACAAAATTGCCCCAATACAACCTTGTAACGACGTTCAGTAATTTAATTTTTTTTATCAATTTTAATTTGAGGGTTGCTACTTAAGTTTTGAGATATGGCAACACCAGTGTAGATACGTCAAATCTGACATCAGAATCGTAAAGTTTGACGTTTTTAATGGTATACGTGCTCAGAAAGTGTTGTCATGCGTGTGCTATTTGTGTTGTTTACAGTGACTTGAAAAATTCATCTCGGCCAAAAATGGAATTAAATCGTGAACATTTTCGTGCGATGTTTTTTTATGATTTTCGACGTGGACTAACTCAATAACAGTGTGCCGATCAACTCGCTTCGACTTTTGGTGATGAAACACCATCCCGGGCCACTGTATTTCGCTGGTTTTACAAAATCGGGTGTTCTGCCAGAAAACATCGATGCTGTGCGTGAACTGATATTGCAAGATCGTCACGTGACTTATCGTGAGATTGAAGCATGTTTGGGCATTAGTTTCATTTGCATACATTCAATATTGCATGAACATTTGGCCGTCAAAAATATTTGTTCGCGTTGGATAACGCATAATTTGACAATCGCTCAAAAAAAGGCTCGTGTCGATTGGTCCAAAGAAATGTTGAAAAAATTCGATCATGGTGCTTCAAAAGACGTCTATAAGATCGTGACAGACGACAAATTATGAATCTATGCATATGAGCCAGAAACTAAAGAGCAGTCGACTGTATGGGTCTTTCAAGACGAGCCAAATCCAACAAAAGTTGTTCGCGCACGAAGCACTTCGAAGCAAATAGTGGCTTGTTTCTTCAGTATAAATGGGCATGTCGCAACAGTGCCTTTAGTGGAACGTCATATGGTTAATTCTGAATGGTACACCACCATTTGTTTGTGTCACCAGAAGTGTTTGGAGAAATGAGGGAAACCAACCGCCGAAGACGGATCATTCTCCACCACGACAATGCAAGCTCTCACACATCGGCTCAAATAAGTGGCTTTTTGAGCACTCAAACCATCGAATTGATGGGTCATCTATCGTACAGCCCTGATTTGGCACCAAATGACTTCTTTTTATTCCCGAACATCAAAAATAAATTGCGAGGTCAACGTTTTTCAACGCCTGAAGAAGCGGTTGATGCGTTCAAAACGCATGTTTTGAAGTTATCTCATTCGGAGAGGAAAAAGTGCTTCGAAAATTGGTTCAAATGCACGAAAAAGTGTATTGATCTTCATAGAGAGTATTTTGAAAAACAATAAAGTCATTTTCGATGATAAATATTTGTTTTTACTTGTCTGTCTCAACACTTAAGTAGCAACCCTCGTATAAGCCTCGATTCTAATAAATAGCAAGTTATTTAGGTAAACGCATTACATAAAACTAACAATAATGACAAATTAATACATCTTGTTACAAATTAGCCAAAATGTGGCAGTTTGTTAAAATCAAATAATATTTGGTGACGTTTGTCAAAAGTCACTACGTTAGTCTGCATTGACTAGGGATGGGGTATACGATAATTGGATTTTTGATTTTTTTATACCTAAAATTAAATGTTCGTAATTAGTATTAATTCATAGTGGATCTTGGCCTATTTAAAGATAGATACAAATCATACAATACATTGGAAAGTCAGTATAATGAAAATTAGGAATTAAAACGTCAGATTAAGCTACAAAAATTTAACAATCGATCTATTATTGGAAAAGTTCTACGAAGAAAGAAGGAACGCAACATTCATTGGACGCGGTAAACGCGGCTTTTAGTAAATTCAATCTGTCTCGCAAAAAAACAACCGAAAAATACATGGTTTATAGTTTCATCATCCGGATCACACTAGCAGCCGGGATTCTGCTCAATACCTATTCTGTAAAGATGACTGCCACCACGCAGTGGCCCGTCCGCAAACGACACACGACAGACACTTCCATCTTGCTTATTCTTATTATATTGGGTGTTAACATAAGTTGTGTCCGTTTTTTTCCAAATGAAGAGAACAAAAGGACACAGCGAAAAAAATTACAACAAATTAGCCAATAATGTATTCTCCTTCATTATTTACAACTTCTTGCTAACGTTCTACAAGTTTTTCAATGCCTGTGCGATAAAAACCTTCCGGTTTAGACTCGAAGAATTCGTCCAACCATGTCCACAATTCGATGCCATTATTAAAGGAAAAACCATCGTCCATTCATTCATAGCATCTTCACCGTACACTTCGCAAATATCGCGAGCAGCTTTATTCCCTCGATTGAACGCGAACATAAGGAAGTGTCGAAAATTCCCACTTTTGTCTACTTGACATTCCATTTTGAAGGCTTGTAATCAAATAAAATAATATGTGTAACGTAAAAGCAAATACACTTACTTGTAGAGCAGAAAATTTTCTTTTGAATGACGCATAACCTTAACCATTTTCTTTTACTACATATTGGTGCTCATTTTTAAATTTGGAAAAAAAAAACGGACACAACTTATGTTAACACCTTATATTTACCGCGGTTTCTTCACTGACCTCAACAGTAGATTTGAAAATTTAACAATTTTTTTAGACACTAATATATAGTAGTAACATTTCAAATGTGATCACTCTTTGTATGCCTCTGAGTGATTATAAATTTATTTATTTTTCAACATGTCGTCGTCAATGCTGTGTTTCGTAGTCGAGGATCTCCTTGCTATTCCATCGTCAATTCAGTTAGAAAGCGAAATTGTGCCATGGAATTTTGTTTCTTTCTTTCTTTTCTCCTCTTTAAATAAGTGTGCCTTTGCACACCAGCAAACTCACCGGTCACCCCTCTGTACTGGATCTGATGGCACACTGAAGGGAGACGATCGGAGCACACCGAGATGTTTTCCCCCCTTTTTTTGAAGAAAAGATATGATCGAAGTCTTAGGTATTCTTATACCCCTGCATACTAGGTGAAAAAAAAATGGTTTTCTTCGAGGGCCGGTTACGAACAGGTGACCTTCCGCACGGAGGTCCAGTGCGTTGCCGCGCGGCCATGCATCTCCATGCGCATGGCCGCGAGTGTGTGTTTCTAAACATTTAAAGATCCTGGGAAGCTCGTATCTATTGGCCAGCCACCATCTTTCCTGTCCTCACTACACTCAACTTGATTTCGGCAATTCTTTTATTTTACCAATAAAATTTGGTTCGAATCCCGAGTTACAGTGCCCTTCAGGAGATTTAACTCTATAAATGGTGCAATATAAAATGTCCTCGCATCATTATGCTTAGACCTGTGTTACTCGTGTGTTATCATCAGGACTGCGTTTCTTGGTAACATGTTGACTTTCAGCTTTCCTTCCATATTATTGGTGAAATTCCTGGGGATGGTTGTCAGCAGAATGCTCACGCATTGGCACTTAAAGAACTCTTTTGTAACTCATTATTTCCGCATGGTCTCGCCCTTCCTCACTGGCCCATTCGTGTTAACATCGATATTGACTCTGAAGGTTTTCATTAAATCGGTTTTCAGCACCTTTTTTCTATTATATCTGCCTCTATTCTATAAGTCATGATTTGCATATTATATGCTGTTTTTAAATCTTCATTGTACCATGTACTGTCTCCCAATCCGGAGGTTGGGGGATCAAATCCCGCTGGAACCTAGATTCCGAAAAAGGATTCCAGTATGATTTTCCCTTAAGACCTCATTAAAATATTTCTGGTTGATTGGAAGAGATCGTCACATGGCAATACGTCCACCAGGCTATATTCCATATACTGGTTCCACAAAGTTTTGAGTGAAAGGGGGAACATTTACATACTTTGAAAACTTTGTAGATAGAAGTAGAACTTTGAGGTTGATTTCAAGTTCTTCAATTAAATTAATTATTCCGAATTGATCCAAAAGAGTGAGGTAGTAGACGGAGCTTTTGCTGTTGATGGTCCTATTTCGAGGAATGGTCTACTTCTAAGTGTTAGAGATATGCAGAATTTGGGCAGCTTTAGAAGATATCCCTTTTTGGGAAAAAGTCAAATGTGTTACTGTCAAATATTGGAAGATCTACAAACATTTCATCATCCCCTGATGTGGTTTTCTTATCAAATATGTTTTTCTAGACATATGCAAATGCTGTGAATTAGTTATCTTATGACTGCAGCGTCACCTTTCTACCCTTTCACTAAACTTATAAAAATATTTATTTAGTAATATTTTTAATGCGTTTCAATAATGGTCGGTTTGAATTCGGAGTAAGAGCTTCTTTGAGAATAGCCTACTCTCTAGAAGATGCTGTATAAATTGTAACGTTATCATTATATTTATTTGCGAATTTCTAAAATAGGCGTATACCTGTTTCTAGTTGAGCACTCGCCCGAGTATCTAATACATGTGAACAAGGCGTATGATATCAGATTACAATAGTTTGCATGTAAGAATATCAGAAATTTCCCTAAGCCACGTGTTTCGAAGAAGCCTGTTTGAAAATTGAAATGAAAAGATTTCGCTAAATCTTTCAGCAATAGAATTTCCATTCAGTGGCACACTTCTATATAATGGCGCAGTTAGTACGAGGGTACACGGCGTGAATAGGACTCCGAGGAACAGTAAAATTATAATTAAATTTAATTGCCTTATGTATGTGGAACGGGTTTAAGCGTGAATATGGAACCAATTCCAGGTATATTGTATTTTTAAATGGAATTTTGACTTTATTTTTTAAATTATTTTTTTTATGATTTTTTTTAATTGATGACCCCTCACGCAATTTTTAAAGCCTGCCTAGAGGCCCATTTGGCAACATCATTGACCATCTTTCTCCGTAGGAAGACAAACATTTCCTTGCTTCAGGGCACGCCTAGGCTCTCCGTGGGTACATTCAAACCATTGGACTACCCAATTTATCTTTGGCCATGGGAGTTTTAATGGAAAAATTCTTAGGTTATATTTTGACCCTTCATCCTGTTGCAATTTTTGCAGGCATCTGGATCAATCCACAGCACCCTTGGTGGTACTGCGATGATAATCGAGTCAGTAACCTCCGAAGCATCTGCCAACTGACAAAAGTTAACTCCGTCGTTAGCGTGTTTCAAACAGTGACTCTAGAATCATTATAGTTACATTTTAGTTACAATAACATGATTCCTGGTTCCTCGCTATCCTTATTTTTAACATCCCTTCCTATCTCCTGGCTTTAAATGGCATCGTTATTTTTGTTACATGAAAACCGTCAAAAGAATCGCGCGTTATTTTCAACTTGTCATTATTTATGTATTGTACGGAAGATTATCTTAAACATTTTTTAAACTGTTAATCATGATTGTCCTTTGACAATTAACACGCCAAATCGCATAGTGTTCATTGTATTGTGATATATTTTTTATTGTATACAGTACAACCTAGCGAGCTTATTGTATGACAATATATTCCAATCAACCAAGAATATGTTAAAAAAACCTTAAGAGAAAACCAGACCGGAATCCTTTTTTAAATAAATCTGACCCGCAATGAGGGCATGGAAACAAGTTCGTATCAACTAGGTCACGGAGGTCATTATTCATCTTCTTCTTTCTATAGATCATGATCTGTTTGTTCAGCTTGTTCCTCTTCTTGTGACGTGGACTGCCAGCTGTCACGCCATCTCTTCGGAGGTCTTCCCGGTAATTTTCTTCCGGCTGGGTTCCCTTGAAGGGTGACACGTGGAAGTCTGTCGTCTTGCATTCTGTTTACATGTTCCAGTATCGCCTTCGTTGTCTTCCCCCCCCTGACGATGTCTTCCGTACCACACTTTTTCCTTATTTCAGTGTTTCTGATTCTATCTTTTAGTGTGTTTCCGGTTATACATCTCAGTGTTTTCATTTCCGAGGTTCTCAGGAGAGATTTTGTTCTAGATGTGTCTGCTCTGATCTCTATTCCGTAGGTGGCTATCGGTCTCACACATGTCTTGTATATTCTGACTTTACTTTCTATTCTCATGTGTTTATTATTCCACACTGGTGTTCATAGGCATCCCGATATTGCAGCCGCCTTATTGACCTGTCTCAAGGTTTCATCATACAGATTTCCATTGCTACTGATGCTCACTCCAAGATACCTAAACTCCATCACTTGCTCTATTATTTTATTATTCACTGCTAGTTTGCATCTCACCGGGGTCTTAGATATTGTGAGACTCTTCGTTTTGTCCGTGGATATCAACATGTTATATTTTAGTGAGGTTTGATGGAGTCTATATAACATCCTTTGGGGGTCATCTTCGGATTTTGCGGTGAGTCTTGCATCGTCTGCGTAGCATACAATGCTGACTTTTTTGTCTCCCAGTCTGTATCCTATGTCCATGTCTGCAACTTTCTCAATTAGTTTGTCCATTATTAGATTGATGAGGTCATCATTGATGTGTTTAAAATAAATAAAAATAATTAAAAAAAAACAATGACTACAATACATAGCTTTTGGTATTAAATATGTATTTTTTCTCATTACGTCCCTGATCCTAAATATATTTATAAAATTACATGAACAAGTCGAGTTACTTCATTCGCGGGTTCTCAGAATAAACGCGGTGGATTGTGCCACTTTCAGTGTATCCATTTTAATAAAGGAAATTCGGAATGAACCCCTATAATTGGTTACATATTTCATGTAAATTTTTTAATTACACTACCCCCTTTTAATTTTGTTGGCGTCAGTTAAATCTGCGAAAAGGTTACGAGCAATCCGAATTTTAGTTTATTCCACGCAAATTTATTTCATTGTATCTCCAAGTATTTTTGTGATGTTATTAATAATAATTATACAAAAGTGACGACCTCCGTGGTTCAGTTGGTAATACGTTTGACTCCAACTCGAAGATTTCAGGTTGATTTCAAGTTATCAAAACAACATTTTTTTTTAAATGTAATAAAATTTACACTCCTTTATCGACCATTAAAAAGGTTACTAGAGTAATTTGTAAATTAGAATTTTGAGCGCGCATAAATATAAATAAAATCTTATCACAAAAAATAATACAGGCGGCCCTCAATTTACGCACATTCTACTTTCGTACAATTCACTATTTAAAAAAAAAACATTTTTTTTAAGATTTTTTTCGATAATGTAAAAAATTTTTCGCTTCCATGCAGTCGCTCCCACTTTTTTGGAATAACTATAATATAATATATGAAACGCAATATATAATATTGGAGACTCGTGGGCTGAAATAAAAGAGTCAACAATGAAAGGTTCCTGGATAACAATTATGCCCACAAATGATTAGGGATTTTATAAATTCTGAAGAAACTATCACAGATGAAATAGTTAGCCTAATGAATTAACTAAACTTGGACGTCAACAACGAATATGTTAATGAGTTGATTGAATCTCACTCAGTACCTCTGTCAAACGAATACTTAATTGAGCAACAAGTGGAGCCACAATAATAAATTATATTTCAACGCATCAAAGTGCAAAATTATGTCGTATCATCGCTCACACGTCTTGAAATTCCATAGATATACACTTGAATCTATACCTATTCCCCGCACAGATAATATTAAAGATCTGGGTGTCTTGTTCCACAGCAATCTCGCGTTTGGTCCTCACATAGAAGTTATGTGCAACTCAGCTTATAAAACTCTAGGATTTGTTATGAGAATCTCTAAGTCGTTTGAAAACCAATTGGTGCTCAAAACGTTGTTTAATTCATTGATCCGTAGCAAACTAGAAAGCAATGCTTGCATTTGGAGCCCGGTGGGGGCGCAAAACTCGCTCATGGTGGAGAAAGTGCAAAAAAAATATCTACGATATCTCTACATGAGTGAGTTTGGTGTCTATCCGTGGCTATATCCTACGCAGTTTCTGCTGGGCATGCTCGGGTATAACTCCTTGAGCGTAAGAAGAGATCTGCGTCTCTTGGTATACGTTGTCAAACTCGTTCGAGGAGTTGTGAGCTGTCCAGCATTACTACAAAGATTAGCGTTAAATGTTCCTAACAATTACACTAGACTGCGCCGGCAGGAACTGTTCTCAATAACATACGCAAGAACGGGTCTTCCAGCCGCTATGCCTGTTGGAAGGGCCTTAACTCTTCTTAACGGGACTGCTTCGGATATTGACATATTTCATATCACATTACCAAAAGCAAAAGTAAATTTTCTTCTTAGATTAAGCGCGTTAGAAAGCACTCATCAACATACTTAAGTGACTGAATATATATGTAACATACGTTTGTGTGTAAATACTCGTTTGTATACATATGCATTATTTTTTATTTTATATAATTTTTAAAAAATTTTTTTCCCTGTAATTTTTCTTCTTTTTTAATGTCTTGTATTTTTCAATGTAATTGGGCTAAGCCTGTTTTGAAAAAATAAATAAATAAATAAATAAATAAAAAACAAGAGTTAAATGAAATACACAATGAAAATGAGGAAGAAGAAGCTAATAAAATCGTCAAGACTTTGACAATCAAAATATGAATGAAGCTTTCATGCATCTTGACTAATTTGTGACTATCATGGAAGAATGTGATCCCAATGGAGAACGTATATCTCAAGTACGTAGGGTGATTGAGAAAGACACAGCATGTTATAGAACGCTTTATCAAGAAACGACGAAAAGGGTGGTATTCAACTAACTCTTGACAAGTTTATAAAGAAAACACCTGAAAACACATAAACACGCCTCGTTAACTCAATTATTTATATTGATAAATAAATATTTTAAAATACAATTTTTGATGTTTTTTTACATCCCTCTACTTTTGAACATTCAACATTCGCACACATTTTCAGGAATAACACACAAAAAAAAAAAGAAAACTGTGACCAGTTGGTACGTATAAAAGCGGACTGCTACTAGGACGTATTTTATTCAATTTATACATTCCTGCAAACTATAAAAAAGGGTAAAACCAAAGTATTTTCGGATGAATATCATTACTTCAATAAAATTCATTTTCAATTAATTTAATTTACCCTTCACTTAATTTATCAAAACAATCGCTTGAACGTTTCAGGTTTCCTGAATTTCGTGCAGTGAAAAAAAATGTAAAAAATTTATTTTACAATTTTTAAACCTAATCAGTTGAAACTTTAAATTGTCTTGAATTGGCTTCTTCTTCTTCTTCTTCCTCGTAGCCTAGGTCGTATGACCTGTTTGTGACGATGGGCTGTCCTGGGATGATGATGTCCAGCTGTCCTTCGATCTTTTCGGCGGCCTTCCTGGCAATCTTCTGCTGCTAGGGTTTTCAGTCTTAGCAATTTTCGCAAGTCTCGTATCCTCCAGAATTGGAATCCTAGAATTGGCACTTTTTGTAAATTAGTTTTATTTTATTGATTCATGTAATCGCAAAGTTATTTTAATTTAAATTGCCTATTAAAATTAAAACCTATGTTAGTTACATCAGAGGTGACAGGTGAAATAAAAGTTTTTAAATTTCATATTAATTAAAAATGAATAAAAAACTTAAAAATAATACATAAGAATCAACACCATAAGTGTATATTCATCCACTGCAGGATATAGGCCTCTCCAAGTTGTTTCCAAGAAATCCTGTACTTTGCGCATTGCCGTCACGTAATCGCTGCTTCCTCACGTATTTCGTCCACCCAGTGTGCACCCATCCACCCTTCTGTCTTCTTACAAGCGTAGTTCTTCCTATTGTGTACCACTGGATTACTTCATACATCTAACGATGGTGCGTTGTTCGAGCGATGTGCTCGACCCATTTTCACTTCAGCCTTTTAGCGACCTCTATAACATCGGCAGCTTCTGGTTGGGCGCGTACCCACTCATTGCGTTTGCGGTCTTTCCTGTTATATATAATCTAGCACGCACCTCTCTATGCCGCATTCTGTTATCTGAAGCTTTTGTCCCATTCGTACAGAAAGAGTCCATGTGTCACTTCCATATGTTAGTACTGGTAAGATGTACTGATTAAATACCTTCCGTTTGAGACAAAGTGGGAGATCACTCTTGAAAATGTAGTTTGGTCGATTAAAGGAACTCCAAGCTCGTCTTTCTCTTCTATTTATCTCATTGAGAGTGCAATGCTCAAATAAAATAATTCGTCCTAAGTAAATATATTGTTGGACTTGTTCTATGGATCGATGTGATCCGACATCAGCAAAGCGGTTTAATATGTATTTTGTGTTTTCAATATTAAGTTTTTAACCCGCTTCTCTTCTTACCTTGCCAGTAAATATTAATGTGTATTTCTTCAAAATTTATAAAATAATATTAAAATAAGGGTGACATTTTTTTTCTTGAAGGAGTTTAGCGACACGCGATTGAAAAATATGATTGCTCTACCTAGCAGCATTTCCAAAGCCAGGTTGGTTCTGCATAGATGTTGACATAATTGCTTCACATCAGGATTATTTTGTCTGAAGAGAGCTTCGAAATCGGAGGTAATAACATTTTTTTATTTTATTCGGTTTGCTGTTTTATAGAGTACAGAATTTCGGAAATTTTGTTCAAACTAATTTATCATCGAAAAGCTCTATTTAAGGTAATATAAACATTGAATAAAACAATTTGGTTTGTAGGAACGTTGTTCATTGATTGCAGAAAAAAAAAACAATTTGGTTTGTAAATACATTGTTCATTGATTGCAGAAAAAACAATTTTGTTTGTATGAACGCTGTTCATTGATTGCAGAAAAACAATTTGGTTTGTAGATACGTTGTTCATTGATTGCAGAAAAAACCAATAAACAATATAACAGTTTAATAAAACGGAATTCCTTGGAAAATTCGTATTTGCTGTGATTTATTTTGCATTGATTGTAATTAGCCAATCCATACTTGTATGTTAGAAAGAATTCGGTGTTAACATAAATTGTGTCCGTTTTTTTTTCAATTTAAAAATAAGCACCAAAAGTAAAACAAAATGGTAAAGGTTATACGCCATTCAAAAGAAAATTTTCTGCACTATAAGATTTTGTGTTTGCTTTTACGTAACATGTATTATTTTATTTGATTACAAGCCTTCAAAATGGAATGTCAAGTATACAAAAGTGAGCATTTTCGACACCTCCTTCTGTTCGCGTTCAATCGAGGGAATAAAGCTGCCAAAGCTGCTCGCGATATTTGCGAAGTGTACGGTGAAGATTGCTAGCAGCTTTGGCAGCTTTATCCCCTCGATTGAACGCGAACAGAAGGAGGTGTCGAAAATGCTGTCGATATACACATATTTACATACACACTCACTCACTCACACACGCACACTCACACATACAAACACACACCTACACACACTCTCACACACACACAAACATACACACATACACTGTACTACATTTAAACCCAAAACTATCGTAGTGTATATCGAAACACCTACAAAGGTTTTTTTGTAGTTCGTCTTCCATTGATAAGTTTTCTTACCAAATATGTTTTTCTAAGCATGCCTCGTCCAGTGGTTCGTAGCCAGAAGGGAAGATTAAGGAGGTTTATTGGGCAATCAGTATGGACTTTGCAAGGACTTCCAAATGTTTATGCAGGGATGAGTTAATCAAATTATATTATGCAAATACGGGGCGGAACTTAATCTTATGACCGCAGTCAACTACTTTCTATTGTCAACTTATTTATATTTATGTAATATCATTAATCTGTCAACAAAAGTGGGTTTCAATCCCGAGTTAGATCGCCTTTGATAAGAGTCTGCTATCAAAATAGCGCTGTTTAAATTATATTTTTATTATTAGAGTGGGTTTCACGAGAGTTTGAGCTGCTGGTCTAGGATGACCATGTTTTGATTTATTTTGATATATATTATTATATATTTTTAAAGATTGTCTATCTAATACTTTATATTCCAATAAAATACTTATCACAATAATAATATAATATTAGATTATGGTATGTACCTAATGAAAATTATGAAATCAATGTGAGCTCGTGAGTGTGGGTCTCTTCTTGTTGTTTTAATTTTGGTTGTTTTTGTATTTGTGTTTCTGTGTATTTTTTTTTTGTTTTAAATTTGTTTTAATTTTTATTCTTATGATTGTGTGCGGTTTATTGTGGGATGAATATTTTTGTTCTTTCTGTAGTGATAATGTGTGAGGAGTTGAATTTCGCAAGACGTTTCCAGTTGTAGTTGAGTGTCACTTTTTGTCAGGTTGATGAGAGCGTGCAACGGGGTTTTTTTGTGTAATCAAAAATCGGAAAGAAGTATCGATTTATTTTTTCATGCTAAATATCCTCAGTGAGATACAGGCAAAAGCCTAGTTTACTGGGGATACGACAAATTAAAGGCAACAAACCCAGATCCATTAAAATTATATGTCCAAATCAAATTACCTGTTGTTTTTTCTCAAATTGTGTATATTTCTTGTCATGTGTAATAATAAATAAATAAATAAAATGGTCAATATGAAATCTAATTATTTATTCAATAGGCAAAGAAAACACAATTAACACTAATAAATACTAAGACCAATTAAAAATTACTTATAACCAGGTATGTATGTATGTATTGTAAAAATAAATAAATTACCCTGACACTGATCCAAAAAGAATATTTTTATTATATTCTTCCTCACTAAGTGTTTACATGGATATGCAATGCAAAAGAGGATAGCTTACCACTTCTTTGGTTTGTCCATACAATGCTCTTCCTTTTCCTAACTTCGTAACTTCAGACATTATGGTCACCGTATTTTTCGTCAAATAAACGGATCGCATCAACCAATCACGGCAAAGTTGAATACCAGTTGAATACTAACGGATCACATCAACCGATCACGGCAAAGATACTTACTAATACATTGATACATTTTGTATATTACGCACTAAGCTTCTCAATGTATTAAAAAGTGCAAACTCTCATGAAACCCACTTTACTATTGGAAGAGATTGCTTCAGAACAATAAACAAATTCAAATTCGGTGTAATGATGTGCCAAATAAATAAAATGAAAAAGGAGGTACTATTTAAAGTGGACTATTTCTCTCTTTTTAGATAAAATCAATTCTCATTTAGATAAATTCAATTCTCATTTAGATAAATTCAATTCTCATTCAGATAAATTCAGCGCCGTTCGGCAAAACCCTTGTAAATAACTTCATTTACATGAAAACTAAAATTCGAAATAAATTTAAGTTTATTGACTTGTATAAATCATTGAAAAATCATGACAAAGGGGAGATTCTGCCATATCGTATTCACGCCCGAAATTATGTGAAATTTAATCTTTTGTATAGCCAAGAATTTTATTGCGCTATAAATTTCCGAATCAAATCACTTTGCATGAGTAATTCTTGCAATATTTGTAATTTGGATACATAAACACCCACCGTTTTTGCAAAATACAATCTCTTTTACAACTGGCATAAAATAAATGATCAAATTTATGGTACACTTTTGCGCTACCTCCCATGACCGGAGTCACAATGGGTAGTGTAGGGGAAAATCTGCAACATTGGACTTGATAATATAGTATAAATCATACATACTCGTAAAAACCATCAGCCCATTTTCTTATTTGGACAAGTAGATAAGATCAAGCGTCAGACTTTTTAATCTCATCACATCCACATCATTTACCTCTTCTATATTCAAACACCTCATGCAACTCATATAATTTCTCAGACTTTCTACGTTTCTTTTTTAAAAATATCATTCATTGATTCAATCATACAATACTATCGTTTATTAATCCACTCGTACTTTCAATGATCCTTCACTCACATTTGCACTTTACATATGTTTTGTGATGATGGAAGAGTTAAGAGGGATATCGAAGGTAGTGTACCGATAAGAAAAAAATCAATGGGTCATTAAAAAATATATATATATATATATATATATATATATATTATATATATATATATATATATATATATATATATATATATATATATATATATATATATATATATATATATATATATATATATATATATATATATATATATATATATATATATATATATATATATATATATATATATATATATATATATATATATATATATATATATATATATATATATATATATATATATATATATATATATATATATATATATATATATATATATATATATATATATATATATATATATATATATATATATATATATATATATATATATATATATATATATATATATATATATATATATATATATATATATATATATATATATATATATATATATATATATATATATATATATTATATATATATATATATATATATATATATATATATATATATATATATATATATATATATATATATATATATATATATATATATATATATATATATATATATATATATATATATATATATATATATATATATATATATATATATATATATATATATATATATATATATATATATATATATATATATATATATATATATATATATATATATATATATATATATATATATATATATATATATATATATATATATATATATATATATATATATATATATATATATATATATATATATATATATATATATATATATACTCGTATGTATATACTTGAACCGGACAGTATCAAAATTTGCTGATTATTTACAATAGTATTTTGTGCCAACTTTGATGCATAGCAAGGAAAAATGAACGTGGAAAAAGACTGAGGGGAGCCGTAGAAGTGCGTGCATTGATAAGAATGCATGGAAGAACAATGAATGACAGAATACGGAATGTAGTGATAAAGGATGAATGCATACTTAAGGTACTGGTTAGTCAAAAAGTTTTGAAAGCGACATCTATGGAGCAGTAGAAAAACCAAAATTTTTACGCCATTTTAATATTTCATATTTCATAAGAACGTACTCAAAATTTCATTTTGATCTGTCAATTCATTCTTTGTTTACAAGCCATTTGAAGTTGACGTGTCAGTGTATTTTTTAACAATGGAAAAATCCGAATATCGTGCAGTGATTAAATTCTTTGTTTTGGAAGGTTTATCGGCTACTGAGATCCATGCAAAGATGGCGAAAGTATTAAAGGAGTCTTCTCCTTCATTTCCAACCGTTCACCGATGGGTTTTGGAGTTTAAGCGTGGCCGTACAAGCGTTGAAAACGATCCACACTCAGGACGTCCAAAAAGTGCATCAACACCAGAAATCATAGCGAAAATACAGGATATGGTTTTGGAAAATCATCGATCGACTGTGGATGTGATAGCTGACACCATAGTCAACATGGCATATTTTGGCTGAAGTTTTGGGTTTCAAAAAACTGTGTGCACAATGGGTGCCGCATTTGCTAACAATGCAACAAAAACACGTTCGAATGCGACTTTCTGAGCAACATTTGGAGCAATTTCGAAAGGATAAAAAGGATTTTCTGCGTCGATTCATCACTATGGATGAGACTTGGGTCTACCACCATGATCCTGAATCAAAACAAGAGGCTAAGGAGTGGTGTGAACCAGGCACTTTGGCTCCGAAGCGAGTTCGTGTCCAGAAATCGGCCAAGAAGGTGTTAGCGTCAGTTTTTTGGGATGCAAAAGGAATTTTATTGATAGATTATCTCCAAACTTGTAAGACAATCAACTCTGATTATTATTGTGACCTTTTGGACCAGTTGGATGAAAAAAATTGTGAAAAAAGACCCGGTTTGCAGAAGAAAAAAATCATTTTTCATCAAGACAATGCACCTGCTCACACAGCTCAAAAAACCATCGCGAAAATCAGTGAATTGGGGTACGAATTGTTGCAGCATCCACCCTATTCGCCAGATTTAGCTCCCTCTGACTTCTGGCTGTTCTCACACCTCAAAAAATTCCTTCGTGGAAAGCATTTTTCATCAAACGAAGAGGTTATAGCCGTCGTAGAGGAGTATTTTGCAGGCCTTCCAGAAATCCACTTCCGTGATGGGACAACAAAGTTGGAAGATCGTTAGACCAAGTGTATTGATCTTATGGGAGACAATAATGAGCAATAAAAGTGATTTCTACCCAAAAAAAATGTATTTTCATTTCCGCTTTCAAAACTTTTTGACTAATCAGATGTGTTAAGAAAGATGAAGAAGAGGACAATAATATGATTTGGGCATGCGGAACGCATGAATGAATAAAAACTAATAAAACAGATACATAGTGCAAATGTGATTAAAATGCGTCTAAGAAGAAGACTAAGGAAAGTATGATAGGATCAAGTGAATGATATTCAAAAACATGGAAACGCAGAAAGTCAAAGAAATCGTGGTAGTTGTATGAAAAGGTGCATGAATGAAGATAATAAACTAGGGATATGTGTTGAGATAGGAAAGTCGGACGCTCTGTCCTCTTTGCTTAACCCGACAGAGAATTGGCGTGATAGTCAGTGTGTCTTCCATTCTGTTATTTTTTTTGTATTTCAATTATGTGTTCATGGGTAATATGCGATGGACCGAAAGTGTGTGATGATATTTGAGTCCACCAGAGAACACTTTTAGATATACGAGTATAATGCAAATGTGGGTAAAAAGTGTATGAAAAGAAGACCAATTAAGTATGGTTGGATCGGGTTAATGATATTCTGAAAAAAGGATACGTAGAAAGTCAGAATCAGATAAATCGAAAAAATTGTATGAAAATAATGCAATATCAAAACTGTAAAATATACGGAGAGTAGAACTCTCATTATCATGACGAAAATGCGTCTAGGTAAGCCTCATGATTTCGCAATATTTATATACGGCACGAAGACTTGGACTGAAAGAGTAAACGAAGTGGTGGAGAAGGGTGTTACAAATTACGTGGATGGCATGCGAACTAAAACCTACATTCTCGAAGAACTGAGAGTCTGAGTCCTCCAATTCTTTGGACTTATTGCTTGTGGCCAAGGAGACACTGTGAAGATGCTTGTGGTCGATGGAAGGACGATGCACAAGGAAATATGGACGGATAATCTTTAACAACTATTCTTCGAACTGTTGAGGCAAGAATGGATGTGGAATAATCGACGAGGGTTATCATGAGAATCGCGATACTCAGTCATGAGCTGCATGACACAATGGATATCTTAGGTAGAAATAAATATTTTACATGGATTAATAGATAACACTCGTCGAAGACTATTACGTTGACTATTTTTAAAAAAAGCTTTTATCATATGTAATAGAAGTGCCCTTTTAATGATCCCGATAAAAATATAATAAGGTTTTGGCAAAATAAAAATACTGGTCCGATGCAAGTATCTTTACCCCATAAGGGGGGAAAGTATGTACTAAGGTCCTTTATTAGCCTGTATAGGGGTTGTTTGGTTTTGGTTTGATGTGGGTAAGTTTCAACATTGTTAAGTTATAAGATTTTTAAGTCCATTCTCTTGTTTCTTTTTATGACGCTGGACTTAAAATTTGTAACACTTGACGATTAAAATTTCTGAAACTTTTTTATTATATTTACATTTTAAGTTAATTGACTTAAAATAATTATTTGAATGTAACATGTTCCAAAGAAACGGTGTTGAATGAAGAGGAGACATTTATTAAAAAACACTTGATAGGTTTTAGGTACTCGTATTTTAGACTTTTATGGATGGACAAATATTGAATGGGAATGATTGCTATATGCTGGTACAGATCATTTAGCTTAAAGATTAATTTTACAATAGTGTGAGTAACACTCTCTGTATTACACAACTTGTGTAGTGGTATTGGTTTTAGAATGCCACACGATTGTGTCGCGCAGAGCGCACATTTGTATTGTTGTTAAAATACTCGGTGATTAGAAAAACACTACCATGTCGAAATTAGGAAAGGGAAAACCGCTTTCGGGCCAAGCAAAGGAGATTGTTTTAAATTTTGGTAATGATTGATAATAATTAGGGATCGGTCGAAAAGGTGCTGCAATCTATTTGTTTTTAATCTTGAAAAATTCTATTCTTGTTATTTAATGTTTCCTAGAATCTGCCATGCCTAAACAATTAATATGTTAAATAAACTTACTTTCATTTTATTTTTATGATTAGTACAATTTAAGCTGACTATATTTTAATTTACAAAACGTGTGTGTTCATTTCAATGTTTTAATACAAATTATTATTTAAATATTTTTTTGCTTTTTTACTTCATTAAAAAAATGAAGTGACAATTTTTTGTAAACGCACTGTTACTCACACTATAACGAAATTACTCTTTAGGCTTAACGATCTATAATATGTAACTATAAGTGGATAATGAAGATAACTTCAGTGTTAGATAAGTGGATTGTATGAGAGATGGAAATAGAAGCAAATTGTATGAAAGATGGAAATAGAAGGTACAGTGTGCAATGTCATGATGATAGAAAAGAGTAAAATGAAAAATAATTGCTATATATGGGTAAACAATCAAGTATTCGAGTATGTTGAGCAAGGAGAGATATCTAACAGTGTGTAGCGATAAGAAACAAAATCAATGGGGCACTAAAATAAACAACCATAAACCGAATAGTGTCAAAATCTGGTAACATGACAGTCAAAAACAGTGTTTCATTACCAACTTTCATGTATTGCAGTAGAACGTAGATATTATAAAGGTTCTTTCAAATTGAGCGGTTTTTTTAATTCTTGGATAAAACACAGATGGCGTCGTGAACTTACCTAGGTCTTGTGACATTTGAGAAGGACAATTAATATATGACATTTATAAAAATGGAGTCGTATACAATACAACAACGCGTTCAAATTGTTGAATTATTTTATGTATTGTTATGTCCGGAAACGGTGATTTTAATTGGTCACCAAGATCATGTGATCTGACACCGTTGGACTATTTTTTCTGGGGTTACGTGAAAAGCCAGGTCTGTAAGAATAACCCCCAATCAATTCCTGAGCTGAATGATGAAATTATTCGCGTTATTGGTGAGTTATAACCGGAACTATGCCAAAATATCATCGAAAATTTCGACAAAGTAGTGGACATCTGTGGAACTGCAAGAGGTGGACATTTGGCGTATATTGTTTTTTGTCTTTAAATGTCATACTTCAATGACCAATAAAAAGTTTTTTGAAATCAAAACAAATTGGGTGTTTTATTCAAGAATTAAAACGCTCATAGAAGACTGATAGAAGCTGAATAAATGAAGTGGAAATGAATGCACTGATAAGAATATATGAGGCAACAATTTGTGAAAGAATACGAAATAAAGTGGTAGGAAATTAATATGAACTTAAGGCTGAACAATTGAGTGAGATGAAGAAGAGAATTCTGAGATGATTTAGGTAAGAAGAACGAATCAATAATGAAAGATTGAGAAAACGAATAATTAGTACATATACGAAAAAAGGCGTCGTAGAGGAAGACCAAGGAAAGTAAGGTTAGATAAAGTGATTTATATTTTTAAAGAAGGAAACATAAAAATCTGTTAAATTATAGGAGTCGTATGAGGAGATGTGTTTAAAAACTTAATTTTCTTCTTCCCAGTGTCATGTCAGGCCCCCCCAACGTTGAATATCACCTGAGAGTAGGCATCTTTGTCCCCGGCAGTCCGAAAAAGATCTCCAACGCTCCTTATACTAGTCCAATTACGTATATTGCGGAGCCAGGAGATTTGCCTACTGCCAACACCTCTTCGGCCTTCTGTTTTGCCTTGGATAATCAGGTGCAGTAATTTGTACTTTGCTTCTCTAAGTACATGACGCAAATAGGACACCTTTCGGATTTTAATATTAGTCAGAACTCTCTATCAACTTTGGCGGCTCTTTGAAGAACCCTTGTGTAGCTGACCATATCCGTCCAGGGTATCCGTAGCATTCTCCAGTGCATCCACATTTCGAGTGCTTCCAGTCGGTTCATACTACTAACTTTTAGGGTCCATGATTCCACTCCATGCAATAACACTGACCAAACGTAGCATTTGAGTAACCGTTGTCGAAGTTTCAAGTTTAGATTATCATCGCAGAATAAGCTTCTCATTTTATTAAAAGCCGCACGAGATGATTCAAATTTGGTCTTGGTCAATCAATGGTATTCCACTAGGATACTTCCGAGGTATTTAAATTTTTTGACTCTCTCTATATCAGCACCGTTCAATGTAAGACGTGATCCTGCCGGTCAAACACCATGAACTTAGATTTACTCACGTTCATGTTCAGTCCCAACCTCACACCGGCTCCATTAATTCTATCTATAAGCGTTTGAAGATCGTCAATACTGTCTGCCAGAATAACCGTATCATCTGCGTACCTGATTTTATTGACGCATACACCATTCAATTGACTTGAAAAACTTTATACAAAATGTTAAGTTTTTATTCCATACTCTGAATGAATTACTTCCATTTCTTTTATTTTCGCCTTTTCAAATGATTTGCTGCCAGGAAATTGAAAAAAAAACACCGAGAAGAAAAGATGATTGCCGGCCGGACGATTTCACAAATTTAAATTTCATATTTAATATTACGCTCGAAACGAGAAATTTCAGGTAACACCTTTCAGTCAAATTACCATATTTCAGCTGAAGAAAAAAATGTTAATAAAAACGTTGAAACTTCCACTTTTTTACCCCTCCCGCAATCTCTCCTCACCGACATTATTTAAACTTTGAGATTAGAAAGAAATAATAAAACTCACTGAGAGATATATAACAAACTTTCATCGTTTTTTCCCTCCATCCCACCCCGTACTGTATCGCAAAAGTTCAAAAAATTATAATTAACAAAAGTTTGAAGGGTAGAAGAATAAATTTCCGAATGTTTTTGCTTACTTTTTTATAGATTTCTTCGGTATTCCTGCTTCTTAATAAAAAAGAAAATTTTTATCGGAATTTATTATTAAATAAACATTTTTTAGACTTAATGCTACATATGGCACACTACTCGGATAATTTCGGTAAAATTTTTCAATTTAAGTTGTTTTTTTTTCTTTTTAAGTTTAGTGGCGACAGCTGTTACCTAGTTGGTTCGAGGTTTGCTTTTCATCTGGACAGTATCTGAAAAAGGGTCGTTATTTTGATTGAATAATTCGTATGGTTACCAGCTTACTCTAGTGGTTCTAAACAAGGATAACATTTTTTATTTGAAAAAAAATCGAAGTTAAACACTTTGATACTTTTATACGAATTAATTTTTTATGTAGTGACAGCTATTTCGCTACAAAAATACCATGTCAAACTGTGGAAGAAGGGCTAAGCATTGTGACTATATATATTCAAAAATGTCAACATAATTTATATATGTCGAAGTATCTCTTTCCAATTAAAGTGATGTACAATTCAAATTAATTTCAACTTCAAACCTCTTGACAATTAATATCGAATACGTGTCGAAAGTTTGACGCTATATACTCTCTGCCTACTCCAACAAGGAAATGGCTTGAGGGTATGTATGTGTATATAGAAGATACAAAAATTCGTTCAACAAGATCATTCCATGTGTAAATGGTGACACTCCGGGTGTAAGGGGCTTCAGCACCATCCTACCAGCCCAAAAGCCAACCTCACCTACGCGTGGTGCACCTGATATCAACAGACGAGGCTCAGGCAACCGACTATTGATGGTATGTTTGATGGTGGAATCTAACATCTTTCCACATAAAGGGAGAAGGAAATTAGTCTTTTCAGGGTAGCTCAAGCTCTGTGCAGGGGCATGCCATCTCAGTTCCTCTGTGCCACAGGGTCGTCGTATTTGCTGGGCCTCGTAGTTGAGGATCCCCTCTGCCATTCCAACGTCGATTCAGTTGGAAAGCGAAGCTGTGTCATGAAGATATCGTTTATTTCTTATTTTTTTCTATCCTCTTTAACCTGTTCCCCGCGGGGAGCACAAACGCCTGTGATCTGACGACAATCCAAGTTTCAAATCACAAATACTTAAAAAAAATGACACAAAACCGGAATAATAATTAAACTAAAATTTAAAATAATCTTTATTCTAGCGACATCTCTGAAAACCTTGTCAAATAATATATTAGTTTATGAGATATTGTTGAATAAACAGAGCGCCGATTTTTTTTGGTTTCTCAATATTTCCAGCATTAACGACCTGTCTCGCGGATCGAGTCCTGCGATGAGTGTCTCTTACGTAAATAAACATTACTAAGTCTCTCTTACGTAAATAAACATTACTAGTGATATATGCATTTGATTAGGTGAGTGTCATGAATCATTGATTTTATCGTAGCATTCCTTTGTTTATTTTACGTAATGTTTAGTTTATCTCCTTTATTTAATGAGTCTCCTTAAGAGTAATGACTATTATTTATTATCAGAAAATTACTTAAGTGTCATGTTTACTTGGTGTTGTAATCAAATATCAGTGGTTCTAAACAAAATATGTGTTTAAACTTAGAAATTAAAAAACGCTGAAATTGTGCCGCGCACAGGATTCGTGGAATTTGATTTTTAACGCGGTGAACAGGTTAAGTGAGTGAGCTGTTGCATGCCAGCAAACTCATCGGCCACATCGGTGTACTGGATTCGATGGCGCACCGGCATGTTTTATGTTCCCCCCCCCCCCTTTTTTTTTGTAAGAATATATATATGATCAAAATCATAGGTGTACTTATACTCCCAAATACTTGGCGGAAAAAAACGCCTGTGCTATTCTAAGGGAGCAGCACAGCGCGGGGTTCGAACCGCAGTTTTGTTACATGGAGCTGCAGCACAGATATGACCGGGAGCGTGACTGGTCCAAATTAAATTTAACACAGCTGGCAAATCAAGAATGGATCGTTCGAATTGGACTAAATTGTCGTCCGGAGGTAAAATACCCTCCCTTGTGGAATCCGGGGGAGGACACGTATACGAGTAAATATATAGCAAGAGACATAACGCGAGGAATTTAGCGACACTCGTTAACACCTTATTATTAAGTAATTAAGCATTCCATCCTTTAAAGAGGATGATTAGTGCCAATAACAATTTAAAGGAAACAAGGCAGTTTGAGAATATGTAACGGCTAGGACAATAAATTCAATTTAGGACAATAAATTCAAATATGTGACTATAAACTAAAGGACAATTGAGTGTGAGTAAGTGCGACGTGTTGAATAGACGGGGGACATTTACAATTGAGTAAAAGCTGTATTGTATTGTATTGTATTACACTTTCGTTGTATACACTACAACCTGGCGGGGGATTGAACACTAGGTTGAATTCAAATTCAACCTTCGGATTGGGAGACGAGCGTCTTACTTACAAGGCCACGGAGGTTGTCTACGGTGCGCAAAGGACAGTCAAAGAAAACATGGTCGAGGGTATTCGGACCCTTTTCACACCTGCATATAAGGCTTTCTTTTTAATGAATTTTATAAAAGTGGCTTCCTCAGACAGTGGCCTATACTTATCCTGCATATGAGAGACACACTTCATTTGGACAGGTTTCTTTTGTGGAACCAAGGTTTAGTGGGTATTTTAACCTAAACAAAATCCTTTTTGCTACTAGACGGCTCTTGGCCTATGACCAATTGGTTAGTTAACGTATTTTTTGCCTGTGATATGATGTCCGTAACAGCGGCGGCTGGTTTAGAGTTGCGTTGGTGCGCTGAACCGGAGAAATAATTTGCAATAATTAAATTATATACTCGCTAACATGACTTCCAAAAATGTTAAGTGTTTGTATAGATTAAATATGTATAAGAATACTGACAAATAGTACGAGGATTTTTATTTAAGTGAAAATTTAAAAAAAATTATAATAAAATTTAAAAAAATATCCCTCTTAAATTGACTGGCCAAGTTTGCCAATACTACCGGAGCGATCTCCAATACGCACCGGACGGAAACGCAAATTCATATAGGACAGACAGAGACATACAGTAAACCGTGAGACATCGATATTTTATATTCGCTCAGCGTCTCGAGGTGCGTTGGTGCTCAACGCACCAACGCACTTTGGGATCAGCCGCCGCTAGTCCTGAATAAGGTTACATAGTTCAATAGGGAGAAACCGGATACTTTTGTAGCTTTTGCCAGCCGGTCTGCGAGGCTCTTAAAACAATCTTAATTCACAATACCGTAACTAATTGTAAGGTACATAAAACAAAAGTTCGTTAATCAAGATAGGGTTCACTATTTTTCCTGTAAATAATTTTCAAACGTACAAACCTTTGTGTAGGTCTTTTCTTAACGCTGAACATAACAGTGAACGTAAAAATATTATTTTTATTACAGAGAACTAAATAAATATACTGGTACTAAATGGAAATTTTCGATTTGAAATTGTAATTTGAACTTCAAGCGAATGACAACTTGAGTTAATTTATTCTTCTTCCTTATTTCCGTGTCAATTTTTATTCAACATTCAAAAATATAAATTTATGAAATACTGAATGATCTTTAATATTTAAATAAAAATAAGCATCTATTTAGGAACTGAGTATGCCAGTGCGGTGGCCTTAAAAATGTGAAAGCTTTATTTATATACGATATTCGTAAAATTATTAAAAAACCCACGAGAATTCAAATAAAACTCTAATAGCAAATATCGGCAAATTCATGATATTATTTGGAAAATATTAAGTTCTTCAGTTTTATCAAAGCTTTCAGCTGAAGCTTTGTGGCTCTCATACATACCATCAAGCCACTCCCATGTCGGAGTAGGCAAAGTGGATAATGCCAGACTTTTCTATCTCGTCACACATCCTTAGTCTCCTCTACATCAATTCCCCTTCTCATACTTCTTCTTCTCCCTGGCTCCATCCCAACTCACTGTCTGCGAAGACTGTTGGGGTCAGCTCTCCTCGTCCTCAGGTTGTATGCTCTTCTGTCCCAGACTACGTCCCCCAGGCTGTGCCTCTGCATCACGTTATCTTTTTGCACCACCCATGAATTCTTTGGTCTCCCTCTGGTTGTTAATCGAAGAAGATCCATGGATATTGCCTGGTTCACAATGTGATCGGGTGCTCTGCGTCCAACGTGCCCATACCATCTCAATCGCCTCTCCTCCATCTTGCTGTTAATGTCTGTAACACCTAGGTTTTCACGAATGCGTGAGTTTTTTATTTTGTCTCTTAGGGACACACCAGCTGACCATCTAAGCATGCGCATTTCAGCAGTTTCTAGTTGCCTAGAGTAAGAGTTATACATCGTCCAGCTTTCGGAGCCATAGAGGAGTGCGGGTCTGACAATCGTTTGGCATACTTTTCCTTTTAACTTTATTGGCATTTTCGGATCCCATAGAACTCCCGTCATCAATCTAAACTTCATCCATCCCACATTAATTCTATGTGTTACATCTGCTGCACATCCTCCATCGCTATGGATAAGTGACCCAAGATACTTAAAGGAGTCACAATTTGGTAATGTTTCTCCATCCATTTGCATAGAACATAGTCGTATATAATTTCTCTGATTTTTACGTTTCCTTCTTTCAGTATATTATTCACTTGATCCAACCGTACTTTTTCAAGTTCACGCATTAGCACCTCCATTGTACGCATTTCCACACAGTGCACGCATTTTTAAAGTATTTCTTTGCCCCCATTAATTTATTTTCGAATTCATGTTCCACTACTTTTTCCCAACAATTATTTTTGAAGCACGTCCGTGATCAAGAGACGGAGGTCATCTGTTGAATAGGATGTTGAGGGAAAAGTACAAGTTATTCGTAACTAAAGTAGAAGTAGTAGAAGTGTCGATGAACTGAAACATATTTTTAAATAATCCGTGCCTTAAGAGTAAGTTGTTCCTCGGACGGCGTCGGTTGAAAGTTAAAAGTTTTTGGATCAAGCGATTAATTTTTTTGGTATAATTAGGATGGTTTGAAAATCGTGACTTTTTAAAAAGAAGTTGGGACGTAAATTTTTAAAAGCGGAGTGAAAAAGCATTGCGTGTATTTAATGTAAGTGCGGAGTTTGTTGGCACGAGTGATCAGACTTGATTTGTTTAAAAAAAATATTAAAATAATCTATAACATAAACATTTGCCAAACCTATATACAAATTTATGTCTTAAAAAATAATCTTATTTTTATTTACTAGGCGTATCCAGAAAGTAAGTGTACTGAGGCTCTCACGACCGGATGGATTTTATTTTCGACATATTGGCTACACTTCCGTGTAGCCTGACCCTTCCCCTCCGCAACGAGACCAGTTCGAGGTCAGTACATTGAGAAGTGTCGACGCGACAACACGTTTCGGGAAAAATGTCAATCCAATCTCCCGCCAAGTGCGAAATAAATAATGCCGGGCAAGAGTTTTTGAGGCGCTGCAAACTCCGTGGAGATGAATTTCTCCGCTCCATCGTTACTGGAGATGAAACTTGGGTTGCACACTACACGCCTGAAACCAAAAGGCAGTCTCAACAGTGGCGTCACACCTCTTCACCCTCCGCCAAAAAGTTCAAAACCACAATTTCAGCCAAGAAAATCATGGCATCCGTGTTTAGGGACATAATTTTAATTGAATATATGGCTCAAGGGGAGACCATCAACTCTGCAAGATACTGTGAGACCCTAAAAAAATTGCGGAGGGCGATTCAGAACAAGAGGAGAGGCATGCTGACAAAGGGAGTCTGCCTGCTGCACGACAACGCCAGACCACACACGGCCAACGCCACAAAGGAACTGCTCGCCTCGTTTAAATGGGATGTCCTGAACCATCCCGCGCATTCCCCTGACCTAGCACCTTCAGATTACTATTTCTTTACCTCCTTGAAGCTGCACATGTGTGAAAAAAGGTTTTCAACCGACGAGGAGGTAAAGGAAGAGGTGGAGAAGTGGACGGAGGGGTTGGCGGGAAACTACTTCGAGGAAAGCATCAAAAAGTTGATACCCCGCTTCACCACCTGCATTGAGAGGAATAGCGACTATGTCGAAAAATAGCTTACGTATGTACTACGGTAACCACGTAATTTTTTTGTTTAAATAAAAAAAATTGTAACCTACAAAAATTCAGTACACTTACTTTCTGGATATGCCTCGTACTACTACGAGTATGAACAAACTTAATTTTAATTTCCTTTATGTCATTTTATTCTTAATAATTTTAATATTTCATTTCTTAGAAATAGTTAACACCTACATACTAACATACTGATAACTAGATGACAATTTTTATACTAATTATTTAGCACTACTTCTACTCGTTCAGGATACTTGAATTCAATCATATTTATTCAAACCTTGGTCCTCTCAGCTAATACTGTAGGTGGACTAGTAAAGCAACAAATGATGCTTTAGAAACCTGTTCTTGGAACCAAAAGGTAGACCAGACTAACTCTCGTAAGCCCCCAGGACAGCAATTAGAGGATTGCTGTGATTCTGTTGAATTTTATAGAACTTCACGGTCCAAGCGAGGATGAGGTGTTGGAGGGTTTCTTCAAGGTGTTCTGCGTGACTTCGAGAGAGGTTTGTTCTGGGATAGGTGTTGAAAGAGATCTTCAATATGTTGTTCTGCACTCATCGAAGCTCAAAGTGGTGTGTGTTAATTAAATAATATAGCATATTGTCCCATTCATAAATTTCTCGCGTTTCTTAATTAACTATTAAAAACTATCG
Source organism: Odontocerum albicorne (assembly GCA_949825065.1). Classification (NCBI taxonomy): domain Eukaryota; kingdom Metazoa; phylum Arthropoda; class Insecta; order Trichoptera; family Odontoceridae; genus Odontocerum; species Odontocerum albicorne. Next base: position 4,182,613 of record OX463859.1, on the reverse strand, counting down.
ATTTTAAAATTAAAAATTAAAACGTACAATGATGCGGTAGTGTCCACCTTGTATTTTTTCATTTCAACGGTCAAATACACACACAGTCTGAAAAAAGAGTTGGTCGGGTAACAAAACTTGTGTTATTGCCTCTTGACATGTGGTAATGATACCAAAACTTGTGTTATTGCCTCTTGACATGTGGTAATGATATCAAAACTTGTGTTATTGCCTCTTGACATGTGGTAATGATACCAACACTTGTGTTATTGCCTCTTGACATGTGGTAATAATACCAAAACTTGTGTTATTGCTTCTTGACATGTGGTAATGATACCAAAACTTGTGTTATTGCCTCTTGACATGTGGTAATGATATCAAAACTTGTGTTATTGCCTCTTGACATGTGGTAATGATACCAAAACTTGTGTTATTGCCTCTTGACATGTGGTAATGATACCAAAACTTGTGTTATTGCCTCTTGACATGTGGTAATGATATCAAAACTTGTGTTATTGCCTCTTGACATGTGGTAATGATACCAAAACTTGTGTTATTGCCTCTTGACATGTGGTAATGATACCAAAACTTGTGTTATTGCCTGTTGACATGTGGTAATGATACCAAAACTTGTGTTATTGCCTCTTGACATGTGGTAATGATACCAAAACTTGTGTTATTGCCTCTTGACATGTGGTAATGATATCAAAACTTGTGTTATTGCCTCTTGACATGTGGTAATGATACCAACACTTGTGTTATTGCCTCTTGACATGTGGTAATAATACCAAAACTTGTGTTATTGCTTCTTGACATGTGGTAATGATACCAAAACTTGTGTTATTGCCTCTTGACATGTGGTAATGATATCAAAACTTGTGTTATTGCCTCTTGACATGTGGTAATGATACCAAAACTTGTGTTATTGCCTCTTGACATGTGGTAATGATACCAAAACTTGTGTTATTGCCTCTTGACATGTGATAATGATATCAAAACTTGTGTTATTGCCTCTTGACATGTGGTAATGATACCAAAACTTGTGTTATTGCCTCTTGACATGTGGTAATGATACCAAAACTTGTGTTTTTGCCTCTTGGCATGTGGTAATGATACCAAAACTTGTGTTATTGCCTCTTGGCATGTAGTAATGATACCAAAATTAGCATTGACGAACCGAGTGATCAGTGTCTACTCCAGTGGATCTTATTCCAAAGGCTTAATTACTCGGGACAAAGACAATATTATCACTCGGTCAATCGTCCTAAAATGTTCAAATCACCGATTCGGATTTGTGTCACATGAAAGATAAAAAGAAATGAGAATCGAATCCGCAAACTCCGAGCTGAAGGACCGGTGTGTTACTAACTATATCACTATCATACTGCTGTAGACGAGGCATAAACTAATATATGTGCGCTGATAGAAAGACGTGGAGATTTTTTTCAGCGTTTTTCACAATGCCCATTTTATGTATATATTGTAACATTGCTGTGAATATTTTATTTTATTGAATTACACTTTCATTGTCATATGGGAATGTCTTCAAACTAACGAGAATCAAACTGGAACCCTTTTTAAAATTAAATTGGGTTCCTACTGGAAACGAATCTGCAATCCCCGAGTCGGAACCCAAGCGTCTGACCAACTTGGCCACGGAGGTTACCAAATATTTTTTTTATATTTTCAGATTTAAATAAACCATTGTAAAAATCAGTTTGAATATGGGTACAAAATACTATCATGTAAAACGATAATTCCCTGTCAATAAAGTATACTTTTATTATTTAACTCGATTATCTAAAGTTTTCCATCTGCTATTAAATCAGCACATTAAATTAACTTTTCAATTATAAAAGTCGTAAAATTCCGAGATTCAACAGTTTAAAATACCTGCTGAGAACCTTCTAGAGCAGGGGTATGCAACCCACGATACGCGGAACAGGGATTAATTAAAATATTTGCTTTTTTTATTTACCCATCGTGTTTATTTTTTAATTTATAATTAATAATGAATATCGAATAAAATTAAATTTCTTTGTTATTTAAAGGACTTCAACACATTTCAAATACTTGTAAAGTTGATTATGATTTGGGTTGTATTAAATGAGTTTCCGTTAATCGCGTAGCTTTAAAACAAGTTTCAAATTGAAATCGAGTCTTAAATTGAAATATATAAAACTATTTCTATTATGTCGGAGTACGTATAAGAAGCAAGAGTGCCAAACGTCGCCTATTCTGTATCCGTAAAATATTTAAAAATATTTCCTTCAGTTTCCCTTGCTCTTTATTAATATTTTCAAAATATTATTCAATTGATCCAATAATACTATTTTTCTTAACACGTTTACAAGTTTATTACGTCATTCTTTTTTCATTCATAGGGTTAACATGTCCAATACACCAAGTGTTATCTTTTTCCCACTAATTAAAACACCGTATTCTAGTTTTTATCCCTTATAATTAAATTTCGTCTTCTGTTATACATCGATAATATTAATTACATATATGTATTATGTTATACATCGACCGATTTAAGCACCCTTGAGGAGAGTTTGATCTCCAAACGGCATTCAATGTCATTTTATTATTAAACTACGAGGGTCATCCAGAAAGTAAGGTTACAACATTTATGTAGGATCGAAAAATGCTTGTATTTAATTGAAATTCACAGGATACTTCACAAATATATTAAAACATTTTTCAACGCAATTGCCATCGAGATCGAGACATTTATGTAGTTGGGACACCAGCTTTTGTATGCCAGTGTCATAGACCTCCGCCGCCGGCTCTTTCAGCCACTTCATCACAGCTTCCTCGACCTTCTGATCGTTGGAAAATTGTTGGGGTGTAGTGACACACCCACGTCTCATCCCCCGTCACAATAGAGTCCATAAAAGCTTCTCTCTCCTGTGCAAAACGATCCAAAAATTCACGCGCGGTGGTTACGCGATTTTGACGGTGCTCTGGTATGAGCATGCTGGGAACACAATTTCTTGTAACCAAGTTTTTCCGACACAATATTACCAAGGAAACTTCAAAAAATGTCAGAAAATTCTTCGTGAAGGTCGTCAAGCGTCACACGGCGGTAATTTTGCACTTGTTCTTTAATTTTTTGCACAAATTCGTCAGAAATCACTGCCTTGCCTCGTCGTGAGTATCAGTACGGCCTTCTCTGAACAACCGAACCCACTTCGTGACATGTTATCGACTCATCACATCACTACCATAAACTTCCACGAGCTTTCGATGGATATTCGCGTCGGTATAGTTCTGCAAAGTCAAAAAACGGATGACCGCGCGGGTCTCGCACGGACGAGAGATGGCGGGAGCCCGCGACGACCTATCCATCGGAAGAATTTACTGTGACTGAACAAAATAGCCGTCAAACACGCGGGACCAAACAAACTGACCGTTAGGATCTCCTTTACACGCCAGATGCGCCAACTTTGAAACAAAAAATTTCCCCCGGCCTCAGGAGCCCTTATAACCTTAGTTTCTGGATGACCCTCGTATATACTCTTTTCAGCACACCCAGTTGCACATATTTACTGGGTTATTTTTATCGATTTTTGATCTTCGCATTTAATTCTTATTAGTTAAAAGTTGGAATATATTATAATCAACCTGTTCTTTATAGTATTATCGAAACAATATTTACTATTCGTTTTGGCTTTGCTATAAAATAGTTTTTTTTAATTGTTATAGATATATAGCACATATGCTATTTATATCAATATCACATTTAACTGCTTATAATGAAATACTAGTTTTAACATTAGTATATACAAGTGAAACTTGGATGTGACCAAAAATAATGAAATTAAGGTAAATATGGCAGAAATGAGAACATTGCGTAGAATGTGTAGAGAAAAAATATATGACGCAATAAGAGAGTTAGAAAGAAATCCAAATTGAAAGAGCATGTTTACCTGAACCCTTTTAAGCCAAGGGGCCGATTATCGGCCCCAACTGGTGTATACGGAAAATATATGACGCAATAAGAGAGTTAGAAAGAAATCCAAATTGAAAGAGCATGTTTACCTGAACCCTTTTAAGCCAAGGGGCCGATTATCGGCCCCAACTGGTGTATACGAAAAATATATGACGCAATAAGAGAGTTAGAAAGAAATCCAAATTGAAAGAGCATGTTTACCTGAACCCTTTTAAGCCAAGGGGCCGATTATCGGCCCCAACTGGTGTATACGGAAAATATATGACGCAATAAGAGAGTTAGAAAGAAATCCAAATTGAAAGAGCATGTTTACCTGAACCCTTTTAAGCCAAGGGGCCGATTATCGGCCCCAACTGGTGTATACGAAAAATATATGACGCAATAAGAGAGTTAGAAAGAAATCCAAATTGAAAGAGCATGTTTACCTGAACCCTTTTAAGCCAAGGGGCCGATTATCGGCCCCAACTGGTGTATACGGAAAATATATGACGCAATAAGAGAGTTAGAAAGAAATCCAAATTGAAAGAGCATGTTTACCTGAACCCTTTTAAGCCAAGGGGCCGATTATCGGCCCCAACTGGTGTATACGGAAAATATATGACGCAATAAGAGAGTTAGAAAGAAATCCAAATTGAAAGAGCATGTTTACCTGAACCCTTTTAAGCCAAGGGGCCGATTATCGGCCCCAACTGGTGTATACGAAAAATCTCACGGGGCCGATCATCGGTCTCAAAGCTTTCATGTAAGTTTTTTATGTTGAATGAAAAATGGATTTTTTTATGAAATAGGAAAATAATTATTATTTAACACTCTAGAGCAGGCCTTCTTAAACTATGGGTCGCGACCCAAAATGGGGTCGCGTAGCAAAATTCTGGGGTCGCGAGAGATTTTAATGTCAAATATTTAAATAGGATTTTAGGATCAAAATAATTTTTGGCCATAGATAAATGGCTGAACTTAAATAAGAATGGTAATGACGCAGATGATAATGCTACAAACTCTCCTCAGGTAGGACAAAGTATTGAAAAACAGGCATCTAATGTGCGAAAAAGAAAATATGATAAGTCTTTTCTTCAATTTGGCTTTACATTTCAAAATTGTAAGGGTTATGAACAACTTCTTTGTTTTTTTATGGGGTCGCTTTATATTTATATGGGGTCGCCAGGAAACTCGCAATCATAAATGGGGTGGTGAATGAAAAAAGTTTAAGAAGCCCTGCTCTAGAGGGAGGTATCCACAAAAAAATTAGGTTTAAAAACTAAATAATAACTGAGATAAAAAATAAAATACAAACTACTGCTTTTTTGCCAAAAAATGCTTGGGATTTTTCGCACATTTTATGCAAAATATGCTAGTATTAAAAGGGTTAAGATAAAGGAATGAGAATTGTGATAGTTTGGCCACGTAGAAAAAATTAAAGATAATAGATTTACATAAAAATATATAGGAGTACTAACAATGTACGAGAAATATATGGAAAGGCTTAGAAAAATGTGACACAACCAAATGCATCAAATTCTAAAAGAGAGAATAGTGAAAAACCTTACTAGGAGATTATGTATGGCGAGGTTTATGGACTTGGAAAAAGCGATAGATGTGTACCAAGATATAATTCAATAACGATCTCACATCTCCGCCTAGCCCAATAAGGACATGGCGTGATGGTAATGAAGTTTATCATATGGTCTTAAAGACATTGTTATAAACCTTTCCATGTACCTTAAAGAGTCATTTTAAATTGTATTGTGCTAAAATAGTCAATTGCTAATATTAAAAAAAAAAAAAGATTACGAACCCCTGCTTTTAAATCTGGTTTGAAACAAACTATATTTAAGTAATTGTGAAGATGCAAACGTTTCGAATTGCACATACGTTTAAGTTTTACGGCACGTGAATAAATATTGGAATATACTCATCGTTATTTGAATACGTTAAAATTGGATATTATCACACAATGTTTTTATTGGGACAGATAACGAAAACATGTCACATCTTCAAACAAGTTTTGAGGCTTTTAGTTGTATAAGATCTTTCGGAGGCGAAGTTGATCACAAATAAGGATAATGAAAAGTGCAACGTTTTTTAAACACCGGCATTATAAGCCAAACCACGCAGTGCAAAACTCCTAAATACCTTATATAGGGTCTTTCAAATTGAGCTGTTTTTTAAATATTTTTTTAACTCTTGAATAAAACAAACAATTGGCATTGATTTCAAAAAACTTTCTATTGGTCATTGAATTATAATATATGACATTTAAACACAATAAACAATATCCGCCAAATGTCCACCTCTTGAAGCTCCACAGATGTACACTCTTTTGTCAACATTTTCGACGACTATTTAGCATTACTGCGGTTCAAACTCACCAATAACGCGAATAATTTCGTCCTTCAGCTCAGGAATTGATTGGGGGTCATTCTTATAGACCTGGTTTTTCACGTAACCCCAGAGAAAATAATCCAACGGTGTCAGATCACATGATCTTGGTGGCCAATTAACATTACCGTGTCCGGAGATTACAACAGATACAATGATTCTCAATTTGAACGCGTTGTTGGTGTTTCTCGTTATGTTTGCTGTAGTATCGCAAAGTGAGAAATACATGTATTTAACAAACAAATATGGTTAATTCAAAATTTCAATGGTCAATATTGTACTCATATAATTTTAACATCGGAAATTATGTTGTACAGTACACACCTGCTGGTTTATTGCTATATAGCAATATCTTCCAACTAACTAGATGCATGTTATTTATAGTTGAGGCATTAACACTGTAGAGGTTATACATTCTAATTTGTATATTCCACTTTATGTAACAGTATAACCCTTCCGGTTTGAAGGTTTTCACCGCATCATCAGGGGATCACAAAATAGCACTAAACCCTTGTGGCGGTCGTACACACGGTCAACGACAGATGAAATGACCTTTGCATTCCTTAGCAATGCAAAACAAACAATTACAAAGTCCACGCTCCGGTCATTCAACTCATAGCCGGAGAGCGGACCGCATTCCATGCTGGAGCGAGAACGCACCACGTCTGTCGCGCCAGTTCCGTAAATAAATTATCACCTACATACGACATTAATCGTTTTGCTAATGCAGAAACGAGACGAAGGATGTCTTGCTCGCATTCCCGCACACACGCGGGAATAGTATAAATACCTACGTTTACTAATAAAAACTCTTCTTCCGCATTGCGATCGAAAAACGTGTTTTATCTATCAACAAATCATCATCATCTCTTCCCTCTAGGACACATTCTCCTAAACCCTTTTATACGACAGTTTTTTATGCTCCCCTGATGATAAGGTGATAACCTTGAAACCAGTATCGTTATACCGTTATATAGAGTGGAATAAACAGTGTTGGCAATAACTAGACATACGTGCGTTCAAGAGGTCGTAAATGGAAATAAGATTGGTCTGGGCTTCTACAACATATCTCATATGTCTTCTCGTCGTCTATATCGTTAGACTCTAGAAACAACAACCATCAAAATCGCGCTGTTATTGGTTTTATTCGAGCAGCGACTTAAATATAATCATGTCTATCTTCGTTAATAAAACATTTGATCCTTACTCCTCACGTATTCTCATTTCTACCACTCTCTTCATACTACCCTCTCATTTTCCAATAAATCACAGAGCTGCAGCCGCTCGTGTGATTTGACAACTCTGCAAAAAATTGTCTTATATTAATTTTTCTGTTTTGTGAAAAAATAAATTTTTCTTTTTCATCGTAATTTGTTTTATCAAACACTGTTTATTCCACTTTTTGTAACGGTATAACCCTACGGGTTTCAAGGCTTTCACCTCATCTTCAGGGGAGCACAAACAAGACAAATTTCATTGTCTTTGAACCTCCATTATATTAATGCCTAAACTATAAACAATTTTTTTTTCTCTCTTTACTCCGACTAGTAATATAGGATTTTTTTCATTTGTTTTATCACACTGTTTATTCCACTTTTTGTAACGGTTTAACCCTACCGGTTTCAAGGATGAATTATGTTCGAACTGGGACCGACATACACACTTCTAACGGTAAACATTCGGGTTGGGGACTGGCGGCTTGGGGAGGCATGAAACAACCTCGGCGAGCAGCGGAGAGATTCTCGGTATATATGTGTTTGTCCGTTGCTCGCCCAGTTCGTCCCATGCCTCCCCCAGCCGCCAGTCCCCAACCCGAATGTTTACCGTTAGAAGTGTGTATGGTATGTTGGTGCCAGTTCGAACATAATTCAGTATTGTTTGTGCTCCCCTGAAGATGAGGTGAAAGCCTTGAAACCGGTAGGGTTATACCGTTACAAAAAGCGGAATAAACAGTGTTTGGTATAAGAAATTACAATATCTTTAAACCTCTACAATGTTAATGCCTTAACTATAAATAATATTATATAGGATTGTGTGTGTATTCGTTCGTGTTTTTAACATTTCTCGTTCACAACTTTTAAGTTTATGATTGTATCAACTGTTTATTTATTATCATTTATTTTTTTGTTTTATAATTTACATGTATAAGGGTGTGGTTTGAAAAATATCTGACACCCTCCATTATATCTCACCTCCTATTTATTGGTGGGGGTGTATCTCGATTGGGAGGACGTTGTAGGAACTACTGTCGTCGCTGAATATTGTCGTCACACACGGTCAACGATCGACGAAACGACCTTCGGATATGTCCAAAGGTCGCATACCAAAACATTGAAATTGTTTACCCACAAATACTTTTTACGATACATTCCACAGTAGAAAGAGAACGCATCGCGCTGTCTCGCCGTTTTCGCCAACAAATTGTCTACCCACAATATTATTTGCGATGTCTGCAATATTTCAATCGACCATCTCTGCACGCACAGAACCGAGATAAAAATATATTGCGGGCGCACTCCCGCGCCCATTCTGAAATGTATAAATACCTACTTACCGATAAATAAAGCATCATTAATCATTAATTATTATTCATTGATTCATTCACTCTCTCTTTCCGTATTGCTAATTGACGTATTTTATTTAGATACCAAAAAATCAAAATCATCATCGCGTCCTTCAAGGACATTCGCTAAAACGTTATGAGATGAATCCAGCCCGTTTGAAAGTTTTTCTTAAATATATTTTGTTTAACATTATTGAATATATTCTATCCCACCATCCTTCTGTCGGGCTAGGCAAAAATGAGAGAGCACCAACTGCAACATCTGACTGTTTACGTTGATCTAAAAAAATACTTTCATTGGTCTTTTTCTATTACATATTTTTGTTTTATCAAAGTTTTAATATTATTGTCATGTTTATTCAAAGCAGCCTTTTGGAAGGCAATTATTTTGGCATAGCACTATTTCTTCTTCCTACTGTCATGTCAGGTCCCCCCAACGTTGACTATCACCTGAGAGTAGGCATCTTTGTCCCCGGCAGCCCTCTAAGCTTGCTCCTCTAAGTATATGACCCAAATAGGACAACTTTCAGATTTTAATATTAGTCAGCAACTATCTATCAACTTTGGCTCTTTGAATAACCCTTGTGTTGCTGACCATATCCATCCAGGGTATCCGTAGCATTCTCAGGTGTATCCACATTTCGAATGCTTCCTGTCGGTTCATACTACTTACTTTGAGGGTCCATGATTCCACTCGATGCAATAACACTGACCAAACGTAGCATTTGACTAACCGTTCAACTATTTACGTTTCTTAATAGGTTGCTTAACGTCAGTATAGGCAAAGAGGAGAGAGAACCAAACCTCACAATTCATTTATTTATTTTTTCATTTTTTTTTTTTTTTTTTTTTTTTTTCACCCATTCAATATAAAACAGTGTGTGACGACACAAATTTATGTATATTTGTATTTAATATTATGTATATATCATCATATTTATATATGTATTTAATCGTTTATAATTTCTCATAATCATTCATAAAATCAAAACAATTACCACAAACCTATCCTTTCCCGATTCCCAAAAAGATCCAAAAATTTCCAATAAATATCTTAACAGTCAGAACTTATCCGATGAAGGAGTAGGGTGTCCTACCATCGGACCGAAACTCCGAACAAGCTATCCATCACTTGTAGAGAACCAAACCATTTTATTGCGATATACAATTATGCCTCTTCAATATCTATACCCCTGATCACGCCGATGCGTGACGCGAAGTATCGTCTTGTTGGGCCGGCCCTGTCGGGCCCCCCTACCGCCGCGACTGGCCCCGCGCGGTTTAATTGTCACCTACTGATCACGCCGATTGAATATGATTATTGTCGCCGGCTGTCACCATTACCTCGACGACCATTCCGCCCGGTCTCGTTCACTTATTCGTACGCCATCGCCAGGAGAAGACCTCAAATCCGGGCTAGCCAAGTCGCCGGCACGCGCTTCATCGCCGAAACCTGGGCCAAGTTACCGCCGACCAACCGCGACCACCACTAGAAGTGCACGACAGGTTACCTGATGTTAGCCAAGATCTCTGAATCCTGCTATCCACGCCATCAACGAACCTACACCACAACCGTGAGTAGAATCCCTTTATATCCTATTCTTTCCGGTTTGGCTAACGCCAAACCATATGGTCCTTCGAATCCGTTACCATAGCCATGAAAAAACAGTCCACTGAACCACTATCTCAAGCTAAATCAATTACAGCCGCCTTTTAATAATCCGATTCAAAATCATTTCAAAGTCAAAAACATTTCTCCCTTCAAAGAAAAAAAAAATTCCTCAAAGTTTGTGTCATCACAAAGCGAATATACAGGTGTTGAATTCGTGTATCATGTTGTTTGTAAATTCTAATAATCCATTATTCATTTCAAACTAAATAAATTATTGCGGGTACATATTAATTTTATTCAATTCAAAGAATATTTAAATCACCGATTTATATTCAAATAAGTAACATGTTTTGTCTATTTTTAGACCGAATTACCATCGGTATATTTTAAAAATTAACAGGAAACAATTGTTGTTGCAATTTGACTTTATCGAATTGTGAATGCATTTATTAAATTACTAACGATGTTCTCTTTGATAACGCGAGCAAATAACAATTTATTCTAAATATCTTTGGGGGAAGCATCCCAGTTTTTGAACACGAACTATTTATTATAGTAAATTATAAAATATTAAGTTTTTAAATTTTTTCCAGTATTATTCACTTTTCAAGTTGCTGCTAAACTTCTTCTCCTCATTCACTATTTCGTCGTTTATACATTGTGCTTCATATTTTAAACTCTCAAATTTATTACAACATTAGTATTCTTTTTCAAATTGCTATTAATTTTAAATCTCAGCTATTGCCATCCTTTCTCAGATTGCCCATAATTATCTGCCTTTTCTTCTTACATTTTTATCTTTGCTACCTTTTTTTCTTTATTACAAAATACTTTATTTTTTTTCAAATTAAAATTTTAAAATCTCAACCTCTAACCACGTTCTTTCTCAGCTTGCTAATAATTTTATATGCCTTTTCTTCTTCTTCCTAGATTTTGATCTTTGCTAGTTTCGTCTTTATTACAACATTAGTATTCTTTTTCAAATTGCTATTAATTTTAAATCTCAGCTATTGCCATCCTTTCTCAGATTGCCCATAATTATCTGCCTTTTCTTCTTACATTTTTATCTTTGCTACTTTTTCTCTTTATTACAAAATACTTTATTTTTTTTCAAATTCAAATTTTAAAATCTCAACCTCTAACCACGTTCTTTCTCAGCTTGCTAATAATTTTATATGCCTTTTCTTCTTCTTCTTAGATTTTGATCTTTGCTAGTTTCGTCTTTATTACAACATTAGTATTCTTTTTCAAATTGATATTAATTTTAAATCTCAGCTATTGCCATCCTTTCTCAGCTTGCCCATAATATTATCTGCCTTTTCTTCTTCTTCTTTTGTGTCTTCTCTGTGCTTGTTTTTCTATTTTATTACAAAAAACAAAAATGCCGTCAAAATCACAAGCCGCAAAATTTCGTGAGAGCCACAGAGCAATAACGCAACTAAGAGACATTGCATCTGCCATAAATTCAGGTGACTTCTCGAAGTATTCCGTTGCTGACTTTGAGGGGCGCTTCTCTAAATCAGATGAGGTCAAAAGTAGGCTGGATGACGTGTATTACCGGATATTGGATTCCACTGATCTCGATGATAAGACAGAGACCCAATATACCGACAACTATCGTGCAGCATGCGATGCTTACACAGATATGCTTGTCGCCAAAGCAAGTTTCACTTCACAACCGACTGCATCGGCTTCTCAGCCCTCAACATCTTCTATACCCGCTTCCGTTCTGCCCAAAATTGAGCTTCCTAAATTTTCTTCAAAATTGGAAGATTGGCCGTCATTCATTGCCATTTTTAAGAGCTTGACGGACCAAATCGGCAATCTTTCCGATGCAGTGAAGCTCCATTACCTTTTTTCGAGTCTTAGTGGAGAGGCTCTTAGCATGATATCTCACTTAAAGATCACCAATGAGGGCTATGCGGTGGCCTTAGCCATTCTGACTAAGCGCTATGAAAACCGCAGGGTGCTCATCGACCGGTTTGTGGATGTCATGTTGGAGCTTCCCACTATCACATCCCGCTCAGATATCCGTCAGCTGTTCTTAAACCCCCTCGTTTCAGCTCAATCAGCACTACAAAATTTAAATCTGCCCATTAAAGAGTGTGATTACGTTTTCGTATCCATACTGGTACGAAAACTGAAAGGTGAACTCCGCTCTTTGTTCGAACGTAGGCACGGGTCGGATGAACGTCTGCCTACCCTTCAACATTTAATCACGTTTCTTGAAGAACATGCACGCTGTGTTGAAACAGAAAGAGCCAACACATCTAATCAGCCCATTCACCAGCCCTCACCACTCTTTTATGGCTCAGGCGGACGGTCATCCACCCTGCAGCGTGCTCGTACTCCACAAAGACAGCAATTTGTCAAATGATTGCGAAACTACGGGGTCGTGCCGGGAGTGCAAGAGTGACAGGCATCACACTTCCCTTCACCACCCTGGTACGTCATCGACGCAATCATCAGCCCACTTTCGGCCATTGTCACCCCGAGAGCGGCCTCGGCGGCTATCAGCCCGTGAATCTGCACAGCGCTCGTCACTAACAGGATATAGGTCTCCGCCGCCAACCCGAATAAATAATCAGCAGGACCCACAATTATGACTACCAACTATAACAGAACACCAGGAACATGAAACACTCACCAACAGCTCAGCTCAGCCCGAGCTTGAGACACCAAATGACTCTCCAATATTATTACCAACGGTATCGCTAGAGATTGCAGATGTTAATGGGCATTTTCACAAAGCAAGAGCACTTCTGGATTGCGGATCCATGGTGACGCTCATAACTCACCACATGGCTAAAATTTTGCACCTGCCCTTTCAGCGCGCATCACTCAAAATTGCGGGAGTCGGAAATCAATACATACAAAACTCAAAGGCATCGATTCAAATTGTTTTTAAGCCTACACACAATGACAAACCTACGATTACGGCTACAGCTCATGTTTTAAAGAGTGTTACTGGTTATTTACCATTGAGCAAAGTTCCACATATAAGTCATATGATGGACACACCTAAAATTCCCCTAGCAGATGAGGGTTTTAATGTGCCGGCTCAAGTCGATCTTCTACTCGGCGCTGATGTTCTTGGCCAGGTTTTGGATGGTACCAAGGTCTCGTTGGGGCCCGGCAGGCCTATAGCCTTCGGCACGATCTTTGACTTTGCATTACTGGGACCTATTCAAGACCAAAATACTGCACCGGCATCACACCCAAATTCAGCCCTTAATTGCGGCTCTCCCAACTCATGCGCTTCAACTCAAAAGCGATCCAACCCAAATTCAGCCCTTAATTGCGGCTCTCCCAGCTCATGCGCTTCAACTCAAAAGCGATCCAACCCAAATTCAGCCCTTAATTGCGGCTCTCCCAACTCATGCGCTTCAACTCAAAAGCGATCCAACCCAAATTCAGCCCTTAATTGCGGCTCTCCCAACTCATGCGCTTCAACTCAAAAGCAATCCAACCCAAACTCAGCCCTTAATTGCGGCTCTCCCAACTCATGCGCTTCAACTCAAAAGCAATCCAACCCAAATTCAGCCCTTAATTGCGGCTCTCCCAACTCATGCGCTTCAACTCAAAAGCGATCCAACCCAAATTCAGCCCTTAATTGCGGCTCTCCCAACTCATGCGCTTCAACTCAAAAGCAATCCAACCCAAACTCAGCCCTTAATTGCGGCTCTCCCAACTCATGCGCTTCAACTCAAAAGCAATCCAACCCAAACTCAGCCCGTACTTGCGGCTCACAATCAGAAGCATCAGCACAAAATATTCAAAAGGCACTTGAGAGGTTCTGGGAATCAGAGGAACTCGCGTCCCAAAACAATGTCAGCTCGCTACCAGATCAGTGTGAAGAAATCTTCCGCACTACCACTACTCGCGATCCCTCAGGGCAATATATCGTCACATTGCCTTTTCTCAATAATGCACCTGAGCTAGGCAATACATATGCCATTGCCTTACGCAGATTTCTCAACCTGGAGAAGAAACTCCAACAAAACCCGTCCCTCCGCTCAAAGTACATTGACTTTATGACGGAATATATCAAATTGGGTCACATGTCACCCTGTCATCCAAGTACCTTCAATCGTAAGTCTCACTTTTATATACCTCATCATGGCATATTCAAGGCTGGTTCAGAGAAGCTCCGCACAGTCTTCGATGGCAGCTGTAGGAGTTCCAATGGTGTCAGTATTAACGACTGCCTTCACACAGGCCCATCTCTGCAGCAAGACATTGTTGATATTATCATGACCTTCCGAACTCATGCTGTGGTATTCAGCACTGATATTCGAATGATGTTTAGAAACATTCTTGTTCACCCAGATCATAGACGGTATCAGCTCATACTTTGGAGGTCTTCACCAGATCAACCCTTACTCACTTACGCTCTTTCGACCGTCACTTATGGTCTCCGGTCTAGTCCCTACCATGCAATTCGCACTCTTCTCCAACTCGCGGAGGATGAAGGTAATAACTACCCAAGAGCCGCTAAGGTCCTCACTAAGTCCATCTTTGTGGATGACATCCTAACTGGGGATGACACTGTCATAGGGGCTCAAGCGCTGCAGAGGGAGCTGATTGAGTTACTTGCTCTGGGAGGCTTTCAGCTCAGCAAGTGGACATCAAACACACCAAACCTTCTTGAGCGTTTCCCAGATGATCAGTGTGATCTACCTAAGGACTTTGACATCAACCCAGACTCTCCCACCATTAAGGTCTTAGGGATACAGTGGATTCCTCAAACGGACGAGTTCACCTACCGCATTACTTTGCCTCCCATGGGAAAGATCACTAAGCGATCTATTCTCAGCACAATAGCCTCACTTTATGACCCAAATGGGTGGGTTACTCCTGTCATATTCCGCTCAAAACTCCTTCTCCAGAAACTGTGGACCCTGAATCTTGAATGGGATGAACCCACTCCCAAAGAAGTTCAGATGGAGTGGCAAGACATTTCAGAGGATCTTCCTCAGCTCTCAGCTCTGCGCCTCCCCAGACACATCTGTCAAAACAAGCCCAATTCCGTTTATTCACTGCACGGCTTCGCAGACGCTTCAGAAGCTGGTTATGCCGCCGTCGCTTACCTCCATGAGACCAATGTCGATGGTCACGTAAATGTCCACCTCATTGCAGCAAGGTCCAAGGTCGCCCCAATAAGGAACCGTCTTACCGTACCGAAACTCGAACTTTCAGCAGCCCTTCTATTATCTCAGCTCATGACTAGAGTCTCAACTCAGCTATCAGCCCACATCCAATTAAGACAGCACATATGTTGGTCAGATAGTACCATAGTACTGGCGTGGCTAAGCACACCGCCACATCGCCTACAAGTATTTGAGGCTAACCGAGTCACGAACATCACGTGCAATCTAGTGTGGAAGCATGTCCCTTCAGCCCTTAACCCTGCAGATTGCGCTAGCAGAGGAATGTCGGCTCAATCACTATCTGTACACGATTTATGGTGGTCTACCAGCTGGCTAAAGGAACCACCAAGCACATGGCCAATCACTCCCCCCGCCCTGGGACACCATGCCTTGCCTGGACTCAGGGCCAGGAAGGTAACAGCCCATATAGCCGTGCCGGACTTGAACACTGATCTGCTCACACGTTTCAGCTCATTAACAAAGCTGGTAGGAGTGACAGGCTACATTAAACGCTTCATCGACAATTGTCGGAAAATTAAGACTGCACGATGCATTGGTCCCTTGACGGTCTGTGAACGCAAGGAAGCCCTTCTATTCTGGGTCCGTTCTGTACAACAGAATGCATTCGCCCAAGACATCCACCGACTCCAAACTAAGGGCGATTGCACAATCAGACTGAAGCGACTCTCACCGTTTCTGAAGGAAAACCTGTTGAGAGTAGGTGGTCGTCTCTCTCACGCCCCACTCAGATACGACGCCCAACATCAGTTCATTCTTCCGAGCTCTAGTCCACTCGTAGATCTTATAATTGACCACTACCACAAAATACACTGCCATCCTGGTGCCGACACACTACACGCACTCTTACGCCAGCAATACTGGATACTGTCAGCACGCCGTGTCATCAGGCATCGAGTGTACAAATGCGTCCAATGTTTTCGTTGTCGCGCTCAACCCAAGGCTCCATATATGGCCGACCTTCCCGCGGATCGAGTTACACCACAGCCAGTGTTCTCTCAAGTCTCTACGGATTTCGCTGGCCCTTTCTTAATAAAATCCAGCACTTTGAGAAGCGCAAAACTTGTGAAGGCTTACTTCTGCATCTTTGTGTGCCTTTCCACAAAGGCGGTTCACTTGGAGCCAGTCTCTTCACTCAGCACGGACGCCTTTTTCGCAGCATTACAACGGTTCGTTTCCCGTCGCGGTGTGCCTGTTCTCATCCGATCCGATTGTGGTACAAATTATGTGGGCGCTAGGAATCAGCTCATGGAGGTACAGAAATTTCTTTCAGTCAATGAAGTTGCTCAACCCACCTTCAGCTCCATCATTTGGCGGTCTCCATGAAACCGCGGTAAAATCCACAAAGCAATTACTTTATAGAATCGTAGGTGATCAGCACTTGACCTTTGAGGAATTTACCACACTCTTAACACGAATCGAGGCTGTCCTTAACTCCAGACCTCTCTGCCCTCTTTCCTCTGATCCTTCAGACTTTGAACCCCTTACAGCTGGCCACTTCCTCACGGGCCGCCCATTAACTGCATTGCCCGAAGCGTCTTTCGACGATAGCTCCTTGACCACACTCAGACGATTTCGGCTCATACAAGCCATCTCTCAGCGCTTTTGGTTCCTGTGGACTAATTCCTATCTACACACCCTTCAAACCCGTTCCAAATGGCTTTCACCATCCTCCTCTCCTCAAATCGGAGAGCTTGTCCTGATCAAGGAGAACAACCTGCCGGCACTGAAGTGGCGACTCGGACGCATCACCCGCACCATACCAGGCAGCGATGGAGTGACACGTGTGGTGGACCTCAACACAGCCAGTGGACAATTGAGAAGGCCGGTTGCGAAGCTGGCCCGGTTCCCGTGGGAGGTCCTCCCGGCGCCCCAGGATGATCACGCCGATGCGTGACGCGAAGTATCGTCTTGTTGGGCCGGCCCTGTCGGGCCCCCCTACCGCCGCGACTGGCCCCGCGCGGTTTAATTGTCACCTACTGATCACGCCGATTGAATATGATTATTGTCGCCGGCTGTCACCATTACCTCGACGACCATTCCGCCCGGTCTCGTTCACTTGTTCGTACGCCATCGCCAGGAGAAGACCTCAAATCCGGGCTAGCCAAGTCGCCGGCACGCGCTTCATCGCCGAAACCTGGGCCAAGTTACCGCCGACCAACCGCGACCACCACTAGAAGTGCACGACAGGTTACCTGATGTTAGCCAAGATCTCTGAATCCTGCTATCCACGCCATCAACGAACCTACACCACAACCGTGAGTAGAATCCCTTTATATCCTATTCTTTCCGGTTTGGCTAACGCCAAACCAACCCCTTTTAATAAATCTCCAACGACTTCTCTACTTTATGCCTCTTCAATATCTATACCCCTTTTAATAAATCTCCAACGACTTCTCTACCTTATGCCTCTTCAATATCTATACCCCTTTTAATAAATCTCCAACGACTTCTCTACCTTATGCCTCTTCAATATCTATACCCCTTTTAATAAATCTCCAACGACTTCTCTACCTTATGCCTCTTCAATATCTATACCCCTTTTAATAAATCTCCAACGACTTCTCTACCTTATGCCTCTTCAATATCTATACCCCTTTTAATAAATCTCCAACGACTTCTCTACCTTATGGCTCTTCAATATCTATACCCCTTTTAATAAATCTCCAGCGACTTCTCTACCTTTTAACGTTTCCTTCTTTCAAAATATCATACATTTGAACCAAAAATTTATTTTTCGTGTTTTTCTATCACATTTGTACTATATTTTTGTTTGATTAGTATTTCCTCATTCATTCGTTCCACGTGCCCAAACCAGAGTGCTCTTTTTTAGCCTACGTACTTAGTGCACGTATTTCTACTGCATTTATTTGCCCCTTTTCAGTTTCGTTTTACGTCCACGTTTCGTTTCCACATATCATAGCTTGAACTAAAATACTGTTTTGGACTATCATTATGGCATGGTTCATAACTGTTGTGGACTATCATCATGTTATGGTCAACAACTGTTGTGGACTATCATATTATCCGGTCCATATCAACTTCGTTGCTATCATTAAACTTTTATTTTTCTTAAATATCTATAAAACATTTTTATCTGGAAAAGGTGAAAGTGTCCAGCTTTCAATGGCATTCATTCTTAAACCGTAGACCATTATTTACTCACAAGCGTCACAATGTCTAGGAACAAGCTGACTTGCTCAAGTTACCATGTAAAGAGCGGACAAGGTAGAAGTCTTGTTGATTGTGTCGAAACTTGTTTGCCATATCACAGTGCAATCTTTGAATACTTTCCCTAAAAAGGATGGAACAAGCAAAATCTTGTTCCATAATGCTTTACTTTTTTAATAAAAACGGGTGGTACAAAAGTTATTATCTGATTTGGTGTACCTAAAACTTTGAAAGTTCTTAAATACTTTTTGAACTCCTTAATTATTTTTTACGTTTTTTATGGTTAATACATACATACATACCATCACGTTATGCCCCTGTTGGGTTATGCAAAAAAGATAAACCTCAACATATATCCTTCGCTTCTTCTACATCCGTACATTGTCTAATACAAGTCCCACAATTTCACTTACTTCTTAAATTTCCATCTTTCAAAATGTCACTCACTTGATTTAACCATACTTTCCTTTGTTCTCATCTACTACGACTTCTACTCACATTTTAACTGCGTTTTGTTAGTCTTTCTTCGTTAATTCGTTCAACATTCCTTAAATCTCTCTCAGAGTAATCTTCTTCATCTTATTCTACCCTTCAACCTTAAGTTCATATTCATCCCCAATCATTTAATCTTGTATTTAATCTTGATATTTAAAACAATGTAGCGTTCTCCAGTTGAATATGTTTTGAGACTATCGCTATTCTTCATATTAGCTTAATAAGGTGTTTCATCGTCAAACGTCGGCACTATAAGCCAAACCACTCCGAAAAATACTCCAAAAAACCTTAATCAACTGATCCTTTAATTGATTAATTTGAATAATCCCTTCAACTTATCATAATTGTTTATCCGGATATATTGACACGCATGGCAGCTAATGAAATGTTCACCATCCCTAGAGTTAAAACCTCTTTTGCCCAAAGGCAATATGCTTATTTGGCTCCCATTACATACAATGGCGTGCCGACTTCAATAAGGGTAAAGGTAGGAAAACCATTTAGACAGTCGATCGGAGCGTGGTTGTTATTGCGACAGGATTTTGAGTACTTGGGCTTTCAGGATGAATGACGAGTGGAAGGGATTTATGTGAGATTTATGATTGTGTGCGGTATAGTGTGGGATGAATATTTTTGGTCTTTCTGGAGTGATGATGTGTGAGGAGTTGAATTTTGCAAGATGTTTCCAGTTGTAATTGAGTGTCACTGTTTGTCAGGTTGATGAGAGCGTGCAACGGGGTTTTTGTTTTTGTGTAATCAAAAATCGGAAAGAAGTATCGTTTTTTTTTTTATGCTAAATATCCTCAGTGAGATACAGGCAAAAGCCTAGTTTACTGGGGATACGACAAATGAAAGGCAACAAACCCAGATCCATTAAAATTGTATGTCCAAATTAAATTATATGTTGTTTTTCTCAAATTGTGTATATTTCTTGTCATAAATAAATAAATAAATTGAAAAACGTGACTTGGTGACGATAAAGCTCCGTTAATTAAGCTTACGGATTTCGAACAACACGATTAGACATGGAACATGCGGTTCGTTGTTGTACGTGTTGAAAATAATATAACACATAAATACGTAACATCACTCGCTAACCTCTAACAAGTGCGATTTTGTTATAAGAAAGAGCTCTGTTAGGACGCTGGGCGTTTTTAACCCACTAGGCAACATACGTTGTCATTATAAGGAAACAGCGCTGATGTGTTGAGTATGCTGAAGAAGAGCATTTAGAAATGATTTGGGCACGCGAAACTAATAAATGAAGATTGTTGGAGTTGTATGAAAATATCTATGTATATGGAAGAGGTGAAATATGTGTGTTTAGATATGAACGTCTGGCGCCCTGTCCTCTCTGCCTATCTTAGCAGAAAGACGATGTGGTGGTACCATATATAAGTACCATATGTAAAGCCGTAAGTGTTCGAATATTTACAGTTAGTAATTTTTTTATTAAAATTATTATTCAACATTAAAAGAGTTTTAAATTTAATAACATCCGAATTAGTGCCTTTCTGCCTCCGTTTGAATTAGAAGGTAACCTTTTTTTTTCGGATACAAGCGAGAATCGAACCGGTAATGGAAAAGGCAAAAATCAACCACCTTACCGACTAGGCCACGAAGGTCACCGTTTCAATAAGGTGGTGATAATTGAACCACCTTGTACGATGAACTTACATGCCTAAAGAAGTTGAATTGACTTCCTTGGAGTTATAATGTGGTCTACAGACATGTCCTTATTCAATAGTCTTGTGGCATTCAGTTTATAATCATTTGGTTAGTTTCTTTATTACTTTCTCAAGGATATTTAGCTCATTCTAATTATATGAAAATATGGTCTTTAAAGTTCCCAACATTAGATCTAATGAAATGAAACGAATTTGTATTATTTTCTAGTATTTTTTTTCAATACCACTCAAGAATGAATGTAGTGATATATTGTATAGCATTAAGCGCTACCAAATTTAGCGTTTTTTTTAATTCATTTTTTTTTATTCTTGAATAAAACACACAATTTGCTTTGATTTCAAAAAACTTTTTATTGGTCATTGAAGTATAATGTATGAAATTTACACACAAAAAACAATATCCTCCAAATGTCCACCTCTTGCAGTTCCACAGATGTTCACTCTTTTGTCAACATTTTCGATGTTATTTTGGCATAATTGCACTTCTAACTCACCAATAACGCGAATAATTTCGTCCTTCAGCTCAGGAATTAATTGGAGGTCATTCTTATAGACCTGGCTTTTCACGTAACACCAGAGAAAATAGTCCAACGGTGTCAAATCACATGATCTTGGTGGCCAATTAACATCACCGTTTCCGGAGATTACAATACATAAAATAACTCAACAATTTTAACGCGTTGTTGTATTGTATACGACTCTATCTTTATAAATGTTATACATTACACTTCTCAAATATTACAAGACCAAGGCAAGTTCGCGACACCCTCTGTGTGTTTTTTTATCCAAGACTTAAAAAAACCGCTTAATTTGAAAGACCCTTTACATATATACCAACACGTCTTTTTCATGTTGGGGTAGGCTGAAAAGAGAGAGCGTCAAACTTTCCTATCACGACACACATCATTCATCTCTTCTACATCCATACAAGGTGTATGTCATTGATGCCACTAGGCGACAATAATTCGAGATTTATTTCAGGGGGTACCTCAAGTTATTCAAAACTAATTAAATTATTATGTATCCCCTTAGGAAAGTTAGCTAAAAACTTGTATAAAATATCTCACCTAAGAATACAGCGATTTTTCCAAAAAGGCAGTTAACAGCAACTTTTAAAAACACCTTGGCAGCGTTTTACAGAAATAAAGAAGTTTTATTAAGGATATGCAAATCTATATAAATAAAAATGTAAATGTTCGTTAATTATTGCTAGCTAATCTCCAGAAGTTCTCTACCGATCGCTTTGAAATTTTGAGTAAAGTTAATATTCGTCAACGGAAATGTTATTTTATTTTTATTTATATATATATATCAGTGTATATAATTTTTTTTTTAAATCAAAAACAAATATCTATGCGAACCTGTCGGGGACAATGACTAACTAGATTTGTGACACATGTCAAATTTCATTTTCGACGTTTCGGAGTTTATATCAAATATTTAATTATTAGTCTATATAAATAAAATATTTAATAATTTAATGTTTAAAAATAAATAATAAATTTTATATATAATAAATGTTTTATTTTTGAGTCGAGACACGAACTGATAATAAATTGATTACAGGCGAAAAATAGGTTAGAATCCAAGATACGTCAAACTAACATTTGTGTTAATAAGGATAAGTTCCATTGTGTCATAGCAGCTTGAGAAAATCTTAATATGGCTGAATCAGGACTTTATAGCGCAAGCGCAGGAAATATATTTGACAGAACTAATACTAAATTTGTAAAAAATATCCAACTAATATTTTATCTGTTTTCAAATATTTCGAGTATCGTTAAAATAAATATAATCGCTAAAACAAATATAGCTTATATGTATAAAATGATCTAAAATAAAGATATAACAATAACTTATATGTATAAAAAGATCGAGGATCGCTAAAATAAATATAACTTATAAAGTATGTATAAAAAAACAGATGCGTGATACTCTCACGTGGTAGAAGTGAAACTTCTTAGATCTTAGGAAAAGTTGATTATACGCATTGTTTTTTTTCCATTTGTTAACGATTTTTTTAGGATTAGGAAATGATTCTGTGGAATTTAATTCAAGAAAGTCTCTTTTAATTTAATAAAAAAAAAATTTTTTATTTTTAATAATAAATAATAATAAATAATAATATAATACACTTAATAAAATGAAATTTAATATTAAATATATTAATATTTTTATATTTATATTTATATTAAATTTATTATTTTTAAATAATTATTTAATTATTTATAGCTTAACTATTTAAATTATATAAAATATTATTTTATTATATATTTTTTTTTTGTATATCGCCATCTGCGTTAATTTATCCGCCATTTTCATTTCGTAATGTGCGTTGTTGACATATCTACCTCTAAGAATATCTTTTTCACTTAGTATTTTTAACTTATTTTTTTATTTTTCTGTTCAATTAGCGGTAAAATTTAATTTTATTGATTGATTTTCGTTTGAATTCAAATCATATCGTGAATTGATCTCTTGGAGTGACGCGATCATTTGCTTCACAGAGATAACGTGATGCTGGTATGTACATTTTTGACAAACGTCATATTTATTTTAAACGAAGTGACAAATTTTTGCTAATTTGTAAAAAGATGTATTAATGTGTCATTATTGTTTGTTTTTTGTAATGTATTTACCTAAATACCTTGCTATTTATTAGAATCGATATTTATTGTTCATTAATGACGCGATCAAACATGTCACATCCAAATTAAATTCGTGCGTAGTTTGCAATGTTTGCAATGTCTTTCCTTAACATTTAATTAATTCCAATAACCTCTTTTTTTGCTTAGCATTTAATTCGTTCCAATTATCTCCGGATTTACTTAACAATACTCCTATTGGACAAATATTTGACAAATGCGTGTCCAGCTGCAAAACGATTGATCAGCTGAGATGTTCTCACATCAATTGCTGGAAATTGGGAACGGAAATTTCATTGTCTCATAACTTAATGTTTCACTCATATTTTTAAAGGTTTACTATTTTATATGTTTTTGCTATAACTTTCTTTCTTCTTTTTCTGCAATCTATCTGCTTTAGTTCATCAAAATGTCGAGGAAGCAGCAGAACAACGTGTAGCCAGACTTGAGGATGCACGGTTGCGAGCACGGCGATCGCGTTCTGCAGTTTCAGAACTGGTTCGTTCTCAACAGAATGTACGCGACAGGCTGATAGTGACTGAAATAGGTCATTAGGAATATCAAATGTATCTTTTTTTATATAGAGTTTAATTTTATCTCTATGTTTATATTTCAAATCTATCAAATCGTATGTAGAAATGGAGATTTTTTAAATTAGTTTGATATTCATCCGTTTTAATCAAACCAAGCTTCGCTCTGAAGAATACGTTCATTTGCGAGATGCAGTTGTAAATGACGGTAATACAACTAACGTTGGAAGACTAACGATTTGGCCATCTTCATATACAGGCAGTCTACGTCATATGCACGAGTACGCTCAATATGCAATTGCGTATGTTCATTACTACGGGTGTCCAGACCTATTCACTACATTCACATGCAATCCAGCTTGGGACGATATACAACAGCTCATGGTAAAACATGAAGTGTTTGGGTCTGTGCGCTGCTGGATATACTCAGTGGAATGGCAAAAGAGAGGATGGCCTCATGCGAATATATAGTACCAATCTGGATCTATAACAAAATCACTTCAAACGAAATCGACAATGTAATGTGCGCTGAAATACCCGATGCCGACGTCGATAAGGATTTGCATGAAGTTGTGACGAAAAATATGATACATGGACCTTGCGGTACACTGAATCCAAATTCACCATGCATGATAGACGGAAAATGATCTAAACGATATCCTCGAGCATTAGTATCCAACACAGTTACAGGAAACGATGGATATCCTTTATACAGAAGAAGATCAACAGAAGATGGCGGGAAATTAGCAACGATACAAATGTGAAACGGTGACATCGAAGTAGACAACCATTGGGTTGTTCCATATTCGCCTTTGCTATTCAAAAACATACAAAGCGCACATAAACGTGGAATACTGTAACCCCGTTGAATCGATCAAATACATTTGTAAGTACGTGAATAAAGGCAGCTACATGGCAGTTTTTGGCGTGCAACCAGAATGTGGGATGGGAATGCGGTTATACATATCGATGAAATCGCACAGTATCAGGCTGGAAGATACATAAGCAGCAATGAAGCTGTATAGCGAATTCTTTCATTTCCCATACATGAACGCCAGCTGTTGTTCATTTAGCAGTACATCTAGAAAATGGACAACGCGTTTATTTCACAGCTGCAAATGTGCAACAAATAGCCCTGAATCCACCGGCTACAACGTTAAATGCTTTCTTCACGTTATGTAAAAATGACGCGTTGGCGAAAACACTACTGTATCACTGATTGTGACGTCAAAAGAAGAATTGGTGAAAAAGTATTTCCCTACATTTAAATCAATTATAAGAATCACGATTGGCATAGTGAACGAGCTATTGCTGCCGCCAAGAACAAAGACGTCTACGAAGTTAACAATATTATTCAGTTCCCTTTTTTAATGTTTCTCAATTTTATATTTTTTTGTTATAACTTTCTTTCTTCTTTTTCAGTGCAATCGATCTTTCATTTGAATTCAAATCATATCGTGAATTGACCTCTTGGAGGGATACGATAACGCGACAAACTAAGAGTGGCTGAAAGACATCAAAAATATTGTATACCCACAAGCATTATGAAATTAAAGATATTAAAAACGTATGCTTTTTCTTTTCTTTCTTTTCCATTTAACCAGACTGAGCCACAGCAACGCGTGGCCGGGTACAGCTAGTATGACATATGCGAAGAAGACAGAGATGCAAAGAAGACACTTTCTTTTTGCGTCACATATCTTTCACGTTTTCTTCATCAATACTCATTCTCATACAACTCATACTATTACTTTTACTTCTTTTTATTTCCTTCTTTTAAAATATCATTCACTTGATCCAGCCATGTTTTCCTTGGTCTTCCTCTCTCACGCATTTTACTTAATTTTGCACTGTATGTTTGTTTTCTTAGCATTTCTTCATTCGGTCGTTCGTCGTGCCTTAACCCTCTCGGAGTGTTATTCATCTTACTTAACACATCTGCTTTATGTTCACATTGAACCCCCAATCACTTCACATTAATTAAGCTTACGGGTTAAGAACAACTAAATTAGGCATGTAATACGCGGTTCGTTATTGAACGTATTGAAAATCATATATAACACATGAATAGGCACCAGCAATTGTGAACCTCATCTTCTTCTACACGCTTTGGACCGCGCACAATGGAAAGAGGTGACTCGTTATACAGAACCTCAATTAAGGCCCGTTCTCACGGTTCAAGTTTAGTTGACCGATTAAAGTTGATCGAGACGACTTGAATCAGTTTTTGTTCACACGGTTCAAGTTTAGTTGACCGATTAAAGTTGATCGACAAAAGTTGAATACGACAAATCGATAAACTCAGCGGGCATCCGGCGATTTGTTGATGAGTCATAACTTGAACGATATAAAAAGTTGATCGACTCTATTAAAACAAAGGTTCTCACTACAAATTTCATTCAACTTTTGTTGATCAACTTTAATCGGTCCGTTCAACTTGAATTCACATGTTCACACGTTTCGGGCCCGTTCTCACGGTTCAACTTTAGTTGACCGATAAAAGTTGACCGACAAAAGTTGAATGCAATCTCTATTGAGAACTTTTGTTTCGATAAACTTGATCAACTTTTTAAAAAGATTGACCCAGTCAAACTTTATCGTTCAAGTTATGAGTCATTCGTCATTTGCTAGAATTGCATTTGCATTTAATTTTCGTCAGTGCAGTATTATGGCACCACTGTTTGCGTGGAAGATTCCATTTTCATAATAATAGTGTATATCCAGGTAAAGGAGTTTTGAGAAAAATAAGATTTTGTAAAATTTGCTTTGATTAAATAAATACCATTGCTATCATTTTAGAAGCAGTTTTATTTTAAAAATATAATTATTTCATAATATTGGAACGTAATAATTAAGAGAAAATAAAAGTTTTTATTAAGTACAAAAACATTTTAAATCGTGTGAATAAATGGAGATACTTCACTATTATTCTGAAAAAAAGTGAAAATATATATGTTAACAAAAACATGACAAAGCATTGTGGTATGATTTTATCTGTAACTAATACAAAAATTTTATTGGATTCATTATTAATCGTATATTATCTCATCATCAGAATCTCTATCCTTGATTTCTGACATAAATGAACGTGTTTCTAGTTCAGTAGGTAGGTTTTTATAAAAATTAGCAAAATTAGGTGGGATGAACGATAGTAAATTCATCATGTACCTTTTTTTGGAAGAAGAAATGGATCTTCTGGAATTGTATAATAAATTTTGGTGAACATTTGATAGAACATCGAATCGTCTTCCGGGACCTCTTATGTCTAAATTCACTGAATAAAATCTACCTCTGTATTGAAAGTTTCCTTAAATTTAAAAATCATGGGAGACGACGTCTCATATCGAAGCCATCGTATTTTTAGCCAATTAAAATCATAACCACAAACTGTTTTTTTTTCTATTTGTAACAGAATCCTCCAGATTTTTTGTAGGTAGAAATTCAGTTCTGTGTACTTCTACCACTTTAAACTTGGGCAGTTTTCGTTTTGCATTTTTTATGATTTATATCCAGTATTTGGGCCCAAAAATATAATTATGACTGCGGCTTGATTTTTCGATAATCCCGAACTCCGCATCATTGGGCAAGGAATAGTGCCCAGGAAGTAAAAAACTGTGATCAATAGTTTCTATGGCAATGTTAGTATCCCGAAGTAACTTCATTAATGATAAAGTAAGTTTTATATTTCTATTTTGTCCAGTGCATGAATCCGAATACATAATAATGTGTTTGTTAGACGAAGCATTTTCTTTATGTATTTTATTAACACTGACGCAATATCTTGAGATCCACGCCCACCTTCTGTTTCACCCCAAGTACAATATACATATGCCCCACTCCATTATTAAAACAATGAATGCCAAAGTTGTAAATATAAAGATTTCGTTTGTAATATGTAATAGATGTTGTGAGCTTTGGGAATGGAAGAGCTTTTTGGAGATCGAAAGTAATAACGTAACTTTGAGTTATTTCATTTTTATAATCCATTTTCAAACATTCTCTATGTTAGCTTGTCCTGCCTTCCGCAAATGTAGATGTTTTTCATTTATGATACTCGTAACATTCTTCAACTCCGGATTAACCTCTACTTTCATTTTCATTTCTAATTCATCACACAAACGATGAGTATCTCGGTTAGGTAATTTGAAACTTGGGTTAAACTTTCTGTTAAAAATATGATAATAATATTTGAATTTTTCGGTTCGATTCCATTTTCTTCGTATTGTCCCTTATACAAATCGTACATTTTGCGGAGAGTCAATGCCGGATTCAAGTGGTTTCTGTTCGAATTCTGTACTCTGGAGTAATGGCTTTGATAGGCTGGAAAGGAATTAATATGTGCAACTATATCGGAATCATCTAGTTTTCTGGTGGAAGTTTTTCCGCGTTCGTCAACAGTTTCCTAAACATTTTTTCTTGGAAATACATATTTACTATATAGCCTGCCATCGCTTATTTGAAACGTATTTAAGAAAAACGTTTTGCATACTTCGACACTTTTATCTTCCAATTTCAAAAAGTAAGAAAATGAAATTGTTTTCCCTTAACGTGAGTTATCCGCGGGACGTTTGCGGTGCGGTGTACTAGTTTAGATTAGACCAGACCGAAAATAAATGAATTTTGAATACCATAATCACCTAATTTCCAAAATGAATTAAAATTTTGTTTCCTCTCGTCTTCTTTTATTTTTTCAATGCCTTTTTTATGCATTTGCAATCTTTGTTTACAAATATTTTTTTAATCACAACATTTGCTTTCTTGGTGACATATTCTTGGCCACAGTTTCGTAATCTTTTACGTTGATTAATTTTCCACGTAGCTGGACGTCTTAACATTTTCTTAGTTTTCTTGACCTCTTGACCTTCATTTTCCTGATTATCATCAGCTTGTTGGTTTATTCCTGACATCTGCTCGGCCTCAGATGCATCTAAAAAATAGTATAATAACAAATTTCATGCCCCCTAACTTTACGTTTTAAATATGTGAAATTTAGATGAATAATTAAAATATGTTAGCTTTTTAAAGGTGAGATAAACATAATACGGTCAAAAACATAAACTTTAAATATTATCATGTCTATAAAGTGCTTTAAAATACTCAATGTTGGAATTATAAATGTTATTTTCAAAACGACGTTTCTTACGATTTTTGCTTATGTTAAATAAAATTGTTTTTAGTTCTTCTTTTAACAAAATAGTTATTGTCTGCACAACTTCACACACAACTGCTTTCGACGCCATTTTTAATTAACTGAATAGTTTCAACTTGAAAGCAAATGGCGACACTTGAACGATAAAGTTTGACTGGGTCAACTTTTAGTTGATCAACTAAAAAGTTGATCAACTTTATTAAAACAAAGGTTCTCACGTCAAATTTCATTCAACTTTAGTTGATCAACTTTTATCGGTCAACTAAACTTGAACCGTGAGAACACGCCATTAATGACACAATGCAAGGGTGTCAATGAATGTTTTACCAGTCGTTAATAACTGCTTCCCTTTAAAACAACGTTGTACATTTTATTGCAATAAACACAATTTATATTTCATCAACACTTGACGAGTCAATTAATTTCAAAGCCTTCAAGTCTCATCGTTGATGAAGCCTTTAGGTGTTGAAACCAGTTGATTCGTAATAAAATAGTATAAGTGAAATATGGAGAATGCTACGAATACCCTGGACGGATATGATCAGCCACACAAGGGTTCTTCGAAGAGCCAAAGTTGATAGATAGTTGATAGCTGACTAATATTAAAATCCGAAAGGTGTCCTATTTGGGTCATGTACTTAGAGAAGCAAAGTACAAATTACTGCACCTGATCATCCAATTCTAAATAGAGGGTCGAAGAGGTGTTGGCAGGAGGCAAATCTCTTGGCTCCGCAATATACGTTATTGGACTGGTATAAGGAGCGTTGATGATCTTTTTCGTACTGCCGGGGACAAAGATCTCTACTCTCAGGTGATAGTCAACGTTGGGGGGACCTGACATGACACTGGGAAGAAGAAGAAGGTGAAATACAAACTTTGGTAATTCGTTTATATTTCATAGAAATACGTCATCCAGGCTTTGAGATAAAAAAGGTCTTTCACTGGTCATGAAGTGTAAATGGTCTTTAATATATCTGAGTGAAATCTTTTTTCTCTGCTACATGACGAATAAAAAATCAAAGATTTGAAAGTTACACTATAACATTTTGAATGAAGACGCGTTTAGGTGGTTTTAGATTATTACACAGTAAAACCCTTTCATTATCTTTATAAAAAAAAAAGATGCGAGACTCTCGCGCGGTAGAAGTGAAACTTTTTAGCTCCTAGGAAGAAAAGCTTTATGCATTGCTTTTTTTCCATTTGTTAACGATTTTTTTTTTAGGATTAGGAAATGGTTATGTGGAATTTAATTCAAGAAAATTTCTCTTAATTAAATTAAAAAATTTTTTTTTTTAATTTTTAATAATATGGTAAATAATAATAATATTAAATGTAAATTTTTTAATATTAAATAAATTAATATTTTTATGTTTTTATTAATTATTAAATAAATTATTTATTTATTGTTATGTTTTTTTTTATTATAGTATTAACAATATATTATTAATGATATTAATATATTACATTATTTATTCACTATATTATAAATAATTATAATTTAATAATAATATAATCATTAATATTATAATAATATGTATATATTATTATAATTATATATTAAATAAATATTAAATAAAATAAAATAATTTAATATAAAATAAAATTAATAATTATTAAATATAAAAAATAATATTATACGTAACAAAAAATACATATTTTTTTGGTTTATAATAATAAATAATAATCATTTTAATAATAAATATTAATTTATATAATAGTATAATACACTTAATATAATCAAAATAAGATTAATAATAATTATTAATATTAGAATACTTTATAATAATTAATTAATAAATAATATATTAAATAACAATTTAATAATAATTAATAATAATATAATACACCGTTTCACTTTTCGTGACGTTCAGGCCAATTGGCCCTACTGCGCCGATAGAAGTTTCACTTCAAAAACTGGTGATTTTCTGGGGAACCATCGAGATGGATTAGAATAGGTTTTAAGTGAAAACCAAACTGGAACTCTTTAAAAAATTGGGAACCAGCGGGAATTGAACCTCGCAATCCCTAGGGTGGAAGACATGCATCTTACTTTAGGCATGGAAGTCATTATTATTTTAGCGTGTGTCCTAGTAGGACGTGCTGATGTTGTTGATGTTGACATCGCTATATTTGTTTTAGTCGAATTCTGTGTTCCTTTTCGTTCGGGATCATCAGTTTAGCGGGATGCTTAATTTGATACGTCGTGATGATTTTGATTTGTTTGTATTTAAAATAAAATACGTCGATTCAGGAATGCGATAAAAGTGAGAGTGAATAGTCGGTAAATAATACACAGAAATGACTGGTCAAGCGAATAATAACAAGTGCTCTTTATTCAATGATAAGTAGGTATATATAGAATTTCAGAACGGGGCGCATGACTGCGTCCGCGGTATATCTCGATCTCACTCCTGCGCGTGCTGAGGTGGTCGCAAGCGCTGCGGATACTACAGTGGGTAGGATATTTATTGTCGAAACGGGAGACGGCATGATATGTTCTCTTTCTACCTTGGAATGCGATGTAAATATTATTTGCGTGTAAACAGTGTTGACGTTTCTGGTATGTGATAATTGTAGATATCCAGAGGTTGATTCATCGGTCGTTGACCCTGCATGTTGACAATATTTTAGGGACGTGGGTACCCTACATTATTATTGTAAATGGGAATAAATTAAGGATATCAATATAATAACTCTTTATTAAAAAACAACAAAGGCATAAAAACAGCTATGAAAGGAGTTATTTACCGGTAAAGACAGTATGTTCTTTATAACTCGTTATGCGTCGTAAATTGACGAGATATAACATAATACATAGAACATTGGTGCAGTCAGCTGAAAGGCAAACCCCCAGAGAATTCCTGCTGTAGAGTGGTTATCCAGATGGTTTAAAACCGCAAGGTCTTTAACCCTTCCTTCCCTGTGATGTACAACTAGTACACATTGCTTCTAAAAACTTTAATATCTCTGTAAATATAATAAATACCGGGTTTAAATTTTAGGCATTCCTCCGTAATACATTGACGCATTGAATGAAAAAATAATATTGATAATAATTAGCACTTATCGGCCACATCAGAGATATTTTGTGAAAATCAGGAATAAATTCACCAATACAATCAAACGTGTGCCAGTGTGTGGCGTAAGTAAATTAATTCTAAAAAAACCGCTATGGGTGAGAAACAACGCTATTCACGTCTCACTCTCACTCTACTTCGGTATATGGGAACGCAAGAAATATAATCTCAGTTCGGTCGCTTCTCTCGCTTCAGTAGCTCTCGGCCATCCATTTGAGGTTGTCTCTTCGCCCGTTCTGTGAACGTCATCCGATGTTTTTTTTCATATTTTCAGCAATTATTTTTCAATTATTATCACTTTGACTTCAAGTTTAATTAATTTAAGCGATTGGCAGTGAATGTTCTTATTTTTTCGATTTTAAATCGCTCATTTTTATGTGTATTGAATACACAGCACCGGAACGCGCGGATTTTTTTAGCACATGAAGGGAAAAGTTGAAGACTTTGATTTTGGTAGATACGTCGTAACGACTAGAAGCCACCATCAATTACTACAACAAACATCTTATTATGGACGTTAATCGCGAATTTCGTAAAGTTTCCTTATAAAACTCCAACTTTTCCTTAACCCTTCCCTTACTGTGCTAAAATTGAAACGCGCGCTCCGGTATTGGATAGTGAGTACGCGATAAAAAATTAGCGATTTTAAATCGGAAAAATAAGAACATTCATAGATAATCCCCTTAATTAATTATAATTTAAGTTAAAAATTATAATAATTGAGATTTATTTGCTGAAAACATTAAAGAACCATTTGGCAACGCTCACGGAACGGGCGTAGGTCTAATATATTTGCAAGTCCAGAAGATACTGCGGCGCGGAGCGGTACCCCGGCGTGGCTTAAGCTTGCGACGATTGAGACAATTGAGCTCCTCGCAATTCAGTGGAGTATGCAAGAGTGAGATGCGAATACAGTGCCGCGCTTCCCGCATACTCTTCACCTATCGTCAAGACGAGGCACTCGCAGCGTTTAAATGCGAATTTGTTTTCGATCTTTACAAAGCACCTACGGTGTAGTCGATAAATTCTGATTATTATTAATATTATTTTTTAGATCAATGCGTAAATATATTATGGAGGAATACCTAAAATCTTAACCTTGTATTTATTATATTTATAGAGATATTGATGGTTATTAGAAGCAACGTGTAGAAGATACCCAACACAGGGAAGGAAAGGTTAAGAAGTTAAAATTGGAGCTTTATTAGTATTTAAGATTGGAAGTTCCTCATAACAACTTCCCCTTATTTGCATATGTTTACAAAAAATACATTTAGAATGAAAACCGCACAAAACATATCAAGGGAAGATGAGCTTCCGAAAAAGGGGAAGTACATTTTTATCCTCAACCTCATCCTTATTTCCTCCTCATCTCTGTCTTCATTCCATATGTCTCAATCAATCAAATCGGGATTTTTAAATCTATAAATTGAGAGACTTAAATCCCAGCTGCTTGCGTAAACCAGTATTTTAGCGTCTCCTTATTAATATAAATCCAAAGGCTTCACGTTGATTAATCAATATGCTTTCTTACCAAAAAGCAAAAATTTAATTGTGTAACTCCACAGTTGAGGACGCACCGACCTATCGCCCCACTTGGAGAATAATGACTGATCAGTATAGCCCGGTTCTGCACCGCATATCTGGTACTGCAACTGTTGAACTGCAGTTTAGTGCCAACGTTCGCAAGTTTGCCGGTCACCTTACGGCTATTGATTATATCCGGCTACAGAGCTATGCGGAACCTGCTACCCTGTTCAATGCGAATTACCCTGTTCAATGCGAATAATTTGACTACCCTGTTCAATGCGAATAATTTGACTAAAACTTGAAGGGGCTTTAATTTTAGTATTGAATTGTGTACATAAGTTAAACCTTTATACTATATTTTAAGGTCTGTATAAGATTTATCGGAGTTCTTTTCAACGTATGTTTCAAGCATACATACATACCATCACACTATTTCCCTGACGGGGTAGGCAGAGAGGATAGAGCGCCAGATGTTCCTATCTTGAAACACATGTTATGATACTTTTAATTTTCAAAAACAGGCTTAGCCCATTTACGTTGAAAAATACAAAAAATGTTATTATTAACAATTTTAAAAAAATGTAAAAATTAATGCATACATATATACACACAAACATACACATAAATACACACATATTTTCAGAGTTACTTAAATACGTTGATGTGTGTTTTCTAACGCGCTCAATCTTAGAATAAAATTTACTTTTGCTTTAGGTAATGTGATATGAAATAATATGTCAATATCCGAAGCAATAATGTGTCCCGTTCAAGAGTTGTGCAATAAGCAATAATGTGTCCCGTTCACGAAATAATATGTCCCGTTTAAGAGTTAAAACCCTTCCAACAGGCATATCGGCTGGAAGACCCGTTCTTGTGTATGTTATTGAGAACAGTTCTTGCCGGCGCAGTCTAGTGTAATTGTTAGGAACATTTAACGCTAATCTTTGTAGTAATGCTGGACAGCTCACAACTCCTCGAACGAGTTTGACAACGTATACCAGGAGACGGAGATCTTTTCTTATGCCTAAGGAGTTATACCCGAGCATGTACACTAGACTAAACTAGATTGCGCGGGCAAATTACACTAGACTGCGCCGGCAAGAACTGTTCTCAATAACATACACAAGAACGGGTCTTCCAGCCGTTATGCCTGTTGGAAGGGCCTTAACTCTTCTGAACGGGACTGCTTCGGATATTGACATATTTCATATCACATTATCAAAAGCAAAAGTAAATTTTCTTCTTAGATTGAGCGCGTTAGAAAGCACTCAGCAACATACTTAAGTGACTGTGAATATATGTGTATCATATGTTTGTGTGTATATACTCGTATGTATGCATATACATTATTTTTTTTATTTTATATAATTTTTTATTTTTTTCTACGTAATTTTTCTTCTTTTTTAATATGTTTTGTATTTTCAAAGTAATTGGGCTAAGCCTGTTTTGAAAAAAATAATTAATAAAAACTCTTCCATAATTTAAAAATAATTCTTAAAATTGCTCGAATCTTTCATTTCTCACCCACATATCGCATTTACTTTTCCTTTCACACTTTTCACATCACCATGACTTGTGATTTCGCAGGATTCATTCTCAGTTATTTATCTTTATATTTTTGATCTACTTTGATTATCAGACTCAGTAATTAATCCTAAACGTCTTTTAATTCAGTTTTGTAAAAAGATTTGGTGAAAGATGAACTTTAGTACAGTACCCGGCGGTAAGTAATACACATAATTTGTAGAGCGTCGTCTCTGTTGCACGATGTGCTAACCGCATCGTGACTACGAAACCGGACTGTTAGCGCATCGTGCGATAGAGACGACGCTCTACAAACGACGTGTATTACTTATCCCCGGGTACTGTAAGTACCGTTACATAAGAAAAAATAAAAACCTAAAATTTTTCCCCTTTAATTGTTTTGTAAGAGGATGGCTTTATTATACAGTTTGAAAAAGTCATCGTATGACGAAACGATCTATACCTTTTTCTTTTTCAGTTTCAATCCTGGGGATTAGTTAGCAACAAAGCTCTGCTTCTCTTCTTCCACTCCGCTCGGTCTTCAGCGATCCTCTTGAACTCTGTATAGGAGGGGCTGTCCATATCGTGGCATATTTGCTCCAGATACTCCCGGCGAGGACACCCTCCGCCAATCGATCCCTCAATCATTTCCTCCAGTATATTATGCAGGAGATTTTCATGTCGCAGCATATGACCCATCCATTCTGCACGCCTTTCCGATATGGTGTTTGATAGGTGCCTGGTTTATTCGATCCTGCTGAGAACCTCGTCATTTTTAATGTGGTCCCTTTCGCCTATGCTCCATGTCTCGCAACCATACATCAAAATTCACCACGCATATGTTTTAACCAATTGCTTGCGGAGCTTTAGGTCCATGTTGTTGGATTCGAAAATCTTTGATTTCTTATAAAATGCGAGTTTTACTTGGTGGATGCGACTGTCAACCTCTCTTTTTGTACGGCCATCCCATGTGATCTTGCTTCCAAGATAGACAAACTCTTTTGCGTTAAGTGCAGCTCCTGACATTAGTATGATCATTTGGTGTTCATCTCTGCCTACGGTTATCACTTTTGGTTTGTCTCTGTTTATTCATGCCAAATAAACAGAGACAAACCAAAAGTGATTACCGTAGAAATTACTCGTGCCAAAGATGGAGTTATACACTTAAGCACTATAGTTTATGGTATTAAATTTCGTATTAATTTTTAGGTTTTATTACTTAAAAAACGTTTCTAGACCTCAAGAATCAAGGTCCAGTTTATTCCACTGTGTCATGGAGGTCAAGATGAGGACTGAACGTAGATTATTATCATTGAAATTGCTGATGCATTCGTAGATACAATATAAAATAATGCAGTAGGCAATGCGACTGAGTCAGGTAACGCAGTTTTAGCATTTGGCGCCTGTGTCACGATTAATATCCATCCTATATATGGTCACTTTTAACAGTATCTGTTAAACTACTATTTTTATTAAATGCAGGGGATAGTACAGCATCCTGAGTTTAATTCAAATTAACAGCAAAATAAATATGTTACATTATTTAATAATAAATAACTTCATATTCCACTTCTTGAATGATTTAAGCTGATAAGTTTAGGCAATCAATCTTCTCTAATTTATTTCACAATGTTTATTACTCCTTATGATATCATGTTATGTTAATTTAATTATAATGGAGGATTGTTCAGATTAAATCAGATGTATTTGTCTCAACATGGTTATGAAGACCAGTGGCAGGATACAATATGGCTGCCTTGTCGACTGGTGATATGACACGTTACTAGTGATGTAACAAACTAGAAAGCGAATTCTTTTTTATAATGTATAACCATACGCAAAGCTAATGATTCAACATTTAAGTAAGAAAAAAGGAAAGGATTTAAACTTCTTAAGATAAAATAAATGAATAAAATGACGATAGAGTAAATATAACGAAAAAATGTTCATCATTAGACTTTATAACATATATTTATAATTGTTCATCACAAAACTCATAATAATTTGAATAATTTTTTTGACCGTATTACTTAATTCGTTTATTTACGCCTGATTAGTTGGAGGAAATTGCCGTGATAATAAAAATAAGGAAATAAATATGTCTTAAATGAGCAAATTCTACCTTACCAATGTATGGGTAGGAATTGAATCTCCTAGTGCTGGGACTAAATGTTTCAATCCATCATGTCATGTAGCTCATTACTGAGCATCGTGATTCCCATGAAAGCACTTGACGAAGGTGTATGGAAGTAGAAGAAGCTAAGTTTATACGTCGAGATAGGAAAGTTGGAGATCTGTATTTTCAGCTTACGCAAACAGGGAAACGGCGGGATGGAAACTGGGGCTGTGTATACGTTTGTTTTTGACAATAATGTTACATATTTATCGAATTTCTATCAGTATCAATTGTTTTTTAACTATAGTTTAACTTTTTTGTACTACAATTCACATATAAAAGAGTGTGGACTGTAAACCAACTGTCGTCTTCGACGTTGGTCTCGCCCTCCTATTGGTGGGGTGTATTTTAATGGGGAGGACGTTGTGAGATGATCCCAGATCCTTTGATTGCTTCCGTCTTAGAAGTGTCTTCTTATCAATTGCCTTAACATATAGTGCAAATTTGGGATGTTTATTTACTCGTTATGTTGCTATCAATAAATATCTTTTTTATTTATTAATTTCAATAAAATAACACTAAAAAAATCTTCCTTGGAGTCCTATTTATTTAATTTTTTTAAATTTCATGTTTCCGTGACTAAAGAAATAGACTTTCCCCTACATAAAATATAAATGATTTTAAATTTCCCATTATCTGCATTATACGGAACAGCTGTGAGACATATTGTTATGCATTAGAGATTTCGCATTAAATGTGCATTATTTCCTCCATTTTCCAGAAGGCCAGAAATGCATCATTGGCGAGGTTAAGACAGTTATAGCTATGCATTTAATATTTATATGCGCACTATCCGTATTGCAGGGAAAAGCTGTAAGACAAATGGTTACGTCTTAATATGAAAGCTCTGTTAGAGTTTTCATATTAAATGCGTATAATTTCCTTCATTTTCAAGGAGGCAGTGAATGCATTATTTACGAGGTTTGGGCGGGAATAATATTTATGAGTATAATATTCCAGTACAGCTGAATGCATTAGTCTGAAGTGAGCGATGAATTGAATATCATATTTTCATACCCAATAGCAATTTTCCTCACGCCATTTCCCAGTCGATGTAAACAAAGAGGACAGAGCGATAGACATTAAAATCAAGAGATTTATTTTATTTTATATTCGTTGCAGTTTTCTTCCAATTACATCTAAGAAAATAGTCTTTCTGACACCAGCCTCAGTAATCAAGTGGATTTCATCTCTATGTGAAACAAAAATATATTTATTTATATTTCCTTAGTACCCTATAAGTACTCTACATTACTCTCAGATAATTAATGTGCATTATTCCTATTGTAAACATTTCGTTACACTCTGGTTATAAATAAATACAAAGATACACTTTGTGATGAACGGATGGATGAATTTCGGAGATTTCTGATCATAATCGAAGAAAGGGTATTGAAATTTTTCGGAATTTGTGATAAAACACTCTACAATAGGCAATAAAGCGTATTAAAAAAAATAAAATTAAGAGAGATTTTCTGGAATTAAATTCCACATAACCATTTCCTAATCCTAAAAAAAAACGTTAACGAATAGAAAAAAAGCAACGCATAAATGATTTCGCATGATGTTTCCAGTTGTAATGTCACAGTTTGACAGGTTGATGAGAACGTGCAACGGAGTTTTGTTTTTGTGTTATCGAAAATCGGAAAGAAGTATCGATTTATTTTTTCATGCTAAATGTCTTCAGTGAGATACAGGCAAAATCCTAGTTTACTGGGGACACGACAAATGAAATGCAACAAACCCAGATCCATTAAAATTGTATGTCCAAATTAAATTACCTGTTGTTTTTTCGCATGCATATTTCTTGTCACGTGTAAAATAAAATAAAATAAAATCAACTTCTCCAAGGAGCTAAGAAGTTTCACTTCTACCGCGCGAGATTCTCACGCATCTGTTTTTTTTTTTAATTAATAAATATGTCCGAAATCCTAAGTGTTCCTACACCTCCAAATATTACGCGGAAAATATGTCTGTGACATTCGACGGGAATAGCATATCACGGGACTTGAACCGGCGAACTTCTGCATGGAAGTCCAGTACGTTATCACGCGGTCATGCATAGAGAAAATCTCTATGACCATGTAGGTGGAGTATCGTCGAGAGTAGAGTTAGGATGGATGACCGAAAAAATTACGGAACGACCATCATGCATGCATGACCACCATGAAAAATCGACCAAGAATGAGAACAAATTGATATTTCTAGTCACGCGTATAAAACGCGCGCTTTACCACTGTTAATATATTCACTGTTTTTTAAGGTAAATAAATATTGACGTATGAATTACTGAATTTCCTTCGCACTGAAACAAGAAAAAATAATTTCAATACTCTAACAGCTTTGCATAGACAATCAATCATATTAATGATTGTTTAGCGTACACATTATCTATGCTCAGTGTGTTCCACTATTGGCGGCAAATTCAAAATAGTTTTCAGTCTTGTGCGTGCACTAACGATTGTCGGACGTTAGTGCTTGCGCGATACGGTTGGCAACGAACGAAATATTTACAACGCGATGCAATTACTAATTAATTACGTTTATTTTTTGCTAGAAATCTTTATCACTATCGATAAATGTGCATAAAAGAAAGTGTAGTGTCGTTAGTTGGAAGAAATTTCTACAGAGTAATTAAAATATTATTTGTAAACTTATGAGTTGTTTGATTCCAAACGCTGATAACTCCAAATGTAATGAATTTTTTATAATTAATGTACTTGATTTGAGTGGCCAAAAGTGTTGAACTTCCATTACTTTAGAATATATTTTAGTTCATTTTTTTTTTAAATAAAAGGACAATTTATATAAAGCCGTTCAGGAAGAAAATTATCTTCTCATAGGTACTCCAGCTAGGGACACGAATCCACTATTATTGACGTGGTAATGGCTAAGGTCTTTAGATCAGGTACTTCCCCGCATTTAACGCATGGCAACTAATGAAATGTTCACCATCCCTAGAGTTAAAACCTCTTTTGCCCAAAGGCAATACGCTTATTTGGCTCCCATTACATACAATGGCGTGCCGACTTCAATAAAAGTAAAAGTAGGAAAACCATTTAGACAGTCGATCGGAGCGTGGTTGTTATTGCGACAGGATTTTGAGTACTTGGGCTTTCAGGATGAATGACGAGTAGAAAGGATTTATGTGAGCTCGTGAGTGTGGGTCTCTTCTTGTTGTTTTAATTTTGGATGTTTTTGTATTTGTGTTTCTGTGTGTTTTTCTTTTTTTCTTCTTTTTTTTTTGTTTTGTATTGGTTTTGATTTTTATTCTTATGATTGTGTGCGGTATAGTGTGGGATGAATATTTTTGGTCTTTCTGGAGTGATAATGTGTGAGGAGTTGAGTTTCGCAAGATGTTTCCAGTTGTAGTTGAGTGTCACTGTTTGTCAGGTTAATGAGAGCGTGCAACGGGGTTTTTTTGTGTTATCAAAAATCGGAAAGAAGTATCGATTTATTTTTTCATGCTAAATATCCTCAGTAAGATACAGGCAAAAGCCTAGTTTACTGGGGATATGACAAATGAAAGGCAACAAACCCAGATCCATTAAAATTATATGTCCAAATCAAATTACCTGTTGTTTTTTCTCAAATTGTGTATATTTCTTGTCATGTGTAATAATAAATAAATAAATAAATAATTTTTTTTATAAGAAAATAGCAGAACACTTGCTAAAGAAGACGAACTACAAATACCTACACCTGTATTGATCTTCGTATATTTGATATCAAAAGATTTGGCTTTAAGTGTAGTATAGTTTCAATATAATGCAGGTAGTTTTTGACTACTTCCAGCTAGGTGAGTTTGATAAATCTCAGCTAGAAAAAAATTAAGAAGTTCTCCAAATTAATTGTAGCTCACTTTAGTAGTGTTAACAATACAGACTGAAGGGTTTGTTGCCTTGTGGCAATCTTTTCCAACCAATTAAAAACTTGTTAATAGAGCCTGAAGGTAAAGTCAGGAAGGTACCCTTTTTATATATTGTGGGCACCAATATAAATCAAACCCGTAACCTCTGGGCTGGAAAACAAACTTTTTATCTACTTACAACAGAGATAGATTTAAATTTGTATTTGAGATAAGGAAAAGTAAACTTAAAAGTAGCTATACAGTGGATTGTAATTAAAAGTTTTAAAATACTATAAAATACAATATATCTTTGTATTATATTTTTGGAATCAAACGAGTTATACATAAAAGTGTTTAATTTATAACTTAACGGCAAGTGAAAGTTGAAAATTTCGAAAGGTTTTACTTCAAAAGTGAAGTCTTTAAAATGTGTGCATAAGCTTTCAATCACGTGAATACCATAATAAATGAGTTATATTTTGTGGAAAATAATTTCATCTAAGTAAGTGCAATAAATGCAACAATAATAAATTGCAACATCCTGTTTTTTTTTTTTTTTTTTCATCTCTTCGATACGTTTTAGCATATCAACAGATCACAATGTGTGTTACCTAAGCCCAAAAACTATCGCTTATATAACTCATTGACAGCCCGTACAATTAAGTCCAGTTATCACACACTTTGGTGACCATAAACTGTATCTTAAAGTCAATTCATTCGTCCTAGCTGATTTGGTCGGTTTTCCTCATTTTCTAAGAGTTTATTTATTATTGTTCTGTCACATAACAACGAAATATACAATATAATAATAACAAAAAAAGTTTAATCCTTACTGTCCGGTGATGTGTAACTAGTACACATTGCTTCTAAAAACTTTAATATCTCTATAAATATAATAAATACTGGGTTCAGATTTTAGGTATTCCTCCGTAATACATTTACGCTTTAAATGAAAAAAATATTATTAATAATAATTAACACTTATCGGCCACATCAGGGATATTTTGTAAAAATTGGGAATAAATTCACCAATGTGTGTCACTGTGTGACGTAGTATATTAATTCTAAAAAACCGCTATGGGTTAGGAAGCGACGATATTTACGTCTCACTCTCACTCTACTTAGGTATATGGGAACGCAAGAAATAGAATCACAGTTCGGTCGCTTCTCTCTTTTTAGTAGCCATCCGGCTTTCGTTCGAGGTTGTCGCTCCGTCTGTTTCGTGAACGTCGTCCGATGTTTTGTTTTCATGTTTTTAGCAATTAAATTTAAATTTTTATCACTTTTGACTTCAAATATACTTAATTTAAGCGATTGGCTATGAATATTCTTATTTTTCCGCTTTTAAATCGCTCATTTTTTCATATATATTGATGTGTATTGAATACACATCACCGGAACGGGTGGATTTTTTTAGGACAGGAAGGGAAAGGTAATTTCTATGCACAGATACTGATCTTTGCTTAGTTCCTCTTTTCAGTTAACCAGCGTATCATATACCATATGCTAATCCAATACTATCGACATTGGAAATAAAACAATAAAAACATTCTCTAGAAATACATTAGATTTACAGATAGGTGGCTTGTGCAGCTTTAGGAATACTATAAGGCAATACTTTTTGGGAGGTCTCATAAAAATATATGCGTATGTGTTTAATTCCTTAGTTAGAGCTTCCTTGAAAGTTCTCTAAAAGGCGCTATATAAATTGTCATTTTATTAATATCATTCTTAAATTTTTTACTATTATTACACTTTCA
This sequence comes from Odontocerum albicorne, assembly GCA_949825065.1. Classification (NCBI taxonomy): domain Eukaryota; kingdom Metazoa; phylum Arthropoda; class Insecta; order Trichoptera; family Odontoceridae; genus Odontocerum; species Odontocerum albicorne. The sequence continues at coordinate 4,139,362 of OX463859.1, read as the reverse complement.
AATGCAATAGTAGCAACAAATAAAAATTACTCAATATTCGTCGTCGTTGCTGTGCCTCGTAGTCGATGCTATCCTCCAACATCAATTCAATTGGAAAGCGATGCTGTGCCGTGGAGTTTTGTTTTAAACGAGTGAGCTGCTGCACACCTGCAAATTCACTGTACTAGGTCTGATGGCACACCAAAATAAGACGATCGGAGCATACCGGCATGTTTTTCCCCCTCTTTATTTGAAATAATATATATGACCTAGGTCATGAATATCCTTATACTAGATGGTAAATACACGAATATCTGTGTCATTTAAGATAAGTAGCACATTAAATAATGCTATATGATGCATAAACATTCATAATTCTGTATTTCAACGGACAATAAGATCCCCGCCATTTTTTTCCCAATGTGCAATAATACTCTTTCAGACTCAGCAATGCTCTGAGAAATGAGTTATTGCTTCTGTGTGTATTTGAACTTTGAAATCGAAATATGACTTTCACTCTGCTGGTAATGTGTACATCCTAGGACGTAAAAAAAACTATGTCTTTAGCAAAAAAAAGTGTTCTCCGTTTTAACACTAAGCCCTCAACTATCGTTTCTATTTTGATAAAGGTGATCAATGCACCGCAAGTGGCCGGGCACCTCGACTGAGTTACCGCGCTTTCTCAGTATATAAGCAAATGCGAGATGAATCCAAGAAAGACGGGCGCGGACGCCATCCCTCCTTCCTCACACTTACAAGCACGTATACAAATAAAGGGCGCTGACACAATACACCAAGGGCAACGTTTGGGGATAACAAACGTACAAGTGACTCAACAAAGTCACTTTTAAGATTAAAATACTCCCAATCCAGCACTACAAACCTGGTGTGTCACATGCCAGGTGTCCTTTTTCCATAACTCACTCATAAAAAAAAGGTGATCAATCATCATATGTGCTCTACATATGTATGAGCCAGAGCCTTAATGAATCATGATAATTATTTTCATTTTGAACATTTACATCATAACTATTATATGAGGAAGGGAAGATGCAGACTCAGCAGACACACATGACACGCATGGCAACTAATAAAATGTTCACCATCCCTAGAGTTAAAACCTATTTTGCCCAAAGGCAATATGCTTATTTGGCTCCCATGACATACAATGACGTGCCGAATTCAATAAATGTAAAGGTAGGAAAACCATTTAGACAGTCGATCGGAGCGTGATTGTTATTGCGACAGGATTTTGAGCACTTGGGCTTTCAGGATGAATGACGTGTGGAAAAGATTTGTGTGGGCTCGTGAGTGTGGGTTTCTTCTTGTTGTTTTAAATTTTGTTGTGTTTGTGTTTCTGTATGTTTTTGTTTTTTTATTTTTATTCTTATTATTGTGTGCGGTATATTGTGAGATGAATATTTTTGGTCTTTCTAGAGTGGTGATGTGTGAGAAGTATAATTTCGTATGATGTTTCCAGTTGTAATTGAGTGTCACTGTTTGTCAGGTTGATGTGAACGTGCAACGGGGGTTTGTTTTCGTGTAATCAAAAATCGGAATGAAGTATCGATTTATTTTTTCATGCTCAATATCCTCAGTGAGATACAGGCAAAAGCCTAGTTTACTGGGGATACGACAAATGAAAGGCAACAAACCCAGATCCATTAAAATTGTTTGTCCAAATTAAATTACCTGTTGTTTTTTCACAAATTATGTATATTTCTTGTCATGTGTAATAATAAATAAAAAATAAATAAATAAAATTATTCTTGCAGTAGATTCTTAGTCTGCGTTTTCTACACTTTACCTGGATAGTGGAGTGTCTGCCTGGTCTTATTCATACTTTGATCCTGATCTCACTAATAACGTGCATACTCGTATATTCTTTCGCCTGGACAGCACTGGGCGTTTCACGAATCAGACCCTCCTCGGTATCAGGCACGGGGCTCCTCGGGCAGTGTAGCAAGTGTTGCATGGACTTTGCCGCAGATACAGAGAATCTATTCATCATACAATATTCCTCATTTTCACATAACAACCTTATACCTATTCGGAGTCTGTTAAGATATTTCTAAGTCCTCTAAGGCAGTTTGAAGCGAAGGGGTAATGCCTCAAAATGTAAACCTCTCTACTTGACCATACTAGCAATTGCTGGTGGTTGTTTTAGAGGCTTAGTAAAATAGTGCCTGAATTTCAACCTAGGAACTGGGACGTGGTAGTTACATAAAGTACGAGTATATTTGGAATCATCCAGTTAATAAGTTCTTTTATTAATGTTTTCAATATATTTTTTTGAAATGCAAATATCTTTTTGATAGTTCTTACAACATTAAATTTTTATTTTTTATTTTTTTTGTATCCACTTTGCACGGATTTCTCCTGTTACACAAAGAGGGTCTGCTTCTAGCGTTAGCTTATTCGTTAGGAATAATATCAGCCAGGATTCTTCTCATACTGCTAGGCGGTACCGAGACTATATCAACCGTGTCATTCAGTTGGTTCAATATCTCTATACCACGCGTTACTGAGTGTTTAGCCATGATATTCGTCCTGTAAGTTGGTATGTAGAACAGAGGGTGATTCCTTGCACGGCTATATTTATTGGGTACATATAAATTTAGTGCTTCTAGAATCGCGGGACAGTTAAAGAAACCTTGGAAAACCTTTATTAGGAATATCGCAATGGATTCTTGCCTTCTTGTTTCGAGGCTTATATAGTTACACACCGTGAGAAGTTCGGCATGGTGAGCAAATTTTGGGTAATTGCCCTTTGTTCTGTACCATAGATATCTGAGGATTTTTTTTGTATTTGTTCTATATTGTTTTAATATTTGAGCTGATGAGGAGCCCAAACCGTAGATGCATATTCTAATTTGGTTCTAATTAGATAATTATATAAGTTTCGGAGGATATCGGTGCTGTTAAATTCTCTTGATATTCTCATTTTAAAACCGAGTGGTTTGTAACAGTCCGATATCAAACGTGAACAATTTCCATGATACATTCTTCCACAACATTTCTCTAGCGTCCTCGATCTTCATTTTTATGAACGAGGTTCAATTTATTTTCTTGCATTATTTAAGCGATGCTACAACACATATGAGGCATGCTTGGAGTGAATTAGGTTATTAAACGGCGCCATACTAATCAATTGATTGATCGATTGAAAGTTTCATGTATACACGAGTATCAGGGGTGACCTAACTATGTTAAATGTCACAAAGAACCATATTCAGGAATCTCGCAATCTTCGAGCGGCGCAATTTTTTTTTGGGGTTATAACACATAAATACATCACGCTATTTCTCTGCCAAGGTCACATAGATCACAAAGTGCCAGACTTTTCTATTTCGTCACATATCCCTCGCCTTTTCTACACCCTTACACATTCTCATACAACTTCTATGTTATCCATGCTCAAACCCATTCAGAGTGTTCTTCTTCATCTTACTCAACAGATCAACCTTATGTTCACATTCATCCTTAACACTTGCCTTACTGTGCTAAACAATTCCACAAGCCACTGTGCTGGACGCTCAGCATCCAGTGAAAAATGTATGTTTTAAATTAAAATTATGCAAAATCTGCTAGGTTATTTTTTGTAATTAGCTATAAAATTATTTTATTATGTAAGTCCTGGTCACTCACTATCCATCATAGGGTGGCAAGTGTTAATCACTTTCTTCCGCATTATTTAAAATATTTTCAACCCATATATTCTTCAAGTGCACGCCTTTTTAAAGCGTTTCGTTGACGCATTTTAGTTTTTTTTTATATCCACGTTTAACTTGCATACATAAAAGTTGATATTAAATTACTGTTGTGGACTATAATCTTAGCATATTTTGATACCATTCGATTCGAGTATTTACTAGTTGGTTTTAAAGGAAAATATAAGGACTTAAAACTTAAAAAAATCGTTAATTTATGTATAAAATAAGTTCGCGTTTGAAATAACATCAGATGTGTAGTAAGGAGGGGACCATTTGCCCTTATTGACCAGTTACGGGGTCAATCAGAGCAGAGGCAAATATTTTCTTTTGATGCCAGGGGTGTTAAATTGAGACACCTTTGCGATGTCCCTGAATAACATATTTTCGAAAGTCGTTTGGTGATATTTTATTCTTGGATGTTAGAGATGCTGGTGCGTCGGTCTATGGGATACGGAGCATTCGTTTTCAATACCGCATCTCGAAGTCATCTTTATGTTTATTTCTTTGTTTCTCACCGTTTAAGAGTACCATTTGAATTAAGAGTATGATACAACTGAAAAAATGGTCAATAACATTTAAAGAATTCGTATACACCCCTAATTTCAAGCATATTAAAAGAATAAACACAACTTTATTAGAAGTTGTGTTTATTCTTTTAATTATTATTGTATAGTGACTATACAAATATAGTTATTGTATAGTCAGAACGGCAAAAATTTCAGATTGGGCACTGTTGCAACAATAACGCCGCAATGTTGCAACGTTGCAAGCCGCTACCGCTTGAACCCCCACTACCCCGACCAGTGCAGTCGTAAATATACGAGCGAAGAAAGCGCATCGCTCGTTCTTGGGCGAAGATCGTCCGTAAACGATGCGTGTCACTCAAAATGTCTTGGCGTGTCACCTCTGACACGCGTGTCATAGGTTACCCATCACTGGTATATTTGTTGTTCTTTTTCGGGCTGCAGGAGACAAAGATGTCTACTCTCAGGTGATATTCAACGTTGGGGGGACCTGGCATGACACTGGGAAGAAGAAGAAGTTTTTGTATTACACTTATATAACTGTATAGATGAGCATGCCCGCACGTTAACGCACTAGGCTTCCGTGCGGAAGGTCACAGGTATTTTTTCTGCCTAGTTTTTGGGAGTGTAAGAATACCTATGTCTTCGGTCATATATATATTATTTTAAAAAGAGGAAAAAAATATAAAACGGTGTGTGCTGATCGTCTAACTTTGGTGTGCCAGTACTGCGATGAAGCCGGTGAGTTTGCAGGTGTGCAAGGGATCACTTACTTAAAAAAAATCCACGACACAGCTTTGCTTTCTATTTAAATTGATATTGGAATGGCGAGGGTATTCTCGATAAAGCAACTTTTTTATAACACTTTTGTTGAATACAGTACGACCTCCGCGACCTAGTTGGTAAGACGCCTGTCTCCCAACCCAAAGGTTGCGGGTTCAACTCCCGCTGGAACCCAGATATATTTTTTAAATACAATATTAAAAATATTTTATGTTATTTATTTTACTTGCTAATAAAGCAAAACTCATATTAAATATAAAAAATATTAACTTCAAATTTAGCTAGTACAGCTGCAGTCTCCGGAATAGACAAGAAAAAAAATATTTTTTTAATGTGCTAGAAAGACAGAAAAACCATAATTTATTTACATCAATAAATATGGCAAAAATGAACACCTTTATCGGAATAGTCTTCAAAAAAAAAAATACTCGCAAGTACAGTATCCGCGATTTGTACCAGACTGTTAGTGCATCGTGCGACAGAGACGACGCTCTACAAAGCCGAAGTTAGCCGATTATGGTCGACAGTCTCTTTCTTAAGCCCGATGTGTATGACTTACCGCCGGTCACTGTAACATGCGAATTACGAAAATATGATTTTTTTTAACCGTTATATATTTTACTAACACATTTAAATAATAAAAAAATATAGATTTATAAATAAATATATCATAGTTCTTATTTTTAAAATGTTGAAATATTTCGTAGCTCTCCGGCAGAAGCTTCACGCCCCCCTAGAGGGTCATGCCCTGTAGTCTGAGAAGTGCTGGTCATTTTTGCCTACCTCCATGGGCAGTTAGTGAGACATTTGACTTTCAAACCAGTCCCAAAAAAATGATCAGTCTGGTGAAAGCGTTCATCTGCGAACAATACTTGAACAACGTGTTCGAATATTGTTGCCTCTTCTTGCACGTATTGGAAACATAACGACGTTCAACACTGGAATTATAAATACACCGAATTAAATATTATCATCGACTTATTTAATTGCTCCCCAGAGTTCAGAACCACTAGAGAAGACACGTACCCCGCTGTTCGTGTGAGAACACAACCACCCGTTAATAAGTGACGATAGCTTAATAGAAGAGTTCTTGATCAAACGGGAACTTTTTTTTTCTATTAACAGAATATTTGATACGTGTAATGTTTTCCTATTATTATTTTGTGCTCTGGATAACTCGAGGTTATCTCTTTAAATTGACCTTTTTTGTGATATATTTTAGTATGATTTATAATTAACATGCTTGAGCATAAAATATGATAGCAGTTAAACTTAACAACCATTAAAGTTAAATTCCATTAGGAAGTTAAATATGTGTTTAGTTTAAGAAGTAATCGACTACAGTTTACTTTTTCGTGTGTTAAAAGTTAAATATAAAAATGTGCGGTTAAAAAGTGTGCAGTGTTTTTAAACTAACTTACTGGTTTTTATAAGTAAACAGGTACAAAAATGTTTGTTCTTAAATAATAGTTTAATAATATAAAGTACCGTACCGTATAGTAAAATAACCTAATATAAACAAATAATAAAAATATTAACATTGCAAATTAAAAAAAAATATCATAAAAAAATTCGGTTTGAACTTTGTGGAACTTCATATACAAACATTAAATAAAACTCAAATAGTTATTTTACTTATAAAATTTATCTCCACGACTGGTTTTTACCTCTTATTTAGAGGCTCTCTTCAAACGGAATTTTTAATATAATATCTAAGAGCGCTCTTAAAATTGTAATTCTTTTATCGCGTCAAAGGTATTTAAATATTTTCGCCCAGAATACTGTCACTTAGACAGGCTTGGTGTTCCACAAATAAAGATCTCCTCGGTGAAAGACATTGGGCTTCTGGGGCACTACAGCATGTGTCGCATATATAGTATACTATCTATGGTGTCGCTTCTCACCATAGATAGTCTTGGTATAGCAAATATTGTCCTTGGTTTTTCCGATTCCTCTTCGGAGTCCATTAAAGGTCGTCGGTTCGAACCTCACGCTGTACTTCTCCCGTCGACTGACACAGGTATTTTTTCCGTCTAATATTCGGCTATATTTGAATATCGGTTACATATAAGACGTTCATTTATAAACAAAGTAAAGAAAAAACCTGCCGGTGTGCTCCGATCGTCTCAATTTAGGTGTGTGGCCGGTGAGTTTGCTGGTGTGCAATGACTCACTTGCTTAAAGGAAAATGAAACAAAAACTCGTAGGAATAGCTTTGCTTTCCAACTTTATTGATGTTGGAATGATAAGGGGATCCTCGACTACGAGGTCCAGCAACGATGAAAGGTCTTCCAGAGTATGTTAAAGGCAGTTGATAATTCCTCATTCCCTTTCTGGGACCTGATGTTCCTCTACACTCGTTTTTACCAGTTATTGTATTAGTCTTAAATTTTATCAAACAATTAGATCCTGAAAATAAATCGAATAGATTAAGTTATTCTTACATTGGCTAGCTATCAATAGTCCGCTAAGAAGATATCACGATTGAGTTGATAGTTCTTAATATAGATATGCCAACTATTAAGACACCATCGGGTTGTTCATTGAGAACAACTGCTTCTGTGAGCAGAAATAAAAATACTTATGATTAAATTTAATTTATATTCCGTTCAAAGATTATCCTTTGAACGTAATTTATTCATTTAAACCACTATGTGAAAAGAAATGTTAAAACGGACTGTCGAAGTTTGATTTTGAAACCAATACCAGTTTTTTAAAACCTTTTGTTTGATTTATTGATTTGTTATCTTTATTGTATGACTCATTTTTTTTAAATAAAACGATTCAACCCTTTAATATTAAAAAGTTCCACACAATAAATTTACATAAAAGTGACAGGCCTATTTTGCTTTACAAAATTATTTTCATTTGACTAACGTGACTGAATGGGTAGAGTAAAGCTAAGGTTTTCTTGGACTGTATATTTGGTACATACATACCATCACGTCGTTCCCCTGCCGAGGTAAGACTAATCACAGAGGATAGAGCGATAGACTTTCCTATCTCGACACATATTTCGCATCTTTCACATCTTACAGCTCCTATGTTTTATTTTCTTTCTATCAAAATATCATTCCTTTGTTTTTTATTTAATCCACTTTGCATGGATTTCTCCTGTTACACAAAGAGGGTCTGCTTCTAGCGTTAGCTTATTCGTTAGGAAGAATATCAGCCAGGATTCTTCTCATACTGCTAGGCGGTACCGAGAATATATCAACAGTGTCATTCAGTTGGTTCAATATCTCTATATCACGCGTTACTGAGTGTTTAGCCATGATATTCGTCCTGTAAGTTGGTATGTAGAACAGAGGGTGATTTCTTTCACGGCTATGTTTATTAGGTACGTATAAACTAAGTGCTTTTAGAATGGTGGGATATTTAAAGCTACCTTGAAAAACCTTTAGTAGGAATATCGCAATGGATTCTTGCCTTCTTGTTTCGAGGCTTCTATAGTTACACACCGTGAGAAGTTCGACATGGTGAGCATATTTTGGGTAATCGCCCTTTGTTCTGTACCATAGATATCTGATGTATTTTAATCATACTTTCATTGGTCTTCCTATACCACGAATTCCACTCATTTTTATTTTCTTAGCCTTTCTTTATTTTTTCTTTTCATTTGCCCAAAACATCACAGAGTGCTCTTCGTCATCTCGTCCAATATATCAACCTTAAGTTGACATTCATTCTTAATAGTTTCACTTCGTATTCTGTCATACATTTTCATCCCAGATATTTTTATCATACAACATTTATTCAGCTCCTTTCAACGTTCACATTTCAGTCACATGTGTCAAAAATGGTACAAAAATTCTGTTTTGTTTTGAACTACTATATCATCAAATTTTGGCACTATCTGTTTTTTACCCCATTGCCTTTGATTACTTTACCAATAAAACATTTGAGGTTAAACATTTTTGAAAACGAAAATTGTGAACGAAGTCCAATAAATTTGTTTTTGACATTGATTTATTTCCGACGAATATTTAGATTTCTTCCTACAAAATGTGAAGTCTCGAAACAGCCGTTAATGTCATATATTTTTATTTAATTCTCTTAATAGCCCTCTGTATCCAGAACAAAACTGACAAAAAAAAACGCAAATAATACGAAAATCCAAATATTTTTTTCGTTTTTATTAAATCTTATGAAATTGTGAAACAAATTTGTGAATAACTGCGTTCAATATTCAACTTATAAATTGATTATTTTTGAATAACGGTGTTCAATATTCAACTTATAAATCTTATGAAATGGTGAAACAAATTTGTGAATAACTGCGTTCAATATTCAACTTATAAATTGATTATTTTTGAATAACGGTGTTCAATATTCAACTTATAAATCTTATGAAATGGTGAAACAAATTTGTGAATAACTGCGTTCAATATTCAACTTATAAATTGATCATTTTTGAATAACGGTGTTCAATATTCAACTTATAAATCTTATGAAATGATGAAACAAATTTGTGAATAACTGCGTTCAATATTCAACTTATAAATTGATCATTTTTGAATAATGGTGTTCAATATTCAACTTATAAATCTTATGAAATGGTGAAACAAATTTGTGAATAACGGTGTTCAATGTTCAACTTATAAATTGATCATTTTTGAATAACGGTGTTCAATATTCAACTTATAAATCTTATGAAATGGTGAAACAAATTTGTGAATAACGGTGTTTAATATTCAATTTATAAATTGATAATTTTTGCAATTTAATCAATAATGGTTTCAAAGTGTGAGTGCTAAAGAAAAAAACGGAAGTATTTAACAAAGAAATGGTCTACGGAAACATTACCTGATTGTTTTCTGTGGATATTTTTCCAGAAATGCATGTGAATTAAGTGGTAAGTAATTATTTTATTAACCGTTATTTTTTGCTTTTGTATTATAATTTTTTCCTTTTCTAGATTTTACATTTTTTCAATGTTTATTGTTTTGCACATTAAATAAACTTATTTTTATAACCATGTAAAGCATGTGTCATCAACCTTTTGTTGTAAGAGGGCCAAATATTTTACGTACGGATTAGTGCGGGCCGCACTTGGGCCATATGTCATTACAGTGTAGCGACCGTACGTGCTGGCACTGAACCCACTGAGGCGACCCTTGGCCGCTCGGTCATTGAACTCGCACTGTAAGGAATGCGAGACAGCACTGGGCGAAGGTCGCCCGCGCGGTCATTGAACTCACCAGTAGCGAACAGCGAGAGCGAGACACCGTCATATCTCTTGCCTCTCCTGCAGACCGTAGTATGAAATGTATATAGAACGCGTAACAATAACCATATGTCCGGCGAAGCGAGACAGCGACATGTTCTGCGCCGTTCTATACATTATAAATACAGATGCTTTCAATAAACTTTCTCTTTTTGCTTAACTCGATCTTGACGACTTTTATTCAAACAACCTCATCCTTTTATGCGAAACAAAAGTCCCTAAAACAATATACCTACAATATTTGTGTACAAATATTTTAGTTTTAAAAATAAAACGCTAATTATATATTTTTACGACATTTGTTTTAGTTAATAAAATCAATGAGATTTTTGTGACTGCATTTGACTTGCAAGTTTTTTATATTAGCTTGCATTTTTGAAGTAGAGACGCGTAGTATTGCGTCTAAATGTGAATCTTGCGGGCCGCACCAAGACGCCTCGCGGGCCGCTGATTAAAATTATTGTTTGACATAACACATTATGTCCATTTTTTATGTTATTAAAAATGTTCGTCGTCGTTAACGGGTCCCGTACTCGAGAATGCCCTCGCCATATCAACGATAATTTAGTTGAAAAGCGAATCTTTACCATGGAGTTCGCTTTAACCTGTTTAGAACTGAATTCTTTCTTAGGTTTAAAAATATATTCTTGTTTTTTATTATTTACACATTCGTTTAGATAGATGGCGTCCAAAACATTCAAAGTCGATACTACAGTATTCTACCCTTCATTTGTTATCAGATAACTATATGTCCATTATAATGGACGCCAGGTCTGAATAAGTTAAATGAGTGAGTTGTTGCACACCAGCAAACTCACCAGCCACACCGCTGTACTGAATCCGATTGGACACCGAAGTGAGACGATCGGAGCACACCGAAGTGTTTTTTTTTTTCAAATTTTTTTAAAGTATATAAATTACTGTAGTCGTAGATATCTTTATATTCCCGAATACTAGGCGGAAAAAATGCCTGTGTCATCCTGGGGAGTAACGTAGCGCGGGGTTCGGACCGGCGACCTTCTGCACGGGAATCCAGTGCGCTACAGCATGGCCATGCACCTATATTTTTGTATTTATTTATTTTATACATGACAAGAAATATACATAATTTGTGAAAAAACATCAGGTAATTTAATTTGGACACACAATTTTAATGGGTCTGGGTTTGTTGCTTTTCATTTGTCGTGTCCCCAGTAAACTAGGCTTTTGCCTGTATCTCACTGAGGACATATAACATGAAAAAATAAATCGACACTTCTTTCCGAATTTTGATTATGAAAACCCCGTTGCACATTCTCATCAACCTGACAAACAGTGACACTCCATTACACATGTATACATGTGTAATGGAGTGTCATATAAAGGTAATCCTTGGAAAATTACACAAATGAATTTCGTTTGAAAAAATAAATTTAAAATGTACTAAGAGGAGAAAAATACAAATTACTGCACCTGATCATCCAAGGCAAAATAGAGGGTCGAAGAGGTGTTGGCAGGAGGCAAATCTCCTGACTCTGCAATATACGTGATTGGACTGGTATAAGGAACGTTGGGGATCTTTTTCGGGCTGCCGGGGACAAAGATGCCTACTTTCAGGTGATATTCAACATTGGGGGGACCTGACATAACACTGGGAAGAAGAGAAATGGGATGCATTCATTATTTATTTAATATCTTTGTCTAAAAGATGTTCCATCGGAGAAAGTAGAAGTTTAAAGTCGATTTATTCATAATCTAACAAATGTATTATTCTAAATCGATCCAATATGGCGGAGTATTACGATAGAGCTTTTGCCGTTGCTGGCCCTGGGGGGTGGAATGGTATACTTCTTAGTGTTAAAGATCTGGGTGGAATGAACAGCTTAAGGAAGCACTTAAATATATTTATTTTTGGAAGGTCGTATCTCAATTTATGATTTTATATAAATACAACATTAAACCTAAAAGCAGATGTGTTACTATCACATAACATAACAAAAAGATCTACAAAGTTACAATGTTTTTCTGGACACGTGGAAATGGTGAGAAGTACCAAATTAAATGGCCACAGATACTACCTTCCTATCCTATCACATAACATAACAAAAAGATCTACAAAGTTACAATGTTTTTCTGGACACGTGGAAATGGTGAGAAGTACCAAATTAAATGGCCACAGATACTACCTTCCTATCCTTACACTCAATTTATATGTAATATTTTTAATATGTCAATAATATTTTTTTCAAATTCCAAACATGCGCGCTTTTGAGACGTGTTTGCTATCTAAATGGCCCTATGCATGTTTTTTTTATAATAGTCAATCCGCCCAAACTAAGAGGATTTTTACCACAAAATTAAAGTCTCTAAGCAATTATGTAAGTCTATGTATTATAATAAAACTAATTCAATATTTTTATTAAACTTTAAATACAATTTGATTATCTATAAGTGGAAAAGTTCTTCGTAGAAAGAAGAAACGACAGACAAACGACCTCCGTGCCCTAGTTGGTAAGACGCATGTCTCCCAGCCTGGAGGTTGCAGGTTCAAATCCCGCTTTAAATCAGTTTTTTTTTTAAAGAATTCCAGTTTGGTGTTCACTTAAGGTATTTTTAACGTCTTTCTGGTTGGTTGGACGAGATTGTGATATGGTTATAAGCAGGTTGTACTGTATACAACACAAGTGCAGTCATGAAATGCAACATTTATTGAATGTGGCAAATACACGTGTATATATAGCATTAAGTAAATTGAATCCGGTCCGTCAAGCCGTGCCATTCAAGCCTTCTCGTGGTGTGGACCGGTCTATACAAGTTTCAGTGTCACCTAGGGACCAGTTTCATTGTCCTAAGATGAGGTGGGTTTTAAAAAAAGTTTTATACACTTTTATCGGTTTATCGAATGTTTTAGCTTTTTCCATTTAAGAACATTTAAAAATAAATTACTTTGTTATTCAACTAAGAACATTAATCCCCACTACACGTGTTTCTACCTTCTATGCAAGATTTTCTCGGGATATAAGGTAAAAAACACATGAAACGGGGATTCTTGTTATTAGTGGAAGTATTTTAAATTTTTTTGGAACAAAGTATTTTTTTGGTTTAGAGTTTTATTGAATTCAAGGAAATAAAATATTTTAATACATTTACCTTACTTAGGTACGGTCCATGACCACTTCAGCTACGCTTGCCCGCGGACCACCATTAGAGCAGCACTGTCATAAAAGACATCCTAAAAACATATGATTATAAATCATCATTTAGCCCATACTCACAACCGTAATCCTCTACAATTTTTCCTAAAGAAACTTTGTGCAATTCAAAATAGGTTTCTTTCAATTATTTCAATTAAATGCGAAGAATGAGTCACCCCAACTATTTTTTAAAATTAATATTGAAAAAGATTTTTTTTTTATTTTGCCTTAAAATCAATAACAAAATTATTTTATATATTACGTGCACTCGTGACCCACTACCAGTAGCGAGTGTTGGTACAGAAAACGTTTATTTTTTACTAGCCAAAAGCACGCTTTATTCTCACAGCGTTAATAACAAGGATTTTTTTAATTTCCTTTGAAGTATGTACGAGTATATGTTATGCAGAAAAGAAAGTTTTTTTTCTGTACGATAAACAAATTTGCAAAAAGTACTGAATTAAAAACCATTTCTCAGGATAAATAAAATAAATTATAAATTAATAATCACATACATGTCATCACGCCATCTCCCTGTTAGGTAGGAGGAGAGAGCAGAGCGCCAGACATATAAAACAAATACTATAGACACTTTCACTTTATTTTATCGTAAACACCACACATCATGGTGTAATTAAAATATACTTAAGTTTTTGACAATTCCCTGAGGTTGACACAGCAGTGTTGAGAATATAAAGTGGAATTAAACAAAGTAACCGTGTTTTGTAAAACTGACTCGTAAGAAGCAATGGATGACAGACCACATATTAAACTTAATGGAACAGCGTAGAGTAGTTAGTACCAGGAATCGCAATAGTGATGAATACAGGAACCTCCAAAGGATTATAAAACGTGAGATCAGGAATGCCAAGGAAGAGTGGATAAAAAAACAATGCGAAGAGTTAGAACAGTATGACCAGATGCATGATGCATTTAATCTGCATAGGAAACTAAAAGAACTGTCCGGTCTTAATAGTAAACCGAGACCATCATGCCTTACAGATGACTCAAACAATCTAATTTTGGATGATTCAATCATTCAAAAGAAGTGGGAAGATTATATTCAGAATCTCTTTAAAGACTCTCGCATTGACATTGAAATGCCACAGTGTGATCAAGGTCCTACTATATTAAAATCGGAATTATTACATGCTATTAAAAATTCAAAGACCAGAAAGGCAGGTGGACCTGACGAAATCTCCATGGAGGTTATCAAGCTGATTAATGAAAATAATGTTGACTGCTTACTCAAACTATTTAACAATATATATGACACAGGGATTATCCCCCAAGATTGGTTAACATCATTATTTATTACTATACCCAAAAAACCAAACCCAAGAAAATGTAATGACTATCGTCTTATAAGCCTTATGAGTCATATACTTAAACTATTTCTGAAGATTATACATGCAAGAGTAAGACTGAAATGCGAGCAAGACCTGGATGATACCCAGTTTGGGTTCAGAAATGGCTTCGGTACCCGCGAAGCGTTGACTACAATAAATGTTTTACTCCAGAAATGCCATGATCAAAGAAAAAATGTTTATAGTTGCTTTATTGATTATGAAAAAGCATTTGACAGAGTCAAACACACAGAGTTGATAAAATTGCTTCAAAGATGTAATGTAGATGATAAAGATGTGAGAGTGATTAAAAATCTGTACCGGGACCAAAACGCTGTTATCAGACTTGAAAATGGGACCACTTCACAAAGTATTCCCATTCAGCGTGGAGTTAGACAAGGATGTGTACTCTCACCTACTTTGTTCAACATGTACTCTGACTTTGTCTTCAAGCAGGCGCTGACTGATATAGATATCGGCGTCAAGGTCAACGGTGTAGTCATCAATAACATTAGATATGCTGATGACACGGTTCTACTGGCAGATAGTATAGAAGACCTTCAACAGCTTTTGGATAGGATCAGTTCCACCGGTGAGCATTATGGTTTGAACATTAATGTCAACAAAACTAAGCTGATGATTTTCAGTCGAGAAAGTCATCCAAATGCAAATCTTCGGCTGGGTGGTGTCAATATTGAAAGGGTAAAGCAGTTTAAGTACTTGGGCAGCATCATCACTGAGAATCTGGACCCCGATATAGAAATTAAATGTAGAATAGAAGCAGCTCGTGCAGCTTTTAATAAAATGAAAAATCTTCTCTGCAACGATAATGTAAATTTGAAGCTCAGACAAAGAATGATCAAGTGTTATGTGTGGTCGGTTTTGCTTTATGGTGTCGAGGCATGGACCCTCAAAGTTAATATCATTAACCGCTTGGAGGCTTTTGAAATGTGGATCCACCGAAGGATGCTAAGAATATCCTGGACTGACATGATTAGCAACGTTGAAGTATTGCGTAGAGCAAATACACAGAGAGAATTGTTCACAACAATCAAGCTCCGTAAGACTTCATATTTTGGCCACATAATGAGAGATGAAAAGTATGCAATCCTACAACTTGTCATAAAGGGGAAGATTGAGGGTCGTAGAGGAGTTGGAAGAAGGCAGCACTCCTGGCTTCGGAACATTAGAGAATGGACCGGGATGAGAGGTGTGGAGGAGCTGTTCCGTGCTGCCCAGGACAGACAAGGTTTCTCCCAAGTGATCGTCAACGTCGGGGGGACCCGGCAGGACACATGAAGAAGAACCGTGTTTTAATTTAATATGAGACATTTGTTTTCTCTGTTTATTCCAATAGACACGTAATGATGTTGAAGATGATATTATATTTTTCTAAAATTATATGGTTGAATAAATCATAATAAAATGTATGTAACTAAGATATTAATAATGTTATTGTTCAAAAATAGGCAAACTACATTGAACTCATGGAGGCATGCAATTATAAAAAGCCTTGAAACAAGAATCCAAGACTCGATCGCGTTAGTTTTTTATAAATATAATGCAATGTAATTTCAACAGTTTCGCAATATTAGAGGCACTTATTTACTATGCTCCCGATAATTATAAAGAAATCGTACGTATGTGTGACAACTTGCGGAGCCCATGTGATGGCTAATGTGACCCAGTGACACGCAGTTGAGAGATATTGAACCAATTGAGTGACACAGTGGATGTACTCGTATTCTAGGCACCGCCTAGCAGACGAGATGAATCATCCGTAGGATTATCTCATAATAACATACATGTACATTTATCAGACCCACATTATGTAACAGGAGAAATCCGTATAATGTGGATTATAAAATAAATTTCTAATCCTATTGAGTTTTCTCAAAATTCAACTCTCTTATTTTTCTATCCTTTTAAAGCTTTTTCTTTACTCTTAAGTTTTTCCTATTTAACGTGTGGTAATAAAGGAGGCTATTACAATTTGCGAGTTCTATACGTTTTCAAAAATTATATTGTTTACAGTTATGGCATTAACATTGTGGAGGTTTAAAAATACATTGTAATTTATTTAATGAAACACTGTTTCTTCCACTTTTTTGTAACGGCACAATATCTTCAGGGGAGCACAAACCTCATCTTCAGGGGAGCACAAACAAGTCATGTTTGTGCTCCCCTGAAGATGAGGTGAAAGCCTTGAAACCGGTAGGGTTATACCGTTACAAAAAAGTGGAATAAACAGTGTTTGATAAAATAAATTACAATTTTCAAAAATTGTGATTTTATGTTTCCTAAGAGCTCTTCATAAATTTCAGGCAATTGTTAGAGTAATTTATATAAACAAATTATTTGTCCAATCAAAACCTAATTATTCCAACTCAAAATAAAATAATGTAGATGTTTTTCCAGCTTGGATTCCTTCACGCGATGGTATTACTAAAAATGAATGTGTTGCATCCTTGGCAAAGGTATTACTGATAATGAATGTGTTGCTGCCTTGGCAAAGGTATTACTGATAATGAATGTGTTGCATCCTTGGCAAAGGTATTACTGATAATGAATGTGTTGCATCCTTGGCAAAGGTATTACTGATAATGAATGTGTTGCATCCTTGGCAAAGGTATTACTGATAATGAATGTGTTGCATCCTTGGCAAAGGTATTACTGATAATGAATGTGTTGCATCCTTGGCAAAGGTATTACTGATAATGAATGTGTTGCATCCTTGGCAAAGGTATTACTGATAATGAATGTGTTGCATCCTTGGCAAAGGTATTACTGATAATGAATGTGTTGCATCCTTGGCAAAGGTATTACTGATAATGAATGTGTTGCATCCTTGGCAAAAGTATTACTGATAATGAATGTATTGCATCCTTGGCAAAGGTATTACTGATAATGAATGTGTTGCATCCTTGGCAAAGGTATTACTGATAATGAATGTATTGCATCCTTGGCAAAGGTATTACTGATAATGAATGTGTTGCATCCTTGGCAAAGGTATTACTGATGATGAATGTGTTGCTGCCTTGGCAAAGGTATTACTGATAATGAATGTGTTGCATCCTTGGTAAAGGTATTACTGATAATGAATGTGTTGCATCCTTGGCAAAGATATTACTGATAATGAATGTGTTGCATCCTTGGTAAAGGTATTACTGATAATGAATGTGTTGCATCCTTGGCAAAGGAAGCATGTTCAACCGGTTGTCAGCTATCTGATTTTTCATAGTCAGTAACTTATATTTTATTAATTTTACACATTACAAGAAATATACACAATTTGCCAAAAAAACAACAGGTAATTTTATTTGGACACACAATTTTAATGGGTCTGGGTATGTTGCTTTTAATTTGTTGTGTCCCCAGTAAACTAGGTTTTTGCCTGTATCTCACTGAGAACATATAGCATGAAAAAATAAATCGATACTTCTTTCCAATTTTTGATTATATAAACTATGGATGTAATGATAATCTATCCCGTAAATGCTGTATTGGAAGACAGGCGTCTTATTAATAATGCCACGGAAGTCATAAATTATTGACAGTATTAAGAATCCTAGTTTTATTTTTCCTTAGTTAGCTCTCTAGTATTGGATTGCCGCACAATTTTAATGGGTCTGGGTATATTGCCTTTCATTTGTCTTATCCTCAGTAAACTAGGCTTTTGCCTGTATCTAACTGATGACATATAGCATAAAAAATAAATCGGTACTCCTTTCCGGTTTTGGATTATATAAAACCCCGTTGCACATTCTCATCAACCTGAGAAACAGTGACACTCCAGTTTATCTTTAAAAGTAAATTAAACATAATACTTGACACCAATGGGTGAGGATATAACTGGAATAAATAAGGACTCTGGGTATAAATCAATCTTACAATGTAATACTTTGAAACCATGTTTTCATATAATGTGAATGAATAAGGTGGAAGTGTCATTCATGTATCGTTTGCGAACGGGCCACTGCGTGGTAGCCAGTTACCTTTTCAGAATGGATGTTAGGATGGATCCCGGTGGCGACTGTGGTGTGGATGATGAATCAATTGCTCATGTATATTTAAATTGTTTTTTACGGAACATACTATACTTCATTTACTAAACGCTATATCTTGACTGCGTCCAATGAATTTTGCGTTTTTTCTTACTTTGAGGATCTTTTCCGCTTATAGATCGATTGTTATACTCGTATTTTTGAAGTTTAATTATTTGAAATGTCTAAATTTGTTACAATTATTTTTACATTTAGGCATGTCGCCTCCGGAGGAGTCACTTTGAGCAGTTCTTTACTAAGTTTTTCAATTTTTTAGTATAGATCGCACTTGATAAGGACTTATTTTTTCCACTGTAACAACGTGGGTGGTGGTGGTGGTGGAAATAAACAAACTACAACGTGAAAGAGTGCCCTTTGTTACAAAAGTCTAAAGTATTGGGTCTGTTGGTTCTATACTCGAAATTTACTTGTTAGAAGTCAAGCGTACTGCCAACAAGTAGTTTTTCGTAATGAAGTTTTTCAGAGTGAATCATGGCGGCTTTTCATAAAGAAATGTGAGTTTTCATAATTAATTAGATTCATTTACCTGTCAGTGTATAAATTATTAATTAATGTGTATTTCGGCATAATTTTTCATTTAATTAATGCAGATGCCAGTTTTCGCAGTATCCGATTAAAATAAATATGCATTTTAATTAAAAATTTTATCGACTCCAATGTCACTGTTAATGTCAAAGAAATTATATTTTATTAATAAGGAAAGTCAATATTAAACGCTTTTATCGTTATATATAATTTATTTATTGAATCAGTTATAGCTGTTTTGCCATTTCCATTTTTTATTATTTCGAACTTTATTTATTTAATTATAAAGTCCTTTTCTGATTACACAATGAACAACTAAATAAATAAGTAGATAAAAACTTATTCACACAATGAACAAATAAATAAACCAGTACATAAAAACTTATACACACAATGAACAAATAAATAAACAAGTACATAAAAACGTATTCACACAATGAACAAATAAATAAACAAGTATATACACATTTATTCACACAATGAACAAATCAATAAACAAGTACATAAAAACTTATTCACACAATGAACAAATAAATAAACAAGTACATAAAAACTTATTCACACAGTGAACAAATAAATAAACAAGTACATAAAAACTTATTCACAAAGTGAACAAATAAATAAACAAGTACATAAAAACTTATTCACACAATGAACAAATAAATAAACAAGTATGTTAAAACTTATTCACACAATGAACAAATAAATAAACAAGTACATAAAAACTTATTCACACAATGAACAAATAAATAAACAAGTACATAAAAACTTATTCACACAATGAACAAATAAATAAACAAGTACATAAAAACTTATTCACACAATGAATAAGTTTGTAGGTCACCAATGTAGGTAGCAGTTACTGTACACAGCTGGGTGCGTCGATAGGTAGATAACAAAACACAATTAAATCACCATTAAAGTTTTATTAGAGGATGCACGTTATTTACACAACAGTCACAAAGTCAATTTACAATAAGATAACGTACACTATAGATTAAAGTTAATTATCTGTTAAATTCGTAACGTAAGAGTATCGGTAGAGAAGCGCGGGGAATACATCGAAGAATCGCGCGTGCATTTGCCGTCGCATAGTAAACTCGACTGCCGGGGGGGGCGTCAGCTGCACCGAGCGGAAGCGAGTAGCGAGTTGCAGGCATACCACCACAGTACTCCCTCGCTGAGATCGTTACTACGATCGATAGTAATCTGGAAAATGTACTTTTCTTCCGCTACGTGTACGTTTTTCATTTGTGGTGGATGATGGAACTTGAATTGGTGTCGGTTCAACTTGTAAATCAGTCTCTTTTACCGTATATGCAGCTTTCAAACGATCTATGGAAACATTTATTGGTTTGCCTTTAATATTAAGCTTGAAAAATTTTGGACTGCGTTTTAAAATTCTGTATGGTCCGACATAGGGTGGTTCCAGCGATCTTCGAACGTGATCTTGTCGCACCAGCACGTGTGACGTCTCATTAAGGTCCCGTGGAATATAAAATGGTCCATTTCGGTGCCATGACGTTGGTTTAGGCGATAGTTTGGCCATGTAGCTGCTGAGTCTTGTGGAAAAGTTTAGTATATCGGCGGCTAGGTGGTCATCCGTAGGTGAAATAAATTGACCTGGTAAACGTAAAGGTTCGCCGTATACTAGCTCTGCTGGTGAAACTTGTAGATCCTCCTTCCAGGCGCTGCGTATGCCAAGTAGGACTAAGGGAAGAGACTCGGTCCACTGTGAATCAGCATGGCACATGATGGCTGCCTTCAGCTGTCGATGGAGGCGCTCTATCAAGCCATTAGCAGACGGATGGAACGATGTAGTGGCATAGTGGTGTGCGCCAACTAACTTCGTGATAGATTTGAAGAGGTGAGATTCAAATTGCCGCCCTCGATCCGTAGTGATTCTAGCTGGGCATCCAAACCTAGCTATCCACCCAGAAACCAATGCCTTCGCGCAGGTCTCGGCAGTGATGTCAGTGAGTGGGTATGCTTCAGGCCATCGTGTAAATCTGTCGATGACGGTGAGGCAGTACCTGTAATCAGCCGAAACGGTTAGCGGCCCTATGAGGTCGAGGTGGATGTGTTCGAACCTCGAGGAAGGACTAGGAAAAGTGGAAAGTGGAGCGGATGTGTGACGCGTTACTTTGCACCGTTGACAGTGCATGCATTCCTTTGCCCACTCTCTACAGTTTCGGCGAATCCCTGGCCAAATGAAACGCTCGGTGACCAGCCGCACTGTAGCTGTACGCCCTGGGTGGCTTAAATTGTGCAGCATGTCGAAAACTTGACGTCTGTAACTAGTTGTGACAAATGGTCTTGGAAAATTGGTAGAAACGTCGCAATAAACTGGTATTTTCGACATTGAAGTTGCGACTTTTTGCAATTTTAATGACGATGAGTCATTTGTCAAAAACTGTTGAAGTTCCAGGTCTGTATCTTGAGAACGAGCAAGTGCCTTGTAATCTATTCCTAAGGCTATTTCCTCGATTCTGGATAGTGTGTCTGCTACCACATTATCTTTTCCAGGGATGTAACGAATGTCAGTCGAAAATTGCGATATGTAGTCCAGATATCTGAATTGCCTTGGAGAGGATTTCTCACGTGGTGTGGAGAAAGCGAAAGTGAGTGGCTTGTGATCCGTGAAAATTATAAAATTTCTTGCTTCTACCATGTAACGAAAATGTTTGATGGTTTCGTAAACGGCTAGCAACTCCCGGTCATACGGACTGTATTTTTTTTGAGCGGAACTCAACTTTCGTGAGAAAAATCCAAGTGGTTCCCAACTGTTATTTTTTTTTTGTTGAAGAACACCGCCAATCGCAACATCTGATGCATCAGTGGTGATAGACAGCTCTGCTGTTTCTTGCGGGTGTGCCAGTAGCGTTGCGGATGCCAGTGCCTTTTTACTCTCCTCAAAGGAAGCTAATAGTTCGGGTGACATGTGAACTGGCTGTGAACCCTTGACTTTTTGTCCAGCTAACAAAGAATTGAGTGGCGCTTGAATCTGCGCAGCATTGGGAATAAAGCGACGATAAAAATTCAGCATTCCCAAGAATCGACGGAGTTCTTTGACGGTTTTTGGAGTAGGAAAGTCTTCAATAACCTGAACTTTGCTGTCCAATGGCTTAGTACCAGCGGTTGAGACGTGATATCCGAGGAATGTTACCTCTGATTCACCAAAAACGCATTTGTTTGTGTTTATTAATACACCATACTCCTTGAGGCGATTAAATAGCTGGCGTAGATGGTGTTTATGGAGCTCTATTGATGGAGAAAACACGAGGATATCGTCGACGAAGGAATAGCAAAAATCCAAGCCTCTGAGCACTTCGTCGATGAAGCGTTGGAAAGTTTGACTAGCGTTTCTTAAACCATAGTTCATGAATGGGTATTCAAAGAGGCCGAAAGGCGTAGTAAGTGCGGTTTTCGGAATATCATCAGGATTAACCCTTATCTGATTATAGGCCTTGACCAGGTCCACGGTTGAGAATACCTTGGATCCATGAATCTGGAGAGAAAAATCCTGGATGTGACGGACAGGGTATCTGTCGGGGATGGTGCGAGCGTTGAGAGCTCTGTAGTCTCCGCAGGGTCGCCAGCCATCAGTTTTTTTCTTGACCATGTGTAGTGCTGATGACCAAGAACTCTCAGAAGGTCTAGCTATGCCACTGACTACTAAGTCCTCGAACTCTTTTTTCGCTAGTCGTAAGCGTTCAGGATCCAAGCGACGTGGTCTGCATTTAACAGGTGGACCAGGCGTAGTCCTAATAAAATGCATGGTATTATGCTTAGAAGGAGCTGACGTACCTGCAGGTTTGGTGATCTCTGGAAATTTTCTCAGGATCTCGTGGAATTCAGTCTCGCCTGCAATAGCCTTGATGGAAGCCACATCCTCGTTCATCTTCTGTTGAAGTGCAGTAACAAATAGCGTCGTAGTTCCATCAATAAGGCGCTGATGTCGCGTATCTACAAGCAAGTTGTGAAAACTTAAAAAGTCTACGCCGATTATGGGCTTAGCAACATCAGCTATAGCTCCAAGTGAAATTTCGCCTAAGGCCTAGATCTAGGCTTAGTCGTACGGGGCCATATGTCTGGATGATAGAGTTGTTAGCTGCGATCAACTGAAAATCCGTTTTCGTGCAGGACGCCTTCATAGCAGTGCGAGGAAAAACACATAAATCTGACCCAGTGTCAACGAGAAATGCCATTTTTGATGCACGATCGGTGATGAAAAGGCGGCCTGTTTGTGATGAGCAGTCGCTGGCCGCTACTTCCGGCTGCCCTGGGAGTTTTCCGACTCGTACGAACAAGGCTTTGTGCATCTCTTTGCTTGTGTACCAAACTTGGTATGATACCAACAATGTGAAGAGTTTGGTCGTGTTTGCCTAGAATGTGAACGGCTACGTTGGCGATGGCGCGAGTGTGATCTATAACGAGAGGTATTTTTAACTTGAGAGGAAAGTGCTTGCACCTGTTTTGTCAACTCACTTATTTGTTTTGTCATGTCGCTGATAACATTATTAGATGAGCTTGCTTCTGCGACACACACTTGAGGAGTCGTTGGCGCGATCTCATTAATTTTATCGGCTAAGTCTGCTAGCTTATCTGACTTTAAATCGGGCTGTGACGCGATTACAGTTTGTATATTTTGCGGTAATCTACTAGACCATATGGTCTTAAGAAAGTCTTTAGGTACAGACGGGCCAGCCAAATCTTGCAAATGACGCAAGAATTGAGACGGTTTGCGATCTCCGAGCTGCTCATGCATTAGTAACTGCTTTACCTTTTTTTCCTGCGAAGCCGACAGCCGTTTGATGAGTTCACTTTTAAGCTTGTCATACTTGTCGGAATCCGGTGGTGCAGTGATAATATCTTTCACCTCGGCTGCATATTGGTGATCCAGTTGCGCAGTCACGTAGTAAAACTTTGTAGCGTCACTTGTGATATTTGACAGAACAAACTGACCTTCGACCTGAGCGAACCAAAGTGCCGGTTCTTCGGGCCAAAAGGGTGGAATACGTACGCCGACGCGAAAAACTTCTACATTATCCGATTGCATTTCGTATTTGTCGTATTCTTGGTCGGTGTCACCAATGTGGGTCACCAATGTAGGTAGCAGTTACTGTACACAGCTGGGTGCGTCGATAGGTAGATAACAAAACACAATTAAATCACCATTAAAGTTTTATTAGAGGATGCACGTTATTTACACAACAGTCACAAAGTCAATTTACAATAAGATAACGTACACTATAGATTAAAGTTAATTATCTGTTAAATTCGTAACGTAAGAGTATCGGTAGAGAAGCGCGGGGAATACATCGAAGAATCGCGCGTGCATTTGCCGTCGCATAGTAAACTCGACTGCCGGGGGGGGCGTCAGCTGCACCGAGCGGAAGCGAGTAGCGAGTTGCAGGCATACCACCACAAGTTAATAAAAAAGTACATAAAAACTTATTCACACAATGAACAAATAAATACACAAGTACATAAAAACTTATTCACACAATGAACAAATAAATAAACAAGTATATAAAAACTTATTCACACAATGAACAAATAAATAAACCAGTACATAAAAACTTATTCACACAATGAACAAATAAATAAACAAGTATATAAAAACTTATTCACACAATGAACAAATAAATAAACCAGTACATAAAAACTTATTCACACAATGAACAAATAAATAAACAAGTACATAAAAACTTATTCACACAATGAACAAATAAATAAACAAGTACATAAAAATTTATTCATACAATGAACAAATCAAAAAACAAGTACATAAAAACTTATTCACACAATGAATAAGTTAATAAAAAAGTACATAAAAACTTATTCACACAATGAACAAATAAATAAACAAGTACATAAAAACTTATTCACACAATGAACAAATAAATACACAAGTACATAAAAACGTATTCACACAATGAATACATTAATAAAAAAGTACGTAAAAACTTATTCATATAATGAACAAATAAATAAACAAGTACATAAAAACCTATAACAATTAATCTGATAAAAAATGTAATGAAACAATATCATAAAGCCTTGTCAAACTGTTATAGATATTTCATTATTTGAGTATAATAATTTTATTTCCCATTTAACTTTATTCATATGGCACTTTCAACAAATCCGAATTCATGTCGCCGACGCACAGTATTCAGATTGACCAATCTAGAGGGACAAAATCCTAAAAATGAAAATCATTATTTTACATTAAAAAATGCCGTTTTAGTGTGTCATATAAACCTATTCATAAGATGCAATTGCCAGATTTTTCAAGAAACACTTGTTTTATTTTTTATAACGGGTCAAAGTGACGCTTTGTGTCGCAGGTACAAAATATTTCTAAGACTACATTCCTGGCTTCCGAAGTTTGGCCATGTTAACAGTGTTGTAACGATGGTCGTTATCAGTATAGCACGTGTCCTATTAGGACGTGCTGATGATTTTGATATCGACATCGTTATCTTCGTTTTAGTTGATTCTGCGTTACTTGTCGTACAGAATCATCAATATAGCGGATTGCTTATTTTTATAAGTCATGATGATCTTGATTTGTAGTCAATGAGTACAGACTCAGGAATGCGGATGTAAATCGATAAGTGGACCGTGGGTAAATAAATAATACAAGTCTTGACAGCTGAATGAATGACAATACTAATATGTTTATTTCTCGGCGTCCGAGTAATTTATACCAATGAGTAAATACATTCGCGATATATATCTGCCTTGCTCTATCGCATGAACTGGCGGTAGGTTAATTATTTATATTTGGAGATGGCTAGCCAATTTGCAGACGCTGTAAATAGTAAATATTGTCGTTGTTCGTAGTGTGTAACAATCATTGAATTCTTCATCGGTCATTGCCCCTGTATGTTTACTATCTGACAATAATTAATTTAAATAATTGTGTTTAACAATTATTTATTTATTTATTTATTTAGGTAGGTATTCCTACAGTGTGTTAAAAAATTATTGAACATAATTGACGTAATGGCATCGTATTCTACATGTATTTATTGATTTATGTCTGACAAATGTCTGAAAAAGGCATCAGAGGCTAAAAATAAAGAAATTAGATAAATTAGGGAACACCACACTTTAAAAACTTCGCGTGTTAGGACAAATTACGATTTATTAGTTTCTTCTGATTCGTATATGTCTTATTAGAAAATTACCCAAAAAGTTAAACATGTGTATGAAAGTGATTTTCTAAAGCTATAAAAAAAGTTATATTTTTTCATAATTATAAGTATTAAGTTTTTAACGTTTCTAAATTTGTCTTATTCTCAATGTGTTATTGTGTATTTGATAAATATGTACCTATTATTGAATCAAAAATCATTTGTTTATATTTCTTTAGCCTCTAGTTATTAAAATGTACCATAATTATGTCAAATGACACGAAAAATAATTTTGTCCCTCTAGATTGATCAATCCGAAAACTGCAACGTGTTGAAGAGCTTGAGCAGGAAACAATAATCAAGCCTTTGAGTTAAGAACTACTAAAGTGGGCAAATAACACACAGTTAACCATCGTTGCATGCTTTAAGAAGCGACTGAAAAACCTCTTAATTTCTAGTCAATAAAATAACGTGTTTCATTCCTGATTTTTCTTTTCCTTTCCTCTCCACCATCCCTTCCTTTCCTTTTGATTCATATCTAACTTTATATGAAAAATAATGTTCGGGGGATTGTCCGTCTTTGTGGGGTTCGTGGGCATCTGCTCACGTATATGTTTATGGATTTCATGGGGATGGATAGTCATTTGAATGATTTATGCAACCACGTAACTTGTTTCATTTACTTTTGTCTGGTTGGTTGGAAGAGATTGCCGCCTGGCAATAATCCCGCCAGATTGTATTGCAATAAAAGTGTTAAATAAATAAATAAGATATATGATATGTGTTATTACAGGATAAATAATTTAATATTATATTGTTATCAATAAACCCATTATTTATTTATATTGACCGACCTTGCGACCCAGATAAACTCATAGAATAAAGTACAGATTGAAACATCAAGATAAACTCTCAAGGGTATGAGGTCATTCTTCCGCCATGACAATCTTAATTAAAAAATGAGACACAAATTGATCAAATGCTTTATATGGTAAATTCTACTTTATGGTCTTGAGACATGGACCGTGAAGACATCCGCATTGAATAGATTTAAGGCATTTAAAATGTGGATGCACAGAATGATCTTAAGGTTGCCTTGTACGGACGTGATGAGTAACTTCAATGTCCTCAGTTTATCTGGAATGGTCACCAGCCAGCTATATCGAGATTAAGGAATAGTTTCATGGAGAAATCGCAAAAACTGAGGATTGCTCTAGATGAAGCGCATCCTCTTAAGTAGAAATAAAAATCATCTGACGACTGGATAGTTTTTTTTAATATATTGGACCTGAAAACCAACAGCCTAGACTACTTAGAGAACCCTTAATATACCCCAAGTAGGGGGTGACTAGATGCAATGTCAACATGCAAAGTCGAAGGTTCCTGAACGAAAGACGCATTTCACGTGATTGTCGCTATATACCATACAGGACTCACAACATGTGCTAACTTGCATTACATGTGATTGTCGCTATACAAAAGAGGCATTGCATGTGATTGTCGCTATATAAAAGAGGCATTGCATGTGATTGTCGCTATATACGGGACTCACAACACGTGCCAACTTGTCTGAATATCGGGACAACAACTTTAGGGAATATCTGGGAGATGCAAATGATATGGTGAACTCGGATGCCATCTACTGGAAACATGTGAGATGATTTACACTTGTTGGTCCGTATACAGAAATGAATTGTTAAGCCAAGATTAATAATTCCATATTTATAAATCTTTAAATACAATTTTTGTGACTTTGTTAGTTTCCTTAATTTAAAATTACATTAATATGTTTTATTTATAGTTAAGGTATTAACGCTGTGGACGTTTAAATACATTGTAATTTGTTTAATTAAACACTGTTTATTCCAATTTATATATTGGTATAACCTTACCGGTTTCTAGGTTTTCATCTCATCATCAGGTAAACACAAAACCGTCTTGTTTGTGCTCCTGTCATGATTAGGTGAAAAGATTGAAAGCGGCAGGGTTATACCGTTACGAGTATAAAGGGTCTTTCAAATTGAGCGGTTTTTTAATTAATTTTTTTTTAATTCTTGAATAAAACACAAAATTGGCTTTGATCTCAATAAACTTTTTATTTGTCATTGAAGTTCAATGTGTGACATTTAAGCACAAAACACAATATCCACCTTTTGCAGCTCCACAGATGTCCACTCTTTTGTCAAAATTTTCGATGACATTTCGGCATAATTGCGGTTTTAATTTCGTTCATCAGCTCAGGAAATGATTAGGGGTCATTCTTATAGACCTGGTTTTTCACGTAACCTCAAAAAAATATTCCAACGGTGTCAGATCAGATGATCTTGGTGGCCAATTAACATAACCGTTTCCGGAGATTACAATACAAAAAATAATTCAACAATTTGAACGCGTTGTTGTATTGTATACGACTCCATTTTTATAAATGTCATACATTACACTTTTCAAATGTCACAAGACCCAGGCAAGTTCGCGACGTCATATGTGTTTCATCCAAGAATTAAAAAAAACCGCTCAATTCGAAAGACCCTCTATAAAGTGGAATAAACAGCGTTTGATTAAACAAATTACAATAACATTCAATCGATTAAATAGGACTTTCCTTAGTCTACTTTAAACACATCTGCAACTCATATTTGCACTAGTATATCTTTGTTTTTTTAGTGTTTCTTCATTAATTTGTTCTACGTTCTTAAACCATTTCAAAGTGCTCTTCTTCATCTTACTCAACACATCATCATTAAGATAACATTAATTTCTAATAACTTAATTCAATATTCTGTTTGTTTTTTTAGTGTTTCTTCATTAATTTGTTCTACGTTCTTAAACCATTTCAAAGTGCTCTTCTTCATCTTACTCAACACATCACCATTAAGAGAACATTAATTTCTAATAACTTAATTCAATATTCTGTTTGTTTTTTTAGTGTTTCTACATTAATTAGTTCTACGTTCTTAAACCATTTCAAAGTGCTCTTCTTCATCTTACTCAACACATCATCATTAAGAGAACATTAATTTCTAATAACTTAATTCAATATTCTGTTTGTTTTTTTAGTGTTTCTTCATTAATTTGTTCTACGTTCTTAAACCATTTCAAAGTGCTCTTCTTCATCTTACTCAACACATCATCAATAAGAGAACATTTATTTATCATAACTTAATTCAATATTCTGTTTCAAGACGTTCGACTGGTTTAATCTGCTGCAGATTTTCGCTTCTTTTTATGCATTACACGTATATTTCTGTTTCTTAACAGTGGTGTAAGAATTTATGATAAACAGCATATAACTACAGAAAAGCCAACAAATTTAAATAAGAAAAGGTGAATGACTTAGAGGAAGCTATTGATACAATAGTTTTCGTACATCTTATAGACGAAGTTTAATTATCCACTCTTCGTGATTGCATTCACATGCAAAGAGATACTGAATGTCTACACCAGAGCTGTCCATTACTCGAGTTACCGATCACCTTTGAGTAGTACAAACATCACTCGCTTTATATTTTTTGACGGTTCAGTAATTTAAATAATAATGAACATTTATATATCACTGTTTAGATACCAAACTTCATTCAAAGGCGATCTACTCGTAGTTTGGGATTCAAATCCACATATTAAAGGCGACTACTCGTAGTTTGGGATTCAAATCCACATATTAAAGGCGATCTACTCATAGCTTGGGATTCAAATCCACATATTAAAGGCGATTTACTCGTAGCTTGGAATTCAAATCCACATATTAAAGGCGATCTACTCGTAGCTTGGGATTCAAATCCACATATTAAAGGCGATCTACTCGTAGCTTGGGATTCAAATCCACATATTAAAGGCGATCTACTCGTAGCTTGGGATTCAAATCCACATATTAAAGGCGATCTACTCGTAGCTTGGGATTCAAATCCACATATTAAAGGCGATCTACTCGTAGCTTGGGATTCAAATCCACATATTAAAAAGATTACATAATAAACAATATAAGTTAATTGTAATTTATTTTTATCAAACACTGTTTATTCCACTTTTTTGTAACGGTATAACCCTGCCAGTTTCAAGGCTTTCACCTCATCTTCAGGGGATCACAAACAAGTATTGTTTGTGCTCCCCTGAAGATGAGGTGATAGCCTTGAAACTGGTAGGGTTGTGCCGTTACAAAAAAAGTGAAATAAACAGTGTTTGATAAAAATAAATTACAATGTCTTTAACGTGTTCCTCGCGGGAAGCACAAACGCCTGTGATCTGATCTGTAGCATTCCTTTGTGTATTTTACATAATGTTTAGTTTATCTCCTTTATTTAATGAGTCTCCTTAAGAGTAATGAATATTATTTATTATCGGAAAATTACTTGAATGTCATGTTTACTTGGTGGTGTAATCAAATATCATTGGTTCTAAACAAAATACGCGTTTAAACTTAGAAATTAAAAAACGCCGAAATTGTACCGCGCACAGGATTCGTGGAATTTGATTTTTAACGCGGTGTACAGGTTAAACCTCCACAACGTTAATGCCTTAACTATAAACAACGTAATATAAGTTGAGTTTAGGAATAGGAAAAGGGAAATCAGCTGATAGAGTATGTACATTTTTGGTAAGAAAACTTCAGAAAGCTCTCCAAGGGAAGACGAACTATGAAGTAACTTTTTGTGGATCTTCCGATATGTAATAGTGACACATTTGTGGATCTTCCGTCATTTAATAGTGACACATTTGTGGATCTTCTGATATGTAATAGTGACACATTTGACTTTAGAGGTGTAGTGTAGTGTATGCAGTGTTATGAATCTATTCAATTGAAGTTTGAGAGACACTTGCGGGTTAGTGAGTGGAAAGAGTAGAACAGAAAGACCAAAAAACATTTTTTTTTGGTCAAGTAAATTATATTTTGAAAGATGGAAAAGTGACCACGAAGAGAAATCGTAGGATTAGTATGAAAAGGTGTATGTATGTAGAAGAGGTAAAATATGTGTGTCACGATAGGAAAGTATAACGCTCTCTCTGCCTACCCCGGTAGGGGAACGATGTGATTATATGTATGGATAAAATTGAGAGTAATGTGTATGAAATGAACACTGGTGATTTAGCCTTTTTTTCGTTTGTGTAATGAAGCTAATCTGTAAATAGTTATCGATAATACATAGTCTGTCCAATGAGAAAGGTGACTGATTTTATTTTCACTTAACCACCAGCGCCATCTGTAGATGAATACATTTGTTAATAATTATCCATGTGTGTATACAAGCATGTACATCCTATAAATTTTAAAAATAAATAAATTAATCTCTAAACGTTACGGAAACAGCAAAAAAATGAGTTTCAAGCGGTCACGTATGATAGTCAAAATAATAGATATATACCATTACGTCATTTCTCTGTCGGGGTAGCTAGAGAGGACGACGTGCCATACTTTCCTAGATTGCCACTCGATTTCTCTGACTTTCTATTTTTTTTTTGTTTAGAATATCATTCACTTGATCCAACGATGCTTCCTTGGTCTTCCATTCATACGCCTATCACTCACATCTGCACTATATATCTGTGTTATTAGTCTTTCTTCATTAATTCGTTATATTTGTCTAAACCATCTCAACGCACTCTCGTTCATTTTACTTAACACATTGGCCTTAAGTTCAAATTCATCCCTTATCACTTCATTCCGTATTCGGTTATACATTGTCACTCCATGTATTATTCTCAATGCACGCATCTCTACTGCATTTATTTGTCTCTTTTTAGTCTTATTCCATATCCACGTACCCCCTCCACACATCAAAGCTGGCACCAAAATGCTATTGTGGACTACCATCTAAGCATGTTTTAATAATATCCGGTTTGAGGATATATATTTGAGTGCTCCATTGACTTTGTTTCCGAACGCTACACGCTTTTCGATATCCCTCTTAACCCTTCCATCATCTGAGTATATACTATCCAAATAGCAGGAAAAATCGTCGACTTGCTGCGATCTATCATATTTCCTTTTCCACTTTTCAATCAGACACCAAGTGCATTAATAGATTTTAGTAGGTCAAAAACATTTGGTATGGAAAGGTTTGGCGCCCCTGCTGCGCGTATTATGCCAACCTTGGAAATATCTCAAGATTTTTCTTTTGGTCACATTTAAAAGATAAAATTATATGGATCACTTTCATCATTTTTCATATTATCAAAACGGTTCTTAGTAGCCTCTAGATTTTTTTTATCCACGTCCTAACGTTGTGTTAAATAAATAAAAGTCGCGAGTGAAGATTTTCTAATTTTAACATTCAGCTGTCAGTTGATGTGTCTGGTGGTATTGTTGTGTTTAATTCTTTTATTTAGGAAATTAGTATTGTTGTGTTTAATTCTTTTATTTAGGAAATTAGTATGCTTGTAGGAGTAGTAAGCAATGAGTTTCATGAATATTTTATAGACATGCACCGTTTTATATAGCATAACAGTTCAAAACTATCTTAGTATGGTTAAATCAAGTAAATGATTGACATTATTTTTTATGAAAAAAAAAAATAGAAACAAAGAAAAAAAGAGAAACGAAGAACAATAAAAATAAAAGGATACTCTAAGAATTGTAACATTTTTTCAATTCTCTAAACACATTCACTGCGATATGTATTTATAGAATAGTGTAGAGGTACTGAAAAAAATCATATTTTCGAAACCTTAAAATCTTACGGTATTTTCGAAACCTTAAAGTCTTACGGAAACCTTAAAATCTTAAAATATTCGGTACCATACAAACAAAGAGAATCGAATGACCCGCAACGGGCGTCATCAGCGTCTCTACAAAAAATGTGTTGACGCCCCAGGGGCGTCTTTAGCAGCGAACGTGTTAAACGTAAATAAGGATGGATCACTGAGCAGTTCTACTGTCGCGCCAAGGTAACCGCAAATAACGCCTTGCATTTGACAACTGATCACCACATATCTCAATTCAAACACATGACATTCGCTTCATCTACCTTAATACACCACATCAAGCACAATCTAGCATTCTTCGTACATTTAAATTTATCATCTTTCAAAATCAAGTCTATTTTCGTCATTTATTTTCACCGCATATTCAAACCATCTCAAAGTTCCTTTCTCCATCTTAGTTAAACATCCATTTAAGGTAACAATTTCTGATGTCCTCATTACATATTCTCTCATACATTGACACTAGATTTTTTTCTTAGTGCACGCATCTCCACACCTTTGATCTAACTTTTATCTTTTTTCTGCCAAGTCCAAGTTGTTATTCCATACTTTAATGTAGACACCAACATACTACGAGTATTAACATATGTTTTGTCAGTTTTTTTACTTTTGAAAAAGCAAGATTGCTGTGTTTGCAAGTGCTTCGTTTACATTGTTGTTATGTATAATATTTAGTGTTCCGTTTACATAAATATACTGCCTAGATAACATAACTCATCAACCTGCTCCAGTTTTTTCCAGGTTAACCCATACATTGTACACACTTTTTACAACACCTCTCTCTATAGGATGTCCCAAAAATTATATACACACTTTTACATCGTGCCGTTCTGCAGAACTTAGTAATAAATACCACGTAATCGTAAGAAGTTTAAAGATGAGAATGACTTTTATTTCCAGCAAGATAGTGAACCTTCCTCTACCATCGTGATGTGAGAACCTTTCTTGATAAAACAATTGTCAAACATATGAAATGGACAAAGAGGTATCATTGAAAACACCCGCTCTCTCCAGACCTACTCGTAACATAGTACCAGCGGTAGCCGGTCCCGAGGTGCGCTTGTGCGCTGAGTACCAACGCACCTCAAGACGTTAAGCGAATATTAATTATCGCTGTCTCACGGTTTACTGTATGTCTCTGTCTGCCCTATACGAATTTGCATTTCCGTCCGGTGCGTATTGGAGATCGCTCCGGTAGTATTGGCCAACTTGGCTGGTCAATTTGAAAGGAATATTTTTTTCAATTTAATTTTCACTAAAATAAAAATCCTCGTTCTATTTGTTAGTATTCTTATACATATTTAATCTATACAAATGTTTAACATTTTTTGAAGTCATGTTTGCGAATAAATAATTTAATTATTGCGAATTATTTATCCGGTTCAGCGCACGAGCGCACCTCCAGATCGGCCCCTGCCGACTAGTGCCAATGGATTTTTTATGGAGACTAATCAAAAATAAAGTTTATGCAACAAAACCGGCCACTGTTCAGAGCAATCATTGAAAGAGAATGCGCCCAAATACTTAAATCAATTATTTGTGATTCTACGTTATTAACAGTACATAGACCAGAGTGGTCATCAATTTGAGTACTAACGATAAATGAAAAAATCTCCGCCTGTCTTCGTAAACTTGGAGTTTTCATTTTAAATATATTTTAATCAATAATAAACATATAATAATTATCAATAAATACACATTTTTTGGGACATTCGTATATCGTATCTTTTGATTTCGCTACATTCATTTTCCATTATTTTACAAGACATGTATCATACAGTTGATTTATCATATATTTTAAATCACCTTCATTTTCAGTAAGCACAACCATGTAATCCCAGTGTGGGTGGATTGCCCTTTAAAAAACATGTCTTCAGCACGTAGAAGTCTTCGTACATTTTTTCACATATATTGTATAAGGAGTTGGTCCAAAAGTTTTCAGTCTAAGGATATAAAAAGGCGATATTATACAAAGATAGAAAAAAAAATTATTTTCAATATAGTCACCTTGTAGCTCAACCATTTTTAGAAGGATAATTAAATTATATATATATTAGGCAAATGTGAGTGGAAGGCATGTGAGAGGAAGGTCAAGAAAAGTATGTTTGGATCTTCTACTTCTTCAGTTTCAATCCTCAGAATTTGTTAGCAGCAAAGCTCTGCATCTCCTCCTCCACTCCGTTCGGTACTCAGCGATCCTCTTGAGCTCTGTATAAGAGGTGCAGTCCATATCGCGCCATATTTTCTCCAGATACTCTCGGCGAGGATGCCATCTGCCAATCGATCCCTCAATCATTCCCTCCAGTATATTGTGCAGGAGATTTTCTGTCGCAGCATATGAAGTGAATAATTTTATGAAAGAAGGAAACGTAGAATGGCAGATAAATTGTATGACAAGGTGTATGGATGTAGAAGAATCTTAGGATGTGTGTTGAAATAAGACATTATGCCTCTCTGTTATATCTGCCTATTCTGATAGGAAAATGGCATGATGGTTTAATGTAACAATAATGGACGTAAAACCTGTATTATCTACAATCACTAGGAATGAATATTTAACAACTTCTACATGCAATGTTTACACAGAATACTATTTTAGGGAATGTCCCTTAAAGGTATATGATGATTATGATTGTTGATAAATAATAAAATACGTTAGATCGCAATGCGGAAAGAGAGTGAATCGTTTATTTTGATAGTACGTAGGTATTTATAACATTTCAGAATGGGCGCGGGAGTGCGCCTGCGATATGCTTCTATCTCGCTTCTGTTAATGCAGAAATGGTCAATTGTAGTATGTAGGTAACAATCTATTTACGGAACCGGCGAGACAGCGTGGTGCGTTCTCTCTCTAGTATGTAGTGCGGTCCGCTCGCTACGGGATGACTGGCCGGCGGGTGATCTTTGGACTTGAATGGACGACGTATGTACTTTGGACTGTTTATTTAAATTTGTCAAGGAATGCGAATCTCATCGGTCATTGACCGTATGTATGCGACAATATTCCGCGACGAACGCCACACTATCATCACAAATTAAAAAAGTTTACTTTAAGATATAAGCACAATTGCACCCCAAAAAAATTTAAAGGTTACACTGTCTCCACCATGTAACAAAAAATGAACGAAGAAAGAGCTTTAAAAGCGCGCTTAAAAAGAATAAGAAGTCGTCAAAAGAAACCAGTGGCTTTCTAAACTTAGTATTTCAAATTCTCCTCTCCTCTAAGTGCTATATGTCCAAATAATATAAGTAATACTCGCAGATAAATCGTAGACAGCCTATCTCGAATGCCAAGTTGTTAAATGATGGATACATTGGTACCCAATCCCTTTCAATGTCTCAGCTCAGCACGCGTCTCCAACTCAGCATGCGTCTCAACTCAGCATTTGTCTCCAGCACCACATCTCGGATACATCAATATTTGAACTCGTTTTACCCCTTAACCCTTACCACTCCATTATTTTTTGATGTTGTTTGTCAGCCAACTCTAATTTAAATGTCAAAATATTAATTTATTGATAGGTAGTTCCAAAAAAAAACGTAAAAAATTCATTTGTTATGATTTATTCTTCAAATAAAAAACAATTTACAAAAAACATTATGGACTACTTATAGCTTTGCATAGTATGGTACTTTTAAAAACAATCTCCAGGATGGAGACCAGGTTTTCTGGAACAGGTCTCACAAAACCACACTGTTTCCCTATGACTTTCGACATTTGTTGTACTATCATTATTATTATCTGTGCTGTTAACACTATCATCATCAGGATCTTCAAAATCACTGGCAACAGACTCGTACTCACTGTCACTTTCATAAGATTCCGAAAACACTTGGTATTCAGATGACGTATCACGCGAAGTTCCCGCCATTTTAGGTTATGTGAATTTGCAAGGATTATTTTATAGCAAAATAAAAACGGAATACAGTCAAAATCTTATTAAAACGTGAAATTAAATGTTTTTTTAACGAATAATCACAAGAAACAACGACACGTGTCAAGTTTTGCGCGCGAAAATACACCGCGCGCGCAAGTCTTATCTTGTCGGCCGCCAGCCGACAACTGAGTTGTAGCGTACATATAGTGATGTCGGCTGGCATTCGGCAAAGGAGTGGTAAGGGTTAATATCCAGGTTTCCACTTAATGTAATAAAATAAAGAAGACTAGACTTTAAACACAGCAGATATAATTTTGAGCTTAATTTTCTCCATAGCTTTTTGGATACTTTATCAGTCTTATGTCTACGACTGTTGACATTCTGGAGTACCCGTCATCTACGGATTTGTATGTCTGATATCAGGACCGTACAAAGAACAGTAAAAGGAGATCTGCAATAAGGGAGGCATGATACATAAAAGTAATGTTCTGATTATATTGTACAAATTCTTCTTGTTATAATATAACAATTCTTCTTGTTAAAAAATAACATTTTCTAGAACAATATTTTCCTGATATTAAAGTGAAGCAAGTCTCACTTAGTTTATATTTCAAAACATTTATTATCTTGTCTTCAGTTGATTGATATATCTAAATTCTTTAGTATAATACTTACGTTTTTATTTAAAATTTTAGCGGTTTATTAAGGTTTGTATACGGTCTTTCAAATTGAGTGGTTTTTTTAATAATTTTTTTTTATTCTTGAATAAAACACACAATTTGCTTTGATTTCTAAAAAACTTTTTATTGATCATTGAAGTACAATGTATTATATTTAAATACAAAAAAAATATCCGCCAAATGTCCACCTCTTGCAGCTCTACAGATGTCCACTCTTTTGTTAAAAAATTCGATGACATTTTGGCATAATTGCGATTCTAACTCACCAATAACGCGAATAATTTCGTCCTTTAGCTCAGGAATTCATTGGGGGTCATTCTTACAAACCTGGTTTTTCACGTAACCTCAGAGAAAATAGTCCAACGATGTCAGATCACATATGTTGTTCCACTAATAACAAATCTAAGTTAACATATTAACCACTACAAAATATGTGTTCCACAATTATGTAAGTCTACTTGGTTAAATTTGGTAATATTTTGTAATAAACATGCATTGAATTGAAATGTACAGAGAACAGTTAAAGGAAATTTGAAATAAGGGAGGCATTATACATAAAAGTAATATTCTGATTATATTATATACATTTTTCTTGTTCTATGCGGACGTATGCTACTTGGATGTTACAGAGGAACAGC
This sequence comes from Odontocerum albicorne, assembly GCA_949825065.1. Lineage (NCBI taxonomy): Eukaryota > Metazoa > Arthropoda > Insecta > Trichoptera > Odontoceridae > Odontocerum > Odontocerum albicorne. Next base: position 4,100,991 of record OX463859.1, on the reverse strand, counting down.
TAGACAAATTACAGCGTCTTCAAAATGTGTGTCTAAGATTCATTTTCAACCTACGAAAGTACGATCATATAACTTTATACCAGAAGGCATTGAACTGGTTGAATGTTAGAAATAGACGCCAAATTGAATGTTAAAAAAAGACCTCAAACGGAGATTGTTTATTGGCCTTTCCAGTTCACCGCTCCTCTTTCTTTACGTCGTCCTTTACTGTCCATGCAGTGAGACTCTGAAATCAGTTACAAACTAATATAAGACTCGCTCCGTCCTTGGCATGCTTTAAGAAGCGACTGAAAAACCTCTTAATTTCTAGTCAGTAAAATAACGTGTTTCATTCTTGATTTTTCTTTTCCTTTCCTCTCCACCATCCCTTCCTTTCCTTTTGATTGATGATATCTCACTTTGTATGAAAAATAATGTTCAGGTGATTGTCCGTCTTTGTGGGGTTCGTGGGCACGTGCTCACGTACTCGTATATGTGTATGGATTTCGTGGGGATGGATAGTCATTTGAATGGTTTATGTGACCACGTAATTTGCTTCATTTACTTTTGTCTGGTTGGTTGGAAGAGATTGCAGCTTGGCAATAAACCCACCTGATTGTATTTGCAATAAAAGTGGTCAATAAATAAATAAATAAGCTTTGTTCCACTAATAACAAATCTAAGTTATTAACCACTACACAAAATGTGTTCCACAATTACGTGAGTCTACTTGGCTAAATTTGGTAATATTTTGTAATACATGCATTGAATTTAAATATACGAGTATGTTATGATACATTTGAATTTTAAATAATTTTTAACAAAGATTTTGTATTTATTCCGTTATTATTACCAGGGCTGTGGAGTCGCTTAAAAAAAACACGACTCCGACTCCGACTCCGATTCCTATATTTACCAACAATACGACTCCGACTCCACAACTCCGACACCACGACTCCGACTCCACAACTCCGACTCTACAACTCCGACTCAAAAAAGCTCAATTTTAGCAGGTTGTTTCCTACCTTTGCATATAGCCATTTTTTTCATGTTATAGGGATAAAAATAAAACAAGATCAAACTTTAATAATTATTTATTAGAATTTATTCTTAAAAACAACATTGCTTCTATTAAATCTGTATTCGTAGAGGCTCTCAAATCAGAATTGAGAATTTTAAGAGCGGAAAATAACCGCTCTACGGATACTCGGGTTGGGGGTAATGCTGTAACGATCAATGCTGAATCTTTTACGATTTCTAGATACCGCTGTATTGCCATTTCAACATTTAACTTATAAGTTCGGTCAATTTTTTCCATTATTTTCAATGCATCATAAAATTCAATTTTAAATTTTGAAATAGAGTCTCCTTCATCTATATCGGGACTGTGATTCAAACGAGGGCGTTTTAGTTTATCTTGTTCATTGAGATATTTTTCAAAATCGTCTTCAGATTCAGCGGTGTCGGATGAAGATGATGATACGCTGCCTGCTGTCGTCTCTTTTTCTAGTCGAAGGCCTTTCATACGATCGGTTAATTCAAACATAGCGTTTTTCGCTCTATTTATTTGTTCTTCCGTCAATATGGATCGAACCATGGGGTTAACATAGATCCCAGCCAACAGAATTTTCTTTCGACGTGAGAAAGAAGGAGACAAACACATTTTCGTAGACTTTATGCATTAAATGGATCTCGGTGATTCACCATATCGGCGCGACTTGCGCCTGCAAGTTTAATATTCGTGCACAATACAAAATTTGTCGGAGTCGCTCGTTTTTTACGACTCCTACTCCGACTCCGACTCCGGCCCAAACACCGCGACTCCGTGACTCCGACTCCAACTCCGACTCCACAGCCCTGATTATTACTAATGCTTTTTGTATCGACATGTTAGCTTAAGATAAAATTTGTATTTTTCTCAATAATTTTAATTACTTGTTTTAACTTGTCATATATGCATTTATATATAAAACATGTGTCGTAAATGAAAGAAATAAATTACTTAAACATCTCAATCTTCTCCATTTTTCTTCAGTCCCAGTAATTGAACCTTTGAGTTTAGAAGCACTTGCAAATAATTCGCCGTTCACCGTTGCACTTGTTGGCCACACTAACTTACGAAAAGTGGTCACTACACTTTCAGACGTTTTACCAGACTGGGACATTAAAATATTGTTGGGCACTATTGGGAATCCAACTCGAAGCCCTCGGGTGGAAGTCAAGTGTCTTACCAACTAGGCTACGCAGATCGTTCATAATTTTCTGTGATTACCCTATTTGTTGGGTTTTATTGTATTTTATTGCATTTCAAACCATCTCATCGTCCTCTTCTTCATCTTACTCAATACCTAAGTCTTATGTTTTCTTGTCCCTTATCCTTTTTTGTATATTTTATAATACATTATCTCCGTTTGTATTTTTTTCAAAGCACGCATTCTTTTTCCATGCCTACTCAAACCATACATCAAAGTTGGTATCAAAACACTTTTTTGGACTATCACCTTAGCTGATTTTTGTACTGTTCGTTTCGAGTGTATATATTTTTGAATCGCGTCAACATTGTTTCCTATTACTACACACCTTTAGATATCCGCCGTAACTCCATCTAGTAAGAAAATACAACCCAAACAGTAGAATTTATTAACTTGCTTTAAAATTTTGGCATTCATTCTAATATCCCATTTACTTTCGTGTCATATTTAAAGAATGTTCGGGTGATTGACCAAAAAATGTTCAAGTGATTGTAGGTCTTTGTGGGGTTTGTGGGCATATGCTCACGTTTGTGATTCAAACTAGAAAGCAATGCTTGCATTTGGAGCCCGGAGCGCAGAACTCACTCATGGTTGAGAAAGTACCAAAAAAATATCTACGATATCTCTATATGAGTAAGTTTGGTGTCTATCCATGGCTTTATCCTACTCAGTTTCTGCTGAGCATGCTCGGGTATAACTCCTTGAGCGTAAGAAGAGATCTGGGTCTCCTGGTATACGTTGTCAAACTCGTTCGAGGAGTTGTGAGCTGTCCAGCATTACTACAAAGATTAGCGTTAAATGTTCCTAACAATAACACTAGACTACGCCTGCAAGAACTGGTCTTAATAACATACGCAAGAGCGGGTCTTCCAGCCGCTATGCCTGTTGGAAGGGCCTTAACTCTTCTTAACGGGACTGCTTCGGATATTGACATATATCATATCACATTACCAAAAGCAAAAGTAAATTTTCTTCTAAGATTGAGTGCTTTAAAAAGCACTCATCAACGAACTTAAGTGACTTCGAATATATGTGTATGTTTGTGTGTCTATCATATATGCATGTGTATACATTACTTTTTATTTTATATAATTTTTAATGTTAACACATCTTGTATTTTTTTCAAAGTAATTGGGCTAAGCCTGTTTTGAAAATATAAATAAAAAAAATTATGGATTTCGTGGGGATGGATAGTCATTTGAATGATTTATGCGACCATGTAATTTACTTTATTTACTTTTGTCTGGTTGGTTGGAAGATATTGCCACCTGGAAATACGCCCGCCAGATTGTATTTGCAATAAAATTGTTAAATAAATACATATTTTTCTATCACCACTCATTTACAGATCACCCTTTCTTACTTTGAATTTCGTAACATTCATTCTCAGATACATTCTTATTTAACATTTCTATGCCATCCATTGACCTCTGTTGCTCTTACACACATTAATCTACAAATATAAATATAGAACATCCATGGTGACATAATGCGCTCTTGCTATACCCCTTTTGAAATATTTAACCACTCAATCTAACCAATTTACATCTCAAATCCATTTTCTAACACTGTCATCGAGAAGAAGGGAAGGTGCAGACCCAGCAGAGACACGTGACACGCATGCCAACTGATCAAATGTTCACTATCCCTAGGGTTAAAACATCTTTTGCCCAAAGACAATATGCCTATTTAGCTCCCATGACATACAATGGGGTGCCGAATTCAATAAAGGTCAAGGGAGAAATACAGTTAAGACAGTCGATCGGAGCGTGGTTGTTATTGCGACAGGAATTTAAGTACTTGGGCTTGCAAGAGGAATGACTTGTGGAAAAAGTTTGTGTGAGCTCCTGAGTGTGGTGTTTTTTGTTGTTTTATATTTATATTTTTTTGAGTGTCACTGTTTGTCAGGTTGATGAGAATGTGCAACGAGGTTTTATATAATCCAAAATCGGAAAGAAGTATCGATTTATGTTTTCACGCTATGTTTACTGGGCATACGACAAACGAAAGGCAACAAATCCAGGTCCATTAAAATTGTGTGTTCGAATTATTGTAAATTACCTGTTGTTCTTTCGCAAATTATGTTTATTTCTTGACGTGTGTAAAATAAATAAAAAAATAAAAATCTAGACACCATTCTCTCTAATAGGGTACATAATGCCCCAGTACCACGTATGAATTTACATTTAACACCATATTCATTCAATATTGTCCATGACTTGTTACCTTATAACGCGGTCATATGCTTTTTCCATGTCTACAAATGTCAAATTAAATCAATTTTGTGTATTCTAATTTAACGATATTACGGTGTTATCTGTAAAAATAATTTTTTTTTTTTTTGAAACTACTGAATTTTGTTCCTGAGCCTCGTATATTTAAGAGCGGCTCTGAGTCCTAAAAGCGGTATATGCGTTTGAAATGTCAACGAAACGTAAAAACAACAGAGAATAAAAACCAAAGAAAACAAGACCTTGCTTTATTTTTATTTCGGGGAATATAGAACAATGACAAAAAACGCGTGTGAACAAAATAGAAGTATTACTCGTTAGGAAAACAGACAACAATAGGCCTCAACACCTCGAGACACTCTGGGCCTGAAGTGTTCATTTGTTAAGGGAAAGAAAAAGTTTTGTGCGTAATTTGGGTGTACTTTATATACCGCACTTGAATAATATTTACCTATTTTATATGAAATATATATGTATGGTGTGTATGTATATAAAAAAATGAATAATCATAACTAGTTGCAGCCCGTGAAATATTCACGGAAGTAAAACAAATTCTACATTTATGAAAATATATATTCATAAATGTAGAATTTGTTTATACATATCATTTATACATCGTCCCCTTTTACACCGGTTCAAAAATTGTTAGCTAGGTATTTAAAATTCGTTCAGTATACTTTTCATTTATCACGGACCCACTGAGATTCAAATTTTGAATTGCTTTCGGAGAGAATCCAAGTATTCCTCTCTCGCTCTCTTGTATTCAAAATTCAATTCTCGAATTCTTTCTTTGGCGACAGCCGTCGTATGGGTTTTCGCCTATTTATACTATGATACAATAAAAATGATGATATTGTTTTGTAAATAATTGTAATATATTTCACTATCGTTGTACATAGTACAACCTAGCGGGTTTATCGTCATGGGGTTACCTCTTCTACCAAACCAGAAAGATGTTTAGGAGGCCTTAAGGGAAAACCAGACTGGAATCCTTTTTTAAAAAAATTTGGTTTCCAGCGGGATTTGAACCCACAACCTTAGGGCTGGGATACATGTGTATTACCAACTAGACTACGAACGTCGTACTTATCTTTTTCCTGGCACTGTCCCAACTCATTGCCTGGGTAGTCTGTTGGGGTCGGCTCTTCTCGTTCTTAGGTTGTATGTTCTTCGGTTCTGGGTGTCGTTTTCATCTAGGCCGTTTCTCTGCAATATTTTGGAGCATTGAGTTATCCAGGAGTTCTTTGGTCTTCTTCTGGAAGGTTGTCGAGGAAGATCTATAGACATTGCCGGATTTATCGTAGTCTCCGTCTTATGTGGTGGTCTCCGTCTTATGTGCCCGTACAATCTCGTCGCTCTTCCAGCTTACTGTTTATGTCCGTGACTCCCAGGCTACCACGAATGCGTAAGCTCTTAATTCTTTATTTTAGTGATACTCCTGCCGACCACCTAAGCATTCACATTTCTGCTGTTCACATAGTCCAGCATTCTGAGCCATACATAATCGTGAGTCTAACGATAGTCTGGTATATCTTTCCTTGTAGTTTTATAGGCATTTTTGGGTCACACAAGACTTCTGTTACCGATCTGAAGGTCGTACTTATGTCAAATGTAAAATAAAGAGGTCCATATTTGGACTTGTGAACAGAAGGTTGCACATGTGTTGCTCTTTTATATAGAACCACATACTTCACTTCAGGTACCCAACAATTAATTATAATAATTATTTATTGACTTCCTGCCAGATATCCCACAGTGAAACTTTTCAGGGTGTATCGGGTTCTTAACGTAGCAAACTAACTACTGATACAATCATAAAAAAAATACAAACTTAGCAAATACATATTATATAACACGTACGGTAACTAATAAAATAATAACCATTACTAGAGTAAAAACGTCTTTTGCCCAAAGGCTCTATCCTCGAATGTATCTAGCCCCTATGACATGCAATGAAATACAGAATTCAATAAAAAAAAGGGTGCGAAAAATTCAGGCAGTGGATCAAAGCGTCGTTGTCATTGCAGGAGGGTTAATTTATAGTAAAAGTTTATTTGATGATTGTATGCAGGCCATTGTAAAATGTTTTTTGTTTTTTTCCTAAATGATTAAAGTATGCTAAGGGCTGTTTCACGAGGTATATACATATAATTATTTCTCACAATTTATCAGGTTGATGAAATATTGTAACCAATAGGTATATGAAATAAAAAATCATTCAAAAGTGTAAACGTGGTTTTTCATGTTTATATGTCTTCTGTAAGATACAGACAGACAAAAGCGTTGTTTACTAACGACACGACAAATGTTTACTAGCGACACGACAAATGTTTACTAGGGACTGACAAATGTTTACTAGCGACACGACAAAAGCAATAAACCCAGATAAATTGAGTGTCTACTTCATATAAACTGTTTTTATTTTGTAGTTAGTCTAGTTTTTCATATACCATGTACACTTTCATGTACCATGTACACTCGTACTTGTCATGTAAATAAATCAATACTCCACGAAATGTCCCGATGGCTTCCGACTTGCAGAAACCAAACTGAAAAACCAATCATAATAATTGAACTCTGCAAAGTTTTTAAATTGAAAAAAAAAAAAAAAACGGACACAGCTTATGTTAACACCTAATACTTAATCCAAAGTGCACCTAAAATATGTGATGAACAATGAGGTCCATAAATACCCCATGAAAGTCGATGACTTTCAAAACCAAAATAAAAAAGTCAAAATGATTTATTGAGTTTTTATTTCTTTAGCGAAATACCAAAAAGTATTGAAGAAGTCTCGAACATTCGAACTTTTCGTTGTCTATGAATTTTACATGTTAAAGGTAGATTTAAGTTTGTTCAAATAAAAATAATAAGCGATTGTGAATTATCTGACGTAAAATGATACACGCAAGTTAAAAGGTTTAAATAAGTTTTAATTGTTTTTTTTTTAACTATAAAAGTAAACATACTTATAACATGTTAGTTAATATAATGATTCAAGTTCTTAGTTCTTTTATTAAGTTTTTCTTTAGACAAATTAAATATTATAAATGTACTTATTTTGTAACCTATTTAAACTATGTGTCCTGTGAAGGATACATAGCGAGTGTGTCAATAAAATAGTTAAATCTCATTATAAATAAAGCCAACTTACTGTCCTTGAGTATTGAAACGTTGACAAACAAAAAAAAATCTATATTTGTTTATTAAAAACTTGTTAAAACATATATTATTTATAGTTAAGGCATTAACACTGTGAAGGTTTAAAGACATTGTAATTTGTTTTATCAAACACTGTTTATTTCACTTTTTGTAACGGTATAACCCTACCGGTTTCAAGGCTTTCACCTCATCTTCAGGGGAGCACAAACAATACTGAATTCTAACGGTAAACATACGGGTTGGGGACTGGCGGCTGGGGGAAGTATGGAACGACCTCGGCGAGCAGCGGAGAGATTTTTGGTATATACTCGTATATATGTGTTTGTCCGCTGCTCGCCGAGTTCGTCCCATGCCTTCCCCAACCGCCAGTCCCCAACCCGAATGTTTACTGTTAGAAGTGTGTTTGTCGGTGCTAGTTCGAACATTATTCAGTCATGTTTGTGCTCCCCTAAAGCCTTGAAACCGGTAGGGTTATACCGTTACAAAAAGTGGAATAAACAGTGTTTGATAAAACAAATTACTAAATCCTATATTACTAGTCGAAGTAAAGAGAGAAAATAAAAAAATAAACTATGTTTGTTAAAACAATCTAGCGGTCTTATTACCAGGTGGCAATCTCTTCCAACCAACCAGATGTGATATGATAAAAATCAATATGTGATATGATATATATCATAAGTGATATGATAAAAATCAATATGTGATATGATATATCATAAGTGATATGATAACAATCAATCTTAGACAAATATTTTAAAGCTGCAGTAATTTTTTCAACTGTTCCTCCGTAATATACTAAAGGTAATACCAGGTTGATGAGAATGTGCAACGGGGTTTTATATGATCCAAAATTGGAAATAAGTATCGATTTATTTTTTCATGCTATATGTCCTCAGTGAGAAACAGGCAAAAGTCTAGTTTACTGGGGGCACGACAAATGAAAGGTAACAAACCCAGATCCATTAAAATTGTGTCTCCAAATTAAATAACCTGTTGTTTTTTTCGCAAATTATGTTTATTTCTTGTCACGTGTAAAGTCAATAAAAATACAAATCATGAAGGGTTCTGAATTAAATCTTGATAAAAAGTCGTATCCGAAGCGCTTTTGAATGAACTTGAATAACACAATGCCACAAGAACACCTTGTCTGCGGCCGTGGTCTGGTTAATGTTTTATGGTTCATGGCCATGCGGTAACGTAACGGAGTTCCGTGCGGAAGGCAACCGGTTCGAACCCCGCGATGTGCTATTCCTCTCGAATGATTCAATATTATACGCATAAAAGAGATCAGATCAAACCAATATTTCAATTGTCGTTAAAACCAGTTACTTTGTATAACAGTTATCGTACTAAGTGTTTAACAGGATAACATTATTTTGTACACCAGTTAAGTTTGTATCGATCTTAATCTCAAGCATAGTCTTGTACGTGTCAAGCGTAATTAATCTCTTGTTTTGTTGTCTGCCTGCTGCCTGTTGGCTGCCAGTTTGCCTGATGTCTTGTCGTTAGCACATCATACGTAACGAATTGTTCTTGTTTATGTTTTTGTGTTAAATTTCTCCTCGCAGCAAGCCCGATGACACTTGAGTGTTACCACATAATTATAATTATTTTTGTTTGCCATTTATGGAGATCTGGACTAGGGTGAATGTTAAAGAGTTTACTGCTGTCTGGTTTTTTGACGGGTATTGTGTAAGAAGTGTTTGATTAATTTGATTCCGTAAATTTAAAGTTATCATTTTAGGTAATTATTTAAGTAACTTTTCCAAATTAAATTATTTGTTCAGATTCAAATAATGGAGACGATGCTTTAGCTTAGATTCCTTTACACGTTGGTATCAATTGTGATTTCTTGGTAAAGAAACCGTGCTCAACCAGTTGCCCCTTGTTTGATTTTTCATAGCCAGTAACTGATTTTTTAAGTAAAATAAAATATGATACTTTTGTATCGATGGGCGTTGGATTGGGACATAATTGGTATAAATAAGGGCTCTAGATATAGATAAATCCAACAACTTATCTCTTTGAAACCATGGTTTAGTAAATTATTCCATATCAAAATAAAATAATGTAGAAGTTTCTCTAGCTTGGATTCCTTCGCACGATGGTATTACTGATCATGAATGTGTTGCTGCCTTGGCAAAGAAAGCATGTTCAACTGGTTGTCTTCTTATTTTTCAATCTCTTTGAAACCATGGTTTGATATAATGAGAATGAACAAGATGTGTTATGAATTACCTTGAAGTATAATATTAACAGTATTTATAGAAGTAATAATAACGATGATGTTAATATCGTAGTGGCTTTAAGGATAATGATTGCTGCCTCAGATATGACGTTCTATTTAAAGCAAAGATAACCATACGCACGACCCCTCGATAGATTAAAAAGGAATGTTTCGGTTATGTTATCTTTGCCCTTAAGGTCAAATTGATATCAGGCGAATTATCTCGTTCGCAGTTTTCTTCCATTTAGTGATACCAAATCTTTATTGAATTTGGGTAGATAGCCACCGACGAGATGATAAATTTAAACATAATACATTGAGTTAAGTTTGACATACATGTGATAACACTAATATTTATAGGTTCTAGATTACATAGTACAGATATGGTTGACATAGATAAGCTTGACATTGGTTTGCATGATATATTGGAAGTGGATAAGAGTATATGATAAGATAACATTGGTAGGGTATACATTACAACATCGATAAGCTTAACATTGGTTTGCATGATAATTTATAATAATTAATGGAAGTGAATAAGAGTATACGATAAGATTAGCATATTAACATTTGTAGGGATACATTACAGATGGAAGCGTGCGTTATGTGTCGTATGCGGACGGGCCACTGCGTGGTGCCTAATCACCATTGCATAATGCGTATTGTTGAGGATTGCGCCAGAAAGTATGGTCTGAATGATAAAATTATAGATCGTGTATTTTTTCGATTGTCCTTTACAACAGTGCTCTGCAACCGGTGTGCCGTGGCACACTGGTGTGCCGTGAGCCGGATACAGGTGTGCCGCGGTCAAATTCAATGTACGAGTATTTGACATTTTACAATTTTTCATTATGTATTTAATACACAATAACTGGTGCCAACTGTTGAAAACTGCGTAGTGTGCTTTGTACACACCATGGCCGCACCAAATTAGTCATAGACAAAGAAAAATGACCCTTATGCGCGTCGCTGGAGACTCATGCCTAATTTAATACCTATATATTTTAGCTTTTGGTGTGCCGCGGAATTCTAGGAAGAATTTTGGTGTGTCGTAGGTGAGAAAAGGTTGCAGAGCACTGCTTTACAAGACAGATTTAATTCAGATTTGATTTACTAAATGCTATAGCTTTTCCACGTCCAATTAATGTTGCCTTCTTTTTCATTTCAATGAACTTTTACCCTTATAGATAGATCGTTATTTTTAAAAAATTTAATCAGTTCAAACTTAAAAAATTTACTCAAATTGTCAGTTTATTTATTTCCTTAACGCTCATTTAAATAAAGGGTCTTTCAAATTGAGCGGTTTTTTAAATTAATTTTTTTTTATTTCTTAAATAAAACACACAATTGGCTTTGATTTCAAAAACTTTTTATTGGTCATTGAAGTATAATGTATGACATTTAAACATAAAAAATAATAAACGCCAAATGTCCACCTCTTGCAGCTCCACAGATGTCGACTCTTTTGTCAAAATTTTCGATGACATTTTGGAATAATTGCGGTTCTAACTCACCAATAACGCAAATAATTTCGCCCTTCAGCTCAAGAAATGATCGGGGGTCATTCTTATAGACCTGGTTTTTTCACGTAAGTCCAGAGAAAATAGTCCAATGGTGTCAGATCATATGATCTTGGTGGCCAATTAACATCACCGTTTCCAGAGCCAATTAACATCACCGCAAATTAACATCACCGATTACAATACATAAAATAATTCAACAATTTGAACGCGTTGTCGTATTGTATACGACTGCATTTTTATAAATGTCATACATTACACTTTTCAAATATCACAAGACTCAGACAAGTTCGCGACGTCATCTGTATTTCGTCCAAGAATTAAAAAAATCCATTCAATTTGAAAGGCCATATATATCGAACGGATTAATTGCTTTAAATTTATTTATTTTAATCAACCACATTTGGTCTTTTTATAATTTTTGGTATCAATGACCATGTTTGTAATGAAGTGCTTAAAAAACTGGTGGCCTGGTGGTCCACAGGATTCTCAGTTTTTGAGTTTTTACTATCCTACTAGCTTTTTTTTTATTGATTTTTTTTTTAATTGAATTAAGAGAGACTTTCTTGAATTAAATTCCACAGAACCATTTCCTAATCCTAAAAAAAATCAATAAAAATCGTTGACAAATGGAAAAAAAGCAATGCATAAAATCAACTTTTCCTAGGAGCTAAGAAGTTTCACTTCTACCGCGCGAGTCTCACGCACCTTTTTTTTTTAAATAATATTTCAAAACAGATAAAATGTTAGTTGGATATTTTTTACAAATTTAATATTAGTTCTGCCAAATATATTTCCTGTGCTTGCGCTATAAAGTCTAGATTCAGCCATATTAAGATTTTTTCAAGCTGCTATGACACAATGGAACTTATCCTTATTCACACAAATGTCATTTTGACGTATCTCGATTCTAACCTATTTTTTGTCTGTAATAAATATATCGTAGAATTATTGTTCAAAAGGAAATATTTATTATTTATTATTGAACATTAAATTATTTAATATTGTATTTATATAGATTTAATTATTTAATATTAATTTCGAAACGTCGAAAATGCAATGTGACATAACTGTCAAGTTTAGTTTGAGCTTGTCGCTGCAGGAGGCGCAAATGTAATTTTTTTCTGATTTCTAAACTTTTTTATATACACCGATATATAAATAAAAATATAAAAACATTTCTGTATACGAATGCCAACTTTTGTCAAAATTTCAAAGCGATCGGCAGAGAACTTTCGGAGATAAGACATTTTCTATATACGAACATTTACATTTTTATTTATATAGATGTACCAGCGTCATACAAGAAAATAATTTATTTATTAATATAAACTAATGGATTTTCATATGAAGTTCATAAAGAAAGTCAGAGTAAAACTTGTATCCTTAATAACCTTTCAAATCAGATAAAAGTAAAAAAAGCAATCGAAGTCTTAAAGAAGATTCCGTCGGATTTATCTTTTTTAATAAATATATTTAAATATATAAGCCAGGGTTGTACGATTGGGGGATGAAGTGAAGCTGAAAATTTAATACGGGATTTAAAAATATCTGTTTGTTATTTTAAGGTTTTATTTCCACGCATCTGCGGTATTGATTTATTCATGATAACAACGGATTTGGTTGAGATTTGTTTGAAAATTTTCACGCTTTTGAAGATTTAAAATGCTTTTATGAAAATATAATCCATTTCTTTTATTTTATTTTTTTATCGTGCAGAGAAAGCTGTATACAAAAACAATGATAAATTGAGAATGATAGTCCACAACACTAAGTACCAGATTTGATGTATGGAAATGAAAGGTTGACATAGAAAAAAACTTAAGGCTTATATGTTGAATTAGACGAAGAAGAGTTCTCTGGTTTGAGTATATGAAACAAATGAAGTACTTACAAAACAAATGAACACAGCCAATGCGAGTAGAAGGACTGTTAGAGGAACTCAAAGAAAGTACACTTGGATCAATTGATCGATATTTAGAAACATGGAAATGAAAAAAATCGAAGGAATTGTATGTGGATGAGGTGGAAGGTGTGCTTTAGGAAAGTTTGATACTTAGTCCTCTCTACCTACTCTGGCAGGTAAACAGCATGATGATAATATGTATCTCTCTCCCTGGCTCCATCCCAACTCATTGTCTGCGAAGACTGTTGGGGTCAGCTCTCCTCATCCTCAGGTTGTATGCTCTTCTGTCCCGGACTACGTCCCCCAGGCCGTGTCTTTGCATCAGGTTATCTTTTTGCACCACCCATGAATTCTTTGGTCTTCCTCTGGTTGTTATTTGAGAAAGATCCATGGAGATTGCCTGGTTCACAATGTGATCGGGTGATCAGCGTCCAACGTGCCCATATCATCTCAATCGCCTCTCCTCCATCTTGCTGTTGATTTCTGTAACACCCAGGCTTCCACGAATGCGTGAGCTTCTTATTTTGTCTCTTAGTGACACACCTGCTGAATGATAATATGTATACTTTATAATCAAATAAAAGAAGAAACATATTTCTTGATCATCTGCTGTCGCGAGGGTATGATTGCCTGGCCAGTCTGTTACCACTTCTTAACAAAACTTGGACCTATTTTTTGGATACCATTAGGAAACTAATACAAAAACCTCCGGAGAAAGTCAAACCTCTAACCTTTTGTCTTATTTAAACGCTGTTTTATTGCCAAAGGACAACTTCTTCATCCAACTGGTATATTCTTGCTTGTAAAAAAATACTGCTCAGCTAAACGCCTCAAAACTGACTGAACTATGAAACGGATCTAAACAAGTTATCAATGTGTTATTATTACTTTTTCATCAGTAATGTGATAAATCGAATCAGACACACTTTGTTGAACATAATAACCCAAGAATAGATAAATAAACGTGCATTTATTTTTGTTTAACTCATCTATGCAAATCAATGCCGATGGATAGATTGGATACAATCAACGCTGAATACGGACAAAGAGCGAATCGTCCAATTAGTGGAAGATGGCGATGAATAGAGATAAGCCAGTTGCCGGCAATGGTATTAAGCAAGGGCAATATGACCATGTTCAGATCACTGTTGAACAATGTAGATACAAATCAATGTTTCTAAAGAGTTCCTGTGTATCGACGCTAAAGTATTCTGACAGTCCACGGCTACATAATCTTGAACCTGTTACCATCTTACATTTAATACCATTGTTTGAATATTAAAAAAATTGCTATTAAGTACGTAATCACTTAAGGCCCGTTCTCACGATTCAAGTTTAGTTGACCGATTAAAGTTGATCAACAAAAGTTGAACACGACTTGAATGAGTTTTTGTTCACACGTTTCACTATAAACTGATTCAAGGCCCGTTCTCACGGTTCAAGTTTAGTTGACCGATTAAAGTTGATCAACAAAAGTTGAATGAAATCTGTAGTGAGAACCTTTGTTTCAATAGAGTTGATCAAATTTTTAGTTGATAAAGAAAAAATTGACCCAGTGAAACTTTATCGTTCAAGTTATGAGTCATCCGCCATTTGTTTTCAAGTTAAAACCTGTCTTGAAACGTGTGAACATGTGAATTCAAGTTGATTGTCAAGTTCGCTTTCAGCTCGATAAATATAAAAATAAAGTTGCTAGAGAAAATACTTTCAACGCCATTTTTAACTGAATTAAATTGAAACAGTTTATTGAATCAGTTTTTATTGAAACGTGTGAACAAAAACTGATTCAAGTCGTATTCAACTTTAGTTGATCAACTTTAATCGGTCAACTAAACTTGAACCATGAGAACGGGCCTGTATTCAACTTTTGTTGATCAACTATGATATAATCGGTCAATGAAACTTGAACCGCGAGAACGCGCCTTCATTACAGATTTAATTCTAATTTTGTTGATCAACTTTAATCGGTCAACTAAACTTGAACCGTGAAAACGCGCCTTTTGACTTCAACTTATAAATATGGTATCCTCATTACGTCACGCATGCACACACTTTAGAATAAGTTCCCAAACAAACGACTAAGATTGATTAATTTTCAACTATGTTAGGAATACCACATGAACAGATAAATTATCCCTACTTGTTAATGAAACTCTAAAATCTTTGTGTCAGTAAAAATAATCGATATAGTACTTCTATACAAAATCATATACTCAGTGATCGACGCACCACACTTATTCGTAAGCATTTCATTTCGTTTATATCGTTTCTTTTATACCGAAGATTGCAATATTAATTACATAATAAACTCAACTCCTCTCTAATTCATATGCAAAGACTTGGAAATGAGTTTTGCAAAAACTTAGATATTTTTTAATAATACGAGTATATAGTATTCGCCAGAATATCACAACAATATTTAGAGATAGCTACTTACTTCATGCTTTATTTTATTAATATAAATAACTTAAATTATTTATAATTAAGGCATTGACATTGTGGAGGTTTAAAGACATCGTTATTTGTTTTATCAAAGACTATTTATTCAACGTTATGGTTAGTAAATTGTTACATAATGTGGAATAAACAGTGTTTGATAAAACAAATTACAATAAATAACTTAGTATTAATGATGTATACTTTGCTTCTGGAGTTGAGTACAATACTTTGTTTCTGGAGTGTTAGGACAATACTTTGCTTCTGGAGTTGAGTACAATACTTTGCTTCTGGAGTGTTAGGACAATACTTTGCTTCTGGAGTTGAGTACAATACTTTGCTTCTGGAGTGTTAGGACAATACTTTGCTTCTGGAGGGTAAGGGCAATACTTTGCTTCTGGAGTGTTAGGACAATACTTTTCTTCTGGAGTGTTAGGACAATACTTTGCTTCTGGAGTTGAGTAATCCTGCTTCAACATGTGGAATATTTGATTCTGTAAAATAAGTGGTATATCGTGCCAAATATGAGCCCTTGTGTTTTTCAAATCTCAAGATCTTTATTAAATATAAATATGAATTTATATTAAATAAAATTCTCGAAAAATCAAATTCTTCTTGTTCTATGAGGGTGGATCAAATATAAATAATGCTTTCGTTTTAGAGCGCGTAATTTCAAATGGAGTGCGCGGCCGCCTCGAGAAATGTTGGGTGGATATATTAGGAATAAAAAGAGCGGTCGACCGGCTTCGACAGATTCCGTCATTTGTATGGCACACGATGTCTGAGAAAGAGGTGCACCCGTTGATTGTGCAACGCATAGTTATCAATTTTTCGCTCGTGAGGACGTAAAATCGGTCGAAATTCTGCGGAGACTGACGAAACAGTTTGGGAATCAAACATTGCAAAACCCCGTGTGTGTTTGACTGGCATAAGAAGTTCATGAAAGGCCGTGAAGGGATTGAAAACGATTTCGTCATAAATTGTAACATCGTGTATTCTTATGTGTGCAAAAAAAAACATTGATGCAATTAAAAAAATAATAAAATATGTCTCCATCTTCAGTTATAAATCACAGAATTTACACGTCGGAGATAGTGTATGACAAAAAATTCTTCAGAATTCTTCTAAGGACCTTTATGGTAGTGGATTCCGTGGCTGAAGATGGTGCAGAATGCTTAAATGGACATTGGCATGAATACAAAGGTATTTTATGCTTATTAAAGATGGGAAGATGCGCGGTAATTACAGAGTTTCTCGAAAAACAAGGATGCGTAAAAATTCTAGTTACTTTGAAGGTTGCTATAATTTGCTATGAATGAAATATTATATTATATGCCTGGTGGTAAGACACTTGTCTGCCGATCCGGAGGTTGCGGGTTCGATCCCCGCTGGAACCCAGATTTTTTCAAATAGGATTCCAGTCTGGTTAACACTTAGGGCCTATAAAAACATCTTTCTGGTTGGTTGGAAGAGATTGTCACATGGCAATAAACTCGCAAGGTTAAAAAAATTTATATATATTACGATTTTAGCTTACTTTTTAGTATATAGATCTTTTAATACTTAACTTGACTTAAAAAATTACCAAAAGCAAAGTAAATTTTTTTTCTAGTTTTATTTGATAAAACAATAATAAGAAATAAATCAATAAATAATAATAGTTATTAAATGAATTTTTTATAGCGCTGAGTAGAGAGCCAATACTGCTTTAGGGTGCTCTAACTCGGGATTTGAACCTCCGGGAAAGTAGTATCATCGCTCACAATATTAAGAAGTTTTCAGTTAGAAGTTTGCCAGATGCACCATTTTAAAACATTTATACGAGTATAACAGTATTCAAATACAAATATTAAAACCGCAGAAAACTTAACAAGTAATGAATAACTACTACGTAACACATGTTATGTAGATAATTTATGTGATAGCATCATATTCGGCTTTAGGTGTAGGTTTCGTAACTGAAATTATATGTTAGATTGGTACTCACACCAAAAATGGTAACTTACTAAGAACAGATAACAAAAATATTTTAACACAAATACAAAATAATAATTTGTTTTATCAAACATTATTTATTCCACTTTTTGTAACGGTATACCCCTATCGGTTTCAAGGTTTTCATCTCATCATCAGGGAGCACAAACAAGACCACCGGTAGGGTAATACCGTTACAAAAAGTGAAATAAACAGTGTTTGATAAAACAAATTACAATGTTTTTAAACCTCCACAATGTTAATGCCTTAACTTTAAATAAAACATAAAATAATAATTCTTCTTTGAAATAATGTCAAACATGATAATGCGATTGCGATGCACCCACAACAATGCGGCTATTTGCGCTTAATACTTGCATTTAGGTTAAGAGCGATGCATTCGAAATGCAGCAAAAGCGTGCGAATTGTTAATTGCATATCATTTGTAGTTTTAATCGCTCTCGGTTTATTTATTGCCTCATTGTTTATACATAACATGTGGAATGCGTCGCGTTTGCAAAAAAAATATACATGTAACCAGTCGCCACACGTTCATTGTTAACTTGTTAAATCGGTTGTTTGAGGTCATAGAGTTTCAGAGATGCCAACTCGTTTCCTTATCCATCATGTACACCATCCCAAATTAAGATGAAAATAAAGCCATAATTGACAGAGCTAAAAAATGTCATTTACAAATAATTGTAATAGCGATATTGAGAATAATAATATTATTATTAATTGATTTGTAGTATATATTGTAGAGCTCTATTTTTTTACAGAATTATTTGACACTTAACTGTGAAAAAAAAATCTACACAATAACTTAAATTAAACTGACAGGTTTGTGTCGCTTTACAAAAGTATTGTTAAACTATTTGACAGCAGTTTGACAGTACTTTTGTAAGGCAAAATAGATCTATCACTTTAAATTCTATTATGAGGGTTGCTACTTAAGTTTTGAGACAGACAAGTAAAAACAAATATTTATGATCGAAAATGACGTTCCACTAAAGCCGCTGTTGCGACATGACCATAATACAGACAAGCCACCACTTGCTTCGAAGTGCTTCGTGCGCGAACAACTTTTGTTGGATTTGGCTCGTCTTGAAAGACCCATACAGGCGGCTGCTGTTTAGTTTCTGGCTCATATGCATGGATCCATGATTCGTCGCCTATCACGATCTTATAGACGTCTTTTCAAGCACCGCGATTGATTTTTTTCAACATTTCTTTGGACCAATCGACACGAGTCTTTTTTTAGCGATCGTCAAATTATGCGGTATCCAAAGCGAACAAATCTTTTTGACGGCCAAATGATCATGCAATATTGAATGTATGCGAGTGAAACTAATGCCCAAACATGCCTAAATCTCACGATAAGTCACATGACGATCTTGCAATATTAGTTCACGTACAGCATCGATGTTTACTGGCACAGCAACCGATTTTAGACGACCTTCACGAAATTCACCCTGGAGCAAACTACGACCACGATTGAATTCGGAAAACCAGCGAAACACAGTGGTCCGGGATGGTGCTTTATCACTAAAAGTCGAAACGAGTTGATCGGCACACTGTTGTTGAGTTAGTCTATGTCGAAAATCATAAAAAAAATCATCGCACGAAAATGTTCACGATTTAATTCCATTATTGGCTGAGATGAATTTTTCAAGTCACTGTAAACAACACAAATAGCACTCATATGACAAAACTTTGTGAGCACGTATACCATTAAAAACGTCAAACTTTACGATGCTGATGTCAGATTTGACGTATCTTTACTAATGTTGCCTTATCTTAAAACTTAAGTAGCAACCCTCGTACTATGTATATTTTTATCATATTTAAGTATTATCTCGGCACACAAACCATTTTTATTTATTAAGCACGTTTATTGCAAATACAATCTGGCGGGCTTATTACCAGGTGGCAATCTCTTCCAACCAACCAGACAAAAGTAAATGAAGCAAGTTACATGGTTGTATAAATAATTCAAATAAATATCCATTCCCACGAAATCCATGAACACATATGTGAGCATATGCCCACAAACCCCACAAAAACGGACAATCACCCGAATATTTCTTTTCATATAAAGTGAGATATCATTAATCAAAGGTAAAGGAAGAGATGGTGGAGAGGAAAGGAAAAAAAAGTTGTAGAGAAGGAGAAAGATGTGTGCGCGGTAGAAAATTATGACGCTCTGTCCTATCCACCCCATCAAGGAAATGGCATTATGGTATGTAAGAATGAATATTTTACTCACCATAGAAAAAACAAATACATTTATTTATTTTCTCAAACTCTGTTTATTTCACTTTATGTAACGGTATAGCCCTACAGGTTTATCATCAGGGGAGCACACACTAGTCTTATTTGTGTTCCTGTGAGAACCACGGTCGTCGCCGAATATTGTCGTATACATACGGTCAATGACCGACGAAACGAGCTTCGGACACCTCGATAAATTATAGTAAACAGTCCAAAGGTCACATGTCCGACATTAGGCCGGCCGCGCATCACGCCGCATTCCATACTAGAAAGAGAACGCATCACGCTGTCTCGCCGGTTCCGTAAATAGATTGTTCCCTACAATACTATTTACGATATCTACAATACTTCAATTGACCATTTCTGCACGCACAGAAGCGAGATAAAAGTATATCGCGGGCGCAATCCCGCGCCGATTCTGAAATATTATAAATACCTACGTACTATCAAATAAAGTATTCATTCACTCTCTCCTTCCGCATTGCGATTTAACGTATTTTATTTATATACCAACAATCAAAATCATCATATACCTTTGAGGGACATTTCCCTAAATTCCCTTGATGATAAAGTGAAAGCCTTGAAACCGGTAGGGTTAAACCGTTACAAAAAAGTGGAATAAACAGTGTTTGACAAAACAAATTACAATGTCTTTAAACCTCCACAATGCTAATGCCTTAACTATAAACAATATACATTAATTTATTTCTAAGAATGTTTCCATTGATTAAAAAAAAATTTCATGAATTTGGATACAAATCAATGAAACCTTGGTGTCAAAATGCATTCTTGTTTAATCTCTTTCGAAATGTTTAACATAACATATAACTTTATCTGATTTTTTTTAATCTGAAAAAAAAATAACATTTTGAATGCATGAATATTTATGTTTATGCATTCAAAATGTTCTTTATCAATTTAAAACAGTGCCGAGTCGTATTATTCTCAAATCACATTACCTCAGTACGACGACGGTATGAAGGAACAACAAAGACATTGCCGCCGAAATCCAATATGCAGTGGACGGATATTGAAAGGGATCCATCAAACACATTTACTTTGACAGGAACCATCGACTCAAGTGCTTGGTATGCATTATACTGCATTTGGAGGAGATTTAACCGCAATGGCATGTCTTTAATGTACACGGCGTGAATAACTAAGTATTTCATCAGAGCAAACTAAACTTGTGAGGGGAATTGTTCAATAAGAAATGTTACAACTATTGTGGCTCACTGAGATGCATGGTCGCGCGGTAATGTATCGGACTTCCATGCGGAAGATAGTCGGTTCGAGCCCAGTGCTGCTCTACTCCCCTCGAATGGCACTGGCATTTTTTGCGCCTAGTATTCGACGGTGTAAGTATACACCGTCGAATACGAGGCGCAAAAAATGCGTTTACGCTTACTTTACGTAAGTATGACTTTCATCATATCTATTTTTTCAAAAAGGAGAAAAAGAAAATATGCCGATGTGCTCTAATCGTCTCACTTCGGTGTGCCATCGGATCCAGTACAGTAGTGTAGCCGGTGAGTTTGCTGGTGTGCAACAGCTCGACTGACTCCTCGATTGAAGAGGCCCAGCAATGAAGTTGTCATTTTTTAAACAGTTACAAAAAGTTATAAACTGAAAAAAATATGATCAAAAATATTATAATTTAAGCCAACTCAGATAAAACAGAGATTGTCTATTGGCCTTTCCAGTTCACTGCTCCTCTTTTATTACGTCGTCCTTTACTGTCCATGCAGTGAGACTCTGGAATCAGTTACAAACCAATATAAGAACGCTCCGTCCTTGGCATGCTTTAAGAAGCGACTGAAAAAACTCTTAATTTCTAGTCAGTTAAATAACGTGCTTCATTCCTGTTTTTTCTTTTCCTTTCCTCTCCACCATCCCTTTCTTTTCTTCTGATTGATGATATCTCACTTTATATGAAAAAGAATGTTCAGGTGATTGTCCGTCATTGTGGGCATATGCTCACGGATGTGTTCGTGAGGATGGATAGTCATTTGAATGATTTATGCGACCACGTAACTTGCTTCATTTACTTTTGTCTGGTTGGTTGGAAGAGATTGCCGTCTGGTAATAATCCCGCCAGATTACATTTGTAATAAAAGGGATAAATAATTAAATAATACGAACATATTTAATGTTTGTAATTTAAGCCATCTCAGATAATATGTAGCTACTTAGGGTTTGTAATTTAAGCCTTTTCAGAAAATATGTAGCTACTTAAGGTCTGTAATTTAAGTCAACTCATATGATATGTAGCTATTTGTCTATAATTTAAGCCAACTCAGATAATATGTAGCTACTTTATGTCTATAATTTAAACCGTCTCAGATAATTTGTAGCTATTTAATATATGTAATTTAAGCCTTCATTCTTCACTAATACTACCATGTAACCGTGCAAGGAATCATCCTCTGTTCTAGATACCAACTTACAGGACGAATATCATGGATAAACACTCAGTCACGCGTGGTATAGAGATATTGAACCAACTGAATGATACTGTTGATATATTCTCGGCACCACCTAGCAGTATGAGAAGAATTCTGGCTGATATTCTTCCTAACGAATAAGCTAACGCAAGAAGCAGACCGTCTTTGTGTAACATGAGAAATCCGTGCAAAGTGGATAAAAAAATGTTACTGGGAATTTTACGAGTCTGTCAACAGTTATTCATTCATATCGTCGTTGCTGGCCTCGTAGTCGATGACCCTCTCGCCATTCCAACGTCGATCTCGAGCCACTCCTTCACGTTGATCGATCATGTAAGGTTCTGCGAGAAAGCAACTCGATCATATATTAGAACTTCCTCTCGCAGATGTCACAGACATGTGGATTCTGCTGAACCGCCTGATGATGCTGACGCATGGTCGCAGCGCGCTGGCTGTTTCTCACACGTTTAGTTGTTGAGATGCCATCAGCTCGAGAATAGATGGCTGTCTACTTTACACTTTCCTTATAGCGTTTCCTTTACCCACCAACCTTTCGCTTACTCATTACTTTACAAAAGTTTGGGTTCAAATATCTCTCTTCTTTTCTTTTTTTCTTCCTGGCACTGTCACAACTCATTGCCTAGGTAGGCTGTTGGGGTCGGCTGTTCTCATTCTCAGGCTGTATATTCTTCGGTTTTGGGTGTCTCTTTCATCTAGGCCGTTTTTCTGCCGGATTTCGGAGCATTGAGTCATCCAGGAGTTTTTTGGTCTTCCTCTGGACGGTCTGATTTACAGCATGGTCTGGTGGTATCCGTCTTAGGTGCCCGTACCATCTCAGCTGTCGCACTTCCCGCTTACTATTTATGTCAGTGACTCCCAGGCTACCACGAATGCGTGAGGATTCAAATATCTAATAAGCCTTATTACTCCCGACCTTGATCCAGATATAGAAGGAAGATAACGAATTACTCCCGACCTTGATCCAGATATAGAAGGAAGATAACGAATTACTCCCAACTTTGATCCAGATATAGAAGGAAGATAACGAATTACTCCCAACCTTGATCCAGATAAAGAAGGAAGATAACGAATTACTCCCGACCTTGATTCAGATATAGAAGGAAGATAACGAATTACTCCCGACCTTGATCCAGATATAGAAGGAAGATAACGAATTACTCCCGACCTTGATCCAGATATAGAAGGAAGATAACGAATTACTCCCAACCTTGATCCAGATAAAGAGGGAAGATAACGAATTACTCCCGACCTTGATCCAGATATAGAAGGAAGATAACGAATTACTCCCGACCTTGATCCAGATATAGAAGGAAGATAACGAATTACTCCCGACCTTGATCCAGATATAGAAGGAAGATAACGAATTACTCCCAACCTTGATCCAGATAAAGAGGGAAGATAACGAATTACTCCCGACCTTGATCCAGATATAGAAGGAAGATAACGAATTACTCCCGACCTTGATCCAGATATAGAAGGAAGATAACGAATTACTCCCGACCTTGATCCAGATATAGAAGGAAGATAACGAATTACTCCCGACCTTGATCCAGATATAGAAGGAAGATAACGAATTACTCCCGACCTTGATCCAGATATAGAAGGAAGATAACGAATTACTCCCAACCTTGATCCAGATATAGAAGGAAGATAACGAATTACTCCCGACCTTGATCCAGATATAGAAGGAAGATAACGAATTACTCCCTACCTTGATCCAGATATAGAAGGAAGGTAACGAATTACTCCCAACCTTGATCCAGATAAAGAAGGAAGATAACGAATTACTCCCGACCTTGATCCAAATATAGAAGGAAGATAACGAATTACTCCCGACCTTGATCCAAATATAGAAGGAAGATAACGAATTACTCCCGACCTTGATCCAGATATAGAAGGAAGATAACGAATTACTCCCAACCTTGATCCAGATAAAGAAGGAAGATAACGAATTACTCCCGACCTTGATCCAGATATAGAAGGAAGATAACGAATTACTCCCGACCTTGATCCAGATATAGAAGGAAGATAACGAATTACTCCCAACCTTGATCCAGATATAGAAGGAAGATAACGAATTACTCCCGACCTTGATCCAGATATAGAAGGAAGATAACGAATTACTCCCAACCTTGATCCAGATATAGAAGGAAGATAACGAATTACTCCCAACCTTGATCCAGATATAGAAGGAAGATAACGAATTACTCCCAACCTTGATCCAGATATAGAAGGAAGATAACGAATTACTCCCGACCTTGATCCAGATATAGAAGGAAGATAACGAATTACTCCCAACCTTGATCCAGATATAGAAGGAAGATAACGAATTACTCCCGACCTTGATCCAGATATAGAAGGAAGATAACGAATTACTCCCAACCTTGATCCAGATAAAGAAGGAAGATAACGAATTACTCCCGACCTTGATCCAGATATAGAAGGAAGATAACGAATTACTCCCAACCTTGATCCAGATACAGAAGGAAGATAACGAATTACTCCCAACCTTGATCCAGATATAGAAGGAAGATAACGAATTACTCCCAACCTTGATCCAGATATAGAAGGAAGATAACGAATTACTCCCGACCTTGATCCAGATATAGAAGGAAGATAACGAATTACTCCCGACCTTGATCCAGATATAGAAGGAAGATAACGAATTACTCCCGACCTTGATCCAAATATAGAAGGAAGATAACGAATTACTCCCGACCTTGATCCAGATATAGAAGGAAGATAACGAATAACTCCCGACCTTGATCCAGATATAGAAGGAAGATAACGAATTACTCCCGACCTTGATCCAGCTATAGAAGGAAGATAACGAATTACTCCCAACCTTGATCCAGATATAGAAGGAAGATAACGAATTACTCCCGACCTTGATCCAGATATAGAAGGAAGATAACGAATTACTCCCGACCTTGATCCAGCTATAGAAGGAAGATAACGAATTACTCCCAACCTTGATCCAGATATAGAAGGAAGATAACGAATTACTCCCGACCTTGATCCAGATATAGAAGGAAGATAACGAATTACTCCCGACCTTGATCCAGATATAGAAGGAAGATAACGAATTAAATTAGCATGTGCAGAATTTTTTAATATGATATTATTTTCTGCAATGATAACTTGAATCTTTAACTATGGCAATGAATAATTAAGCGTTGTATATGGTGATATCTTCTTTATGGTGTTGAGACATACATCATTAAAACCTGAATGCTAAATAATCCGGAAGCATTCGAAACATAGCTTCATCGCACAATTTCTTGGTATCATCGTACTTTATACCAAGCAGGAACAGAACAAAAACTGTTAAATTTCATAACATGGCCCATTTGAGTATTGAGAGGTAAAAAATACAATTTCCGAAAGTTAAAATTGATAGCAAAATCAAGAGAGACGCGGAATTGGTAGAAGGTACCTGGCGTCGTGGTTACGCAAGGCTAAGGCCACACCGAAGTGCTTCGCAACGCTAAGCTAGGTGCTACGTGACAGATAGACTAAGTGACTATAATAGTTATGCAGTGTGGCCATTGCGATAGTATGGGGTGCGTTGGTTCACTAGGATGTCACCTAACTCGTAGCGTATCTCCAAGCATCAAGCGAGGCTTCTACTCGTGTGGTCGATGCCTTGACTGTTGAGGAACTGTTCCATGCTGCCAAAGACAGGAATATTTTCTCAAGAGTGATTGCTAATATCGAGGAACCAGGCACATTAAGATAAATAATAGCTTAGGTACGCCCATGACGAGACGAGGTATTCTTTGATGCAAGAAATCATCTTAAAAGGAGACAGCGGATACGTACAAGAACGGTACGTAAGAGTTATATATTTATTCATATCGTACACCTTAATAAATCTGAATGGGGGATATGGACATATAGAGGGCGTGGTCCGGAGATCGTGTGAGTACTTTGCTATTTATTTATTGTACAGTATTGTATCATTTTGTATTTCTGAACCTATTCGAGTTTTGATTGTATTTGTAAAATATTTAATGGTCGAAATAGACCGTAAATAATTTTAAAAAAAAACTTTCAAACAAGATTTGCCGTACGAAATCTTCATTAGACTTTCAGACTTCGTACTTGTCTTCTGTTTCGGTGATTTTATTAACTTCTCTCTAACCATTTCCAAAACGAACGACTACCGTTTATTTCGAGTTCAGTTCTCTGTTATGATTTAGGTCACGTATTCGAAAACAAAATTGGTGCATTACACCTCGAGACTTGGCTCTAGATTGAATATTTTGTACAAACAAATAGCACCTTTAGTAACGGTACAGATCCCCGTTACCTGTTTCCGGAACAACTCTTTTGTTACGGCCAGAATTGTTGTTCTTGCGTTGAGTATTAGTTCGTCGATATTTGGATTCATAGTTTATTCATGGATGTTTAATTCATTGACTGTATAAATTGTATGCATACATTTGGTGAAGCGATTTGAGTAATAATCTATGCCCATATTCGGAGGGTTATAGATTCGAGTACTGTTGATAATTTAAAAAGATATGTCAAAAAAATATATAAACTAGAATTAAATCAAAATCACGCAATAAAAAATATGGTAATTTGTTTTATCAAACACTGTTTATTCCACTTTATGTAACGGTATAACCCAATCGGTTTCAAGGTTTTCACCTCATCATCAGGGAAGCACAAGCAATACTTAATTCTGTTCGAACTGATACCGACATACACACTTCTAACGGTAAACTTTCGGGCTGGGGATTGTGGGTGAAGGGAGACAGGAGACACTTTCAGCAAGCAGCGAGAAACCTTGAAATCGGTAGGGTTATACTGTCACAAAAAGTGGAATAAACAGTGTTTGATAAAACAAATTACAATGTATTTAAACCTACACAATGTTAATCCCTTAACTATAAATAATACGAGTACATCAACTAGGCTGATGCATGGAGTGCCACCATTGTAACCCGTTAGAGCATGTTGGATTTAAATAAGTATCGAGAACACCACAATATCCATAGAAATTTAATTAATTCATTCATTCTAATCTGAACTGATGAAGCAGACATAATTAACAACGTGGTATAGAGGTAGTATAGTTTCAATCAAATCAATTGAGCTTTAAGGCTCAGAACCATTATAGTAGGCTCACAGTTGAAAATATGTTACTCTCAAATTTAAAAAAAAAACTTTTCAGTCTAACTTTCACTTAAGGCCTTATCAGCATATTTTTTATTAATTGGAAGAAATTGCCACATAGCAGTAATCCCACAGGGTTGTGCTGTGTACAAGGAAATTGTTATATATGATTCGCTCGAGCGCTGCAAAAGTTGCCAGATGGGATTTATTTAATATTAGTGCGTTGAAGTCTTGAGATAAAACACCATTTAGGAGAGTTTTCTTTCCTAACAGTGCTATATATGTTAATTGTCGTTTGGATTTAAATTTGGAAGAGGCATCAAAATCCTTGGCATGCTTTAAGAGCGACTGAAAAAACTCTTAATTTCTCGTCAGTAAAATAACGTGTTTCATCCCTAATTTTTCTTTTCCTTTCCTATCCACCATCCCTTCCTTTCCTTTTGATTGATGATATCTCACTTTATATGAAAAAGAATGTTCGGGTGATTGTCTGTCTTTGTGGGGTTCGTGGGCATGTGCTCCCGTATATGTTCATGGATTTCGTGGGGATGGATAGTCATTTGAATAATTTATGCGACCACGTAACTTGCTTAATTTACTTTTGTCTGGTTGGCTGGAAGAGATTGCCGCCTGGTAATAATCGTGCCAGATTGTATTTGTAATAAAAGTGTTAAATAAATAAATAAAACTTACACATATTATATTTAGCGCGTACAAATATTATTTTTAGGTGTCAACGGGATTCGAACCCGAAACCTAAGACGGAAGACCATCGTGTAGCCAAGTAGGTCATGGGGATCATCATTTTAGAAGTTATATCTAGTTAAATATTACCCAAACCAATAAAATGTGTTGTATTTAATTTAGTCTCGTAAGTTTATTGCTGTATGACAATCGTTTCCAGCCAACTAGAAAGTCAATTAAAAAACGACCAAAAACTATTCTATAATTTCCGGTGGGCGCGGTCAGTTTTTGTACAAATTGTTATTGTTATAGTCTTACAAAGAAATGGTACAATGGGTCTCTATGTCAACAGTTACTTAACTAATTTATCGATATCACTAAACAGTTTGATGGTCAAATTATAAACGAAAACATGGAATCAATTTGAAAATAATAACTGATAAAGTTATTTATTGCATTGTCGTTTATAAATACATCATATAATAAATAAATAAATATAGTAAATGAATATATATTCTACACATAAGCCGAGGGGGATTGCAGCTTGACAATTGGGAAATTCTCGAGATTAAAAAATGTATAAAATTAAGTTTAAATATCATCAACAACCAAACCAGTTTTCATAATAGCCCTCTGCTTAATATGTTTCCTATTTAAAATCCACCCCCCTTGGATATCCAGACCCCGACCTGCCCAAAAGATTTACTTTCATTTTTCCCCGCTTCATTTACCATTGTATCACATCTCTCCCCACTTCTCCCCCCCTATCTCATTCCTCTTATATTATTTACACTTGTACAGGAAATATATTTTTAGAAATGTAGTTTATCTTCACCTGACGATGAAGACGGTGGTCTTCGAAACCGGTTGTAAACCCAAAAATAAACCTGTGGTGAACACAAAAATATAAAGTAATTGTAATTTATTTTTAACAAACACTGTTTATTCCACTTTTTTATGACGGTATAACCCTACCGGTTTCAAGGCTTTCACCTCATCTTCAGGGGAACGCAAACAATCTTGTTTGCGCTCCCCTGAAGATGAGCGCAAACTTCAGGGGAGCGCAAACAATCTTGTTTGCGCTCCCCTGAAGATGAGGTGAAAGCCTTGAAACCGGTAGGGTTATACCGTCATAAAAAAGTGGAATAAACAGTGTTTGTTAAAAATAAATTACAATGTCTTTAAACCTCCACAACGTTAATTCTCCTTAACTATAAACAAAATATAAAGTAAGTTTTTTAGTCACTTATTTTTCCTTTTACATAAAACGTGGCACCACAAAGTGAAACTATAGTAATTTCGAAGATTCAAAAAATAAATATAGATTTATTGACATCAATATACGAGTAGTATGTGCATTTTACCTATATACATACACATTCTCGTATATCCTGTAATTTCGTCAAGGTATATATTTCAAGATAGTGGAGAAAAAAATACATTTGAGAGCGAATCTATCAATAGGTTTGGGTTTATCTCACAATTCGAGATACACCCCCACTAAAAGACGTCGAGCTCGGACCCAAGTACATGAGATGTTTTTCAGCCGACATTCTTTAAATACATATATGTTAAGGCGATAGAAAAATACATT
Source organism: Odontocerum albicorne (assembly GCA_949825065.1). Classification (NCBI taxonomy): domain Eukaryota; kingdom Metazoa; phylum Arthropoda; class Insecta; order Trichoptera; family Odontoceridae; genus Odontocerum; species Odontocerum albicorne. Next base: position 4,071,166 of record OX463859.1, on the reverse strand, counting down.
TGAGAGATATAAGCTATTCAAAAGTTTGGATTTATTTCATTGCATCTCCTAAATCATGATGCACCCTCAGTGACAGAAGGGGGACCCCGGCTACGAAGATGTTTTTCGGTACACGGAAACCATATAACCAATGAACATGTGCAAACATGTATAATGTTAAACTGATGATCCACTTCCACTCCTTCCAATCCTGACCCTTCCAATCCTGTACATCACTCAATGAGGAACGAGTCATCTCTTTGATTTGGTCTATCCGCCTTGCTGAAGACCGTCCCCTCGCTCGCGCCTCTCAATACTATCAGTGACTACTAGCTTCTTTAAACTATTTTATTTGATTACAAGCCTTCAAAATGGAATGTCATTTAGACGAAAGTGAGCATTTTCGACACCTCCTTCTGTTCGCGTTCAATCGAGGGAATAAAGCTGCCAAAGCTGCTCGCGATATTTGCGAAGTGTACGGTGAAGATGCTATGAATTTAAGGACAGCTCGTCGATGGTTTTTACGTTTCAAAGACGGTAATTTCAACCTTAAAGACATGAAACGTTCCGGACGGCCAGTGGACTTCGATCCAGACAGCTTAAACCGTATTATTCATGAAGGAATGAAGAAAGGGATGTTGATGAATAATATAGTTTCAGCTTCGTCGTCGAAGTTCACTGGTCGTCCGGAACACTCCATGTCTTTCAGGTTGAAATTACCGTCATTGAAACGCAAAAACCATCGACGAGCTTTCCTTTCATTCATAGCACCTTCACCGTACACTTCGCAAATATCGCGAGCAGCTTTGACACCTTTATTCCCTCGATTAAACGCGAACAGAAGGAGGTGCCGAAAATGCTCACTTTCGTCTACTTGACATTCCATTTTGAAAGCTTGTAATCAAATAAAATAATTTATGTAACGTAAAAGCAAACACAATATCTTGTAGAGCAGAAAATTTTCTTTTGAATGAGTTATAACATTTACCATTTTGTTTTACTTTTGGTGCTCATTTTTAAATTGGAAAAAAACGTGCACAACTTATGTTAAGACCCAATATATTTATTTCATGCTAATAAATTACGTATACAATTGAAATTAACTCTTATAGCCCGTTATTATATTCGAATTCTTAATGCGGACCTTTAGTCAAAATTTTAACAAGGCCTGCACTAGACCCTTTGGTTACAAATAATCCAATATTTAAAAATCGACTTATGTGCGAAGGTCGTTCAATGCTTAAAAATTCATCGTTAAAAATAGAAGAGCTGTCCAATAAAAATTACAACAATTTCCCGCCATTTCCTAATCACGTTTTTAATAAAAACGTGCCCCGGCCAGGGTGGGGGGAGGGCGCTTCCCCGGAATGGGGGAAATGGATGACTAATTTGATGAGGTTGAAATAATATTGCTATTTCACACTTTTTAAATATTGCTTTGCACAAAAAACAAATTTATTTCCAACGATTTTGAATGTCAAATAATCATCATTATCATTTTAAGTAGTTTTTTTTGGTTAACTGTTGTATAACCTGGTTTTACATTATCCTTTTTTCCATTACTTTCATCTTCCTGGCACTGTCCCAACTCATTGCCTAGGTAGGCTGTTGGCGTCGGCTCTTCTCGTTCTCAGGCTGTTTGTTCTTCGGTTCTTGGTGTCGCTTTCATCTAGGCTGTTTTTTTGCAGGCTTTTGGAACATTGATTCATCCAGGAGTTCTTTGGTCTTCCTCTGGACGGCTGTCGAGGAAGATCCACAGACATTGCCTAATTTACCGTATGGTCTGGTGGTCTCCGTCTTATGTGCCCTTACCATCTAAGCTGTCGCTCTTCCAGCTTACTGTTTATGTCAGTGACCCCCAGGCTACCACGAATGCGTGAGCTCTTAATTCTATATTTTAGTGATACTCCTGCCGACCACCTAAGCATTCGCATTTCTGCTGTTTCAAGTTGCCTAGAGTAGGAGCTGTACATAGTCCAGCATTCTGAGCCATACATAATTGCGGGTCTAACGATAGTTTGGTATACCTTTCCTTTTAGTTTTATAGGCATTTTTGGGTCACACAAGACTCCTGTTACCGATCTGAATTTCATCCATCCCACACCTATTCTATGGTCAACATCCGCGGCGCACCTTCCGTCTTTGTGAATGAATTTTTTATTACTTGCTATTTTGTATTAAACACTTACTTAAATTTATTTATTTTAGGGGAATTTATTTCTTTTGGTTTAAAGAAACAAATCAATAACGCTAAAAATACTTAAAGAGTTCGAAGAAATGCGTAGACTGAGAAGAATATGCGGGATGACAATGTATGACAGAATACAGAATTATACATTAAGGATAAGAGGGAGTTTAAAACTGGTTTGTTAAGCGGAGGAAAAAAAAAGCGCGTTTAGGTGGTTTGGAAATGTTGAACGGTGGGTGGGAAAAAACTGACAAAACAAATTATAATGTAAGCATGGGTGGAAATCATCGAAGATAAGGACTGAGAAGAACAATGTTGAACCAAGTGAATCAAGTTGTGGAAGAAGGACAAGTTAAGAGTAAGATAAATAAAAGGAAAAATATAAGATGATCTTTAGATATGGAGGAGCCGCAAAAAGTATGGCATAAAAGGAGATATTGGAAAGCGATCGATAGGTTATCGCTATTAACGAGTAGGCATGTTAGCGATCTTGTGAATGGAAGATGTATGTGCATTTATAGGTTTATGAGCTGAGCTGAGCCTCGCGTATGAGATGTTGCACTTTAGCAAGCACATATTCTTGACAGATTAAAGGACAGATTGCCAGGTTCTGATGGAAAACGATTAAATTTCCATGATGATCGGCAGGCTTAATGTGCTGCAGTCTTTTGTTAGGTAGTTTTATATATGGTAGCTATATTTTTGTGTTGATTAGTACTACTATATTGGCAGCCCTCAGCTTCTCTATAAATTCAACACTGATTTATTTCCTCCAATATTACTTGATGGCTCTATCATACCATTACATAAAACTGTTAAAAACCTAGGAGTGCTAATAGAGAACACTCTCTCATGGCGAGATCAAATAAATGAGGTAAGCCGAAGGATCTTCTTCAGCCTTCATTCCCTTAAAGTGCTGCAAAGATTCCTACCAACTAAAACCAAAATTTTACTCGTACAATCCCTGCTCTTTCCGATTCTGGACTATGCGGACGTATGTTATTTGGATGTTATAGAGGAACAGCTGGACAAATTACAGCGTCTTCAAAATGTGTGTCTAAGATTCATTTTCAACCTACGAAAGTACGACCATATAACTTCATACCAGAAGGCTTTGAACTGGTTGAATGTTAGAAATAGACGCCAAATTCACATACTGTCTCTATTGTGTAACATCCTTAACTGTCCCGCCGCACCCTCTTATCTCGCCGAAAATTTTCAGCGTCTTTCCAATCATGGATTAGCGCTACTCTCAAACAGAGATTGTTTATTGGCCTTTCCAGTTCACCGCTCCTCTTTCTTTACGTCGTCCTTTACTGTCCATGCAGTGAGACTCTAGAATCAGTTACAAACCAATATAAGACTCGCTTCGTCCTTGGCATGCTTTAAGAAACGACTGAAAAAACTCTTAATTTCTAGTCAGTAAAATAACGTGTTTCATTCCTGATTTTTCTTTTCCTTTCCTCTCCACCATCCCTTCCTTTCCTTTTGATTGATGATATCTCACTTTATATGAAAAATAATGTTCGGGTGATTGTCCGTCTTTGTGGGGTTCGTGGGCATGTGCTCACGTATGTGTTTATGGATTTCGTGTGGATGGATAGTCATTTGAATGATTTATGCGACCATGTAACTTGCTTCATTTACTTTTGTCTGGTTGGCTGGAAGAGATTATACTACTATAATAATTTATAAGCAGCATGTAAGCTACAGAATAATATAAATTCAAATGTTAAATGGTTTAAGAGTCTCCAATCGATTCCTGCCCCGGGGCACTCGCTTACTAAGCGTAAATGCTAACCATTATTTAACTGCTGTCGACGTTGAACATGCCCGCTTTGTGCTCTTTGCCTATCCCAACAGGGAAGTGACGTGATGGTATGTACGTATTTATGAACGTTGATCAGCTTTTTGGTATTGTGGCATGTCAATCGCAGGTAGACAAAGTTGTATTTCGTGGAAGTTTAATTTCTTAGCTATAAATTATCTTGTTGTTATTTTTATGGTTTCGTATCTGGGCAGATCAATAACACCCTCATATTATGATAAAATAAATAAGGAAAAATCTTTAGATATTTGCTTCCTCTTTAATCTGTTTTTCTATCGTATATGATTTCCTTGTGGATTTTCGTTGTTGAATAATGCAGCTGAAAATCTTTCGAAGTCATATCCAACATTTTCACCAGCTCAGAAAATGTTTCTGTGGAGCTAAAACTCTCTTGGCATTCTGTAAAATATCAAAATAAGTCGAGGAAGTTTTGACAGTTGCGATTGTATGGAACTTTCTGTAGAATTTTCGTAAAGAATTTGTTATTTTTGGTAAAGGGAGGAATATTTATAAAAGTGTTCAAAATTACAATTTTACCCTCAAGAGGGTTAACTTTGATTTGATTCATTATTTCAGATTTGTCATCAAATCGAAAATTTGAATTGAATGTTTTTTTTTTTGTGCACATGAGTTTATTGCTATATAACAATATATTCAAACCAGCCAGCTCTTCTACGATTCATTGAACTGTTTCAATCCATGATATTTTATTTTTTATTAAACAAAGTAATATATTGTACAAATATTTGTCAAGGCTATACCTATATACACATTTATTACTTAACTAATCTTATTTCTATATTATCATTTATGAACTTACTTAATCTTATTTTCCTACAGGTCATTTTATTTTTATTTTTTGTAATCTTAATATGTGATTTCTTAGAAATAATTAACACCTACATGCTACTTATATTGTAACTAGATAACAATTCTTAAAACTAATTGGGCTTTCAGGATGAATGACGAGTGGAAAGGATTTATGTGAGTTCGTGAGTGTGGGTCTCTTTTTGTTGTTTAAATTTTGGATGTTTTTGTATTTGTGTTTCTGTGTGTATTTCTTTCTTTCTTCTTTTTTTTTTTTTTTTTTTTTTGTTTTGAGTTTATTTTGATTTTTATTCTTATGATTGTGTGCGGTATATTGTGGGATGAATATTTTTGGTCTTTCTGGAGTGATAATGTGTGAGGAGTTGAGTTTCGCAAGATGTTTCCATTTGTAGTTGAGTGTCACTGTTTGTCAGGTTGATGAGAGCATGCAACGGGGTTTTTTTGTATTATCAAAAATCGGAAAGAAGTATCGATTTATTTTTTCATGCTAAATATCCTCAGTGAGATACAGGCAAAAGCCTAGTTTACTGGGGATACGACAAATGAAAGGCAACAAACCCAGATCCATTAAAATTATATGTCCAAATCAAATTACCTGTTGTTTTTTCTCAAATTGTGTATATTTCTTGTCATGTGTAATAATAATAATAATTATTATTATTATTTAGCAAGAACAAGTCCACTCGTTCTGGCTACTTGTATTCCATCACATTCACTCAGACCTTGGTCGTCCCAGCTAATCCATGAGATATTTTACATGAGATACTTTCAACCCATGAGATACTTTCAATCCATGAGATATTTTACATGAGATACTTTCAACCCATGAGATACTTTCAATCCATGAGATATTTTACATGAGATACTTTCAACCCATGAGATACTTTCAATCCATGAGATATTTTACATGAGATACTTTCAATTCATGAGATACTTTCAATCCATGAGATATTTTACCAAAAAAATATTTATTTTAATTTAAGAAAAAGACTAATCTCTATCAATGATAATTGAAACACATCTTTCGCCTCTTCTAATTCATCCACCTTTTCACACAGTTCATACCGTTTCTCTGAGTGTAACATTTCTTTCCTCCAAAATATCATACACTTGATTCAGCCATACTGTTCTTGGCCTTTCTCTTCCACACCTTTCACGAAAATTTACACGGTATATTTTTTTATGTAAGTCTTTCTTCATTCATTCATTACACGTCCCCAAACCATTTCAAAGTGTTCTTCTTTGTCTGACTTAAGTGCGTTTATGTGTGTGGAAAGGAATTAGCTGAAGGATTACGAAAGGATACAAAAGAAAAATTAGTATGAAAGGATATTATGAACAATTAAATACTCCTTAAATATAAATTTGAATCTAGTGCGTCTGATAAAATTTTGGAAGTTCGTCGCACCGAGTTAACCACAAATAATAATGTGTTTTGTGATGTATTAGTACGCAAAAGAGTATCTCGTCACCTGATGGAAGAGAACAGCTGTGTTATGAAATAAACGTATCTTCTTTATCTGTTTATTAACCTGCAATATATGATAACAACCCTCATCATCAGTCCGACCACCCAGAGTAGGTCATGGTTGCTTGATGGATTTCTTACCACCTATCTCTTTCTTAGCAGTCGTCGTCGTTGTCGGGCTTCTTAGTCGAGGATCCCTTCGCCACTCCAACGTCAATCTTGAACCGATCTCCCACATCGATCGTGTGATATTCTGTGAGAAAACAGCCTGATCCTAGATGCGTACTCCCTCCCGCAAATGCCACAGACATGTAGACCCTGCTGAGCCGCCTGGTCATACTGACGTATGTTCGCAGCGCGCTGACTGTTTCTCACACGTCCAGCCGCTGAGACATCATCAGCCCGAGAGAATACGGCTCTCCACCTCTCACGGTCCTGAGCCATCCGCTCCCAGTCCTCAGGCGCTCGCGCGAAGTAAGCGACTCTCGCAGACTGTCCTTATAGCGCTTTTTCTGTCCACCAACTCTTCGCTTGCCCCCCACTTCCCCATACAAGACGTTATTTTAGGAGTCTTTGATCACCCATGCGTATCACATGCCCGGTCCACCGCAATTTCGCCTTTACAACCATATCTTCTATAGGTTTACAGTTGGAGCGTTGCAGGACCGAAACATTTGTAACATGATCACTCCAGTGGATCTGAAGAATTCGGCAGTACTCTTTATCTAAAGGATTATACCCAGAGTTCGGCAGCTGTCACGATATACAGACTTCTCAGCTTTGGTTTCTTCAATCTTCTACGTCCCATCGCATCTTTGTTCAAAGCTTTCCATGAAGGGTCAATGTCTAGCATCCGATATAAGTACCCAAGTCAACGCAGTCTAGCAATTTTTATAATTTATGCTACGCTAGCTTCTCCCAAGAGGGTATAGAGCTATTCGTTGTACCTCTGTCTTCACGCACCAATGCTATGAATTGGAGAGCATAATTTTCGGGAAATCTTTCTTTTAAAGGTATCGAGAACTTTTTTTCTAACTTTGTAAACTGTCCATGTCTCTGGTGCGTAAGTTAACATAGGGCTTAGCGATATTGAATGGACAAATCAGAATGCTTTAACTTTTTTAAGTATCAAACGCATTTACTAATTTCTATATTTCTATGGCAGTAAATTCAGTTGAATGTTTTGTACAAAACACAAATGGTCAAGATCTAATGGAGAAATATTTAAAGCATTTAGTATTTTTTTTTTACCACAGCATTATTTTACATTCCTTTCAATTAATTCAGGTCCTATTGATATAGGTGTTTAGGAACGCTTGTTTCTTAAAGGAGAGATGGTGAGGATGATTGTTGATAAATAAAAACTTGTCGAAATCGGAATATGTAAAGAGGAATTTTATTGACAAACGTTGGTATTTATAATGTTTTTTGAACGTGTGCGGAAATGCGCACGAGATATATCGCTGTCTCGTCTTTGCGCTTACAATATGTTTATTGTCGCGCGTAGGTATCCTTTTGTTTTGAGAGACAGCGCAAAATATGTGTTGCCCTTTCCTTTCCTCATGGAATATGGTCTTCACTGGTAGTGAGTTGAATGACCGATCGCGTGGACTTTGGCATTGTTTGTCTCGCATTGTTAAGATGGGCAAAGGTCGTCTCGTGGGTTCAGTGACCGCGCATACGTTCGCCACAGGTGTATGATATGTACCTATCATATCTTACAACGCTTTTGCTCTATAAAATTCAACTTGGTGAATTGTTTCTATATGGCAATCCTTAACAACTAATTATAAATATATTTAAGAAGATTGAAGGGACTGATACCATTAAAAAAGTAAGGTAACAATGGGATTCGAACTGCAAACACCGGTTCGGAAGACAGTTATCCTATCAACTAGGCCACGGAGTTTGTACTATGTTATTTGTGTCATTAAAAAAAATCATTAAAATATATATTTTCAAAATATCATCAAACATTATCCAAAAACATCCTGAAGGACAAAATACGAAAAAATAAACATTTTCTTTTTAACAGTACAAGGTCTTTAAGAGTTTATACCGCATTTCCGGCTATACTTGGCATTTTGATGTCTGCAGTTAATGTGTTTTTGTTTGCGAAGGCAAAATCATTGAGTAACGGTTATTAAAATTTTCATTGAACTTGATGAGATGAGTAGAGATAACAATAAGAAGTGGTCCAGATCAAAGAGAATCCAGAAGGAATGCATAAATAATGTGTGATTATATCTTTGGCAACAGAAGAGCTTGCTGGCATCAAGAAAAACTAAGAATATGCATTAACTTTAGTAAATTATGATTTATTTATTTACAATATAAAACATGGGAGTGACAATATATGACAGAATTTTTTTAAATTTAATTTACACATGACAAGAAATATACATAATTCGCGAAAAAATAACAACAGTTACTTTAATTTCGATACACAATTTTAATGGATCTGAGTTTGTTGCTTTTCATTTGTTGTGACCCTAGTAAACTAGGTGTTTGCCTGTATCTCATTGAGGACATATAGCATGAAAAAATAAATCGATACTCCTTTCCAATTTTTGATTATATAAACTATGGATCTAATTGATAGATGCAAACTCAGCAGACACACATGACACGCATGGCAACTAATGAAATGTTCACCATCCCTAGAGTTAAAACCTCTTTTGCCCAAAGGCAATATGCTTATTTGGCTCCCATTACATACAATGGCGTGCCGACTTCAATAAAAGTAAAGGTAGGAAAACCATTTAGACAGTCGATCGGAGCGTGGTTGTTATTGCGACAGGATTTTGAGTACTTGGGCTGTCAGGATGAATGACGAGTGGAAAGGATTTATGTGAGCTCGTGAGTGTGGGTCTCTTATTATTGTTTTAATTTTGGTTGTTATTGTGTTTGTGTTTCTGTGTGTTTTTCTTTTTTTTGTTTTGAATTTGTTTTGATTTTTATTCTTATGATTGTGTGCAGTATATTGTGGGATGAATATTTTTGGTCTTTCTGGAGCGATAATGTGTGAGGAGTTGAGTTTCGCAGGGTGTTTCCAGTTGTAGTTGAGTGTCACTGTTTGTCAGGTTGATGAGAGCGTGCAACGGGGCTTTTTGTGTTATCAAAAATCGGAAAGAAGTATCGATTTATTTTTTCATGCTAAATATCCTCAGTGAGATACAGGCAAAAGCCTAGTTTACTGGGGATACGACAAATGAAAGGCAACAAACCCAGATCCATTAAAATTATATGTCCAAATCAAATTACCTGTTGTTTTTTCTCAAATTGTGTATATTTCTTGTCATGTGTAATAATAAAAAAATAAATAAATAAAATAAATTATATAAACTATGGATCTAATCTAACGGCGGAGCTTTTCAGAGAGTATCAGGTCCTGAACATAGCCAATTTACATCTCAAATCCATTCTCTGGCACTACCATCGAGAGGAAGGGAAGATGCAAACTCAGCAGACACACATGACACGCATGGCAACTAATGAAATGTTCACCATCCCTAGAGTTAAAACCTCTTTTGCCCAAAGGCAATATGCTTATTTGGCTCCCATTACATACAATGGCGTGCCGACTTCAATAAAGGTAAAGGTAGGAAAACCATTTAGACAGTCGATCGGAGCGTGGTTGTTATTGCGACAGGATTTTGAGTACTTGGGCTTTCAGGATGAATGACGAGTGGAAAGGATTTATGTGAGCTCGTGAGTGTGGGTCTCTTCTTGTTGTTTTAATTTTGGTTGTTTTTGTATTTGTGTTTCTGTGTGTTTTTCTTTTTTTCTTCTTTTTTTTTTGTTTTGGATTTGTTTTGATTTTTATTCTTATGATTGTGTGCGGTATACTGTGGGATGAATATTTTTTGGTCTTTCTGGAGTGATAATGTGTGAGGAGTTGAGTTTCGCAAGATGTGTCCAGTTGTAGTTGAGTGTCACTGTTTGTCAGGTTGATGAGAGCGTGCAACGGGGTTTTTTGTGTTATCAAAAATCGGAAAGAAGTATCGATTTCTTTTTTCATGCTAAATATCCTCAGTGAGATACAGGCAAAAGCCTAGTTTACTGGGGATACGACAAATGAAAGGCAACAAACCCAGATCCATTAAAATTATATGTCCAAATCAAATTACCTGTTGTTCTTTCTTGCCATGTGTAATAATAATAATAATAATAATAAAAATAATGATACTCTATCCCGTAAATGCTGTATTGGAAGATAGGCGTCTTACTAATAATGCCATGGAAGTCATAAATTATTGTCAGTATTAAGAATCTTAGTTTTCTTTTTCCTTAGTAAGGTCTCACCTGAAGCGTGATCTCCCTGCCATCCTATTGTAGACTGTATTGGGTTGCCGCGCATAACAATAGTATAATTCTGGAGTTATCCTTCCTTCGTAGATATGAACGATAACCTTCGTAGTGCAATTTGTAAGATTTCGTTTCCAATTGGCACCCAGATTTTTTTGAAAAGGTCTAGGTTTCACTTGAGGCTTATTAAGCACTTTTCTGATTGTTTGGAATAGATTATTACATATCAATGAACCCGTCAGTAATATATACAATGAAAGTATATGCAATACAAAACCATTATCTTTAGTGGTATATGTGTATTACACAATTTTAAAACGTCCTCCACTTTACAAATAAACTCATTAAAATGACAAAAAATTTAATAAACATTTTGGTTAAAATTTTGCTGATCTCCATAATAAAATATTTACTTATAAACAACTTTGTTAATACACAAATAACATTAATCCCTAATATACATATTTCTACCTCATAGTCTAAAGGCTCTCATCATTCCACCTGAAAAAAACCTTGGGACATCACTATCCATGGCTTTTTCCTACTCAGTTTCTGCTGGGCATGCTCGGGTATAACTCCTTGAGCGTAAGAAAAGATCTGCGTCTCCTGGTATACGTTGTCAAACTCGTTCGAGGAGTTGTGAGCTGTCCAGCATTACTACAAAGATTAGCGTTAAATGTTCCTAATAATTACACTAGACTGCGCCGGCAAGAACTGTTCTCAATAACATACCCAAGAACGGGTCTTCCAACCGCTATGCCTGTTGGAAGGGCCTTAACTCTTTTGAACGGGACTGCTTCGGATATTGACATATTTCCCATCACATTACCAAAAGCAAATGTAAATTTTCTTCTAAGATTGAGCGCGTTAGAATGCAGTATTGAAGTGACTCTGAATAAATGTGTATGTTTGTGTGTATGTATGTATGCATGTGCATTATCTTCTATTTTATAGACTTTTTTTAATCTTATATAATTTTTTTAAATTTTTCATGTTAACATTTCTTGTATTTTTCAATGTAATTGGTCTCAGCCTGTTTTGAGAAAATAAATAAATAAATAATTAAAAATTACGTGTATCGGGGATTAATGTTATTAGTGAAAGAACAAATCAATTTATTTTTAAAAACTATCCAAATGTTTTTTTTTTGCAAATACTCGGCTTTTACTCGATGCAGTCAGTATAAAACGCGCCCAGAAAAGATATCTGCAAACGTATTAACACGAATACGAACGGTGTCATTACAATTGTATTGCTAAAATGTGCGGCGCCAACGTCCATTTGATGGCATCTTAAAACACTTTAATTAACTGCTCACGAACTAAAAGATCTGCACTCGCCGTGCCAATCTTACTTTAGTTTGTGTAATAAGAAGTGAAATGTTGACTTTTGAATTATTCTTCAATAAGATAAGTCATTTCATACCTCATTTATTCTAGTGTATACAAGACTTTCAGAATAAAATATTATTCACTTGATTCAACCATATTTTCCTTGGTCATCCTCTCCCACGCCTTTTGCTCATATTTGCACTTTATGTTTATTTTGTTTGTCTTTCTTCATTCATTTGTTCCACATGCCCAAACCATGACAACGTACTCTTCGTTATCTTGCTTAATACATTAGCCTTAAGTTCACATGCATCCCTTATCACGTAAGTTCACATGCATTCCTTATCACCTAAGTTTACATGCATCCCTTATCACGTAAGTTCACATGCATTCCTTATCACCTAAGTTTACATGCATCCCTTATCACTTAAGTTCACATGCATTCCTTATCACTTAAGTTTACATGCATCCCTTATCACTTAAGTTCACATGCATTCCTTATCACTTAAGTTCACATGCATTCCTTATCACTTAAGTTCACATGCATCCCTTATCACTTAAGTTCACATGCATCCCTTATCACTTAAGTTCACATGCATCCCTTATCACTTCATTTCGTCATACATTATCACTCCATATCATTTTCTCAATGCACGCATTTATATTCAGCTCTTCTCAGTCTTTCGCCTCATCCATATTTCACTCCCATGCATCAATGTGGGCAGCAAAATACTGTTGGGGGCTATCTTTACAATTGTTTTAATGCTCCATGAAGTTTGTTTCCTATTGCAATGCACGGTTTCTTTAACTTGTTTCTTTAAATTGTTTCAAACGTTTTTGAACAGTTATAAAATAGTATTGTATTAAATATTCAAGGGGTTAATTACTAACTTTTGCGTTTTTTTCTTTCATCGTGGAACTTTTCCACTTTTAGATCGATTGTTAAATTTTTGAAGCTTAATCAGTTAAAATTTTAAGGCCTCGGCCACACAGGTAGGAGTCTCGCTTGGTGCATAGAGCTACGCTGCGAGCTAGGTGATACATCCTAGCGAACCAACGCACCTCATACTATTGCAATGGCCACACTGCTTGCTTCTCGCCACGCTACGTGACTATTAGTCACCTAGTGAGTCACCTAGTGACCAGACGTGTTGGTTAATTTTATTGTGTCACCAAGTGATTTTACAAGATGGAGAAAGTTTTATTCCGCAATTCTTTGTAGAGAAGTTGAAATTCTCCACTCCATACTTCTAGATAACATTAACATTATGCACCCAACAAGTTCCAATTTGAGATGTTCGAAATTTTAAACTTAAATTCTCTGAGAGAAGTAGCTTTCTGGTTAGTTTTGAGAGTGGCATCGTTTGTTGACTCAACCGCTCCCAAATGTCAAATGATTTTTTTCGAAGCACTTTGATGTGGTCAAGCCTGAATTCACCCAGTCTTTTAGTCACGTAGCACCTAGATTAGCACTAAGCAAAGCACTTTGGTGTGGCCTTAGTCTAAATGATCAAGAATTGGATTTTTTTTAACAAAAAATGTTTCATTATATTGACACAATTGTATTATGTTTTGAATTTGGTGACACAAATCATCCTAGTTTGGGTGGATTGCCTATTAAAAAAAACAACTTATTTGTCCTATAAACACATTTTATGCCAATCACTTAAATAAATACAGTATTAAACTTAACAATGGAAACGGTATTATAAAATCAGTTTAAAATATAATTTAAAAACTTAGTAATAATTAATTAATAAGAAAAAGAAAATATGCACTCAACAATCAAATGGTTTAATAAAATCAGATGTAAATGATTTTTTTACAGACAGATTACAGACCCTAGAAATTTCTAAGTCAGTACATTGATCCGAACATCTGTTGAACAGTTATATCCCAAAAATATCTCCGCTCTTGGCCGAAATCGTCCCATGCCTCCCTCACTCCTCAGCCCCCAACCGATGAAGCGTGTATATCGGTACCAGTTCGAACAGAATTTAGTCTTGTTTTTGCGCCCCTAAAGATGAGGTGAAAGCCTTGAAACCGGTAGGGTTATATCGTCACAAAAAAAAGTGGAATAAACAGTGTTTGATAAAAATAAATTACAATGTATTTTAACCTCCACCACGTTAATTAACTATAAACACAAAAATGATTTTTTTAAATAAGTGCAATTATTTATATCTAAAAAGAAAACACGTACTCGACAATAAAACGGTTAAATAAAGTCAGCTGACAATTTTAACAATAAGTAATAATTAATTATTACTGAAAAGAAAATCCACACTCAATTAAATATTATTATGAAATCAAATGAAAATGATAATTTTAAAATTAATTTTAATCAATTGTAAATGAAAAGAAAATCCTCATTCAACTATCAAACGGCATAATAAAATCAGTTATCAGCAAATGATAATTAAAAAAATAAGTAATAATACATAGATAATTAACACTCAACAACCAAACGGTTTAAGAAAATCGGCTTTAACACTTCCCTTACTGTGCTAAAAAATTACGCCATTAACGGTGTTGGACACTGAGGGTACAGTAAATATGTATGTTTTAAATTAAAATTATACAAAATCTATTAGTTTTTTTTTTGTAATTAGCTATAAACATCATTTTATTATGTAATAAAATGTCGAATAATATAAAATAAGTGTAAGAAATGATAAAATAAGAGTTCAAACAGAGAGTTGACATTTCTATAAGAATATCATATTTCCACTGCGTCGTTCGGTCTGCGCAACGTTCAGAATGCGCATGACTGAAAAGAGGTCTCCAACCTTTTAAAAAAAAAATCATAAAATTATACAATAAAATGAAGCGTGTATTTTTTGGCAATAAAAATATAATTCGAATTAAGACAATAATTAACATATTAACAAAATATAAAATGAATATATAAATTCAAAAATAATAATATAAAAACAAACACGAAATTCAAATCAATAAAATATGCCATTTGGAAAATATAACCACTTTGAAAATAGGTCAAAATTTGAAAATAGGACAAACATATCATAAAATCAAAATTTAATCCTGTGGAGAAAGTCTATCGCAATTGGGGCACGAAATAACTTTTGTTTCTATTCTATGTACTAAACACACAGGTGTTTGATAAAACTGGTAACCAATCCCTGGAACGAACGTACTCGTAAAATATTAACTGTCAAAAAAGAATGAGTCATACGGAGTGTTTTGACATTTCGTCAATTCTCGATTTAAAATCATTCATTTCTGTTGATATTTATTAATGATTTTATTTCGTAATGACATCATTCAAATCATAGAGGTTTCGATGAGGAATACATAAAGTATGAAGACCCTGCAAGCAGTATATTTCGAGAAATTAAATAAAATATACGTCTTGGTCACTCTTGTCCGTTCACAGATCGGCAAGGGTTAAAGATAATTTAAAAAATAATTAATGAAAATAAATCAGCACTCAACCAACAAACGATATCATAAACTCAGCTGTAAATGATAAGTTAAAAAATATGTGATAATTAATTAATAATTAGAAGAAAATCCGCACTCAATAATAAAACTGTTTAATAATTTTTAGCACGGTTTATACGCAACGTCAGCAATTGTAGGATTGCGTTGACACCGTAATACTCCGGCAGAATCTGGCACCGGTCCGGCAAATGCTATCCATCTGGATGCTGTGCTGCTTGGAGTGTATTCCTGTCACAGATTCTCAGGCCCCCTGCCAATATCCTCAGCGGCTCTGACAGATCATCACTCTTTGTGACAATCAGACGAGATAGATGGTTCAACTGACTTCATTACGTTTAAACTAATTACTAATACTTATTTTGGACACTTTTTAGCTCTAAACTTGATTCAATGGCACTTATTTCAAAAATTGGATTCTCATACTTAACCCTTCCTTCCCTGTGATGTGTAACTTGTACACATTGCTCCTAAAAACTTTAATATCTCTATAAATATAATAAATACAGGGTTCACATTTTAGGTATTCCTCCGTAATACATTTACGCATTGAATGAAAAAATAATATTAATAATAATTAGCACTTATCGGCCACATGAGATATATTTTGTGAAAATCTGGAATAAATTTACCAATACAATCAAACGTGTGCCATTGTGTGACGTAAGTATATTCATTCTAAAAAAACCGCTATGGGTGAGGAAGTGAGGCTATTTACGTTTCATTCTCACTCTACTTCGGCATATGGGAACTCAAGAAGTAAAATCTCAGTTCGCAGTTGTTTATTCCTTCAAGGTATAACATACACAGTGTCAGTGTTCAAAGTCCCGTCTCAGTAGCTCGCGGGCATCCATATGAGGTGGTCTTTTCCCTTGTTTTGTGAACGTTGGCCGATGTTTTTTTATGTTTTCAGTAAATGAATTTAAATTATTATCACTTTTGACTTCAAATTTAATTAATTTAAGCGATTGGCTATGAATATTCTTATTTTCCGATTTTTATCGGTCATTTTTACATGTGTATTGATGTGTATTGAATACACAGCACCGGAACGTGCGATTTTTTTAGCACAGAATTGGAAAGTTTAATATCCTGGGTCTAAAGAAAGGAATAAACCAGACGCACGGATGTTTGAAAATTGGTTCCTGGTTATTTTTTAAAATTTATACGCAATTTACAAATGACATATTTTTTAATGAATAGCCGAACCATACACAATAATAATAACCACCTCATTTTTTTTTTATTTAGAGAATCACTTCACAAGGCATCATTTATTTATTTATTTCAACGGTCAAACGACCTTTTTGATAAAAATATTTAAAAAATAACAACAAATAGAATTTAACATGGATATTATCGGACGTATGTTTCACCCAAAAATATATGATTTATTTTGTTTCGTATGATATGTAAAAATATAAGTGCTGTGTACCTATTGTAATTAAATGTTCCTTATGCGTGGCCTTCGCAATAGTTACTATGAAAAGTCGATCGGCCCATGCAAGCGAAGAACGCGCGAGATACATAGTATCTAGTAAGCCATGACGGCTTACGCGGGCGAATACAGGGGCTTACGATGAGCGATAGGCTGCACATAAGGAACGAAAAACGTCAAAAATATATTCTCAGTTTCAGGAACGTCTACTGCGTTTTTTACTTACGACCAACTTTTACCTGCTAAAGAGGAATCTCTTCACTCTGCTACTTTTCACCGGAAAAGCATAAAGTAAACTGGAATCTAAGCCATCCACCAATTTTACAGTCTTTGTACCGGTGCTGTACAGACATATTATACAATAGGAAAAAATACAAGTCGAACAACACAACAAAACAAAACCATACAATTCAATAAATTAATCCTGACCAGATTACCTTCTTCCCTTTACTCCTGTAAGCAATCAAAGCCTAATAAAAACCCATACGATGCTCATATTGATAACCTTAACTTTGTAGTCTTATTATGCAAGAGTCATTTGTTGCAACCACTTCATTATGGAAGAAAACACTTTACTGAGTGGGCCTACAAAGAACGTGTAGAATGATAAGTTGAGTTAGTTCCGAAATGTTGAAATGCGAGTTGACATTATGTGCTAGAAGTTAAGAATTGTAATTTAAAAGACAAACTGTATCCTTTTAATTGGACTGATACCGTAAATTAAATTGAATCTCTCATTGTGTGCCAGAAGTTAAGTATTGTTATTTAAGAGACAAACTGTACGCGTATAATTGGACTGATACCGTAAATTAAATTGAATCTAACTCATTATGTGCCAGAAGTTAAGTATTGTAATTTAAGAGACAAACTGTACCCGTATAATTGGACTGATACCGTAAATTAAATTGAATCTAACTCATTATGTGCCAGAAGTTAAGTATTGTAATTTAAGAAACAAACTGTAACCGTATAATTGGACTGATACCGTAAATTAAATTGAATCTAACGCATAATGTGCCAGAAGCTAAGTATTGTAATTTAAGAAACAAACTGTACCCGTATAATTGGACTGATACGGTAAATTAAATTGAATCTAACGCATTATGTGCCAGAAGTTAAGTATTGTAATTTAAGAGACAAACTGTACCCGTATAATTGGACTGATATCGTAAATTAAATTGAATCTAACGCATTATTATGTGCCAGAAGCTAAGTATTGTAATTTAAGAAACAACCTGTACCCGTATAACTGGATTGATACCGTAAAAAGCAGGAGTCGTATAAAAATACAGTTAATACCAGAATGCATTGTGCAGAAATAACCTCCGAGTATGTGACGATCTAGCGGAAATACTGCCTAACTCAATTCTCAAATACCATTTTGTTTCTTTATTTTTATTTATTAAGTGCACGTGCACTTTAACATATTCAATTTGATCAGAGTAGCGAGGTGCCTATCGGAGGGGCAATGTGACGTTTTTATTGTAGTTTTGAAGACTATTTTTGTCATGGTCGGTGGTTGATTTTTGTTTTTGTAAAGGCGCCGTCTGTGTCTCCTCACTGGGTGTTGTTATTGGTAAAGCAGGAAAAAGTCATTTGGTGGAGTGTATGAGAATTTTTGAATTTAAGATTGTTTTTTGCCGCTGAGAAGGATCGTCGCCATTCCACAGAAATAATAAAAATTCCTGTAATCGGAGAAAAGTACAAATCTGGTAAGAAGGTTTATATTTCCATACCATAAATTAAATTTAAAAAAATTAAGCTGGTGATTGGGATGGCACAAATGAATGCCTCGAAAAGAACATTACAGACGTTTCGGTTAGTTTAGTGTTATTGAAATTTAATGGAAAAAATAGTTATACAAATTGAACTAAACAATAAATGTTGAAAAAATATTATTAACAAATCGTTATATATTACTATATTAACAAGCTTTAACAAATCATCTGGTTTATTCTGAAATGGCTAATCATTGTCACCGTGAAAACCACACATTTTCTATGGATGATCCTAAATTCTTACATATCAGTAGTGACGAAAAAAAATTGGACAAATTAGAAACCCTAGAAATTTCTAAGTCAGTGCATTGAGGTGAACATCTGGAAAACACATATATCCCAATAATCTCTCCGCTGATCGCCGAAGTTGTCCTATGCCTCGCCCAGCCCCCAGTCCCTAACCCGAATGTTTATCGTTAGAAGCGTGTACCAGTTCGAACAGAATTCTGTCTTGTTTGCGCTCCCCTGATGATGAGGTGAAAGCCTTGAAACCGGTAGGGTTATACCGTTATAAAAAGTGGAATAAACAGTGTTTGATAAAAAAAATTACAATGTCTTTAAATCTCCACAATGCCTTAACTATAAATAATATAAAATATTATTTATTTTGGGTTCAAGTCCCATCGATTTTGAGACTAGAAGTTTCTACGTTTTAATTTATAATTAACAGTATGCATGAATACAATATGTATGTGTTATAAAATGTATAAACATAATACGCTGGACTTCTGTGTGGAAGGTCATCGGTTCGAATCTACTCTCCTTGAACGACACATATACTTTTTCCGCCTAGTGTTCGAGGGAATTAAGGATACCTATGACTTCGGTCATATATATTCTTAAAAAAAAACACACCAGTAAATAACCCGTGAAAAATACAAACTTACATACCATTACAACATTTTCCTGACAGGGTAGGCAGAGGGGATGAAGCCCCCAAGTTTTCTTAATATGACACGTAACATATTTTTCACCTCGTTTAGATCCATACAAATTTTACGACTTCTATAACTTTCTATGTTTCCTTTTTCAGAATATTATTTCCTGGATCAACGCAAACTTTCCTTGATAATCCTTTCACACACCTTCCACTCACATTTGCACTCTATACATTTGTTTCGTTAGAATTATTCAAACCATTTCAAAATACTTCTAGTTATATTCCTGAACAATCAGCTTCAAGTACGCATACATCCCATATCACTTACAAAACTCGAAGATTTGTGACTGAAATCACTCATTTGAAAACCGAACGATGTTTAAAAGATTTTTAAATTCGTTCGATTTTTTAATTGGTTCGTAGCAAATTCGAAAGCAATGCTTGCATTTGAACTATTCCGTTAGGAGCACAAAGCTCACTCGTGGTGGAAAAAGTACAGAAAGAAAAAAAACTACGATATTTATACATGAGTGAGTTTGGTTTCTGCTCGACATTAGTACACTGATAAAATTCTTTGAGCGTACAAATAAACTCTTATCTCGTCGAAAATGGTTAGCGTCTTTCCAATCATGGATTAGCGCTACGCTCAAACAGAGATTGTTTATTGGCCTTTCCAGTTCACCGCTCCTCTTTCTTTACGTCGTTCTTTACTGTCCATGCAGTGAGACTCTGGAATCAGTTACACACCAATATAAGACTCGCTCCGTCCTTGGCATGCTTTAAGAAGCGATTGAAAAAACTCTTCATTTCTAGTCAGTAAAATAACGTGTTTCATTCCTGATGTTTCTTTTCCTTTCCTTTTGATTAATGATATCTCACTTTATATGAAAAATAATGTTCGGGTGATTGTCCATCTTTGTGGGGTTCGTGGGCATGTTCTCGCGTATATGTTTATGGATTTCGTGGGGATGGATAGTCATTTGAATGATTTATGCGACCACGTAACTTCCTTCATTTACTTTTGTCTGATTGGTTGGAAGAGATTGCCACCTGACAATAAGCCCGCCAGATTGAATTGCAATAAAAGTGTTAAATAAATAAATAAATCTTTGTCTACTGGTATACTTTGTCAGACTCATTCGAGAAGTTATGAGCTGTCCAGCATTACCATAAAGATTGGCGTTAAATATTCCTAACAATTACACTAGACTGCACAGGCAGGAACTGTTCCCAATCACATACACAAGAGCGGGTCTCCCAGCCGCTAAGCCTGTTGGAAGGGCATAATTTTTTTAAATGGGACTTCTTCGGATATTGGCATGTTTCATATCACATTATCAAAAATAAGACCAAATTTTCTTCAAGCACTCGGGACGTTGAGAATTAAGTTAATTATTTGTAACTTTAGAATATTTTTTTATGAATTGAATATTATTTTTTGTAATTAAATTTCTTAAGTATGTATTGTGAATTTTAATAAACAAATATCTACATTCCGTTATTTGTCGTATTTCGTATTTCTACAGCATTCATTCGGCTCTATTCAGTCATTTTCTACGTCCACATTTCCCTCCCATATATCAAAGTTGGTACTGAAATATTGTTGTGGACTAGCATCTTAGCAGATTTTTATACTTTTCAATTAGAGTGAATATGTTTTAGTGTCCTACTGACTTTGTTTCCTATCGCCTCGCGCCGTTCCATATCCCTCTCATCTCTTCCATCTTCTGTGACAATTTTACCTTAGTAGTAGAATTCGTCCACTTGCTTCAATCTTTGATTATATATTTACCCAAATATCGCATTTACTTTTCCCTTCCCATTTTTCTATCCACATGTTTTTGAATTTCACTTTTTTTATCTTTTTCTTTGCATCTCTCATTTAATTTCCTTACCAAACTCTTTAATTTCCTTTTTTCTCCGCTAACACTAAAATAATGCCGTTGTAGGGTACCCACGTCCCTAAATATTGTTAACATGCAGGGTCAACGACCGATGAATCAACCTCTGGATATCTACAATTGTCACATACCAGAAACGTCAACACTGTTTACACGCAAATAATATTTACATCGCATTCCAAGGTAGAAAGAGAACATATCACGCCGTCTCGCCGTTTCGACAATAAATATCCTACCCACGGTAGTATCCGCAGCGCTTGCGACCACCTCAACACGCGCAGAAGTGAGATCGAGATATACCTCGGACGCATTCACGCGTCCCGTTCTGAAATTCTATACATACCTACTTATCGATGAATAAAGGCACTTGTTATTATTCACTTGACCATTCATCGCTGTTTACTATTTATCGATTATTCACTCTCACTTTTACCGCATTCCTGAATCGGCGTATTTTATTTTGAATACAAACAAATCAAAATCATCACGACGTACGACTAAAGCATACCGCTAAATTGATGACCCCGAACGAAGAGGAACACAGAATTCGACTAAAACGAATATAGCGATGTCAACATCAACATCATCAGCACGTCCTACTAGGACACACGCTAAACCGTATAAATAATAACGGAAATATTTTTTTTATTGTGACGCTGTGATTGTCTTCGTATTGCTTCACGTTATTGTCTTGGCTTTGCTTCTCTAGAACCTCACTTCCTGTTGTCATTAATGAGATCTCTTCCATTTAGATCAATTAACAAAAAAACTGTAAATACTTGAAATTAAAAACCTAAACACCGAAACAATCAAAACCTTATATTTGAAAGTTATTATTAACAAAGTGGGTTAAGTCTGTTTCCGGGATGAAACTGTAAACCTTTTTGTTATTATGTTTTTAATTTTATAAATAATAACGGGAAATTTATATCAATGACGGGAGTTCTATGTGATCCGAAAATGCCAGTAAAGTTAAAAGGAAAAGTATTTCAAACGATTGTCAGACCCGCACTCCTCTATGGCTCCGAATGCTGGACGATGTATAACTCTTACTCTAGGCAACTAGAAACTACTGAAATGCGCATGCTAAGATGGTCAGCTAGTGTGTCCCTAAGAGATAAAATAAAAAGCTCACGCATTCGTGGAAGCCTAGGTGTTACAGACATCAACAGAAAGATGGAGGAGAGGCGATTGAGATGGTATGGGCACGTTGAACGCAGAGCACCCGATCACATTGTGAACCTTGCAATCTCCATGGATCTTCCTCGAATAACAACCAGAGGAAGACCAAAGAATTCATGGATGGTACAAAAAGATAACCTGATGCAGAGGTACGGTCTGAGGGACCTAGTCCGGGACAGAAGAGCATACAACCTGAGGACGAGGAGAGCTGACCCCAACAGTCTTCGCAGACAGTGAGGTGGGATGGAGCCAGGGAGAAGAAGAAATAATAATTAACAATACTTTTGGATCTAGATACATTTTCTTATATAACGCATTCTACTTCTCAGAGCGAGAAAGGCTCACGGTGCAGTGCAACCTGCATTATTCATGCAATTGTACTGAAAGCGGACACATTTATCCCCATCTCGGCTGAAAGGGGCTCTCGTTTTGCTCTAGATGTATATTTAAAGATTTCTCTCATTGATTTAGTTATAGCACCTGGACAATGTCTTTTCTTGCTAGGAACCAGTTATTTCTTACAATTTTATATTGAGCTTTTTTGATATACATAAAAAGCACCACGAACATCCTTATATTTGTGTGATCGGTTTACGAATGACGTTAAAAAATACATGGATATTTTCTTCTTTCTTTTTTAAATAGGAAATCACCCCCCACTAGAATGACACGTGCCACCAAATCAAAGCCACTATCCAATTATATAAGTCATTAAAACAAATAAATTAAAAAAATTTCAATGTAAAGATATAACTGGTTTAATTTTAATAAAAATTAACAATAGACCTATAAGTGGAAAAGTTCCAAGAAGTTTGAAGAAACGCAATATTCATTGTATGTGGAAAATATATAGCATTTAGTAAATCCTCTCCCTTGAAGGGATACCGATAAAAACATGATCAGTAGTTTCATCATCCAGACCACACTCGCGGCCGGGATCCTCCACAATACCTTTTATGTAACGGTGACTTACCATCACCATGCAGTGGCCTGTCCGCAAACGACACATGACTAACACTTTCATCTTATTATATTAAATCATGGTTTAAAATAAATGTGATTTATAGGTTAGTAATAATGAATTGGAACAAGTTGAGGAATGCTAGTATTTGGAGAAATAAATCAAATAATGGAAGAGTTAAAAGGTATATGATATGCGAACGTCGTGCAGCGATATGAAACAATGTCAATGGGGCACTAAAAAATATATGTTTAAACCGGTCAGTATCAACATCTGCTAAAATGATAGTCAATAATAGTATTTTGGTACCAACTTTGATGTATAGAAGTGAAACGTTGACTTGGAAAATTACTGATAGGATTCGAATAAATGCTGTAGAAATGCGTACATTGAGAAGAATACATGGGGTGACAATGTTTGACAGAATACGGAATGAAGTGATTAGGAATGGATGTGAATTTAAGGCTGATGTGTTAAGTAAGATGAAGAAGAGCACGCTGATATGGTTTGGGCATGTGGAACGAATGAATGATTCGAAATCTGGACGAAGTTAGCTTTCGGATTTGGCTCCAATGTTAATCTTTCCCTCCCTGTGCTAAAAAAATCAGCCCGTTTCGGTGCTGTGTATTCAATACACATATAAAAATGAGAGATTTAAAATCGGAAAATTAAGAATATTCATAGACAATCGCTTAAATTAATGAAATTTGAAGTAAAAAGTGATAATTATGTAATTTCTGAAAACAGGAAATAAAAACCATCGACCGACGTTCACAAAACGGGCAAAACGACCACCTTAAACGAAAGCCCGCGAGCTACTGAGAGTAAAACGTGAATAGCGTTGCTTGCTCACCCATATCGGTTTTTTTAGAATGAATATACCTACGTCACACACTGGCTCACGTTTGATTGTATTGGTGAATTTATTCCGGATTTTTACAAAATATCTCTGATGTGGCCGATAAGTGCTAATTATTATTAATATTATTTTTTCATTCAATGTGTAAATATATAACGGAGGAATACCTCAAATCTGAACACAGTATTTATTATATTTATAGAGATTTTAAAGTTTTTAGAAGCAATGTGTACTAGTTACACATCACAGGGAAGGAAGGGTTAATGTCGTATTGAATGAATAATTTATAAACTTTAATATTGTTCTAAATTGCACTTCGGCAATTGTATTGAAAGATGAAAAGGGACGATTAATAATTTCGGTGAATTAAGAAGACGACGAGGGATGAAGAATATTAACAGCGTCTGATGGCATATTTAGAGAACTTGAAGTAATATTATTATGGTTTTGGGAAATTTGCTTAATATTATTGTAGTTTCACTGTTTCCAGATTAATTCAAAGAAGTCAGTATGATAATAGAGTTTCTTGAAGTTTCAATCGATTTATGCGAGTTTGAAATTGCACAACTATGAATGAGACTAGAGGGATTTTCGATATAAGACAGATGAGAATCCTGCAATTTTTTATTGAAGAAAGTGTAAGAACTACGGTCGTCCCTGAATATTGTCAACACGCACGGTCAACGACCGACGAAACGACCTTCGGACATGTCCAAAGGTCGCATACCAAAATACTATTTACGTTACATTCCACAGTAGAAACAGAACGCATCGCGCTGTCTCACCGTTTTCGTATATTATTCGCAACGTCTGCGACCACCTTTGCACGCAGAGGAGTGAGATAAAAATATATTGTGGACGCACTCACGCGCCCCGTTCTGAAATGTATAAAATACCTACTTACCGATAAATAAAGATCACTTATCATTAATCATTTGACCATTCATCATTGTTTACTATTCTTTGATTATTCACTCTCACTTTCCGCATTGCTAATCGACGTATTTTATTTTAAATACCAAATAATCAAAATCATCAGCACATCCAACAAGGACATCCGCCAAAAAAGGTTAGATTTTTTTTTATTTCAAGGGGGCATTTAAGAACTTTTTGGGGACCCTTTTGTTGAAGCGGTAACTTCATTAAAAGATTTAATTCATGGATGTTGATTTTTTTAAGCTTGGTTATAAGAAATAATCTCAACTTTCATTGTTGTTTATAGTTAAGGCATTAACGTTGTGGATGTTTAAAGACATTGTAATTTATTTTTATCAAACTCTGTTTATTCCACTTTTTTGTGACGGTATAAGCCTACCGGTTTCAAGGCTTTCACCTAATCTTCAAGTCTTGTTTGTGCTCCCCTGAAGATGAGGTGATAGCCTTGAAACCGGTAGGGTTATACCGTCGCAAAAAAAAGTGGAATAAACAGAGTTTGATAAAAATAAATTACAATCAATTTTCATTGTTTTTTAACCCTTCCCTTACGGTGATAAAAATAATACGCGTATTACGGTGTTGGGTAGTGAGTACGCAATAAAAAATTAGCGATTTTAAATCGGAAAAATAAGAACATTCATAGATAATCCCCTTAATTAATTATGATTGAAGTTAAAAATTATAATAATTCAGATTTATTTGCTAAAAACATTAAAAAACCATCTGAAAACATTAAAAAACGCTCACGGAACGGGCGTACGTCTAACCTATTTGCAAGCCTAGAGGCAACTAGTGACGCGGAACGTCAGTCACATACCCCGGCGCATACGCCTTTGCTTGCGACGTTGAGACAGTTCAGCTCCTCGCAATTCGGTCTAGTATGCAAGAGTGAGATGCGAATATAGTGTCGCGCTTCCCGCATACTATTCACCTATCGTCAAGACGAGGCACTCGCAGCGTTTAAATGCGAATTTGTTTTCAATCTTTACAAAACACCTCGATGTAGTCGATAAATTCTGATTATTATTAATATTATTTTTTAAATCAATGCGTAAATATATTATGGAGGAATACCTAAAATCTTAACCTTGTAATTATAATATTTATAGAGATATTGATGGTTATTAGAAGCAACGTGTAGAAGATACCCAACACAGGGAAGGAAAGGTTAAGCATTTCGTTATCTGGTTAACTATGGACCAATACTGCTATTTGCAGCATGAGATCCTGATCAATTGATGCGTTTCAGGAACTCTTAAAAATAAGTCATTCATTACTATTATGAGCTACGCTACACTAAAACTATCTACGCAGAGGTCTGCATTGAGACAGAAATGTGATAAACAATAACCTTAACTGAGAGATCCATCGAAACAAACTTAACTAGACCTATTTTGAATAATTTATAGTAAATAAAATTGAAAAACGGCGATTCAACTATGTCATTTGTTGATTCTTTATTTGTAAGGGTAAAACTGATTTTCTTTCTGTTTTGGATTTCAATACACATCAGGATTGATTTTCTGGAAATATAACAAGTATTTCAGATTTCTTAAGATGAAAGAATTTCTCGGCATCTAAATTTGAACAAATACTTAATAACAACTTGAGTTGAAAGACAAATATTTGTTAGCGCTGTTTTCAAAAGATATAACATAGAAGAAGGGAAACCTATAGAAATTATTGAAGAATTCACTACATTTTCTTTTTGAAGTGTATTTTCTCTGCCGTTTTAGTTTAAGTTAGATCTAGGGGACCAAGCGGACGATCTGAGTTGATCCAGAGCGAATTAAATAAAAAAATAATTAAATAAAACTTGGCCCCGCAGTGCAGTTGAAATATATTATTTTTTTAATATATGTTAAGTTCGATGGTTAAAATTCAAAAGAAAATTTTCGATTCTGTCAAAATGAAATGACAGTAAATCGAAATGAAATACAATTATTTATGTACATTAAAAAGGAAACAATATCACTGAATAACAATGATACAAAACGACACAGTGATTTGAATTCAAACAATTAGTTTTTAAATTACTATGGTTGTAAACCTAAACGGTCTTCGTGCGTGGACTGGCAGGAAATCAAACAGTTCCACTAAATACAAGCCCGAACTTTTTGAATAATGGTCGTGAATTACTGTATACGAGTATACGCCAGTGTTATGTGACAAATCCGAACTTCATAGCGACATTGGGCATGTATCTTCTACTTCTTGAATAATGACTGTGAACTTCGATACATGAAAGAGTATGCTCCAGTGTTTTCGATTATCCTCCTGGAACAGATTAAATTCGAAAACCGAAGTTCCACTGTATTTAATAACAATGAGTTAAAAATCAATACAAAAATTTACTTTTCATTATATTTTTAATTCAATGTTTTATTTTTACTGATTATTAATGAAAAGTTAATTAAAAAAAATAATAATATAGGAATTCATAGCGACATTGGGCGTGCAACTTCTTCTAGAATAGTTGATGATTTGCTCGGAGTGTCGGCCCGATTTTCGGACACCTTACTCCTTCATCGGGCGTGTTAAACGGACTTAGGAAATTTATTTTTTGGGTTGTTTGGTGGGGGTGTTATAAAAGTTTTTATAGAGAGGAGGGATAGAATTTGGTACATAAATTAAAGTTATAGATACATATAGGTTACATATTAATATACTTATATTTTATATGTCACGAGCGTTGATAAATATGAATACAGAGAGAGAAAGGATAGTGATGTATACATAGACATAGATATTTGAATATTTATAAATATATTACGAAGATGGGGGTGGGGGAGAACGCTGTGACTTAAGAATAAATAGTTGTACATAGAATAATTATGGGAGAAAAAATATTAGTAACTTATTATATATGTGCACTGGACATAATTCGTCGCCTACCGGGGGTCGGGGGGTGGTTCGAAGCATTTGTTTCGGTCTGGGGGGATGAGATTTACGTTCGCGTCGTAGTCCGTGAGTGAGTTGATTAGGGGGTTCGGGTGACTCGAGAGAGAGTTGTAGAACCTCTCGGCCAGAGAGATCGCGTATTCTCGGATGGTATTCTAGAATAATGGCCGTGAACTTCTATACATGAAAGAGTATTCGCCAGTGTTTTCAAACAAATCCGTTTTCGAACATCCTCCTGGAACAGATTAAGTTAGAAAACCGAAGTTCCACTGTATTTAATAACGATGAGTTAAAAATCAATACAAAAATTTACTTTTCATTATATTTTTAATTCAAAGTTTTATATTTACATATTTTCAAAGGTCAATGTAAAAAAAATATTTGGATATACGAATATTTTTTTTCCTTCAATTTAACCGAATTACTTTTTTATATTCTAAATAATGGTAATTCATATTATTGTTCAGAATTTTTCAATTACGTAAAATCTGTTTCCATATTCTAATTAGAATCTGAGTTGGCGTTATCATATGAATGATTAAATTAAAATAGGCACTAAGTACCAAAAAAAAAACAAAAAAAAACTAAGTATGCAGTTTCATTATATATGACATATAGATATACGGGTGGCGTTGGCCGTATGTGGTCTGGCATTGTCGTGCAGCAGGCAGACTCCCTTTGTCAGCATGCCTCTCCTCTTGTTCTGAATCGCCCTCCGCCATTTTTTTAGGGTCTCACAGTATCTTGCAGAATTGATGGTCTTCCCTTGAGGCATATATTAAATTAAAATTATGCCTTGACAGTCCCAAAACACGGATGTCATGATTTTCTTGGCTGAAATTGTGGTTTTGAACTTTTTGGCGGAGGGTGAAGAGGTGTGACACCACTGTTGAGACTGCCTTTTGGTTTCAGGCGAGTAGTATGCAACCCAAGTTTCATCTCCAGTAACGATGGAGCGGAGAAATTCATCTCCATGGAGCTTGCAGCGCCTCAAAAACTCTTGCCCGGCATTATTTATTTCGCACTTGGCGGGAGATTGGATTAACATTTTTCACGAAACGTGTTGTCGCGTCGACACTTCTCAACGTACTGACCTCGAACCGGTCTCGTTGCGGAGGGAAAGGGTCAGGCTACACGGAAGTGTAGCTAACATGTCGAAAATAAAATCCATCCGGTCGTGAGAGCCTCAGTACACTTACTTTCTGGATACGCCTAGTATTATATCTCAGTTAATCCACAAGATATTTGCTTCTCAGCATTTTTTCGTTAGGAAACGTAATTTTCTGTCTATCTTAAGTCGAGAACTAATGTCCTGTGCTCCCATTTCTTGATTACGATGACCTATGTTATTTGAACGTCAACAAGGAGATGTTTGATAAGTTAGAGATACTCCAAAAGGTTTGCGTCCGATTTATATTCAACCTAAGGAAGAATGACCAAGTGTCAAGGTTTTAAAACACAATTCAATGTCTTAGAAATAGACAGTAAAGGATCTTTTACATTCTGTTGACATTAATTTGCGTGTTTAACAATTCTAATTCTGCTTCATAGCTTTGCGAAAAAATCCAATTTTTTTTTCTGAATACGGACGTTCTCTTAGAACTGATGGTAAGAGACTCATTTGCATACCAATTCACAACACCTCATTTTACACATATTTGAGGTCCACTCGACGCCACTGCCTCACAGACTTCCAAGAGGTATTTGATACTCGTATACACTATACTTATTCACGTTAAATAGATATGTAAAATAATATTAATATTTTGAGCAAATCCTTTTATACTAATTTTGCTTTCTTTCCCTCCCTTGTCGTGTAACGAATAACGAATTCCTTTCTTCTACTTTTACCGTTAGCGTTTGGAAACTGTTCGTTTATTTGTTTTTTTTTTACGTGAATTTTATCAAATATTTTTTGTTAAATCTGTTATAGTGAAATTTAATACCTTTTAATGCATCCAAGGTAAGCGGATATTTTTTTAAAAAAGTATTCGTAGAAAGCCAGAGTAATCGGATGAGTTGTATGAGGAGGTATATGGATGTGGATGACGAAAAGTTTATGTGTTGAGATAGGAAAGTTTGTGGTTTTGTTCTTTCTGCCTTCCCTGACAGGGATATGGCGTGATGATATGTATATAAGATGAGTTTGTTCGTTGAAAGAAATTGCTACAAATGTTGTGTTATTTTTGGTCAACGTTCATTTTCACAAATTATATTTCAATTGGAGATACTTTGGAAAGCACTTGAAGACATTTTTTTGGAAATATCATAAAAATTTCTAATATATGTGCACATGAACATTGCACATCAGCAATACACTGCATCTTTAGTCGAATATGCTACGATCACATATCAATATATATTACTTGGATGTTACAGAGAAACAGCTGGACAAATTACAGTCTTCAAAATGTGTGTCTAAGATTTATTTTCAACCTACGAAAGTACGATCATACAACTTCATACCAGAAGACATTGAACTGGTTGAATGCTAGAAATAGACGCCGAATTCACATACTGTCTCTATTGTATCATATC
The DNA here is from genome assembly GCA_949825065.1 of Odontocerum albicorne. Lineage (NCBI taxonomy): Eukaryota > Metazoa > Arthropoda > Insecta > Trichoptera > Odontoceridae > Odontocerum > Odontocerum albicorne. The sequence goes on along the minus strand of OX463859.1, from coordinate 4,040,400 downwards.
CCTAACTGTCCCGCCACCCCCTCTAATCTCGCCGAAAATTTTCAGCGTCTTTCCAATCATGGATTAGCGTTACGCTTAAACAGAGATTGTCTATTGGCCTTTCTAGTTCACCACTCCTCTTTTTTTACGTTATCCTTTACTGCCCATGCAGTGAGACTCAAGAATCAGTTTTAAACCAATATATGGTAAGACTCGTTCCGTCCTTGGCATGTTTTAAGAAGCGACTGAAAAAACTCTTAATTTCTAGTCAGTAAAATAACGTGTTTCATTCCTGACTTTTCTTTTCCTTTCCTCTCCACCATCCCTTCCTTTCCTATTGATTGATGATATCTGACATATGAAAAATAATGTTCAGGTGATTGTCCGTCTTTGTGGGATTCGTGGGCATATGTTCACGTAGGTGTTTACGGATTTCGTGCGGATAGATAGTCATTTGAATGATTTATGGGACCACGTAACTTGCTTCATTTACTTTTGTCTGGTTGGTTTGAAGAGATTGCCACCTGGCAATAATCCAGCTAAATTGTACAATATTTACAATAAAAGTGTTAAATAAATAAATAAATCTACTATATTACAAGACCATCAAAGCTTTCTTTGTAGTTCGTCTTTGTATCTTTTTAAGTTATCTGCGGTTTTCTTACCAAATATGTTTTTCTAAATATACTTGGATGCAGGAAAGTTCCTTATCTAATGGTCGTAGCCACCACCTTCCTATTGTTACATATTTATTTTTTAACACGTAAATAAAAATTTGTTCGGATAAGAGCGCCCTTAACGAGAATGCTCTCTAAACGGCGCTTTGTTAATTGTTTTTATAAATAAAAATTTGTTCGGATAAGAGCGCCCTTAACGAGAATGCTCTCTAAACGGCGCTTTGTTAATTGTTTTTATAAATAAAAATTTGTTCGGATAAGAGCGCCCTTAACGAGAATGCTCTCTAAACGGCGCTTTGTTAATTGTTTTTATAAATTTTATTCCTCATGCTGCAGCAAACATTTCGGAAAAAAAATGATGTAGAACACATATACATATATATTTTTCAAATCGCCTTAGGCATTAAAAATAGCCAATTCTAAAGACGAGTGTTCATTAGCATAATTAATAATTCATTCAAATGAAATCATCTTGAAAAATTCTCCCCAATAAAATCCCCTCAGGTGAGTTGTCTTAAAAAGAGCCTTCCAAACAATAGGCTGGCGCGGTGGTAGGGAATAAAAGGTAAAATGGCCAACACTTTATAAAATCAGTTGTTTTATATAAGTGTTGTACCAAAACTGAACAAAAACTGATTCAAGTCGTGTTCAACTTTTGTTGATCAACTTTAATCGGTCAACTAAACTTGAACCGTAAGAACGGGCCTTATCGGTTTCAATGCTTTCACCTCATCTTCAGGGGAGCACAAACAAGTCTTGTTTGGCTCCCCTGAAAATGAGGTGAAAGCCTTGAAACCGATAGGGTTATACCGTTACAAAAAGTGGAATAAACAGTGTTTGATAAAACAAATTACAATTTCTTTAAAACTCCACAATGTTAATGTCTTAACTATAAATAAGTACTCTTAAAAAAGTCATTTTAGATTCAAACACTGAAAATATACATACATTTTCTATTTTAAAAAAGGTAATGTTTGTAACAGCATTTCATATTTTACATGAAATATGTAGGCGTCAAGTCTATACAAAATTGGATTAAGTAATTTTTTTAAATTCTTTTCATTATTTGGTACGGTCGAGGTTTTTCCTAGTTAAATCAAGGAAATCATTTTCAGTGATTTTTTTAACTATCGGACTAACAAAAAAAGGGAAAAGCAAAAAATAAATTATTGTATAAATTTACATACTCGTATAGACAATGACATTGAATATAGCGCCACATTCTGATTGATCCCTGTGGAATGAACCTTTTTTGATATGAAAGAAGCGCTGGAGTTAACCTTTTTTGATATGAAAGAAGCGCTGGAGTTAACTGGATTTTAATTTCAAACAATTTATTTTTTTATAATTTTATTTATAGTCAAAATTGAATGACATCGTTTCCATTAATCTACAGACGATTAAATAAATGACTTATACATACATACCTTCATGTTACTCTCCTGTTGGGTAGGCAAAGAAGACAAAAAAGAAAAAGCCTCAGATTTTCTTATCTCGACACATATGTTGTATTTTTTATTTTTTATTTATTATTACACATGACAAGAAATATACACAATTTGAGAAAAACAACAGATAATTTGATTTGGACATACAATTTTAATGGATCTGGGTTTGTTGCCTTTCATTTGTCGTATCCCTAGTAAACTAGGCTTTTGCCTGTATCTCACTGAGGATATTTAGCATGACTAAAATAAATCGATACTTCTTTCCGATTTTTGATTACACAAAAACAAAACCCCGTTGCACGCTCTCATCAACCTGACAGTGACACTCAACTACAACTGGAAACATCTTGCGAAATTCAACTGCTCACACATCATCACTCCAGAAATACCAAAAATATTCATCCCACACTATACCGCACACAATCATAAGAATAAAAATCAAAATCAAAACAAAATTAAAACAAAAAAAAAAATACACAGAAACACAAATACAAAAACAACCAAAATTAAAACAACAAGAAGAAACCTACACTCACGAGCTTACATAAATCCCTTCCACTCGTCATTCATCCTGAAAGCCCAAGTACTCAAAATCCTGTCGCAATAACAACCACGCTCCGATCGACTGTCTAAATGTATTCTCATACAACTCATACAATTTTTTATCTTTTTACTTTTTGTATTTCAAAAGATATATTCACTTTATCCAACCATAATTTTCTTCGTCTTCACCTACTTAATCTTCCACACATTTGTACTACATATTTGTTTTGTTACACTTTCTTCCTTCATTCTTTCTACATGCGCAAACCATTTCACAGTACTCTTCTTCATCTTCCTTAACACATTAACCTTAAATTTACTTATCACTTCATTCAGTATTCGGTCATGAAATTCTTAACATTTTCAGATTAATCCACATATCGAAAGCTTTCAATTCACTTTAAAACTTTATAAAGTTTTTTACAATTTGGATTATTTTGCATCAGATGTGTGCAAGTCTAATCAGCTTCATTGAATGGAGTGAAACCGTGCCCTCGACAAGTGAGTGCGATGGAGAGATGCCGAGAGCATTTGACCTACAAAATTACCTTTCATGCAATATTCTAAAGTTAGACCCAGCTCTGACTATCGATGGCTGTCAGTGGGCGTTCGTCTTGAATGCTGACCCTCGTGTTACTTGTATACATAATAAACTAAGGCTTATTTTTCGGGAATGATTTTATTGACAAGTGTAATACAGGTATAAGTTGGTAGAACGCTTGTCTTTCAACCCCGAGGGATGCGAGATAAATTATTAACGGAATCCTGACTTTTTTTTAAAAGATTCCAATCTTGTTTTCACTTAGAGGCTCTTGAATACCTTTCTCATTTGTTGAAATATATTGCTATATGCCAAAAATCCTTGTTGTATTGTAAACAATAAATGTGTATTACAATACAATATGAGTCGAACATCCTCAGTAAATTATTTAGTTATTCACAGTAGATTAAATTAGTTAAGTGTGAGGTTTTCGTGGAAGAGGTAGACCAAGACTGTCTTGTTTGCGCTTCCCTGAAGATGAGGTGAAAGCCTTGAAACCGGTAAGGTTACACCGTCACAAAAAAAAGTGGAATAAACAGTGTATGATAAAAATAAATTACAATAGATTCCATCACATTCATTCAGACCTCGGTCGTCTCAGCTAATACTGTAGGTGGAATAGTCAAGATTTCCAAACTTTTCTATCCAAGGACATAGCTTTCACTTCATCCACATTAATACATCTTATCATGCATTATCATTTATAATTCATATTTCTTGCTTTATATTCTTTAAAAACCAGGTTCATTTGACGTACGTTTATCTCGGTACGTTTATCTTTCGAATTTTAAGACTTATAAACCAGCTGCCAATAAATACCGCTGGAAAACAGAGCGACATAAAAATACGATGTCTCTCTTTAGTGGCGAAGTGTGTTATCCTTATTACCCATTATACTTTTCTTATCAATCCTTTTTTTTCTGGGTTACAATCCTAACGTCTTTCCAATCATGGATTAGCACTACGCTCAAACATAGATCGGTTATTGGCCTTTCCAGTTCACCGCTCCTCTTTCTTTACGTTGTCCTTTACTGTCCATGCGGGGAGACTCTGAAATCAGTTACAAACCAATATAAGACTCGCTCCGTCCTTGCTATGCTTTAAGAAGCGACTGAAAAAACTCTTCATTTCTAGTCAGTAAAATAACGTGTTTCATTCCTGATTTTTCTTTTCCTTTCCTCTCCACCATCCTTTCCTTTCTACCTCGCTCTGGCTGTCCACGTCTCGCAGCCATACACCAGCACACTCCAGACAAGAGTGTTCACTAAATTCTTCCGAACATTGATATCAATGTTAGGAGATTCAAATATCTTGGATTTCTTGTTAAAAGCAACTCTTGCCTGTTGGACCCTACTTAGTATTTCTGCATTTAATCACCCATCTTGGGATACTCTACTGCCTAAGTAAACAAACTCCCTCACTTGCTCAACACTGACGCCACCCAGAACAACACTCGCGGTCACTCCTCTCTTCCAGCAACCATACATTTCGTTTTGTCTTTGTTTATTTTCATATTGCAATTGGATGACAAAACATTTTCCATCCTTCTTAAGGCCTCGTTCAATTCCTGTTCCGTCTCCGCAAGCAGTGCGATATCGTCGGCATATCTTATCATGTCAATGCTATTTACCTGTAATATATTTCCATTTAAATTATTTTTAAAGTAAGATGAAATTATAACATGCTTTTTTCTATGTCTTATTGTTCTTACGAGTATATTGCATGTTTTATTTTCATTTTTACTGTATGTCGATATTTTCTACTAAAGTTCATCACGGTTATTCTGACAAATTCGATTAAAAGGACAAAAATATTTTCTTAGTTATCAAATATTATTATATGATCTTAATAAAATTTAATAAAATCGTTTATTTTACTATCCTGAACCACTTTTTGACCACAGGTTTAATTTAGGTTCACAACTAGTTTCGAAGACCACCATCTTCTTCGTCAGGTGAATATGAACTTAGTTGCTAAAATATATTCTTACAATGTAATGATTGTAAATACAATCAATACAATGTAATGATTGTTCATATTTTTATATTGGCAAGACGAAAATAATTTTTGAAAAACGAGTTAAGGAACATTTAAGATGACTGAACAACAATAATTTTTCAGAGTTCGCTATTAATCGTGGTTTGAGGATTTTACATATAAACCGAGGGGAATTGCATCTTGACAATTTGGAAATTCTCGAGATCTATAAAATTAAGTCTAAATATTATCAATAACCAAACAAATTTTCATAATAGCCCTCTGCTTAATATGTTCCTAATTTAAAATCCTCCCCTGTCTTAAAGATTCACATTCACTTTCACATATTTTTTCCCCACCCCATTCACCAATGTATTACATCTCTCCCCACTTCACTCCCCCTACCTCGCCTCTTTTATATTAGGTTATTTACATTTGTACAGAATATATTTTAGCAACTTAGTTTATATTCACCTGACGAAGAAGACGGTGGTCTTCGAAACTAGTTGTGAACTTAAATTAAACCTGCGGTGAACACAAAAATATAAAATAAGTTTTTTATTTTACTTATTTTTTCCTTTTATGTAAGGAATGGAACCACAAAGTGAAACTATAGTCTTTTCGAAGATTCATGAAACACTTTTTGACAATTTAAAGCTAAACAAAGGTATCAGACTTTAAAAATGTTTCGAAGTATTCTGAATTACCCACCCCATCATAATTATACTGTTATAGTGGTCTAGATATTTAAGGTTTTAAGTTTTTCGTACCGCATTGTTTGGTTTATATCAAACCACACGGTACCACATTCCAAAAAAACCTTATACAATAGATTTAAATAACCGCGAAAGCTTCAAAACAGATCTAGATATCAGAAGCTACATTATAGACGACCAGAATATATTCCGCTTTAAAAAAAACTTTCAGACACCATCCCTTCTGAATTTATTTATTGACATATATATTGTTTATTTTGTTTTATTATTTATTTTATTTGTTTAATTTACACATGACAAGAAATACATATACATAATTTGTGAAAAAAAACAACAGGTAATTTAATTTGGACACACAATTTTAATGGATCTGGGTTTGTTGCCTTTCATTTGTCGTGTCCCCAGTAAAGTAGGCTTTTGCCTGTATCTCACTGAGGACATATAGCATGAAAAAATTAATCGATGCTTCTTGCCGATTTTTGATTATCTAAAACCCCTTTGCACATTCTCATCAACCTGACAAACAGTGACACTCAATTACATATGTATACATCACGTGAAATCAAACTCTTCGCACTTCATCACTCCAGACAGACCAAAAAATTCATCCCACAATGTACTGCACATACGAGTAATCATAAAAATAATATGGTTTACCTTTTTTTAATTTTATACTAAAAGCCTCTTGGGGTAATGTTTCATTGCGAATAAGTGTTATACAAGTCATGTATTTGCTTATTTGTGTTTACCAGTTTTATTCAAAAAGTATCCTTAATTTTTTTCATTCTTCCATAAGCATACGTTTGAAAAAAATACTACATTTGAAGGAAATTAACGATTCTTTTACATGTATATAATTTTTAAAATATTTCACATTTTTAATCGTTATAACAGAAAACGTTTATTTTTCGACATGAATACAATTTTATAAACATATATTTTGTATTTTCCCCTATCATAAAAGTAACATTTTATCTTCATTTAAAAAAAATCATATTTTGTGTTATTTGACTTTACTATTCTATAATCAATGTACCCTCGATTAATTTGACATTACATGCCCTCTTGAAGTATGAAACCACAAACCGCTATATTGATTTAAATCGAGTAAATATGCCCAGTTAATTCGATTGGGCTTTCACGATGGTTTCGCAGAATGATCGGTAAGACATTGAACTTTAATTTAGCGGTTTCACGTAAAATTTCATTAGATAACTTAGACCAGGGGTCTCCAAACTTGTTAGCCTAAGGGCCACACTGACTCCTCCACTAAGTCCCAAGGGCCAAGACCTAGCTAGCTCATCATACCAACATACTGTAATTTTGAATAACGTGCAAATTTTTGTATTGGGACTAGCCGGCGAGTGAGATATCTATAGCGCAGGGGCGGGGGTGGACTCTGCTCCGGTTGCAATTTCGGTACTTACGGGCAAGTGTCAAGGACATTTTATTGCGGCGGAGATAGCCGATGCGCGAAAAGCGAAATATAGTGCGACAGGTGTGTTTTGTGATTATAGTTCTGAAATAAAAACACCTGATTAATATTTTGTGTGATTTACTTACATTGTAAATTTTGCAATGTAATCAAAATAAACTATGACGGGCCGGATTGGTTGTGCTAGATTGGTGGTTGGCCTGCGGGCCGTAGTTTGGAGACCCTTCCCTTGTTTTAGACAAAAAAAACACTTGTTCGAAAAACTGACATTTAAATGATAATTTATTCTAGTCGCATTTAGACAGTTTATTCCTAATTCTTCTTAGAGATCATACTTTTTTGCCAACTTATGTTTTTAAACTTCAGTCAAATAAATTAAATAATCTTTGTAAAAAAATGACGAACTGTAGACTATTTGGCGCCTGACTTAATGTATGAATCTGAATCTTGGCACGTTGCCAAGGACCAAGAGAGCAGACTTCTCAGATTTGAGATAAGATGCTCAGATAAAAACGACTACGTGAGGAATTAAATTGTTTATCGTCCGACGGAGTAGCAGCCTACGAGTATATCTACCAAAATAGGGTAAGGCGTTGGAGATAGTTGGATAACGTATTGATAAAGCTGTCAGAAAGTTGATCAAGGGATTTGAATAACTGGGCGTTGCATTAGGGATATTCGTAATATCTGTCTAACTTTGTAGGAGTTGTATCTATGTGCTATGGATAAACCAGGATGGAGGCTTTTGTGGAATTCCCGTGTTCTTGATAGAACTTTTAGAGTAATGATGATATGCGACACGGACCAACGTTGACCTGCTTCGAAAAATGAATTAAAAATCTTACATATCCCTTCAAAGCTTGGCATATGGGGTTTTCCTGATTTCCCATCATCTTTATCTCCAATCTTCCTTTTCCTTGTACTGCTTATTGTGAACTTTGTAGTTTTTTTACTTTGTTTTATTAATTCTGGTATCATATGCTTTTATTTATTCTACATAAAAATTGTACATCCTCCATATGCAAGTCAGAAATTAAAAAAAAATGTTAGTTGGAAAAGATTGTCACAATAAAATTTTAACGATTCAAAAAACTTTGAAATTTCATAGAAATATCTCACATACTACCTTGATCAAAAAGTTTTAGGACCGGCCACCGTGTGGCGCTGTCAGTTACCCCATTAGAATAAATTTTTTTTGTTAGGTTACCACATCTGTCATTGACACTTCTTTCTGAATTTTAGCGTCATAGCTTGACATTTATAAAAGTTACGCTATACTGAATACATCTACCTTTGTGCGTGTTTTCGATTTTTTACAAGTTTGAAAATGGCATCAACGAGTTTGCATTAAATTTTGTGTGAAAAACTTATTTAACGGTCCGCAGACCTTGGAAATGTTGAAAAAGTGTTTTTCGGTGGCACGAACGCTTCAGACGTGGTCGTGAGTCGGTCGAGGAGGACGAATGCAGTGGCAGTCGAAAACCGATGAAAACATCGATAAAATCAAATAAATGTTGGCCGAAAACCGCAAATTGACCACCAGAGAGCTGGCAGAGGACTTGAACATCGCTTATGGATCCGCTCAAGACATTTTGGTTAATGATTTGGGCCTCCGACGTGTCGTTGCAGAACTGGTGCCGAAAGACCTCAATTTCATGCAAAAAAAGGACTGCGTTGATATCGCGAAAGACATGATTTCCATGAGTTTTTGACCAAAAACAACACGAATACTATCCAGCAGCCTTCGAATTCACCTGATCTGGCTCCCTGCGACTTCCTGTTCAACCGACTTAAAAAACCGCTTCGCGGAACGCGTTACAGCACCCGAGAGGATGTCATGAAAAAATCGAAGACGGCTCTGATGGAAATACCGAAAATTGAGTACCAGCGGTGTTTCGAGGATTGGATCAAGCGCTGGCGCAAGTGCGTTGCAGTCGATGGGGAATACTTTGAAGGGGGCCATATCAATTTTGATAAATAAACTTGTATTTTCGATTTTATGAATAAAGTTCTAAAGCTTTTTGATCAACGATTTTTGTCCCATGTAATATAGACAGTGAGAACAGCACAATATTTTATTATAAATACTCACTTTACTTTTTTTAACATCTGGTTTACTTGATCAAAGCCACAATGACCTCAGTTTACCTCTTTCACGCAAACCTAGCACTTCTGACTTATATAATTGCATTGAGTCATTATTTCTTGATTCATTCGCGCCACTTGTCCAAACCATCTAAAAAAATATTTTTTCATCTCAATTAAAACATCCATGTTTTAATTGCTTATGTCTTCATTATACCTTAATTCATACATTGATACTTCAAATATGTTTCTTAGTGCACGCAGCTCCACAGCATTAATCTTAATTTTATCATTATTTTAGTAAGTCAAAGCTTAACTACCATGCATCAAGGTGGAGATTATTATTAATTGTCAATTTTGCTTCTTAAAATAATTCTCGTGTTTTATAATAATTCTTATAAGTCTGTTATAAAATTTGTCTCGCGTTAAATAACATGCCGGCAGAAAAAAACGATCTTTTTTGCCTGTATAAGATTTTATTCAAACTGAATAAATTTTTCGCAAATAAATATTTCACAACCTTTAAAAATGGTGAGTAATGGTTTTGGCTGAAAAAAAACTTTTCAAACAAAACAGAATGCGCATTTAAATCTGTCATTGACGAAGGATATTCTGAATTCTGAAATTGTAGAGGGGGTATAAAGGATACAAACATTTATCAGAAAAAAAAGGTCGACGGACGTTTTATTTTCCTATTATTCAATACAAAATATTGTACTGTGTTTGATCGATTCTTTTTACTTGCCGTTATTTGTTTCAAGTTATTATCGTAAACAAATCATTATTATTGATACTTCGGTTCGATTCCATCACTACCCACACTGTTATGGGGGACAAAACAAGCCCCCCATCTAACGCGATCTACACTGGTATATACAAATCTTACTAATTAATTATGAACGCGAAGTCACTTAGTGACGATTAAGAAACTGCCTAAGACCTCGGCCACACAGGTAGGGGCCTCGTTTGGTGCTTAGAGCTACGCTGCAAGTTAGGCGACATATCCTAGCGAACCAACGCATACTATCGCAATGGTCACAACACGCTTCGCGCCACGCTACATGACGATTAGTCACCGAGTGAATCTCCTAGCGGGCATACGTGTTGGTTAATCCTATTGTGTCACCAAGTGATTTTACAAGATGGTGGAAGTTTTAATAACAGCTATGTATAAAAGGGACCCTTTGTAGAACCCATCGAGCAAATCATATAAAAATGTACCTGTAATAAAATCACTTTGGAATGAAGTTGCACAAGAAGTAAATAAAGATGGTAAGTTGTAATTAAATTGGTTCATTTTGAGAGTGGCATCGTTTGTTGACTCAAACGCTTCCAAATGTCAAATGAATTTGAGCGAAGCACTTTGGTGTGGCCAAGCATGAAGTCACCTAGTCTATTAGTCACGTAGTATTTAGCGAAGCACTTTGGTGTGGCTTTAGCCTAAAGGGACCCATTTCCTGGCGGTAACACGCCTGAGTGTAACAATAATAGTAGTGACGACGGACTAAGGTCCAACGTCACGGTAGAAGGACACTGACAAGCAGGACATTATATACGAGTATATACGTACAAAGCAAAATAAAAGTATCCTCGTCTAATTCGTTTTTTCCAAATATGGCAAAGAAATATTTTAAGATTACAATTATATGTATATATTTGAAAAAGGGAATGAATAGAAAAAATCTAACAAAATAAATATGCAGTGCAAATGTGAGTGAAAGGCGTGGTAGAGGAAGAGCAAAGAAAATGTAGTTGGTTCTATTGAATGATATTTTGAAAGAAATAAAAGTTAGAAGTTAAATAAATCGTAGGAGGTGTTTGAATATAATTCGGAAGAAGTGAAATATGTGTCAAGATAGGCAAGTCTAGAGCGTTCTGACTTCCCTGCCTACCCCAAAAGCTAAACAGCGTAATGTACGTTTGGAAGAGTTATACTTCAAATTGCGAAATATATTTTTTCCATTCCTAATCGCATTTGTGTATGTTTGGAAGAGTTATACTTTAAATTGCGCAATATATTTTTTCCATTCCTAATCGCATTTGTGTATGTTTGGAAGAGTTATACTTTAAATTGCGCAATATATTTTTTCCATTCCTAATCGCATTTGTGTATGTTTGAAAGAGTTATACTTTAAATTGCGCAATATATTTTTTCCATTCCTAATCGCATTTGTGTATGTTTGGAAGAGTTATACTTTAAATTGCGCAATATATTTTTTCCATTCCTAATTCTATTTATGTATGTTTGGAAGAGTTATATTATAATTCAAATTGCGCAGTATATTTTTTCCATTCCTAATCGCATTTGTGTATGTTTGGAAGAGTTATACTTTAAATTGCGCAATATATTTTTTCCATTCTTTTTTTTATTTAAGATTTAGCATACCGAATAAAACGTAAGTGATTTTCTATACATTATTTAACTATTGGTATATTATAAGTCATAAAAATAACATAGGCGAGCAGTAAAAATAGAAAATAGCAAGAAGTATATTCCCCTTTATCTGTCAAATTCACAATTGCGGATGAGTATTTATTGCTTTGTTTACTTAAGAAAATCACAGTCGATAGAGAAATCTTTATTGCCTGGAAATTCCAACAGATAAAACTCTATTCGTCCAATTTACGGCACTTTTTTTGTTTAAACTCCACCTCTTTTTCGTAAAAGAGAAAAAATTGCAGCGTCTTTCTGTGAAACGACTAAAAACATTGTAATTTTTTTGACTAAATAGTTTTTCTTCGTTTTCCATCATCCTTTTCCCCAATATTTTTTTTTATATTCTACAGACCTTTGTTTAGTCTGTATTTGTTTGGTTTCTATTTGTATTTTTATTTTGTGTTTGTAACTTTGGTATTTCGTTTTTTTTTTCTACGTTAATAATAATAAGTGAAATTTTCACTTCAAAACTTTTTAAAACAATTTTATGGTTTTTATAATTTGTTTAGTCAAACACTGTTTATTCCACTTTATATAACGGTATAACCCTACCGGTTTCAAGGTTTTCTCCTCATCATCAGAGGAGCACAAACAATACTTGTTTGTTCTCCCCTGATGATGATACTCACAAGTCTTGTTTGTGCTCCCCTGGTGATGAAGTGAAAACCTTGAAATTGGTAGGGTTATACCGTTATTTAAAGCGGAATAAAGTGTTTGACTAAACAAATTACAATTTCTTTAAACTTTCACTGTGTTAATGATATAAATAATATAATTGTACGGTCGATTAGAAGAGATTGCTCGTTGAAAATTAATCAATTCTTTTTTTACAAAAATAAAGTTCATAATTTTTTTATATTTTTTTTATTTAATACAAGCTTAGCAAAATTATATAAAAAAATCACATTGTTAGAAAAAATAAAGGGATAAAATACTTATAATAATAACAATTCAATCAATAATTATTCATGCTTCTCTATGAAGTGGCTCAGTTATGTCTACGAAGTTTGCTAATGAGCTCAATCCTCAATTTATCGATGCCGAAAAATTCATTCAACAAGGTCATTCCGTGTGCGATTGGGGATGCTCTTAGTAAACTCAATTTATGAATACGATAAAAAAAAAAACAATGTTAATTCACGATGGCGTAAATATAATTAATCAGAAATATTTTATAAAAATTTGTCAATTAATACCGAGTTTATTATTTTTCCTGGTTGAATGGAAAATAAAGGAATCGTGTAAATAATGGGTATTAATGTTTTAACCTCTCGAGCAGGAAAATATTAATGAAAATTTTAAAACATCGTTTGTTCAGTTGGTAAAACATGTAACTAGCCGATAAATGATTTAATTATGTGGTATCATCAGTAGATGCCATTGGTAGTCCAAATCCTGACATAATCTGGGAATATTCGAGAAATAATCACTGCGCCCCAACCGCGGGGCCATACGCCATATGACTCAGTATTTCATGGCCCACGGTTGGGGCGTTACTCACGGAGAGGCTATGAAGTAAATACAAACATACATACAATAAAGATTTTTTTCATTGAAGTAGGCAGATATGACAGACCGCTAGATCTCGAAACTCATTATTCGCTTCTTTTGCTTTCATTCACATTTTCATAAAAGCCTTACAATCCTATGACGAGCCCTTTGCTAGATAATTTAGGAAAATAAATTTTGCTAAATAAATTTGAAATATTCTAAATATCTATGTCCAAAGAAATAATAAAACAAAACGTATCATAGAAATGTTTCAAGTCGATACAGTACACGCAAAAAACCCTAAATACAGTTTAAAGTTTTGTCGCATTTGGTATACTTTTCGGTCAGAGGATACTTCCTTTTTTCTACGCAGTGTTATCTCGAAAAGGACATTTATTCACAGACATTGCTTCGTAAAGTGGTTTTCTCAATCCACATCATGGTGGAGTATTGCTTGTGTTATTCACATCATGGTGGAGTATTGCTTGTGTTATTTACTTTTACTCTACAATTCACATTTCCATTCTGAGAGTGTTCGAGTATTTTGGAAAACAAATGTTATAAAAATAAACGAAACTTTTGACACTAAGTTTTCGTAGGAAATAATCGAATTATGCAATATCCGAAAATGTTGTTCTCCCACTATTTTGTTTGGACACATAGAGAGGATGATTGATTATTTCTTTTAATCATTAAAAATCACCTTCATTTCTTTTATCCTTTTAATATATATTACATCCTTATATTTTCATGTTATACAGTTCTTTATAAAAACGCATTTGTTTGTTAATTTGGCATATGATATACTGTGCCTAGAAAAGGAAAGTATCTCCAGAAACTGGTCGACTTATTTCAAATAAATGGCCTAGTATAAAATTTAAAACTAAAGTTATTTTTTTCTTGAATTTTAGTAAAGATGTTTGTTGCACTTTTAGCGTGTGTCCTAGTATGACGTGCTGATGATGATGTTGATGTTGACATCGCTATATTCGTTTTAGTCGAATTCTGTGTTCATTTTCGTTCGGGGTCATCAATTTAGCGGTATGCTTTAGTCGTACGTCGTGATGATTATGATTTGTCTTGTATTTAAAATAAAATACGTCGATTCAGGAATGCGGGAAGTGAGAGTGAATAATAATAAATAGTAAACAGCGATGAATGGTCAAGTGAATAATAACAAGTGCCCTTTATTCAACGATAAGTAGGTATATATAGAATTTCAGAACGGGACGCGTGACTGCGTCCGCGGTATATCTCGATCTCACTCCTGCGCGTGCTGAGGTGGTCGCAAGCGCTGCGGATAATACAGTGGGTAGGATATTTATTGTCGAAACGGCGAGACGGCGTGATATGTTCTCTTTCTACCTTGGAATGCGATGTAAATATTATTTGCGTGTAAACAGTGTTGACGTTCTGGTATGTGACAATTGTACATATCCAGAGGTTGATTCATCGGTCGTTGACCCTGCATGTTGACAATATTTTAGGGACGTGGGTACCCTACACACTTTATGGAGTCAGATTTACACAATTTTAATGAAATTATTAAGACATTTATTTTTATTTCACCACTATTTTATTTGAGTTCACTGCCAGTTTCAAAGACCTCCGTCTTCATCGTCAGATGAAGATGAACTAAATTATGTATATAATGTATTTTTCTTAAAGTAATAGGTACAACAGAGGCTGAAAGGAGTGGTGGCTAATAAGGGTAGGGGAGAAGGTAGACGTCAAAAGGGTGACTTTTGAACGGGAAACTAAAACATTTCAATAATAGTCCTCCGCTAAATGCTTCCGGTTCAAAAGTCACCCTTTTGACGTCTACCTTCTCCCCTACCCTTATTAGCCACTACTGCCCTCCTCCTCTTCAGTATTGTATTGTTTTAAAATGTTGCTGTATACAGTGCAGCCTGACGGGTTTATTGAAATGTGGCAGTCTCGTCCAACCAACCATAAAGATGTTAAAGAGACCTTAATTATTAGCTTATTAGCCACTACTCCCCTCCTCCTCTTCAGTATTGTATTGTTTTAAAATGTTGCTGTATACAGTACAACCTGACGGGCTTATTGCAATGTGGCAGTCTCTTCCAACCAACCATAAAGATGTTAAAGACACCTTGAGCGGAAACCAAACTGGAATCTTTTTTAAAATATATCTGAGCTCCAGCGGGATTTGAACCCACAACCTCCGAGTTGGAGGACAGTCGTCTTACCACGGACACCATCCTATTACAATTTAAAAAAATATATTTTAGACATTATAAAGTTCATCTTCACCTGACGAAGAAGACGTAGGTCTTTGAAACCGGTAGTGAAGTCAAATAAAACGATGTTGAGTGCAAAATAAAAAATAAGTCTTTTATTGATTTAACCATATCTATTTATGTTTTAAAATTTTAATTAAATTTATAAAAATGATAAGCTGAGGTCGACTGTACGTAATAAAGGAAATGAAGTGGAAATTGGGAATGGTTTGTTTACGTGAATAAAACTGCTTTAGTGAAACTATTCAGATTACTTAGATAGCGAAATATTATTCCAACTTTTATGAGTATTTCTTATAATTTTATCTTGGATGACATCCGTGGCCTTGTTTGTTAGACGCTTGACTGTCTGTTAGGGATTTCGAGTTCGATTTCCGAAGGTACCCATAAAAAATCTGATAAATAATTTCATTTGGTAAGAACATTTGCACGCATCGAGTATCCGGCGGTAAGGAATACACATCGGGCTTAAGAAAGAGACTGTCGGCCATAATCGGCTAACTTCGGCTTTGTAAAGTGTCATCAATATTGTATTGTTGCCCACCTTGACGTATGGATAAATTTGTGGAATGTCAATGTATGAAAGAAGGGGGAACGAATAATAAAAAATGAGTACATGATGGATGTTATGAGTATTATGAAGAAAGGAACTAGAATATGGTTTGGACATGTGTCAATTAAATACGAAAGAATGACTTGAGTTATACAAAAGATCAAGTTGTACGTGTAAGAGGTGGATGGAAGAAATATTGTTAGGTTATAAAAATTAGATTTTAAATTAAGTAAAAGGGAGGAATAACAGAATATTGGGCTTGACAAGATGTGTAAATTTAAATGTATAAGAGGCAAAAGCTTTGTGCTTGTAAAGATTTTGGAGATCAATTATCTCTGTCTATTCCATAACAGACACGTCATGACAATATTTATTTTCTCAAAACAGGCTTAGCCCAATTACTTTGAAAAATACAAGAAGTGTTAACATTAAAAAGAAAGAAAAATTATATAGAATAAAAAAAATTATATAAAATTTAAAAAAATGTATATGCATACATACTATATATACACACAAACACACATACACACATATTCAAAGTCACTTAAGTACGTTGATGAGTGCTTTCTAACGCGCTCAATCTAAGAAGAAAATTTACTTTTGTTTTTAGTAATGTGATATGAAATATGTCAATATCCGAAGCAGTCCCGTTCAGAAGAGTTAAGGCCCTTCCAACAGGCATAGCGGCTGGAAGACCCGTTCTTGCGTATGTTATTGGGAACAGTTCTTGCTGGCGTAGTCTACGGTAATTGTTAGGAACATTTAACGTTTATCTTTGTAGTAATGCTGGATTGCTCACGTATGTATGAATCGTTATTGTTACTGTGGTCTACTATCATAATCTTAGTTTTAACCTATTGATTTTCAAACCCAGTAGCCTGCTCTCATGTTCCACCTTTTTAAGGAGCGTTGGCTTTTCTTCTTCTGATGTTGCAATTAACGTTGTGTCATATGCATATCTCAGATTGGAGAGTATTTTCCACCAATAGCAATACCACCGTTCCAGTGTTCAAGTGTTTTCTTCATAATATATTCTTCATATAGGTTTAACAAATCGGGAGAGAGGATGCACCCTTGCCGTACACCCTTTTACATTTTAAACTGTTTGGACTTGATGTTGTTAAAATTGACTGTTGCATAACTATATTGGTACTGTGACTCAATAAATTCACAAGGAGTTCTGATACTCCCATCTCTAGAAGTACGTGCCACAGTTTCTCCTATTTTACACAGTCAAATGCTTTTTTTTATTATCTATGGAGCATAAAACTGCTGGCATCTGAAATTTACAGCAATTTTCTATTAACTCTCTGAAACTGAGAATTTGTTATTTTGTCCCTTTTTCCTTATTTACTCCTGTCTGTTCTATTGCTATCTGCCAATTGATGCTAACTCACAGACTGTTTTTGACTAAACAAAGTAATGTTTTACTTGCATATGATGTGAGAGATACCTTCCTTGATGAACTTTGCACATGATATGAGAGATACCTTCCTTGATGAACTTTGCATATGATATGAGAGATACCTTCCTTGATGAACTTTGCATATGATATAAGAGATACCTTCCTTGATGAACTTTTCACATGATATGAGATATACCTTCCTTGATGAACTTTGCACATGATATGAGAGATACCTTCCTTGATGAACTTTGCATATGATATGAGAGATACCTTCCTTGATGAACTTTGCACATGATATGAGAGATACCTTCTGTGATGTACTTTGCACATGATATGAGAGATACCTTCCTTGATGAACTTTGCATATGATATGAGAGATACCTTCCTTGATGAACTTTGCACATGATATGAGATATACCTTCCTTGATGAACTTTGCACATGATATGAGAGATACCTTCCTTGATGAACTTTGCACATGATATGAGAGATACCTTCCTTGATGAACTTTGCACATGATATGAGAGATACCTTCCTTGATGAACTTTGCACATGATATGAGAGATACCTTCCTTGATGAACTTTGCACATGATATGAGAGATACCTTCCTTGATGAACTTTGCACATGATATGGGAGATACCTTCCTTGATGAACTGTTTTATGTAACTCGATGAACTGAGACTCCTGATCCATTTCATTACCAACATTCAATTTGCCAGACTGAAGCGATTCTCTAATATCTCAAGTACAAATTCAAGTCTCCTTTCGTAAGGTTTGCGTTATTAGACCAGTCGCATATTTTTCATATGTAGCCTGGTCCTCTACTTCCATATGGTTGATCACATATTTTACAGCACCCATCCCAAATCCAGGTTGCCACCGGCTGTCAGTCGGATCACATGACTTGTTCCTCTATGTGTTTGTATTCATCATGGTAACAATCACTATAACAATCTTGTAAATATAGCGCAGTGGTTTCTTCTGTTCTTGTACACCGCAGTACCATGCAGATTATTATCTAAAGTATACAACACCTAATTTAGGAGAACCTGCACCAACAAGCCCAACCGGGTCCTTCAACCCCCGATCTCCCGTCAGTTCATCGCACCACATCTCCAAGAGGGCTGGTTATCTCAATCTCGATACGGTACGACTATGTAGGGTTTACGTCGCAGAGGTGGGTGTGGAGTTGATAACAAGAGGCTAGACAGTAAGTCATAACTTGCGCATCACAACCCTTGAACAAAATAGTAATAAATAAGTATTATGGAAGTAAAAAAAATGTAAATCTAAGTTCTCGGATATAAAATGATACATTTAATTTTATTAGATTAAAACTGATTCATAATTATTTTTTAAATTAATCATAATAAATAAATGAATAAAGAAATGTTGTAAGTTTTTTTTGTGTAAATATTTTGTAAAATAAAGAAACAGATGTTGATGATATAAAACCTTATCAGGGACTCCCAAATAACGAGCCATTAGGTTAATTTGATTAGTTTCAGCAGAAAGCCGGGGGGTTTAATGCTAATTGATAAAATATAACATCATATTCCCGGAAAAAGTTATATATCTAGGTACTTTGTGATAACACAGACGCGTGGGGGCGGTAAAAGGGCCGATACAAGGGGTAAAACCACCTGTTTGTAAAAATTATTGAAAATATACAAGTTTTTATTACGCCGTTTAATAATTTAACCCACTCTTTTTTTATAAGTAATCTATAATACAAACGTTTGCCAAAGGCTTTACCTATATACAAACTTACATCTCAAGAACTAATCTAATTTATATGTTTAAACTATGAACTTACTTACATTCCTGCATGCAATTTTATTTTCAATAATCTTCATGTTTTATTTCTTAGAACAAGTTAACACCTTCACAATAACTTATAACTAGATAACAATTATTACAACTTATTATTTGATAACTAAATATTTAACAGGTACATGTTCACTCGTTCAGGTCACATGCATTTCATCACATTCACTAAGATCTTGGTCATCCCTCCTAATACTGTAAATTGACTAATCAGGTAACAGGTTATGCTTCAAAAGCCTGTGCTTATAACGGAAAGGTAGATTGGAAACACTCTCGTTAGTTCCCAGGGTAGCGATTAGAGGATTGCTGTGGTTATGTTGGCTTTTATTGAACTTCACGGCCCAATCGAGGATGTGGTGCTGGAGGGTTTCTTCTCGGTGTTCGGCGTGAATTCGGAAGAGGTTTGTCTTGGGATGGGTGTTGAAAGAGATCTTGAATGCCTTGTTCTGCACTTGTTAACGCTTTAGGTGATCCGTGTTGTTCACACTACATCAAACTGGTGCAGCATAGATCAATATTAGTTGCTGTACCATACTTAAAAATCACATGCAATTTTTCATACTATATATACGTTTTTGAAGACTGCGCTTTTATTTACTTATTATCAAATAATATAAAATCGGTTGTATTTACAACCATATGTAAGAATAGGTGTTGTCATAATTGTTTTTTTTAACCCTTCCCTTACGGTGATAAAAATAATAGGCGTGCTCCGGTGTTGGGTAGTGAGTACGCAATAAAAAATTAGCGATTTTAAATCGGAAAAATAAGAACATTCATAGATAATCCCCTTAATTAATTATAATTGAAGTTAAAAATTATAATATTTGAGATTTATTTGCTGAAAACATTAAAAAACCATCTGAAAACATTAAAAAACGCTCACGGAACGGGCGTACGTCTAACCTATTTGCAAGCCTAGAAGCCACTAGTGGCGCGGAACGCCAGTTGAATACCCCGGCGCTTAAGCCTTTGCTTGCGACGTTGAGACAATTCAGGTTCTCGCAATTCAGTCTAGTATGCAAGAGTGAGATGCGAATATAGTGTCGCGCTTCCCGCATACTATTCACCTATCGTCAAGACGAGGCACTCGCAGCGTTTAAATGCGAATTTGTTTTCGATCTTTACAAAACACCTCGATGTAGTCGATAAATTCTGATTATTATTAATATTATTTTTTAAATCAATGCGTAAATATATTATGGAGGAATACCTAAAATCTTAACCTTGTATTTATAATATTTAAAGAGATATTGATGGTTATTAGAAGAAACTTGTAGAAGATACCCAACACAGGGAAGGAAAGGTTAAATAGATATGACCGAAGTCATAGATATTCCCAAATACCAGGTGGAAAATGCTTTAATTCGAGGGGAGTAGCACACCGTGGTATTCGAGCCTACGACTATGTTATCTTCGTCTTCATCATCACGTGCTTAATGCTGAGCGTTGTGGTCTTCAGCTAATATATGTCTCAAACTCGGCGAATCACCTGTTTCCATCTTTCCCAGTCCTGCGTTATGTTGAATGCAGCGCTTAAAGGTTCATCTCATAGGACATTTTCTTCTTTCTTGCCTTTCTCAATTGTTCCTACGACCACCAGCTTCTACCGACTTTAATTATTTTTTCCAGCAACATGCTCCAAGTACGTAGTAATTTTTTTTCTGCGTGTTGTTGAAATTCTTTCGACAATCTGCTATTCTTGGTCGATAGAAAGGTTGTCGTGCCTTGCGGTCTACGGGATTGGAACATATGCCTCCAGTACCACATCTTGAAGATATTTTTCATGATTATTTCCTTCTCTCTTATCCATCCAGCCTTGCGGTTCATGTTTCCACTCCATGTACTAGAGACTTAATTAGTTGGATTTTTATTGTTTTGAATATAGACCGGTAAGTCTTTATCCTTGTCAGATTTGTCATAGTTGATTTTGGTACTCCAATTTGTCGGATCTTTGCTTAACCTTTCCTTCCCTGTGCTGGGTATCTTCTACACGTTGCTTCTAATAACCATCAATATCTCTAAAAATATAATAAATACAAGGTTAAGATTTTAGGTATTCCTCGATAATATATTTACGCATTGATTTAAAAAATAATATTAACAATAATCAGAATTTATCGACTACATCGAGGTGTTTTGTAAAGATCGAAAACAAATTCGCATTTAAACGCTGCGAGTGCTTCGTCTTGACGATAGGGGAATAGTATGCGGGAAGCGCGACACTATATTCGCATCTCACTCTTGCATACTAGACTGAATTGCGAGGAGCTGAATTGTCTCAACTTCGCAAGCAAAGGCGTAAGCGCCGGGGTATGCGACTGACGTTCCGCGCCACTAGTAGCCTCTAGGCTTGCAAATAGGTTAGACGTACGCCCGTTCCGTGAGCGTTTTTTAATGTTTTCAGATGGTTTTTTAATGTTTTCAGCAAATAAATCTCAATTATTATAATTTTTAACTTCAATTATAATTAAGGGTATTATCTATGAACTTTCTTATTTTTCCGATTTAAAATCGCAAATTTTTGATTGCGTACTCACTACCCAACACCGGAGCACGCGTATTATTTTTATCACCGTAAGGGAAGGGTTAACACCTTTCATTCTTTAAAATAAGACCACTTGGTAGACAAGCTTGTAGACCTCTTTGTAATCTCTTAGCATGACACTTCTTATCAAAGTTTCAAATCGGTCCACAGAAAGAATTTTGTTTTTTTTTTTAAGTTCAAGTTAGAGGTTCCTTGTTTCAACTTTATGAAGGAGCTTGGTCATCTGATATTCATCGTTGGTTATAAGTGTTGTATCAGCATCGAATCGCATATTGGAGATTTTACGATTTCTTATGACAAACACACTCTCCTATCTATCTATAATTTTAGTTATGATGTATTTTTTAAATTTGTTATGATAAATAAATTTGGTAACTGTATGCAACCTTGGCGAACTCCTTTCTGCACTTTAGCTTTATAACGCAATATAAAAGCAGCTCTGTATATCTCAAACGAAAGGCTGCACAATATTTTATTTATTTATTTATTTTATTTTATTTATTATTACACATGACAAGAAATAAACACAATTTGAGAAAAAACAACAGGTAATTTGATTTGGACATACAATTTTAATGGATCTGGGTTTGTTGCCTTTCATTTGTCGTGTCCCCAGTAAACTAGGCTTTTGCCTGTATCTCACTGAGGATATTTAGCATGAAAAGATAAATCGATACTTCTTTCCAATTTTTGATTACACAAAAACAAAACCCCATTGCACGCTCTCATCAACCTGACAAACAGTGACACTCAACTACAACTGGAAACATCTTGCGAAATTCAACTCCTCACACATCATCACTCCAGAAAGACCAAAATTATTCATCCCACAATATACCGCACACAATCATAAGAATAAAAATAAAAATTAAAATAAAATTAAAACAAAAAAAATACACAGAAGAACAAATAAAAAAACAACCAAAATTAAAACAACAAGAAGAAACCCACACTCACGAGCCTGTGTGTGGGTTTCTTAATCTCACTCACTCATATTGAGTCTACCGATCGTCTTGGAAATTTATTTGCATTACCATTAGAACTTTGAGTACTTGTTGAAGTACAACAGCTTACAATCAATAAACTGATACACGCATATGCGTCTTACATACACAGTATATTTGATAACCATTCTCGATGACAATGGATATCCTATCGTACTGTAACATAACTTGAAATGAAAGCGGCTCGAACGCGAAGTTATCAAATATTATATGATTTTATTAAAAATATAGAACACACAATCTACACGCTTGGCAAATATAATCAAATTATTGAGAAAGCCCAAAAAGCTTTACGCCTAAAAACTTAGCTAAATAAAGTCTAGGTCCGATCTGAGGAATCAAAGTGAAGGTGAAAATGGCTCTCAATTTCTTCTTCATAATGCAAGATGTCGAATTAAGTATGAAAATTACGTAGTGCTACATCTGTGGCGTTATGGCAGAATAAGTTATGTCCGTTTTTTTGTCATTTTGTCTTTATTCCCTCAATTTATAGAAAATGTTTCTCAGTATGTTGTGGCAAAACTTGGTGTGTCAGTCATTATCCAAACAAAAGATATACTGTTTGGAAAAACTTAAAAAAATCTTATTTGTACTGATTTTAACTGCGTATCAAAGCCTTGAAATCGGTAGGATTATACCGTTACAAAAAGTGGAATAAACAGTGTTTGATAAAACAAATTACAATGTCTTTAAACCTCCACAACGTTAATGCCTTAACTATAAACGACATAAACCTTGATCTGTTCTACAATATTAAATCAAGAACAACAAAGAAACAAGAGCTATTTGAAATGTGATGCTAATTTATTATAGAATCCTAAGAGTATCTTGGTATGAGAAACTTGTTAAGAAATCATCTTGAAACGAATGAATGAAAATGCTTCAGAAATACGAGTATATAAATAAAAGAGAATACTGAAAGTTGAAATTTCAGGAAAAACTTCAGAATAAACAAAGGGCAAGAATATGGCGTGCACGTCTAAAAGACTTGCGGATATTTTTTGTTAATTTGGGCATTAACCAAACTAAAAAAAATTGAAAGTAAGACAAATTTCATACTAAAAATGACTTCTATTTAATGAAGAAGCATTTAAGAAGGGTAGCGACAAGGAACAAGGTATATGAAACATTCAATGTTATGTACAACAATCGTGCTACATGAAAAGTAGTGAATTTGACAATACAGTGAGACTCTGGAATCAGTTACAAACCAATATAAGATTCGCTCCGTCCTTGGCATGCTTTGAGAAGCGACTGAAAAAATTCTTAATTTCTAGTCAGTAAAATAACGTGTTTTATTTCGGATGTTTCTTTTCCTTTCCTCTCCACCATCCCTTCCTTTCCTTTTGATTGATGATATCTCACTTAATATGGAAAATAATGTTCGGTTGATTGTCCGTCTTTGTGGGGTTCGTAGGTATATGCTCACGTATGTGTTTATGGATTTCGTGGGGATGGATAGTCATTTGAATGATTTATGCGACCACGTAACTTGCTTCTTTTACTTTTGTCCGGTTGGTTGGAAAGGATTACCGCCTGGCAATAAGCCCGTCAGATTGTATTTCCAATAAAAAGTGATAAAGAAATAAAAATAAAATAAATAAATACATAATTAGTTTTTAACAAACAAAAAAGAACATCAAGAAAAAAATGCGTTAAATTTTTTTTTAATTATTAACAGGAGGATTTATAAGGCATATAAAATATCAGAGACTATGTTATATAAGAGTTTGACGATACTCAGTTTATTATCTCTCAAAGCCATGTCTTGTTTGTGCTCCACTAATGATGAGGTGAAAACCTTGAAACTGATAGGGTTATACCGTTACATAAAGTGGATTAAACAGTGTCTGATAAAATAAATTACAATGTCTTTAAACTTTCACAATGTTAATGCCTTAACTATAAATAATATACGTAATAATGTGTTGGTGCCCACCATGGCGTATGTGTTGGTGCCCACCATGGCGTATGTGTTGGTGCCCACCATGGCGTATGTGTTGGTGCCCACCATGGCTTATGTGTTGGTGCTTACCATGGCGTATGTGCTGGTGCCCACCATGGCGTATGTGTTGGTGCCCACCATGGCGTATGTGTTGGTGCCCACCATGGCGTATGTGTTGGTGCCCACCATGGCGTATGTGTTGGTGCCCACCATGGCGTATGGAAGTGAGATTTAAATTTGGTAGAAGAAAGATAAAATTAAAATTAATGCCTAAATATTTGCACAAAGAAAAAATTGTCGATGAAATAAACGTTTTAAGTAAGATGAAGAAAGGACCGTTACTATGGTTTGGACATGTGGAGAGAATTAATAATGAAATAATTACAAATCTACTATACAAGTCAGCAAGTACAAAGTGTGCGTGTGAGAGAAAGATTGAGAAAACGTGATTTGATCAAATAGATCAGATTTAAAAAAAAATGTAAAGTCAGAATTATGAATAACAGAAATTATACATGACGAGATATGTTAATTTAAAGGAGGTGAAAGTTATATGCTTGATAAGCAAAATCTGGAGATATTTTTTATATACGTACCCCGTAAAGGATACGGCGCGTTTACATGTATGAGTATGTATACTTATCCCTTATCATGACAGGATACTTAATGAAGCAATAAGGGATGAATGGGAATTTAAGGCTCGATGTTTTAGTAAGATGACGAAAAGTACTTTGAGATGTTTTGGGCATTTGGAACGAATGAATGAAGAAAGACTAACAAAACAGATATGGGCTAGGGTGTGGGCTGAAAAACATCTGGTGTCCCCGTGGCTGGGCTCGCCCTATATTGGTGGGGTGTATCTTGGCCGAGGGGATGCTATTAGATGAGCCCAGACCTTTTGATAGCTTCTGTATTTAATGTATTATCTGCAATTTATGTGTTTTAGAAGTGTTATTTAAATATAATCTGTACATACTATGTTGCTATCAATAAACCTATTATTTATTTATTTATATATAGTGCAAATGTTAGTGAAAGGTGTGTTTGAGGAAGACCAAGGAAAGAATCAAATGTACTGAAAGAAGAAAATGTACAATGTCAGAGAAATCGTAGAAGTTGTATAAAAAGAGAATAAGCTAGAAAGTATGGCGTTCTGTCCTCTGCTTACCTTGACAGGGAAATATGGTGCGATGGTATGTATGCATATATGCATTATGGTGTATGCATATATAGTATGTAAGTATTGATTTCTTCCATACTTTTTATGGATATCCATTTTTTTCAGCACCCTTTGCTCCCAACAGTATCCTGTCTCTGTGTGTTTTGTTGTGGATACGGGAATATCGAATAAATGTCTGCCCGTATAAAACAGTTCCCCACGGCTCCCACAAATCCTCCATCATGTGGGGAGTCTGAATGTATGATTTATAATTCTGTTTACTACAAACACTGATAAAATAATTCGCCTTGAAATGTTCATGTGTTACAGCTAAGAGTAGTGGGTTGGTAAAACTATTAACGCCGTAATAGGATTTCAGTTACTGTAACATAAATATATACGTACCATCACGCCATTTCTCTCTCTTTCTATATCTCTTGGAAGAGAGGAGAGAGCGCCAGACTGATCACACACGTTCTTCGCCTTTTCCCTTTCTTACAACCCCTACGATTCTTCGAATTTTCTAACTTTTCTACCTTTTATTTCCCATTTTTATCCTTATTTCACAGTCTTTGCTGACTTTTGCAAATATTCAATTTACTTGTTTCTTTAAAAAAAAAAACATTTTTAAAGTACTCGTATGTTTAAATATTTTTCCTTTGATAAATAAATACAGGTTTATTGATAGCAACATAGTATGTACATAATACATTTAGATATATTTCAAGAACACATAAATTGCAGAGAATACATTAAAAACAGAAGCTATCAAAAGGTCTGGGCTCATCTAATAACATCCCCCAGGCCAAAATACCCCCCACCAATATAGGGCGAGCCCAGCCACGGGGACACCAGATGTTTTTCAGCCCACACCCTTGAACATGTAGAATAAGAAGAGAAAAAAAAAACACAAAACATAAATAGATGACAAAAAATACATTCAAGAGAGAAGATATTAAAAGGTCCGGGCTCATCCCACAAACATTCCACCGGCCGAGATACACCCCACCAATGTAGGGCGAGGCCAACCGCAAGGACATCGGAGGGCTTCCAGCCCACACTCTCGCATATCTAGATTAAAAAACAAAAAAACGTATGGCAGAAAACAAAATAAAAAGTTAACCCACATATACCACCTTAGGTTAACTGTTAGCAAGAACGAAAAAAAGAAAAGCCTCAAAGGAGTCCAAATTTTATAAAAGTATTATAAAATGACAAATGGGAAATGATGTTCACACATTAAAAAAACCATGACACAATACATTGAAATAGTAAAGCAGTAATATAAGAATTAATGAGAAGATGACGCACAAACACGCACGCACAATCCCCGATTCACCACCAGCGAAAAGAGAAATTGAAGGATTGAAGATTAAAATATAATATAAATAGGCCAAAACCCATACGATGGTTGTCGCCAAAGAAAGAATACGAGAATTGAATTTTGAATACAAGAGAGCGAGAGAGGAATACTTGGATTCTCTCCGAAAGTTATTCAAAATTTGAATCTCGGTGGGTCCGTAATACTGAACGAATTTTAAATACCTAGCTAACAATTTTTGAACCGGTGTAAAAGGGGACGATGCACAAATGATATATATATAAACAAATTTAACATTTATGAATATATATTTTCATAAATGTAGAATTTGTTTTACTTCCGTGAATATTTCTCGGGTTGCAACTAGTAACATTTTAATTTCCAATCCTGCGATATGCACGAATCAGTGTAACGCGTATCCTTTACAAAACAAAGAAATATTTAAAATTCTAATGAATAACGTATTACCTAATTATTTAGATTTTTTTACAATTTGTGATACATATGGTATATCTTTCAAAATATGACACTTAAACACGTATAACGAAATGAATCAACCGTAGAAGTCTGCAAAATATAATTTATATAATAAAAATAATATATTTTTTTAATCCTTTATAGATATTATAGAACAAAATAAAAGAACAGATAAACTACAATTAAAAAACAATATAATAACAGCTTCTTGCAGTCAAGACTTTAGATGAGGAAATGCTGGAGAAGGGCCCTCCTGAACTCAACAACATCAACGGGGAAAATATCCATCAAACCACATATGGAGTTATCCAATTGTTGTATTTCCACGATTCATAAACAACAATGTGTAACTGTAGTAAATATAATTGTCATTAGTACATTTGAATGATCAAAAGTTCCTTGTGTTTCTAGCAGGAATGTGAAAACCTATTTCAGTATATTGGGTCTATCAACCATACTGTTAATTACCTTATACTCGTTCATGCATGCGAGGCACGGTTACGTAGTAACGCATTGAACTTCCATGCGGAAGGTTGCCGGTTCGAACCCCGCGCTATGTTGATCCCTTCGAATTACACATATATTTTTTCCCGTGACTTCAGTCATATTTATACTTTAAAAAAAGAGAAAAAAAACATGAGAATGTGCTTCGATCGTTTCACTTCGATGTTCTATCGGTTTGCAATCTTATAGTGGTGTGGCCAGTGAATTAGTGGTGTGCCATGGCTTATTCATTTAAAAAACCTCTACGACACAGTTTTGCTTTTCAACTAAATTGACGTTGAAATGTTGAGGAGATCCTCAACAACAAGGCTCAGAAACGAACGAATAATTTTATAAAAAAAACATCAAATATAATAATATATTTCTTTCAGAAAATTTTACAAGTATTTTTGTAAAGAATGTCTTAACAAATTGACTTAACCAACCATCTGGTTCAAAAGTATTATAAACACTGAGTTTCAAGGTGTAGTCTTTCTCTTTATTTCTATTCGTTACTTACTGATTCATTCTTTAGAAACTATACTAATTTACCAACATTAATATACACTCCCAAAACCAAACTTACGTCATATTATAAATCTTTTGAAAGTGAGAACTAAAGGGTCAGCGCTATTACCGTCCATATAAACCAGGTCCCCTGAAGTAAAACACAACTATGTTGATCTGACTCACGAATAGTTCTTTCACACTTGAAACCATTTTTACCTTTTTGTCGTTGAAAAATTTGCTGCCTTTGAATTTCAATGAAAAGGAAGCCCGTCTAGAATTTTTAAACATTACCTCCTTTTAGATGCTTTTTCATCGGCGTTCGTGCATCCTATTTCAAAATTTCTTGAAACCTTTCAAACATTATCTTTTTTTAAAAAAACGAGCGCAATTTTAAAGTTCAGGCTTTATGAATTATAAAATATTAAAAATGTCGGCTGTATTTTAATCAAAGGGAAAGTTTTAATTGTATTAGTGAAGGTAATAACGAAGGAAGTGTTCAAAATTGTAGTTTTTTATTTAATTATTTTTTTAATTGATTATGCAAATATTTATTTATTTATTTAATTAACGACAAAACAGTGTCTTTATATACAAATGAACATGTGACAGGTTATGCAAGTACTTAAAATTATTGACAAATAATACAACTTTATCTTAAACTAACATGAAGATACAAAAAGCAGTAGAATAAATTACAGTCATCGTTTTAAAACTATTTAATAATCTTTGAGAATTTTGTGGGAATTTTATGGATATATATTGAGATATAGAAAACACATGGCCTCATTAGTGGAACGAGATGCAAGTTGCTTTGCAGAATTAAAAGCTTCACACGTGCTGATGCAGGGTTACTCAACTCCAGAGGCAAAATATTGTCCTTAATATTTGGTTTGTATTACGTTATGTATATTAATAAAGGAGAGCACAAAGTTAGTAGCTATTTCTAAATATTGTTGTAATATTCTGGCGAATACTATATATACTTATATTAAAAATATCTAAATTGTTGCAAAACTCGTTTCCAAGTCTTTGCATGTGAATTATAGAGGAGTTGATTTTAAAGTTAGTATAACAATTTTCGGTATAAAAGGGATTGAGCTGTCTTGTGGATCTAGTGGGGATACGAAATGAAATACTTGCGAGTAAGTGAGGTACATCAATCACTGAGTGAATGATTTTGTATAGCAGTACTATATCGGCTGTTTTTCTTCAGTATACCAAGTTCATTAATGGAATATGTCCATTCTATTGTACATATAGAATCTGTGTTCAAAATATTTTACTTCGAAGAAGTAAAATATTGAAGAGGTAAATTCGAAGCTTAGAAGAGGTAAATAGAACTGGAAGTTCGATTTCATCTTCATCTAATTGATTGATTCTTCCATATCGATTTAATAGAGCAGAGCCTTATGAAAAAGCTTTTGCAGTTGATGGTTCTGTAGCGAGGAATGGTTTAACACTTAGTGTAAGATATTTGGGTGGCGTATGTTGTTTCAGGAAGCAATTGATGACAACCCTTTTTGGGAGGATTAACGATGGTATGTAAACATCACACACATACAACTACCTTCCTGAGTCCCGAATTAGAGCACCCTTGAGAAGTGTTGGCTTTCTAAACAGCGCTATGTAAATTGTTCTTTTATTTAATAATTTACACAAAAGACAAAATAAAAAGCTCACACATTCGTGGAAGCCTAGGTGTTACAGACATCAACAGTAAGATGGAGGAGAGGCGATTGAGATGGTGTGGTCACGTTGGACGCAGAGCACCCGATCACATTGTGAACCAGGCAATCTCCATGGATCTTCTTCGAATAACTACCAGAGGAAGACCAAAGAATTCATGGGTGGTGCAAAAATATAACCTGATGCAGAGGCACGGCCTGGGGGACGTGGTCCGGGACAGAAGAGCATACAACCTGAGGACGAGGAGAGCTGAACCCAACAGTCTTCGCAGACAGTGAGTTGGGATGGCGCCAGGGAGAAGATTTAATAATTTACATACTACACAATACCTAAAGCCGATTGTACTCGTATAACTATCACATACTCGTATCGGAACATCTACAAAAAATAATGTGCAGTTCGTTTTCCCTTGGTAAGTTTTCTGCGGTATTCTTACCAAATATATATTTCTGAACATATACAGCTGCGAGGAAGTACCAAATCAAATATTTTAATCATTTTGTTATTTCCCTTCAAGTTTTGTTTATAGGATTGAATTTCTCAGTCAAAGTCAGATGTTTAATTTTCTGCGTCAGTTCATCATATTTCACACAAGCCGGGAAGCTATGATCATTTCATTAAGTTTCAATAAACACGTTTTGATATGATGTAAACACTTCTACAAAAAAAAACTCAGTCCGCTTCACCAGATAAATTAATACGCTTCCAAAAAATATACTTACTAACTTTTGTTCTTAACTAACTATGTTACATAACTATAAACGGTTCATATTTGTTGAGTTCATCTAACTTACTCATTATTTTGGTGTGCATCGTCTCCTCAATAATGGAATATTCAGAAAAAAATACTTAGTTATTTCAAATGACACTTAAACTTATGTATTCGGACAGTACAGTCAAAATCAGTTAAAATGATAGTTCACATTAGTATTTTGATGCCAATTTTGATGTATGTACGTGAAACACGAACGTGGAAAAAACTGTAAAAAGCAGATTAAATGCTGTAGAAAGCATATACTGAGAGATAAAAATAAGTTGATAATGTATCACTGAATTAAGTAATTAGGGATGAATGTGAGTTTAAGGCTGATTTGTTGAGTAAGATGGAAAAGAAGACTGTGGAAAGGTTTACGCATATATTATAGAACATATCGAGGAAAAAGACTAACGAAACCAAAATGTTGTGGAAGTGTGAGTTGAAGATGTGAAAGAGAGAAACCAATGAGTTTGAATCAAGTAAATGATATTTTTAAAGTCAGAGAAATCGTAGTGTTTGTATGTCGTTCCTGGGCCTCGTAGTCGAGGATCTTCTCGTCATTCCAGCGTTAATTTAGTTGGAATCAAAACTGTGTCTTGCAGATTTCGTTTATTTCCTCTTTTTTTTCTCCTCTTTAAGTGCTTGTTGAGCTTGTTGGACAACAGCAAAACAACCAGCCACATAGGTGTATTGTATCCGATGGCATACTTGAAGCGAGACAATCGGAGCATACCAGCAGGTTTTTTTTTTTAAAGAATGTATATGATCGGTGTCATAAATATTCTTATACCCCAAATACTATGTTTAAAAAAAATGCCTGTATCATTCGAGGAGAGTAGCACAGCGCGGGATTTGAATCGACGACTTACCGCACGAAAGTCCAGTGCGTTACCGCGTGGCCATGCACCTTATATATTTGTATGATAAGGTGTAGGGATGTAAGAAAGATAAAGGAAATGTGTGTCAAGATAAAAAAGAGCTGCGCTATGTCCTCTCTGCTTACCCAGACAGGGAAATGACGGAATGTATGAATTTAAGGGTGTGGGTTGAAAAACATCTGGTGTCTCCGTGGCTGGGCTTGCCCTATATTGGTGGGGTGTATCTTGGCCGAGGGGATGTTATAAAATGATCCCAGACCTTTTGATAGATTCTGTCTTTAATGTATTTTCTGCAATTTACGTGTTTTTTTAAGTGTTTTTAAACATATTATGTACATACTATGTTGCTATCAATAAACCTGTATTTATTTATTTATTATTTATTTATTAATACGACGCCAACTTAAAATAAATAATAAAACGATACTATCGTCCAGAGAAGCTTAACATGACTTTAAAGCACTGTGTTTGTTTTGAGAAATGAAATAATTTAAAAAAAATGTTAACCTGTTCTTGAAATTTATTTGCATCCTAAATTGATAAACCGGCACACAATGGATGGAGTTTTTACGATTTGAAATTAAATTAATTTTTGTGTAATTAAAATAAACAAAAATATTTTACTCATCGGTTGGTGGTTTTTTTTTGTATATCCTGAATTAACGAACTGTCATACAATTAAGGTTGTTTTTAATATATTATATAATATTTGAAAATATCTCATTTCCTTAAATTTAAATCAACTAAAATGTTTTGCAAGTAATTGGTGAAATATATTTTGCAGCCTAAACTAACATATTGTCACACAATGAACGCAGTTTTTAAGATTTTAAATTGTCTTTATTTTGTAGAATTAAAACCAATCTATGATAAACATTTTCGTCAGTAGTTGGTGAAATATACTGAGCAACCTAAATAAATAAACTGTCATAACATACACTGAACGCAAATTTTAAGATTTTTTAATTATTTTTTTTTAGTAAAATTTAGTGGAATCATTGACCCTTCCATTCCAGATTCCAGAGTCTCACTGCGTGGACAGTAAAGGACGATGTAAAGAAAGAGGAGCGGTGAACTGGAAAGGCCAATAGACAATCTGTGTTTGAGCGTAGCGCTAATCCATGATTGGAATATGTTAGTTTAGTATAATAATACAAAGGTGGTGGTTGTGGTTATAAGAAATATGTTAGTTTAGTATAATAATACAAAGGTGGTGGTTGCGGTTATTAGGAATATGTTAATTTAGTATAATAATACAAAGGTGGTGGTTGCGGTTATTAGGAATATGTTAATTTAGTATAATAATACAAAGGTGGTGGTTGCGGTTATTAGGAATATGTTAGTTTAGTATATTAATACAAAGGTGGTGGTTGCGGTTATTTGGTTTAGTACTTCCCCATATCTACATAATAGGCGTATCCAGAAAGTAAGTGTACTGAGGCTCTCACGACCGGATGAATTTTATTTTCGACATGTTGGCTACACTTCCGTGTAGCCTGACCCTTCCCCTCCGCAACGAGACCGGTTCGAGGTCAGTACGTTGAGAAGTGTCGACGCGACAACACGTTTCGTGAATAATGTCAATCCAATCTCCCGCCAAGTGCGAAATACGCGGCGTCATCCGTTATCTCGTTTGGAAGGGAAAACCTCCGGTTGAGGTTTATAATGAGGTGAAAACTGCATATGGTGATAAAGCTATGAACCGTACGAGTGTGTACAAGTGGTGTCGCGAGTTTAAAAACGGTCGTACGTCTGTGCATCATGATCAGAAAAGTTCAAAACCACAATTTCAACGAAGAAAATCATGGCATCCGTGTTTTGGGACTGTCAAGGCATAATTTTAATTGAATATATGCCTCAAGGGGAGAACATCAACTCTGCAAGATACTGTGAGACCCTAAAAAAATTGCGGAGGACGATGCAGAACAAGAGTAGAGGCATGCTGACAAAGGGAGTCTACCTGCTGCACGACAATGCAAGACCACACACGGCCAGCCCCACGAAGGAACTGCTCGCCTCGTTTAAATGGGATGTCCTGAACCATCCCGCGCATTCCCCTGACCTAGCACCTTCAGATTACTATCTCTTTACCTCCCTGAAGCTGCACATGGGTGAAAAAAGGTTTTCAACCGACGAGGAGGTAAATGAGGAGCTGGAGAAGTGGATGGAGGGGTTGGCGGGAAACTACTTCGAGGAAGGCATCAAAAAGTTGATACCCCGCTTCACCACATGCATTGAGAGGAATGGCGACTATGTCGAAAAATAGCTTACATATGTACTGCGGTAACCACGTAATTTTTTTTTTTAAATAAAAAAAATTGTAACTTACAAAAATTCAGTACACTTACTTTCTGGATATGCCTCGTATATGTAGAAAAACATATTTGGGAAGAAAACTTGCTGAGGAAATATGAACTATAAAAAAATCTTTATAGGTTTTAAATGAGAAGCGTATTCGCGATAATAATCTAAACTTGAAACTTCGACAACGGTTAGTCAAATGTTACGTTTGGTCAGTGTTATTGCATGGGGTGGAATCATCGACCCTCAAAGTTGGTAGTATGAACCGACTGGAAGCATTCGAAATGTGGATGCACAGGAGAATGCTACGGATACGCTGGACGGATATTGTCAGCAATACAAGGGTTTTTCAAAGAGCCAAAGTTGATAGAGAGTTGTTGACTAATATTAAAATCCGAAAGGTGCCCTATTTGGGTCATGTACTTAGAGAAGCAAAGTACAAATTACTGCACCTGATCATCCAAGGCAAAATAGAAGGCCGAAGTGGTGTTGGCAGGAGGCAAATCTCCTGGCTCCGCAATATATAGTACGTGATTGAACTGATATAAGGAGCGTTGGGGATCTTTTTCGGGCTGTCGGGGACAAAGATGCCTACTCTCAGGTGATATTCAACGTTGGGGGGACCTGACATGACACTGGGAAGAAGAAGTAAAATTAAAATTAATCAAAAATTTTTCCTCAGTAGCTAGTGAAATATTTTGTACAATCTTCATTTACAATCAAATATTTTTTTTAAATATGAGAAATAATTCTTATTTTGTAAAATTGTTATCAACCTTACTTTTTTGTTGAGCAATTGTTAAAATATATTGTAAAAGTATAATAAAAACACTGTAGCCTAATGGATGTAGTTTTTCAAATTTTAAGTGTTACTTAATAAATATTGCTCTCATTTAAGTTCTTCCTCTTAATTTTCATTTTCCATAAGTTCTCTCAGAAAATTTTGGTGCAATATTTATCGCCCGGAAACTGGTAATCTTTTGAGGAATGCTTCCATTAACACGGTTCCATTTGCTGTAAACATTCCCACAAAGCCCGCTCCATTAGAGCCTGGCGCTAGATAAAAGCCTTCCTATTTCTGGCTCTCGAAGGCTCGTGGCCTGTTTTTTTGGAAAAGAACCTACCGTTAATCTTTCGCAGAATGGGAGATAGCAAGCTGAGGATGGGTGTTTTTATTTTTTTGAAAATATTCACACTTTGTTTGCACTCTTTTCCGGGATCATTAATATCCGAAATATATTTCTTTTCGTACATTTCCCTTTAGCTGAGTGTAAAGATAGCAAAGTGGTGTTAAAATGTTGTAAAACAATTGTTTGGTCAGCTGAAAGAGATTGGAAATAAATTCGCCATATTGTACATTGTACAATGAAAGTGTGGCGGTCGCACACTCGGAACACTGTGGGCGTCCATACACACGGTCAATGACCAACGAAGTGACCTTTGCATTCCTTTGCAACGCAAAACAAACAATTACAAAGCCCACGTGCCGGCCATTCAACCCGTAGCCGGGAGCGGACCGCATTCCATACTAGAGCGAGAACGCACCACACTTTTCTCGCCAGTTCCGTATTTGAATGATACCTACATACAACATTAATCGTTTTTGCATTCGCAGAAACGAGACGTAGGCATATCGCGAGCGCATTCCCGCGCACATTCTAAAATGATATAAATACCTACGTTACTAATAAAATTCCTCTCTTTCCGCATTGCGATCTCACGAGTTTTATTTATCAACAAATCATCATCACCTCTCCCTTAAGGACTAGCTCCTAAAAAAATATTAATTAAATAAATTATCTAGCCTTTTCATTACACATCACTGAAGTCGCCATGTTTGTTACCTCACAGTTGGCCATCGTACTTGTTGGAAATACTACAGTTCGTGGACAGGTCTTAACACTTTTACACGTCTAACGAATTCGAGTATGGTAATTATAGTTCGGAAATTCTAGGATGAGTCCTGTGACAGCTCACAAATTTGCCTCAATACAACCTTGTAACGATGTTCAGTAATTTTAATTATTTTATCAACTTTAATATAAGCCTCAATTCTAATAAATAGCAAGTTATTTAGGTAAATACATTACATAAGGTTGTATTGGGGTAAATTTGTGAGCTGTCACAGGACTCATCCTAGAATTTCCGAACTATAGATAGCATCTAAACCAGACCCTTTTCTTAAAAAAAAAAATGATTATCATCGGAAATCGAATTCGAAGCCTCGGGGTTAAAGACCAACGTTTTGCTAACTAGGTCATAGAAGTTATTCGGTGTATGAGTAATAAGGTCTCACAGTAAGATGTAAAAATCTGGATATCAGTAATGGAAAACAAGTCTACAATCCATCAGACCATCATCACCGGTAACGCTGTCTCTTATGTTAATACAAGTACCAATATTAAGATAGGATTTTCTACAAGTATCAATATTTAGATAGATTCCTCAGTGAGATACAGGCAAAAGCCTAGTTTACTGGGGATACGACAAATGAAAGGCAACAAACCCAGATCCATTAAAATTGTATGTCCTAATTAAATTATGTTGTTTTTTCACAAATGATGTATATTTCTAGTCATGTGTAAAAAAAAAATTGTTTTGTACATAAATAAATACTATCACGCCATATCCCTGTCGGGGTAGACAGAGAGGACCTATCTCGACAAACGTTCTCCTCTTCTTCTAGACCTTTTCATACAATTATTATGATTTTTTGACTTTCTACGGTTCTTTTAACCTGGCGAGTTTATTGCCATGTGTCAATCTCTTCCAACCAACCAGAAAGATGTTTTTAAAGGCCCTAAGTGTTAACCAGACTGGAATCCTATTTTTAAAAAATCTGGGTTCCAGCGAGGATCGAATCCGCAATCTCTGGATCGGCAGACAAGTGTCTTACCACCAGGCCACGGATGTCGCCTTTCCTCTCTTTTAAAATATTTTACACTTTGTCTCCCAATACTTTGTTTGGCCTTCCTGTCTGTCTTCATTCATTCGTTCTCCTTGCTCAAACCATTTCAGAGAGCTTTTCTTCATTTTACACAATAAACCTCTAACCTATTTATTTCGTTTTCTGTCATAAATTGTCACCCCACCTATTATTCCACAGCATTTATACGTCCCTCTCAGTATTTTATGCGTCCACGTTTCAGTGCAATACATCATTTTGTCTAGTAATCTTTTATATTATGCTTTTAGCCGTATTCTTATATCTTAAAACCAACCAGAAGGATGAAAATAAGACGTCAAAAAAAGCAGGATTACATCCCTTTAAAAAAAATGGCCATTAACGAAAATCGAATCCACAACCCTCCTGGACATAAAACAGGCCACATAACTACAAGGCCACTGAGATTGTCTAATGGGGGTAATTTATAATATTGAGATACCATATTTCCGAAAAGCTGCTGCGTCTATAATACAAAGTGGTAAAATTACCTCTTTTAAAATATTGCGTAATATTTACCAGATGCAGCAGAATGCAAATATGATCTGCATATCAATTATGCATGTGGACTCAGCGCGCTCTGTTTCCGCTGTTCCGATGTTATTAACGGATAAACACGGCTGTGCACAAACACAAGCGGAACAATGTTCGTGTGCTCACTCGTGTTGTGTGCTAACTCGTGTTGTATGCTTATTCTAGCTGTTTGCTTTCCTGATTCTCTATTCTGTGTTATAATGGCTTCATTTGAATATTAATATTTTAAGTTTGAATGTATTTGATTTTGTATATTAAATAACATTACTGATTAAATGTTGTCGAAACAGGATACTGATAACTTTATTTCTACAGTGCGTTGTATTGTAAATACAACTTTAGATATTATTGTTCTTCCTTCGGCATAAAACAGCAATTAATGAATAAAATAATATAAAAATAACACTTACAAATACAACTTTTTTATTATTAAAATTTAATTAATTT
Organism: Odontocerum albicorne; assembly: GCA_949825065.1. Classification (NCBI taxonomy): domain Eukaryota; kingdom Metazoa; phylum Arthropoda; class Insecta; order Trichoptera; family Odontoceridae; genus Odontocerum; species Odontocerum albicorne. The sequence goes on along the minus strand of OX463859.1, from coordinate 4,002,028 downwards.
GGTCATACCACGTTTTCTTGGGATAGATGCACCTTTCTTCATCCACATCCTTTTTTAATGCTCTCACTCATTTTAATGTCTTACTCTTTTGACAACTTTACACAAATAATTCACTCCATCTCGAGTCAAATGTATATATTCCGCAAACCGGAACATTTACAAAGATTTCTTTGAATCACCGATGTCCTTTGACTCTGTCAAATTTATCATTTTGTTTAATTTTTTTTATATATATTTTATACTATTAAGGTACAATAGTTAAAATACGTGTCGATAACCACCTTCATATATCCATAAGTCATTCAACATGTTTATTCGCTGTTCGCTGACGACATGAAAATTTTCAAAAATATCAATTCCCCTCACGACTGTGCACAGTTACAACAGGACCTAGACTCCCTAGTCTCCTGGAGTGAGCAAAATCATCTTCTGTTCAACATTAATAAATGTGTCTATGTATCTTATAGTCAATCGTTTTCAACAATCCACCATCAGTATACTATACAGGGAGTGGCACTAAACAGAGTTTCTGAATTCAAAGATTTGGGCGTAAGATGTCGGACTCACGTTTGATATCGGACTGTTACAAACTCTCGGTTTTATAATGAGAATATCAAGAGAATTCAATAGTACCGATATCCTTCGAAACTTATATATTTATCTAATTAGAACCAAATTTAAATATGCATCTACAGTTTGGGCTCCTCATCAGCAGATATATAAAAACAATATAGAACAAATACAAAATTAAACCTCAGAAATCTATGGTACAGAACAAAGGGCGATTACCCAAAATATGCCCACCATGTCGAACTTCTCACGGTGTGTAACTATATAAGTCTCGAAACAAGAAGGCAAGAATCCATCGCGATATTCCTACTTAAGGTTTTTCAAGGTTGCTTTAACTATCCGGTGATTCTAGGAGCACTAAGTTTATATGTACCCAATAAATATAGCCGTGCAAGGAATCACCCTCTGTTCTACATACCAACTTACGAGTACTTAACGAATATCATGGCTAAACACTCAGCCACGCGTGGTATAGAGATATTGAACCAACTGAATGACACTGTTGATATATTCTTGGCACCGCCTAGCAGTATGGGAAGAATCATGGCTGATATTTTCCCTAACGAATAAGCTAACGCTAGAAGCAGACCCTCTTTATATAACAGGGGAAATCCGTGCTAAGTGGATAAAAAAAATAAAAAAAATGTCATATACTTTATCCCTTCGAAAAAATATGGACTGCAGCACAAAGAAGGTGTGCGTCGATCCCAGCCAGACTCCGAAAATAATTCCGAAGGTCGTGCAATGCAAAAACGCCATGTTGTGTGTTGTTCTAATATAATTAATTCACTGGAAGATTATGGTAAACGGCTTCTGCTGTTGGTGAGATGACAAATATGTGAAATATTAATTCGTTGAGATCGCGAAATGACGGTGCTGCAATCCATCCTTTTTCGAAGTGACAAAGCATGGTGTGAAGACATGAAAGTTGCGATCGACACGAATTTTTACTAGCTAAATAGTAATAAATGTGTTAGTGAATTTTTTTTAAATAAAATGACAAATTTGACAGATCCGAAGGGCATCGGAAAAACTATCGTTCATTATGCACCAACCTTATATGATAATTTGCCTTCCCCTGGTACGCTTTTATTTGCTTATTTAACACTATTGCAAATTCAATCTGGCGGGCTTATTGCCAGGCGGCAATCTCTTCCAGCCAGTCAGACAAAAGTAAATGAAGCAAGTTACGTGATCGCATAAATCATTCAAATTACTATCCATCCCCACGAAATCCATAAACACATCCGTGAGCATATACCAACGGACCCCACAAAGACGGACAATCACCCGAAGATTCATTTTCATATAAAGTGAGATATCATCAATCAAAAGAAAAGGAAGGGATGGTGGAGAGGAAAGGAAAAGAAAAAGTCGGGAATGAAACATGTTATTTTACTGACTAGAAATTACCAGTTCTTACAGACGCTTTCTTTGGTTTTATAACCAAATATGTTTTACCAATATACGAGGACGCAGGGAGAAGTTCCTCATCTAATGGTTGCAGCCTCCATCTTCCTATCTTACAACCAACTAAAATTTATTTATTTTTTAATGTTTTTAATTTGTTTATAATAGTGGGTTCGATTCCTAAGTTAGGCGTTCTCAATGAGAGTCTGCTCTTTAAAGAGCTCTGTATAAATTATATTTTTTTATGATAATTACTGTCCAACATTATTTTCTCCCATATTCTACATAGCGCTCTCATTTTTAGCATAGTAGTTTAGGAGCTAGTCCTTAAGGGAAGAGATGATGATGATTTGTTGATAAATAAAACTCGTTAGATCGCAATGCGGAAAAAGAGGAATTTTATTAGTAACGTAGGTATTTATATCATTTTAGCATGTGCGCGGGAATGCGCTCGCGATATGCCTACGTCTCGTTTCTGCGAATGCAAAAACGATTAATGTTGTATGTAGGTATCATTCAAATACGGAACTGGCGAGACAAGCGTGGTGCGTTCTCGCTCTAGTATGGAATGCGGTCCGCTCCGGGCTGCGGGTTGAATGGCCGGCGTGTGAACTTTGAACTTGTTTATTTAGATTTGTCGAGGAATGCAAAGGTCACTTCATCGGTCATTGACCGTGTGTTTGGACACCCACAGTGTTCCGAGTGGGCGACTGAGTGTGCGACGACCGCCACAGTAGTATGAATTTTATCCCTCTTTTGGTACATCCAAGTTTCTTTTGCTTATCTGAAAGTTTACTTTTTAAACATACTTGAAATTCTTCATTCTGTAAAAAACATTGTTTAACATAGTATTCGATCTGTAGTCTGCCATTACTTCTCTTTAACCTGTTCACCGCGTTAAAAATCAAATTCCACGAATCCTGTGCGCGGCACAATTTCAGCGTTTTTTTTAATTTCTAAGTTTAAACACACATTTTGTTTAGAACCACTGATATTTGATTACAACACCAAGTAAACATGACACTTAAGTAATTTTCTGATAATAAATAATAGTCATTACTCTTAAGGAGACTCATTAAATAAAGGAGATAAACTAAACATTACGTAAAATAAACAAAGGAATGCTACGATCACATCAATGCTTCATGACACTCACCCAATCAAATGCATATAGCACTAGTAATGTTTATTTACGTAAGAGAGACTTAGTAATGTTTATTTACGTAAGAGAGACTCATCGCAGGACTCGATCCGTACGACAGGTTGTTAATGCTGGAAATATTGAGAAACCAAAAAAATTCGGCGCTCTGTTTATTCAACAATATCCCATAAACTAATATATTATTTGACAAGGTTTTCAGAGATGTCGCTAGAATAAAGATTATTTAAAATTTTAGTTCAATTTTTATTCCGGTTTTGTGTCATTTTTTTTAAGTATTTGTGATTTGAAACTTGGATTGTCGTCAGATCACAGGCGTTTGTGCTTCCCGCGGGAACACGTTAAATGTCGTACGTAACGTGGCCATCCGATGAGAACATGCCTTGAAGATACAAAATACCTCTAAATGCGTGACACAAAATATCATATTACGACATATTAGATTATATTAAATTATAGCCAATTGTACTGAATATGTTAAACGTCGGATAATCCAGATAGGTACTTGACGTAATGAATAGTCTTATTTGGTAAAACGAGCCAAGAAATGATTGAATAAATTGCTTTCAACAATCACTTTGGATGTTGCTTGACATCGGAAAAGCATTTTCCTGAACTGTTAAACGGGGTAACTGTTAAACGGGGTAAGGAGATGTGACTTACATTCGATCCCATAAATTGACATGTTAACGAGAACAATAAATGTTTTAAAAGGTGTTTTACTGCAGGGAATAAGGTAAATTGCGGACTTAGTAGGTAATGTTCATAGGGGGTGGGTAAACTTTATATGATAAGGGTGGAGTTAAAGTGTGTTTATTCCGTTTATTCAATAGTTAACATTTTTAACACAAAAAATTAACAAAATATATTTAACATTGACATATAAGCAGTACATAGGTACTATAATAAATAGAGAATAAATGTACAAGAAAAACCTAACACAATAAAGCAGACCTATACAATTTAATCAATTCATCCCGACAAGAACAATATCTTCACTTTCCTCTTGTAAGTTGTTCAAGTCACATGAAAATCCAGACAATGTTCGTTTTGATTGCTATATTTGTGCAGTCTATATCTCCTTCTTCCCAGTGTCATGTCAGGTCCCCCCAAACGTTGATTATCACCTGGGAGTAGACATCTTTGTCCCCGGCAAACCGAAAAAGATCTCCAACGCTCCTTATGTCAGTCCAATCACATATATTGCGGTGCCAGGTGATTAGCCTCCTACAAACACCTCTTCGGCCTTCAATTTTGCCTTGGATGATCAGGTGCAGTAATTTGTACTATGCTCCTCTAAGTACATGACCCAAGTAGGACACCTTCCGGATTTTAATATTAGTCAGCAACTCTCTATCAACTTTGGTTCTTTGAAGAACCCTTGTTCCTTCCTTCCGTGGTTGCAGTCCTAAGACTGGTTTGCAGCAATTTGAACTCTTCTCCTCCATTCCCCCCTGTCCTGTGCGGCTCTTTTTAAGTCTGTATATGTTGAGCAGCGCACGTCCACCAACAGGTCCTCCAGGTACTCTCGGCGTGGGCGTCCCCTAGAGTTTGTCCCCTCGGTCATACCCTCCATTATGGCATGCAAGAGGCCCTCTTGTCGTATTATATGACCGATCCATCTTGCACGCCTTTCGGACAGGATCCTGAGCAGGTGCCTTCCTCCTTCGATTCGTTGGAGAACCTCTTCATTTGTGATGCGGTCTCTCCAGGAAATTCCTAATAGTCTTCTATAGGACCACATCTCAAAAGCCTCTAGTCTTCGCCTATCTCTTTCGGATAGGCACCATGTCTCGCAGCCGTACATCAAGATACTCCATACATAGGTCTTGATGAAGAGTATTCTCAGTTTTAGGTCTATATTATTTGATTCTATTATTTTCGACCTTTTATTAAATGCAAGTCTAGCCTGATGTATACGGCTGTCGACCTCGCTCTTGGACCGACCGTCCCATGTTATTTTGCTCCCGAGGTAGACAAACTCCTCGGTGTTCTTTAGTGGTTTACCCGACATCACTATTCTCATCTGGTGCTGCGCTCGGCCTACAGTCAGCAGCTTTGTTTTGTCTTTATTTATCTTCATACTGTAGTTATTTTGAAGAATGCTTTCCATAGTTGTTAAGGCCTCTTGTAGTTCCTCTGCACTTTCAGCAACCATAGCAATATCGTCAGCGAACCTTATCATGTCCACCTTTTGCCCGTGTATCTTTACACCTTCTCTGTGACTCATTCTCTCTCTCAAGTCGTCAATCGCGCTCTGTATATAGGCGTTAAAAAGAACAGGTGACAGAGAGCATCCCTGCCTTACCCCTTGTCTTATATTGGCTTCCTTTGTGTCTTCGTCACATCTGATTATAGCGGCCTCATTCTTGTATAGCGCCTGGATTATACGTCTATCTCTGTATTTGATATCAATTCTCTTCAAAATCTCGAAGAGTCTTTTCCATTCTACTTTGTCAAAAGCTTTCTCCAGGTCTATGAATGCGATGTATGTGTTTTGGTTTTGTATTGTTGATCATATCCGTTGTATTGTTGATCATATCCGTCCAGGATATCAAATATGAGATATTGAAGAGTGTGGCTGCGAGAAAAGCTCTATATTCAGTCCTAATAATCGAGCCCTTGGGCTTTAGAACCACTGTAATAGCTACGTAAATCGATCAATACTATCGCAATGAAGATGCAACAACCATCGCTCACTTATTGTTACAAGATAATTTGTTTAACCGATTGGGACACTTTTATATTTATTTTTAGGGTACTATTGGGAATTAATCTAAAATTTCTTGGATGGAGTCCAGTATTTAACTTGTTACATTAATTTTAAAAGTATTTACTATCAGGCAATATACTTCATGACAGAGATCTGTGATAAGGACATACCTTTCTGGGAAACGGTATGCTGAGGTCATCTGGATATCGGAACAAAAATATATTTTTGAGACGAACTAAGCATAATTTTATCTTGATTAGACTTTAGGAATATCTTGTTTGCTATTATATTCGTTTTATCGATTTTTTTTAAAGTGAGTTTCAGAATACTGTTATATATAGAGACCTTTAAAAGTCTCCAAAACTTGAGTATTTTAAAGGTGTCAAAACAAAACGATAACACATATATAGTGTTTTTAGTAACGGTTCCATACCACGCAGTTTCTGTTATTAAATTGCAATGAAATAAATGTTTTTATTTAATTTTTTTTTAAATATCGTTGTTTTCTGATCAAAAGGATCACCCCAAGTGAGCTTCTTTGCCATCTTATCGCTTTTACTAACAAAAAATAATAATAAATCGCTGTTTTCTGATCAGAAGGATCACCCCAAGAGCGCTTCCTTACCATCTTATCGCTTTTACTAACAAAAAATAATAATAAATCGCTGTTTTCTGATCAGAAGGATCACCCCAAGAGCGCTTCCTTACCATCTTATCGCTTTTACTAACAAAAAATAATAATAAATCGCTGTTTTCTGATCAGAAGGATCACCCCAAGAGCGCTTCCTTACCATCTTATCGCTTTTACTAACAAAAAATAATAATAAATCGCTGTTTTCTGATCAGAAGGATCACCCCAAGAGCGCTTCCTTACCATCTTATCGCTTTTACTAACAAAAAATGACGCAGGACAAGTGATTTTTAAGTCTACCAAAAAAAAATACAATTTGAAGATTTGTCTCACGGAGGATGGAAGACTGTTCCATACAAGATATACATACTACTACCTGAAATGTTCTGTAGAAATATTTAGGTTGGCCAACTTTACTTGGAATCTGAAGAATCAAAATATTCGCAATGCTCGGCATTCACTTGAAACGAGATTCGGGAATCTTCTTCCATCTTAAAAATATCGAGAAATCTGGTATTTTATTACCCAATGTTACCACCCCACATGTTACAGAACTCATTTCCTCCTGAGAAATCCAATTTTTTCTGAGCGCACAAGGAAAAGCGTTGCATAACATCAGGCGTACAAAGTTCAAACTATTGGAAATTTGTATACAAATATTTATTTGATTCGAATATAGGGCGAAATGATGTCGAATACAATATTTAATTTTGAGATGGCTTAGGAAAAAAACAGGAAGTATTATTGGAGTAAATAAATTACAATATGAAGGAACATACATACACTTGTTCTTTTGTACGATCACACTATTTACAACTTGGTGTAGGCAGTAACAGCAATTTTATTTATTTATTTTACACGTGACAAGAAACGTACACAATTTGCAAAAAAAAGCAACATGTTATTTAATTTGGACAAATAATTTTAATGGATATGGGTTTGTTACATTTCATTTGTCGTGTCCTCAGTAAACTAGGCTTTTGCCTGTATCTCACTGAGGACAATAAGTCTAACTTTCCTATTTTAGGAACTGGTCCTTAAGGGAAGAGATGATTTGTTGATAAATAATTAAACACGTTAGATTGCAATGCGGAAAGAGAGTCTGTTTTATTAGTAACGTAGGTATTTATATCTTTTTACAATGTGCGCGAGAATGCGCTCGCGATATGCCTACGTCTCGTTTCTGTGAATGCAAAGCGATAAATTGTTGTATGTAGGTATCATTCAAATACGGAACTGGCGAGACAAGCGTGGTGCGTTCTCGCTCTAGTATGGAATGCGGTCTGCTCGGCTATGGGTTGAATGGCCGGCGGGTGAACTTCGGACTTGCCTATTTAGATTGTCGAGGAGTGCGAAGGTCATTTCATCGGTCATTGACCGTATGTATGAACACCCACAGTATCCGAGTGTGCGACCGCCACACTATCATGATACGTAACTTTCGCTTCCTTTTCATCCATGTATATTTTTATACAACTTCTATGATTTCAATGACCTGTAACAAATGTTTGTCTCAAAATATAATTCACTTGATTAACTATACTTATCTTGGTCTTTCTCTACAATGCCTTCCCCTCATATATACACTGTATACTTATTATTTTCATGAATTCGATCCACGTGCCCAAACTATCTCGGAATGCTCTTCTTCGTACTTCCAATTAAAGTTCCAACTCCAGTCCTGGGACTTCCAACTAAATTTGCAGCTTAAATTTGTTTATTATAATCTTTATTCGTAGGTTCCTTTAAAAAACCCAAACCAGAGTGATTTTTTTCATCCTTCTTAATATATCAGTTTTAATTACACCATTTTTTAACATCATGTCAGGTCTTTCTCGTCCAAAGGTTTTTCTGTCCTGAGTAGCACTTGGACACTTCATATACCAGTTCACGTTCGAATTTTTCGGAAACAGAACATCTGTCCTCACAACTGTGTTGCTGACCATACCAGCTCAAAGACTTATCCTATGAATCCACATTTCAAGTGGTTTTTATCAGTTCTTGGTGTCCACCTTTCGAATCCATGACTCTATTCCATATAACAGTAAAGACCATACGTAACACTTGATTATTCTTTATAGAAATTTTAATTTAAAATCATCATTGCATTGAACGTGATTGTGGGGCAATGCAACGCTGTAACGCACTGGAATTTCGTGCGAAAGGTCTCTGGTTCAAACAACACGCTGTGTCACTCTCCTCGAATAGCACATATATTTTTTTCGCCTTGTATTCGGAGTATAAGGATACTTATGACTTAGGTCTTATCTATTCTTAAAAAAATAAACGAAAAAAAAACATAACGGTGTGCTCCAATCGTCTTGTTTTGATGAGCCATCAGATTCAGTACATTTGTATGAGTGATAAGTTTGCTGGTGTGCAACGATTCACTCGCTTAAAGAGAAAAAACGACGACGATTGTGAGGCTATACAGGACTCACAGCACACGGTCACTTTTCCAAACATCGGGACTCCACGCTTTAGGCAATACCTGATTGATGCGAACGAAAGACCGATATTCATTGCTTTCTACTGGAAACGTGTAGCTCATTTAACTATTGATGGCCCAAACACGAAAACGATGATTAATATTTATGTATCAGATATTTTTATTTATTTATTTACACATGGCAAAAAATATACATAATTTGTGAAAAAAACAACAAGTAATTTAATTAGGACACACAATTTTAATGGATCTGGGTTTGTTGTCTTTCATTTGTCGAGTCTCCAGTAAATTAGGCTTTTGCCTGTATTTCACTGAGGACATATATCATGAAAACATGAATCGATACTTATTTCCGATTTTTGATCATATAAAACCCCGTTGTACATTCTCATCAACCTGGCAAACAGTGACACTCAATTACATATGTATACATCACGCGAAACCAAACTCTTCACACTTCATCACTCCAGACAGACCAAACACATTCATCCCACAATGTACCGCACATAATCATAAAAATAAAAATCAAAAAATTTACAAAAATACAAACAAAAAAACGCCACACTTAAGAGCTCACACAAACCTCTTCCACAAGTTATTCCTCTTGCAAGCCCAAGTACTCAAACTCATCTTGCAATAACAAGCATGTTTCAAAAATCCCTTCAAAAAACACAAAATTATACAGATTTTTAGATTTTGATTGATTTCTTAATCACTGTTGAAGTTCACAGCTGTCAAAAACTGAGTGTAAAATTTTGTATAGAGCAGTGACATTTTTCTTCTATTTTCTAACATGTGTGTGTTTAAAAAGTCGAAAAATATTAAAGTTGATTAAATCTAAGGAAATCCGCAATTAGAAATTCATATGACGTTTATTTTAATACTACACATATCCATTAATATTTTTATTATTATTAAATACAAGCCATTCAAGACGTCAACACTCCATACTACCCCCGACGAAAAACTCAATTTACCTTAAGATATCATTAATATTGTGTGTGAGTGTTTATGTACGTGAATACGCGGCCTAATCGCATGGCAAGTGGATTAGCAGTAATACCACGCACACACAGCGAGCGCCACAATGCTGGGGCTTAGGTGTACCACAGGGAGCGCAACCCTCCCCACCTTGTTTATAACACGTGCTGGTAATAAAATACCTTTATTAGGTTTTCCAAAATTTTCTCTCGTAAATTATTTGCTTTTTTAACATATTTTAGATGACGGAGCTTCATAGAAGTATTGTGATAATCACTAACAGGCAAATAGGTGATGCATGTATACGTATAATCATACCATGTCCGTATCTCTGTAGGCAGAAAGGAGATAGCACCAGACTTTCCTATCACGACACATTTATTTTGCCTCTTCTATATCCATACAATATACCTTTCAACAATGTTAAAAAATAGTTGGAGTTGAGACAAATATCACTACATAAATAAAAAATGGTTTTAAACAATTATATAAAAATTAAATCAAACTAAACATTGGCATAAAATTTATGCTGTAGTGGTTTAAATACATTGTAATTTGTTTCATTAAACACTGTTTATTCCGTTACATGAAGTGGAATTAACAGTGTTTGATAACACAAATTACAATACACATTTAAACAATAATACAATTTAAATGACGCATACGGATGCATTTTCATAGGTCAAAATTATTTAATAAATACCAAAAATAAATTAACGATATACCCAGTTATTAATACAAAACCGAAACGTATCAAGACGGGCTGTCCGCAGTTCACCACATCGAGTGTCACTATTTATATTCATGCGGTAAGAAAAGTATAGTTGCATACAAACAAAGTTTTAAAAAGAAAAATAAAAAAATCAACATATTCATGGTTAAAGTGTAATCAAAACTCAATATCGACCACAACATCACAAGATAATGAAAGTATAAAAAATCCCAGAAGTTAGAGATAAAGAAACAAGTTATTATTCGTTTTGTCCATGAAACACCCAGCATTGTAATTTACTTTTATCAAACACTGTTTATTCCTCTTTTTTGTAACGGTATAACCCTACCGGTTTCAAGGCTTTCACCTCATCTTCAGGGGAGCACAAACAATACTAAATTATGTTCGAACTGGTACCGATATACACGCTTCAACGGTTGGGGACTGAGGGGTGAGGGAGGCATGAGACGATTTCGGCCAAGAGCGGAGAGATTTTTTGGGAAATAACTGTTCACTAGATGTTCGGATCAATGTACTGACTTAGAAATTTCTAGGGCCTCTAATCTGTTCAATTTATTTCCGTTACTACTGTAATAATTTGGCATCATCGATAGAAAAAGTATGGTTTTCACGGTGACAATGATTAGCCATTTCAGAATTAATTAGAGAATTTGTCAAGGTGGATTTGTGTTCACAATATCTCTGTTCAAAAGATCTTCCTGTCTTTCCTATATATAAATTATCACAGTCAGCACATTAAAGTTTATACACACCACTGTTGCTAAGTATTCCATTTTTGCATTTCCCATTAAATAAGAGTTTCCGGAGATTAAAATTAGTCTAAAAAGTTGTCTCCAATACTATTTTGTCAGGCTATCATCTCCAAAGTATTCTCAAGTTTAACAATTCCTAGTTTTTGAGGCTAGAATGAATACTAAGATGTTAAAACTCTAACAAGATGTATTTCACTCCTCGAGAGATGTGTTCTCCAGATCTGTTCCAGTCTCACACATGGCACTCTCTTCACATATATTCTTCTCAGACATTCAGTTCAAGATTGATGAAGACAAGTGGGGAAAAGATCTGAAGAAAGTCGAGACTAGTACTTTGTAGACATATAATTCATGAACCTGATGAAACACATAGCACCATTTTTATGCGGATCTTCCTAAATTATCCAAAATAAAAAAAGTTATCTTTTTCATTCGTATACTTGTAAGATTCCTCAATCTACTCTGACTGGTGAGATCTGAAAGAGCATGGTCGGTTACAACAACATAAAAGACCCCTTTAATGGAGCTTTTGTGCTAAGAACCACTGGAGTATGTATGTTCGTCATCGTTGTTGTGCTTTGTAGTTGAGAACTTCCTCGTTATTCCAACGTCAATTAAGCTGGAAATCGAAGCTGTGTCGTCGAGTTTTTTTGTTCATTTTTAAGTGAGAAAGCTGTTGCACACCATCAAACTCACCATACACTCCACTTACTAGATCCGATGGCACACCGAGTGCACCAGTTTATTTTTTTTTTGAAAAAATAAATACAACCATAGGTATCCTTTTATCCTTGAACATTAGATGAAAAGAATAACTTTATCATTTGAGGGTAGAAGCACAGCGATCTTCCGAACGGAAGTCCAATGCGTTACCACACGGATAAGCACCTCGTATTCAGCAGGCATGTAATACGAGGGTTGCTACTTAAGTTTTGAGATATGGCAACACCAGTGTAGATACGTCAAATCTGACATCAGCATCGTAAAGTTTTACGTTTTTAATGGTATACGTGCTCAGAAAGTTTTGTCATACGAGTGCTGTTTGTGTTGTTTTCAGTGACTTGAAAAATTCATCTCGGCCAAAAATTGAATTAAATCGTGAACATTTTCGTGCGATGATTTTTTATGATTTTGGACTTGGACTAACTCAACAACAGTGTGCCGATCAACTCGCTTCGACTTTTGGTGATGAAGCACCATCCCGGACCACTGTGCTTCGTTGGTGCCTTTAGTGGAACGTCGTACGGTCAATTCTGAATGGTACACCACCATTTGTTTGCCAGAAGTGTTCGGAGAAATGAGGAAAACCAACCGCCGAAGACGGATCATTCTCCACCACAACAATGTGAGGTCTCACACATCGGCTCAAACAAGTGACTTTTTGAGCACTCAAATTTGGCCCTGATTTGGCACCCAATGACTTCTTTTTATTCCCGAACATCAAAAATAAATTGATAGGTCAACGTTTTTCGACGCCTGAATAAGCGGTTGATGCGTTCAAAACGCATGTTTTGAAGTTACCTCATTCGGAGGGTAAAAAGTGCTTCGAAAATTGGTTCAAATGCATGCAAAAGTGTATTGATCTTCATGGAGAGTATTTTGAAAAACAATAAAGCCATTTTTGATGATAAATATTTGTTTTTAATTGTCGGTCTCAAACCTTAAGTAGCAACCCTCGTATAAGGTTCTTCATCGCACTTGTTAACAATGTTGTACCTTGAGTGAAAAAGCAATCGCTCTAAGGGTAGTGTCTAGTCGAACGAGTGTAAACGTTGTTACTAATTTTTTTTTTTTCATTTTTAGGTTCCAACGGGAATTAACTCCGAAGCCTCTGGGTGGAAGTCATGCATCTCACCAACAAGGTAATGGATTTTATTAATAACATAATTTATTGTTAATTTTAGTAAAAAATAGTTGTCAACAGAGCACATCGGATTTTCAAAACTCGTGTAGATTTATTTAAAAAACCTTAGAGGGTGAAGAATAGCAAATTTTAGTCGCCGTAAGACGTCTTAAATGGGCAATAACCTCGATGGACCATACAGCAGTTCCCACACAGTATTAAACTAAGGTTGACTAGTTTAAGTTCCTTTAAGAACAGCTTTTAAAAAGAGAGAAAAAAATTGTTGCTTGATAACATTTTAAATGTCATTTTATAATAGAAATATCTGAGAAGGAATGTTGGGAAATCCAAAGTCATGTGTATAGAAAAGTGTAAAAAGAAAAGAAATATATGGATGAATAATGAAAATTGGAGCAAAATATGTGGATGAATAATGAAAATTGGAGCAAAATATGTGGATGAATAATGAAAATTGGAGCAAAAATGTGGATAAATAATGAAAATTGGAGCAAAATATGTGGATGAATAATGAAAATTGGAGCAAAATATGTGGATGAATAATGAAAATTGGAGCAAAATATGTGGATGAAAAATGAAAATTGGAGCAAAATATGTGGATGAATAATGAAAATTAGAGCATAATACTATAAATGGATGAATAATAAAAATTGAAGGAAAATAACGAATTCAGCTATTTGGGAAGTATTTTCTCAGATGATGGAAGAGTCACACAAGATATCGAACGGCGTGAAGCGATAGAAAACAAATTCAATCGGGCCTTTAAACATATATACTCGAACCAGACAGTATCAAAATCTGCTAAGATAGTCTATAACAACATTTTGGTGCCAACTGAGATGCTCTTTTATTTTTATTCTTATATCTCACATATTTAAAAATGTTCCCTGTCTGGCTTTAACTCAAAGCTTAAACTATATAACCACTTTCTGGTTCAAATATAATTAAACATTAAAACACTGTTCAATCCATTTGAAAAAATATATTTGACCCTACTAGTTTTAAGTCATAATATATGACTCATCTTTAAGGTTATTTTGAACTTACAAAATTTGAAAACGAAATCAATAGTATCACAAATAAACTTAAGTCAGGATCAAGTTTTAAGTCATACTAATGTAGAATTTCTTAATACCTATTTAGGGACTCGTGTTTCGCATAGAAGGATGAGGTTGTTTGAATAAAAGTCGTCAAGATCGAGATAAGCAAAAAGAGAGAGTTTATTGAAAGCGTCCGTATTTATAATGTATAGAACGGCGCAGAACATGTCGCCGTCTCGCTTCGCCGGACACATGGTTATTCTCACGCGTTCCATATACATTTCATACTACGGTCTGTAGGAGAGGCAAGAGATATGTCGGCGTCTCACTCTCGCTGTTCGCTACTAGTGAGTTCAATGACCGCGCGGCGACCTTCGCCCAGTGCAGTCTCGCATTCCTTACAGTGCGAGTTCAATGACCGAGCGGCCAAGGGTCGCCTCAGTGGGTTCAGTGACCGCACGCACGGTCGCTACAGTCGCTACACCTACGATATTGATAGAATATAAACGCTCCTTTTGCCATACAAACATTTGGGTAATTGTCTTTCAAATTATATTGTAAAACGTATATTGATAGAATATAAACGCTTCTTTTGCCATACAAACATTTGGGTAATTGTCTTTCAAAATTATTTAGTTCAGATTACCCCTAAAGACGAGTCGCAAATAATTTGGAAGTATTTGGGTAAAATATATATTTTCAAGTGGATTAAACAGTATTTAATTTTTTTATTTTATTTGTAAAAACATGAATTTACACAGTGGTAACGTTAAAACTTTAGAAATATTAACTTTCTGATTGTTTGGAAGATATTCTCATTTGGCAATAAGAGTTAGTCTGTATACAACAAAAGTTTATTACAATAGTATAAACGTATAACCGAAAGGGAGCCAAATGGCAGACCCAATAATTGTATTTTCTGTAGTTATAACTCAGGCTGGGTATTCAATAAGTCCCCAAGTATGTACTGTTCTGTGAGGGGGCGTTCCCAGTGAATAATTAAAACAAGTTCATTAGCAGATAGAAAGGAATAGAAATAATATTATAACTATACCAGCTAAAACAACACAGAGAAACAGGACCAGTCAGAGTGCCGGATAAGTTAAATATAATATTATTTATCAACTCTCTTTCGGACAATATTTTATTTTACAGTAAAACCTTGATCTGTCGATTTAAAAAAATTGTATTGTGGATTATTTTATTCGTGTATTAATAATTTTTAGCTATTTCTTTTACGAAGTGAATTCGTAAAGATTATGGACTTAGTACCGGTGGTCCACATATATAAAAAGTATACATAAATAGGGTGATAAAGTCATCATATAGATTAATCAATTTTATAGAACGAAACAAAAAAATGTTAAGGTGCAGTTTACAGAGTATCTTCTCAGTAGATAGCATCTAAGTGTCCTTAAATTTCTGTCGTTTTTCCTTCTTTTAAGGGGCTATTTTACTCTAGCGTGAATTTCGCGCGTTTTTTTTAGAGTAAATAAAAAAAACAAAAAATATTTTTCTTGTACATTTTTTTACAGTTTGTTTATTGAAAATTTGACAATACACAAAAAAATAGAAAAAAAATATTTAAATTCAAGATTCAGCTGTTATATATTGTCATAAAAAAAGGTAAGCTGGTCGACATGATTGGAACCCTTTTGTATATTTGAAATAAAAATTATTCACAATTTCTTAATATAAAATAATGTCGTTATAGTTGGTACCAAACAAAAACAAAATCGTAAAATGGTGGCTGTCTGAAAAAATCCATTTTTTACTCTTTTTTTTTAATTTAAAAATAGTAAAAAAAAATAGTTTTGAATTTTCCAAGGTAGAGATTTCATACCAAATTTTAAGGCAATCGGTTGAATATAACTTGAGATTTTATGTCGACCAGGTCGAAAAAAGTAGTTAAGAGAAAAACGCATTTAAAATTTCAAGATTATTGTCCGAGTCATTCCGGTGCGGCGTAATTGCTGCCTCATTTATAGCTATTAGTTGCAACCCGTGAAATATTCACGGAAGTAAATCAAATTCTACATTTATGAAAATATATATTCATAAATGTAAAATATGTTTATATATATCATTTATACATCGTCCCCTTTTACACCGGTTCAAAAATTGTAAACTTGGTATTTAAAATTCGATCAGTATCACGGACCCATCGAGATTCAAATTTCGAATTACTTTCGGAGAGAATCCAAGTATTCTTCTCTCGCTCTCTTGTATTCAAAATTCAATTATCATATTCTTTCTTTGACGACAACCATCGTATGGGTTTTGGCCTATTTATACTATGATTAGCTATAAGTTCGTAAATATTGATAATTTTAAAATTTTCTCTTAACAACATATTTTCAAAGGTCTAAACTTAAAGAATATGCAATAAACAAAAAAAAAACTATTTTTTCTAATTTCTAGAGTAGAAAACCCCCTTAAAAGAAACTTGATAATCGAGTTAAATTCATTTTTTTAACATTTAAAAAATACAACGAAACAACACGTCTTCTATCGGCTATCGTTGACATACATCTGAGGAAAGATGTATCACATGTATCAAACGTGTTCGGACTATCAATTATGCTACGTGTTTCCAATACGAGGCAATAGAGATCGCCAAATCATTCGCATTAATCAGGTCCTGCCAAGAGCATGTAGTCCCGATGTTTGGACAAACTATGTATTTTTTCGTGAGTCCTGTACATTTCCACAATCCCATTCAGTACTATTTTCGTTCAAGAAACACCATCTTTGCATGTTCACCTTGCGTCCACTCTATCATCGCCTCACTTTACTCTATCATCGTCTCACTATGCATTAAACGTGATATATGTCTATACATGCTCAATTTTTGCAGGCTGGATACTTTTGAACCTTATTATTATTATTTTATTATTCAACACTTTTATTGCAAATACAATCTGTCGGACTTATTGCTCTTCCAACCAACCAGACAAAAGTAAATGAAACAAGTTACATGGTAGCATAAATCATTCAAATGACTATCCATCGCCACGAAATCCATAAATACATACGTGAGCCCACGGACCCCACAAAGACGGACAATCACCCGAACATTATTTTTCATATAAAGTGAGATATCATCAATCAAAAGGAAAGGAAGGGATGGTGGAGAGGAAAGGAAAAGAAAAATCAGGAATGAAACACGTTATTTTACTGACTAGAAATTAAGAGGTTTTTCAATCGCTTCTTAAAGCGTGCCAAGGACGGAGCGAGTTTTATATTGGTTTGTAACTGATTCCAGAGTCTCACTGCATGGACAGTAAAGAAAGAGAAGCGGTGAACTGGAAAGGCTAATAAACAATCTCTGTTTGAGCGTAGAGCTAATCCATGATTGGAAAGACGCTGAAAATTCTCGGCGAGATAAGAGGGTGCAGCGGGACAGTTAAAGATATTATACAATAGAGACAGTGTGTGAATTTGGTGTATATTTCTAACATTCAACCAGTTCAATGCCTTCTGATATGAAGTTATATGATCGTACTTACGTAGGTTGAAAATGAATCTTAGGCACACATTTTGAAGACGCTGTAATTTGTCTAGCTGTTTCCTCTGTAACATCCAAGTAACATACGTCCGCATAGTCCAGAACCTTAGTGAAATCATTAATTAAGAGAATATACAAAAGGATGAATTGCAAAAAAAAAAATAAGAAAACAAACTATTTAACAAAGTTATACTGTTTTGTTTGTTTTACCATTCAGTAAAGGTTTTATTACATAATACTTAATTATCTCTCGGTCAGTATTTTGTTATGCCAAACTTGTTGGCATTAAGCCATGACATTACATTGCGCTAAAACTAGGGTGAAAGGAAGGGGAGGGCAAATTAATAAAATTAGGGTAGCTCCTACACCTACTATGAAACTAACCATCTGTATACCGGAAAGTCTCTATGAAGTTACTATCAGCCAGACTCACCACTGCGTCTTTTACCATATTAGGAAGTCAATACAAATTTCCGTATAATATATAGTAATATAATCGATTTGGTATTTATTTTGAAGAACTCCATTGTTAATCACAATGGTTTAACCGTCAAATGTGAAGAAAAAAAACATTTTCAGTAAACTTTGATTTACCCTTCCTTCCATGTGATATGTAACTAGTACATATTGCTTCTAAAAACTTTAATATCTCTATAAATATAATAAATACTGGGTTCAGATTTTAGGTATTCCTCCGTAATACATTTACGCATTGAATGAAAATAATAATATTAATAATAATTAGCACGTATCGGCCACATCAGAGATATTTTGTGTAAATCGGGAATAAGTTCACCAATACAATCAAACGTGCGCCAGTGTGTGACGTAGGTATATTCATTCATAAAAAACCGCTGTAGATGAGAAGCGACGCTATTCACGTCTCAGTCTCATTCTTCTTCAGTATATGGGAACGCAAGAAATAGAATCTCAGTTCGCACGCTTCTCTCGCTTCAGTAGCTCGCGGGCGTTTGTTTGAAGTGGTCTCTTCGCCCGTTTTGTGAACGTCGGCCGATGGTTTTTTTCATGTTTTCAGCAATTAAATTTCAAATGTTATCACTTTTGACTTCAAATTTAAATAATTTAAGCGATTGGCTATGAATATTCTTATTTTTCCGATTTTAAATCACTTATTTTTACATGTGTCAATCGCTCATTTTATTGAATACACAGCACCGAAACGCGCGGTTTTTTTAGCACAGGAAGGGAAAGGTTAAAATGACAGGTCTATTTTGTTAAAAAAAAAACATTTTCAAACAGTATGACAATATTTTTTTAAAGCGAAACACATCAGTCACTTTAATTTATGTTTATTGTGTAGTTTTTTTTATATTTAAGTGTTAAATAATTATATTTGCAAACTTATTTATTAACTTAACAAGAATTTATAATACAATACGTATCATCATCGTTGGTGCTGGGCCTTGTAGTCGAGGATCATCTCGCTTTTCTCACGTCAATCTTCAGCTACACCTCTACGTCGATTCTGCTGTGAGAGGAAAGCCTGATTTTAGATGTGCACTTCCTTCCGAAGAAATCACAAACATGTAGATCCTTCTGAATCATGTTATTTCAGTGTTACGTGATTTTTATAACTTATGTAAAACTTTAACGTGACTGTTTTTGGATTTTTTCTTTGAGTCAATAGACCACACACACTCTGATGTAACACGACACCATTTTGACCTAAGGACTGCTCATTCTGCCCGATGGAAGCCTCAGAATGTGGATAGTATAATTAAAATAATAATAAAGTACTTTTTTATTAAATATTTTATTATATTGTATATAAAACTCGAATTTTTCGGTAAATTAAGTATTCAAATGCATGTCGTAAGAACAAGCACGTTTATATCCCTGCTGATTTTTTTCGCGTCTGTTTCGTTTCACTGGTTGTTAATTATTATTTAAACCAGCTGTCAAAAAATTTCATCAACTTGATAAGTTTTAAGACCCAATTAAAAATATTAACCACGTAAAGAATAAACACTTCTTATTTCATCGATTTTCGCTAGAATCGTTTAATTGAAAATTAGTCTTTCAATTAATTTTCCTGTCTTAATAGTCCGCATAATATAATTCAAATGAATGATTGACGACCTCCGTAGACTAGTGGTGACTGTGGTCTAACAGGTCGCGCTTAGCAAGTGGATGCTTCACGTTCGATTCCTGGTGGATTCGTTTCCGGACTAGTTTAACTCTTAAAACATTTCACATCTGAATTTGATATTTTTTGTAGTTTATATACTGCTTATCATTAATTATTGAACTGCTTTTAAGCATCACAAAACTAACGTTATATGAAACTACATAACGAAAGGCTGTGCAGTAAATAGAACCTGCTGGTATCGGAACTCGTGGCTTAACTTGTCAAGTATATACTACTTGCTAAAGTGCAACCATTTGATCACAAGACATGCACAAACGTCTTCCATTCATATGATAATTGACAAGCATAGTCTATCACGAGGGATAGCCTGTCGAGTTGGAGAGGTAAGATTCTAAAGACTTCCATCCGGAGGTCTCAGATTCAATTTTCATTCATAATTCACAATCATAGTCGATCACGAGGGATAGCCTGTCGAGCTGGAGAGGCAAGAGTTGAGAGACTTCCATCCGAAGGTCTCAGGTTCAATTTCCAATCATACTAATTAGCCGATTACGAGCGATAGCCTGTCGAATTGGATAGACAAGAGTCCGGAGGTCTCAGGTTCAATTTCCAATTATAATTGACAATCATAATCGATCACGAGGGATACCCTGTCGAGTTGGATAGACAATAGTCAAGAGACTCATCCGGAGGTCTCAGGTTCAATTTCCAATCATAATTGACAATCATAGTCGATAACGAGGGATAGCCTGTGGAGTTGGAGAGGCAAGAGTCGAGAGACTTCCATCCGGAGGTCGCAGGTTCAATTTCCGATGGTATCCGAAATTTTTCGATTACCATTGGGAATCAAATCCGAAATATTCGAATACAAGGTAGGCTTTTTACCAATTGGTTCATGGAGGTCGTCAAGAGGATTTAGCCAAATATATTGATATGAATGACAAAACATTTTCCATCTTTCTTAAGGCCTCGTTCAATTCCTGTTCCGTCTCCGCAAGTAGTGCAATATCGTCGGCATACCTGTTTTGTCATCCAATTACAATATGAAAATAAACAAAGGCAAAACAAAATGTATGGTTGCTGGAAGAGAGGAGGTGACCGCGAGTGTTGTTCTGGGTGGCGTCAGTGTTGAGCAAGTGAGGGAATTTGTTTACTTAGGCAGCAGAGTATCCCAAGATGGCCGATCAAAGGCAGAAATAATAAGTAGGGTCCGACAGGCAAGAGTTGCTTTTAACAAGAAATCCAAGATATTTGAATCTCATAACATTGATATCAATGTTAGGAAGAATTCATTGAAAACTCTTGTCTGGAGTGTGCTGGTGTATGGCTGCGAAACGTGGACCATCAGCCAGAATGAGACCGGACGTCTGACTGCCTTTGAGATGTGGTGCTACAGGTGCATGACCAGGGTCTATTGGTCAGATCACATCCGAAACGACGAGGTATTGAGCGGGGTTGGAGAAACAACGCAACTCCTAAATATAGTTGACCAACAACGATCCAGTTGGATAGACCATAACATCAGGCACCCAGGCCTGCTCCTTACAATCGTCGAGGGAATGATTGAGGGCAATAACCATAGAGGCCGCCCTAGATATAGCTACATGGACCGGGTGATCCGGGATGTGCGCTGTGGCAGCTACCAGGAGATGAAGAGACTGGCGGATGACAGAGATGAGGGGAGGGATCGAGTGCTTGGTGCAGACCAATCCTAGGATTGTAACCCAGAAAAAAAATGATATGGTAAGTTATCAAGATTTAATATCTCTGCCTACCCCAAAACACTTAACATTCAAGTACCATATCGCAGTAACCTTTGCCTTTGCCACGAAAAAACAAGCTATGTGCTTGAATTTAAAACGAAATTCTTGTAATAGGAATTTTAAATCGTTTTTCTATTCACTTCTAGTTTTTTCAATAAAAACGTGGCGAAAAATAGTCTACTGTGTTCCAATAATAACGTTCTTCAAAGTTTTATGAATTTTTGTTATTTTTCATTTGACGGAGTTAATAAATTTGATGACCTCTGAGGCCTGAATAGTAAAACGTCTGTCTTCCGAATCAAGTTCGATAAGTATAAGTTACCAATTTTATTTATAAAGTTTTTATTGTATTGCATTACATTTTCGTTATATACAGTATAACCTGGCGGGTTTATTACCATGTGATGACTATATTCATAGCTCAGTTGGTATGATGTATGTCTTTCATCCCGAGGTTGCGGGTTCGATTTCCATTGGAACCGAATTTTTTTTTATAAAGATGGTTTGGGCCTGTTGAACATCTTTCTGGTTGATTGAAAGATATTGCCACATGGCAATCTGCCTGTCAGGTAGTAATTTTATTCAAAAGGGGTCAATTGAAATACATAACATTTTTGTTGTATACATTTTATTGTCATGTGATATTGGCAGCTCTTGCGCATTGTATGGACAATCTTTTTTTTTTAACCTGGCGAGTTTATTGCCATGTGGCAATCTCTTCCAACCAACCAGAAATATGTTTTTATAGGCCCGAAGTGTTAACAGACTGGAATCCTATTTAAAAAAATCTGGGTTCCAGCGGGGATCGAACCCGCAACCTCCGGATCGGCAGACAACTGTCTTACCACCAGGCCACGGAGGTCATCATATGTTTTAAAATAATATTGAACATACTCACAAACGTATCATCACGCCGTGATCCTTGTCGGGTAGGCCGGATAGAGAAAATCAATCTGTATAAATTTCTATCCAAATACACAACATTCGTTTCCTCAACATTCGTTTCCTCAACGTTCGTTTCCTCAACATTCGTTTCCTCAACATTCGTTTCCTCAACATTCGTTTCCTCAACATTCGTTTCCTCAACATTCGTTTCCTCAACATTCGTTTCCTCAACATTCGTTTCCTCAACATTCACACTTCCCGTCATGTACTATTTTTTACTCTTCACAAGGATCTCGGTGGCACATGGTAGAACATATTTGACCCGGGGGTTGTGGATTCGGTTCTCGTTGGTACCCAATTTTTTTTAAAGTTTTTTAAAGTTTCAGTATAGGTTTCATTTAAGACGTTTTTACAATATTCTGGTTCCTCGGAAGTCAGAGAAATGTGATGAAATTAAGAGGGTTTTAATAAAATTTGTTACTTGCAGTAATCGCACCCAAGTCGGAAGACAGGCGTCTGTCTGACGAAGATTTCGGAGGTCTTCATATTTTTTGACACTACCCAATAAAAAATAACAGGAACTCATAAAACTTTTAAGAATGTTATTACTGGTTTACAATAGACGCCACGTCCTTATAAAAAAAAACTAGAAGTGATTAGAAAAATAATTTAAAATATCTCAACAAAACAAGATTTGAAAACTCTCAACAAATAAATGTATTGGTATAATTTAGTTGAAAACCTCGTTCTTGGGCAGTAGACCTTGCAAAATATGAAATCAACAAACTCACTGTAACGTAGAAAATAGAATAAGGAATAAAGATAAATACGTTACGTTACTTCGAAAGTTTTTTCAACGTAGCATCAGAAATGGAATTCAAAAATCCCTATCCGAAGCTAAATTGTCTTACCAACTATAAAACATGGAGTTCATAAAACACTAAAGGCACAGTTTAAAGACTAAAATTTCAGGATACCTAGGTTCAAAGAAATTGGTTTAATTTGGCAGTTATTCGACCGATTTTTCAGTATCAAAAGGCGAATATATCGCATTTATTTAACCCTTCCCTTACGGTGATAAAATTGAAACGCGCGCTCCGGTGTTGGGTAGTGATTACGCGATCAAAAATTAGCGATTTCAAATCGGAAAAATATAAACATTCATAGATAATCCCCTTAATTAATTATAATTGAAGTGAAAAATTATAATAATTGAGATTTATTTGCTGAAAACATTAAAAAACCATCTGGCAACGCTCACGGAACGGGCGTAGATCTAGTCTCGTTGCCAGCTCAACAACTACTGCGGCGCGGCAGGGTTGGTGGCTAACTCGGGCGTGGCTTACACTTGCGAGGTTGAGACAATTGAGCTCCTCGCTATTCAGTGACGTATGCAAAAGTGAGATGCGATTATAGTGTCGCGCTTCCCGCATACTCTTCACCTATCGTCAAGACCCAAGATCGAGGCACTCACAGCGTTTAAATGCGAATTTGTTTCCGATATTCACGAAATACTTACGATGTAGTCGATAAATTCTGATTATTATTAATATTATTTTTTAAATCAATGCGTAAATATATTATGGAAGAATACCTAAAACTTTAACCTTGCATTTATTATATTTATAGAGATATTGATGGTTATTAGAAGCAACGTGTAGAAGATACCCAACACAGGGAAGGAAAGGTTAAAGAAATACTTCTTTTTTATAACTTTCACGAGAATAAAATGTACCCTTTGAAAACTTAAAGTGAACTTTTAACCTGTGCGGGGCTGCGGTCCGTGTTATTAATATTCTAGGGGAGTTGTAGTTATTCATAGTTGAGCTACCCTTGCGATGTGTCCATAGCAGATCCCACCCTCTGATCTAACGATCCGATCCAAGCTGCTTTAAGAAAGCCTCGAAGAATAATACTAAATGTTCTCAAACCTTTTTAATAGTTTATGTAAGGTTTCTCAGCTTTTATTTTCCTTACGAACTTTCATTTTATTGGTTGGTAAAAGGTTTCATGGATATGATAGAAACGATTTTTGTTTGCTATACACAGTGACCCATAATTTATGGCTTCAATACTTGCACATTTTAAGATTCCTTGCAGTGTCGTCTGAGACTTTCCGATCTGATCTGACTGGGTCTGATTTAAGTTTTTGATCATCAGCTTCATATTCATATACCCTTTGAATATTCTAAATACTGTGGATTGTACGCAATCCACTGCTGATCCCTAAAGGCTAGTCTAATACTGACTGATCTTTGCTGTCAAAAACGTGCAATCAATATTCTAATCGTCCATCTTACTGGACAATCTCCACCAGTTAATTTATTTTATTTATTTATTTATTATTACACATTACCAGAAATATACATAATTAGTGAAAAAGCAACCGGTAATTTAATTTGGACATACAATTTTAATGGATCTGGGTTTGTTGCCTTTCATTTGTCGTATCTCCAGTAAACTAGGCTTTGGCCTGTATCTCACGGAGGATATTTAGCATGAAAAAATAAATCGATACTTCTTTCCGATTTTTGATTACACAAAAACAAAACCCCGTTGCACGTTCTCATCAACCTGACAAACAGTGACACTCAATTACAACTGGAAAAATCATGATTTATTAAACTCCTCACACATCATCACTGCAGAAAGACCAAACATATTCATCCCACAATATACCGCACACAATCATAAGAATAAAAATTAAAAAAAACATACAGAAACACAAAAAGAACAAAATTTAAAACAACAAAAAGAAACCCATACTCACGAGCCCACACAAATCTTTTACATACGTCATTCATCCTGAAAGCCCAAGTACTCAAAATCCTGTCGCAATAACAACCACGCTCCGATCGACTGTCTAAATGGTTTTCCTCCCTTTACCTTTATTGAATTCGGCACGCCATAGTATGTCATGAGAGCCAAAGAAGCATATTGCCTTTGGGCAAAAGAGGTTTTAACTCAAGAGATGGTGAAAATTTCATTAGTTGCCATGCGTGTCATGTGTCTCTGCTGAGTCTGCATCTTCCCTTCCTCTCGATGGTAGTGCCAGAGAATGGATTTGACGTCAAGCGTTCGAATAATTGTCTCTTGACTTGCGAAATAAAGTTCGAAAAGTTTCATTCATTCCTCTTTATTAATTTTTTTCATAATAAAACACAAGTTTACTTTTAATTTTTTTGTTTATAGTTAAGGCATTAACGCTGTGGATGCTGAAAGCAATTGTAATTTATTTTTTATCAAACACTGTTTATTCCACTTTTTTGTAACGTTATAACCGTACCGGTTTTAAGGCTTTCACCTCATCTTCAGGGGAGTCTTGTTTGAGCTCCCTGAAGATGAGGTAAAAGCCTTGAAACCGGTAGGGTTATACCGTTACAAAAAAGTGGAATAAACAGTGTTTGATAAAAATACAATAAATTACAATACTTTTAAATTATTTGAAAAAATATATATTTAAAACTTGAGCGCGACTGATGGGCCAGCCTGTATTCATATTTCTTTTATCTTTCCATACAGTTATCTGAAAAATACTTGCTGCAAACATTTAAAAAAATGTTGCTACGAGACAACTAGTGAAGACAATTGAATCGAGCCTTCGTACTAAGAATCTACGAAGGATATTGTAAGGCTATTTCTCTTTCTCGTCTTGGTGGATTTATAAGGTTTATCAATATCCATTATTTATTTATTTATTTATTTAATTAACGCCACAACAGTCTCTTTATATACAAATTAACATGTGACAGGTTATGCAAGTACTTAAAATTATTGACAAATAATACAACTTTATCTTAAACTAACATGAAGATACAAAAAGCAGTAATAATAATAAATTACAGTCATCGTTTTAAAATTATTTAATAATCTTTGAGAATTTTGTGGGAATTTTATGGATATATATTGAGATATAGAAAACACATGGCCTCATTAGTGGAACGAGATGCAAGTTGTGTTGCAGAATTAAAAGCTTCGCAGGGTTACTCAACTCCAGAGGCAAAATATTGTCCTTAATATTTGGTTTGTATTACGTTATTTATATTAATAAAGGAGAGCACAAAGTTAGTAGCTATTTCTAAATATTGTTGTAATATTCTGGCGAATACTATATATACTTATATTAAAAATATCTAAATTGTTGCAAAACTCGTTTCCAAGTCTTTGCATACGAATTATAGAGGAGTTGATTTTATAGTTAGTATAACAATTTTCGGTATAAAAGGGATTGAGCTGTCTTGTGGATCTAGTGGGGATACGAAATGAAATACTTGCGAGTAAGTGAGGTGCATCAATCACTGAGTGAATGATTTTGTATAGCAGTACTATATCGGCTGTTTTTCTTCTGTCACACAGCTTCAAGAGTTCCACTGCATTTAATAAGTTGGAATAATTTCTTTCTTCATGCGGTATTCCAAGTTTAAAATTTATGAATCTTAGAAATTGGTTTTGTACACGTTTCTTAAGTTAGTGCATGGGCGGCGTAATGAGGATGACTTGTTTATTGTAAACTTTCCTTAACCAACGAATAAACATTTGTTCATTGGTTAAGGAAAATTCAATGAAAAATATCTAGGGAATATAGGTTTTCATCTTTGTCTCTTTCCCACAATTTTTCTTGGGTAAACTTGGCTTCTGCTCCTGAAACGTAAGAAAAGATCTATGCTGTGTTTGTGTACAAATAACTAAAATGAACATAAAAATAAACTTTTGATAAAAATACTTTTCTCTCTCGAGCATTTCAGTGGTGGCGCCGCACTGAGATATCTATACGAGGTTTGATAAAAAAAACGAGAATTTTCAGTTTTATCAAAAAGTATTAATTAAATCATTCTTATTAATACTGTCCCCTTTAAAGTAGTCTCCATAGGATAAAATACACTTTGCACAACTTTTTGCCAACGTGGTGGGATCGAAATGAACTGAACAAACCTTCCGAAACCGATATTTTTATTCACTGGCGTTCATATATGTATGAGGTCACGCCATTATTCGAGAAAAAGAATATATTTTTATCTCGGTGGGTAAATCAAGGATTGAGCTCTTTATTATACTTTATCAGCATAATTGAGCGACTTAACAGGGAAGCATGAGTCATAATTATTAATTGTGATACTATTTTTTTTAATTTTTTTTTCTTATGTTATACATTATGTTATTGAATGTTAACATAATGTGTCCGATTTTTTTCAAATTTAAAAATGAGCATCAAAATTAAAACAAAATGGTAAAAGTTATACGTCATTCAGAAGATGATTTTCTGCTCTACAAGATATTGTATTTGCTTTTACGTTACATGTAATATTTTATTTGTTACAAGCCTTCAAAATGGAATGTCAAGTAGACGAAAGTGAGTATTTTCGACACATTCTGTTCGCGTTCATTCGAGGGAATAAAGCTGCTCGCGATATTTGCGAATTGTACGGTGAAGATTTTATGAATGAAAGGACATATGGTAGATGGCGGTATACAGTCATGTGACTACAATTCATCTGCTCAGCCAATTCTACGGTGGTTTGAAGGGGATCTTCGTGAATAATATGGTTTAAGCAGTCCTCATCGAAGTCCACTGGTCGTCCGGAACGCTACATGTCTTTCAGGTGAAAATTACCGTCTTTGAAACGCAAAAACCATCGACGATCTGTCCTTTCATTCATAGCATCTTCATTGTATACTTTGCAAATATCGATAGCAGCTTTGGCAGCTTTATTCCCTCGATTGAACGCAAACAGAAGGTGTCGAAAATGCTCACTTTCGTCTACTTGACATTCCATTTTGAAGGCTTGTAATCAAACAAAATAATATATGTAACGTAAAAGCAAATACAATATCTTGTAGAGCAGAACATTTTCTTTCAAATGAAGTATAACTTTTACCATTTTGTTTTACTTTTGGTGCTCATTTTTAAATTTGAAAAAAAAAACGAACACAACTTATGTTAGCACGTAATATGTTTGATGTAAGTGGGATAAACTTATACTATAATAAAACTCAAAAATCAACAACTCGAAGGCATTAATTTCGTTCCCGGGGGTAATTTTCAATTTCTACGCTTTAACAGTG
Organism: Odontocerum albicorne; assembly: GCA_949825065.1. NCBI lineage: Eukaryota > Metazoa > Arthropoda > Insecta > Trichoptera > Odontoceridae > Odontocerum > Odontocerum albicorne. Next base: position 3,973,400 of record OX463859.1, on the reverse strand, counting down.
TAAATAAGTCGACTTAAAAAAAACATTAAGAAAACTTTAAACATGTATCAATTTTAATATTTTTATTAGTGAATAATTTGACGATAAACAAAAAAACGAATATTCTAGTTGTTTTTTTTTAAGGGGGTATTCTACTCTAGAAATTTTGTTTTAAGGGGGTATTCTACTCTAGAAATGTTGTTTTAAGGGGGTATTCTACTCTAGAAATTTTGTTTTAAGGGGGTATTCTACTCTAGAAATTTTGTTTTAAGGGGGTATTCTACTCTAGAAATTTTGTTTTAAGGGGGTATTCTACTATAGATTTTTTTTCAAAAGGAGACGCACTATAAAGAAACCTTTGTTGATTTCCGATATGTAATAGTAACACATTCGACTTTAATTGGAATGTAGTGAATGTGTGTAGTGCTCAAATATAATTAAAAATAATGATAAAAATTCCCAAAAAAATTGTATTCAATGGCTTCCTAAAGCTGTACACACCACCCATATTTCCAATACGAGGAGGCATACAGAATTGAATTGAAGTTATATCGTGAATTCTTTTTTCTTGTTTAATTAATTTAATAATCTGCTTTTGGTTCTGCTTGATATTTTGAAATAGTTAAGAAATAGCGACCTTATTAAATTTTTGCTCAAGAAAACGTACAATTACCAAATATAAGAATTTCTTTTAAAATTTCTAAATGAAAAAAATAAAAAACATTAAAATAACAAAAAAATATACACTATTATCGACTTATGTTATATCAATCAATAAATATACTATAGATGTAAGGGAAAATTGTTAACAGTTTCAGAAATACCTAAATGCCAAAAAACACTCAAGTATTAAAGCGATCCAGTGACTTAGATGACATCCAATAGACAGCAAGTGAGAAACAGAATCAAAACCACCTCTCCTTCAGTAACAGACTATTCCTGGAACACTCATTCTAGAATCCTGTTAATTGACGCGTTAGCCCCTCAACATGATTCGACATGTGGGAACATTCCTTGTATTGAATTTCTTAGTAAATAACCTACGTACAAATCACATGTATGTTCTTAACAGGATGTTGCAAAACATAATACTTAATTGAATATAACATATATGGCGTAATTTAGTATTGTATTACACTTCCGTTGTATACAGTACAACCTGGCGGACTTATTGCTATATGGCAATCATTTCCAGCCAAGTAGATAGATGTTAAATATCTTTTTAGAAAAATCTGGGTTCCACCGGGATTTGAACCCGCTACCTCCGGGTTGTGAGATAGGCGTCTTACTAACTAGGCCTCGGAGGTCGTACTTATATCAGATGTAAAATAAGGATGTCCATAATTGGACTTGAACACAGAAAGTTGCATATGGTTTGCTCTTTTATATAAAAGCACATACTTTAGTTTCCTAAATGATGTGTGTGCTTCTATTTAAAGAAGCAGATTTTAAAGAAGCCTTATAATAAAAGAAGTTAAAGAGACCTTAATTGAAAACTAGACTGAAAGCCTTTTTAAAAAAATCTGGGTTCCTCAGGGATTTGAATCTGCAGCCTTCAGGTTGGCAGTCAGGCGTCTTGCTAACTATGTTAACTATATAAACTAACTAACTATGTTAACTATATAAACTAAACACAGACGGAAAATCATAAATTGGCCTAATTTTTCCATTATTTAAAATATAACATAGATTCCATAACTTTAGGGGTTGAAATAAAAGGAGTAATTCTTTATCTTACCATTCTATTGAACAAATAACTTGCTATTGTTAATGTTGCGAAAAATAATAAATATTTATGTTAGTAGAAAAATAGTTAAATTTATATTAAAATAAATCCAGTTATAAATGTAAATACACGTGTATTATTGGATTCGTGTGGTACCCTTCAACCTATTCAAATTAGTGATATATTAAAGTACGTGACTAGAACACACCATCGTCATTGGTTGAGAACCACTTGAGTATGTACGAAACTCGCGATTCGTCGACGCACGTGCTGATACCAGACGAAGTATTGATACCAGACGAAGTTTTTTATCAGACTGGGTAAATTTGATTATTTTTTTTAATACTGACAGGAATCAAACCCTTAACACCCCGGTGGAAGTCAAGCGTCTTACCAAGTAAGTGACATTACAAGGATATTTTTATTTATGTAGAAAGTATTTTCAGTATCTGAAGACGAAGAAGAGTGTTTTGTGGGATATTAACAAATCCTTTGAAATGTTTTAACGTAATTGTGTTTTTTTTTCTTCTACGGTGTACGGCACCGGTACAAAGAACTGTATCAATAGGTGGATGGCTGCTGCGCAATGCTCGGAAAATTCAGCTCACGGTGAAAAGTCGCAGGTCGGTGAAGGGTAGCAGGGTGAAGAGATCCTCTTTGGCAGGTAGTAGACGGTCGCAAGTAAAAGGCAGTAGACAGAGTGAATTGAGAATGTATTTTCGATCACCAAAGTCGATAATTTGCTCGGAGTGTCGGTCCGATTTACGAACACCTTACTCCTTCATCGGGTATGTAGAACGGACTTTGGTAATTTTATGGATATTTGGGTGGTGGTGTGAGAAAAACTTTTTACATTTGGCATTTCTTATGTGCGGCCGATCGCTCATCGCAAGCGCTTGTTTTCACCCGCGCATGCCGTCATAATTCGCGAAATATCACAATTTTTGCAAGTTTTGCGCATGCATAGGCCGGCAGACTTGCGATACTGTCTCGCGATGGCCGTGCATAAGTCACATTTCTGTTACGGTCGCGACACAGCGCGGACCCCAACTAACATAAAATATACATACAAAAATCGAAAAATACCAAATAACATTAAAATATAACTAAGAATTTATACATCAAAACACCAATATTCTACTACTACAAACAGAAAACAATTATGTGTTATGGTGGCGCATACGTCCGATACACACGGCATACGGCATTAGCCTTTTGAATTTTGGCTTGTTATATGCGGTAGTATGTATGTACTATACTTCTTTTGACAGCAGTTTTCTGTGAAAGGAACGGTAACTTTCTGGGCTATTTGAATTCAGGCCATAAGCCGCTTTACAAGTATATTTACTTCCTTGCGAGTAATTTTCCTTCTCTCGTGATATCAGACTTAAATTTCTTCGTCACCGCTGTTCCTTTCATACTGAGGTGTGTCACCACCAGAGCAAAGATTCTCTTTGAGCAGCTTCTTCTTCGTTCCTACGTCAAGCTCATAAAAAAGAAGATTTCGGTCTTGACGATGGCGCTGGATGGGGATGTATTTTGCCCCCCAACACAACATGGCTGTTGGATGAATGGAAATTAATCGTTTTATTGGTATATCTGAATTTAACCGTACCCTAATATCGTTTATTTTATAAAAAAAGTGAGTAAATCTGACCGTAAATAAATCAATAATTATACTAAATATTAATCTTATTCAACTCTTTTCCTACCTACTGCTGAGTGAGGGCATATGACTGCTGAGTGAGGGCATACCATTTTGCAGTTCTCACACTTGTTCACCTTGTGTATTAATAAAAACCAGGTAAGTTTTATCATATTAGGGTATTGGCTACCTCCATTTTCTGTCTGCTATTCAGCTTTGGTGTACATCTAGTGATTTTGTTTCAGTATAAGTTGCTTCGATTTTAACCCAATAGATACACTTGGTATAGTATTAAAATGCTGAAAATAAAGAATGATTAGTATACTATATGTGAACACTGTCTCAGTAGTTGAGAATTTAGACAGTTGATAGTTGAAATCGAAGACACAAAGATTTTAAATGTTTACGAAGAAGTCGGGTTCAGGTTTTGGTTTACATATTAATCGTTTTATTTAACCAAAGTGATTAGTTTTTTTTTCTCATTGGTCTCTGTCTTGATTTACATGCTGCTGACTTAAAGCGATTTTTTAAATATTTCTATTTTTGCGGTCTCTTGTCTCTCTTTGCCGAAAAGTGCCTGCGAATTTTACTACGGGTCTCTCCTATCTGCTTGGAGTCTCTTTTTGGTCTAATTGTTTCTCGTGGTATCAAATCTGTGCTCTTTTTTCTACATCTACTATCTTCTCTTCTCGTCATGTGTCATACCCATTCCCATTGACTGTTGAATATTCTTTCCATTATGTATGCGACATTTGTTTGGCTTCTAATCCATTGCATTTTTATCGTTTTTTTTTGTTATATCCGTCATACGTTTTTGCATGCTTCTTTGTATAGTGACGAGGCGCTGCATTATTTTTGAGTTAAGTGTCCGCATTTCATATTACGAAAGTACAAAGCATCTAAATATATATTATAAGTGCTGTTAGCTCCGACATTCAAACAACCTGTATTGTTTGTGTCAAGTAATTTAATCCAAGACAGGATTTCAATACTCCGCACGGTAGTTGTGAACTTGTACACTGAGCTGTGGTGTCTTGGAATAAACACAAATCAATATTTGCCACATGGATCCATCAGACAGATACATCGTAACACTTTGCGATTGCTTTCATTGACTGATTGTGACAAACTTAATGGCTTAGGTGATAATACGCTGCTCTTCCATCTGGAAGTTTTGGGTTCGATTCTTTATAGTACCATAAAACATTTGGTACCAGTGTAGTTAAAGAGCTCGTTTGGTAACAAACATTATTTATATTTTTCATTATTTTGTATACATCTTCTTTTTCTTCTCAGTGTCATGTCAGGTCTTTCAACGTTGAATATCACCTGAGAAAAGACATATTTGTCCCCGGCAGCCCGAAAAAGATCCCCAACGCTCCTTATACAAGTCCAATCACGTATATTGCAAAGCTAGGAGATTTGCCTCCTGCCAACACCTCTTCGCACTTCTATTTTGCCTTGGATGATCAGGTGCAGTAATTTGTACTTTGCTCCTCTAAGTAAATGACCCAAATAGGACACCTTTCGGATTTTAATATTAGTCAGCAGCTCTCGATCAACTTTGGCTTTTTGAAGAACCCTCGTGTTGCTGACCATATCCGTCCAGGGTATCCGTAGCATTCTTCGGTGCATCCACATTTCGAATGCTTCCAGTCGGTTCATACTACCAACTTTTGTGTACATAGTTAAATAAAATGCATTTAGCTGGCTTATTGCTATACAACAATTTCAGTCAACCAACAAGCTCACCTTAAGATACATTAAAGTTTAAAGTAATTTTAAATAATGACAGATTAAACTGTTTTAAATAATGACAGATTTTTTCTAAAAAAATACGAGTATATGTTTTAAAATTATGTAAAAAGATTAATATTTAATATGACTAATTTCTATTAATATTTGTAGACCTAGAGGAAAATAATTATTTAAGGACAAGGGAGGGAATCAAAGGAAAGTTAGGAAAAAAGGTGTGTTTTAAAGTGTTTTCGATTGTAAATAAGGTAAGTGATGTAAATAAGGTTAGTGTACATCTGATAAATCTTGTAAATAAGTAAATAAGGTTAGTGTACATCTGATAAATCTTGTAAATAAGTAAATAAGGTTAGTGTACATCTGATAAATCTTGTAAATAAGTAAATAAGGTTAGTGTACATCTGATAAATCTTGTAAATAAGTAAATAAGGTTAGTGTACATCTGATAAATCTTGGATATTCGTTTTTAGCCTGCCCGAACGAGTTTGAGAAAAAAAAAACGAGTTTTTTTGCCTGTCCACGCGCGGTAGTATTTCCATTACGCATGGTGAAAATTTAATCCAGTGGTTCTTGGCCGGAAGGCTCCATTCCTGAAACCCGAGATAATTTTTACTCCTTTTCACATCCTTCATTTTATCTACAACGCTAAATCAGATTATTTGAAGGATACATACCATACGAATGAATAAAGTACTCGGAGAATAGAGTTGTACCATGATTCTTCATTTTGAAGATTCTATAATAGTTGATACTAAATTATCCTTTGTTGAGCATATTACTGTTGTATGTGTTATAACAAGACCATGAGGATACATGTTTTGAGGATATCCAAGGTTTTTTTACGCAGTTAAAATAATCGTTTTATTATTTACTTCGCTAGTGCGCTGTTACCTTAAAAATAATTCCACTGTATGTTTTTTATTTTTATTCTTATGATTGTGTGCGGTTTATTGTGGGATGAATATTTTTGCTCTTTCTGGAGTGATGATGTGTGAGGAGTTTAATTTTGCATCATGTTTCCAGTTGTGATTGAGTGTCACTGTTTGTCAGGTTGATGAGAACGTGCAACGGGGTTTTGTTTTTATATAATCAAAAATCGGAAAGAAGTATCGATTTATTTTTTTACACTAAATATCCTCAGTGAGATACAGACAAACGCCTAGTTTACTGGGGATACGACAAACGAAAGACAACAAACCTAGATCCATTACAATTGTATGTCCAAATTAAATTACCAGTTGTTTTTTCACAAATTATGTATATTTCTTGTCATGTGTAATAATAAATAAATAAAATAAACTGTTTGGTTCCCTTGCTGAGGTATTCAAATCAAAAAAGAATACGGCATACATTTTTTTAAAGTGGGTAATCCAATAATTTGATTTTTTTTTTCATTCCACAATTAACACTATCCAAAAGAATAATATAAAACTTCTACATAAAATTTTTAAATCTCATGTAAATTTTCTTGAATACATTTTTAATAGTACTCTACAAAAAAAGTATACAGTTCGGTTGATTAAAATACTGGCGCGTACTAGACACGTGCGAGAGTTGCATCTTCACGTGTGTTACTTATTATTGATAACGTTACGATGATAAACTGCGAGTTTTGTCGAGAGTTGCATCTTCACGTGTGTTACTTATTATTGATAACTTTACGATGATGACCTACGAGTTTTGTCCCAGCTCAAGTGATTCTAAAAATCATAGGCTTGATTAATGGGGTGGAAGTAAGGTTGCTTCCTGGCCACGCTCTTCAACATATCAGCAAAGGTAGTTCGAATATGTTAAGGGGTACGATATTCTCTGATAATAATTGATTAAGTGTATTCTCACAGAACACTCATGCGGAATCTAGGAAGATTAATTACATTGAATAAAATTATATTAAAAAAAAAATTGCTTTGATTGAATACACTGTATGCCCGAAAATTTGGTGCAAAAAATCCGTATAATTAATCTTGGGTTTCGCACCAAGAATGTTCATACATAGAGTTCCAGAGCTTTTTCTGCATGCCCATTGTAGTGTCGTGAATTTTACAATAACAAAAATAGTACAAACGCACTGGTATAGTTTTCGCTTCATAAAAAGTTAAGAACCTCTGACATACGCTATGTATAGGTTAAGTAAATAAAATTGGCAATCCTTAGAAGTTGTAGAGCGTGTAGAATAACACGTGACGGCCATACGTAATCGGTGCAGGAGATTCGCGTTCCAAGTTGCTGGAATCCAGGGGTTGGTAACATTTTTAGGAGAATATTATGAAAAATGCTCCATGTCTTTCAGGTCGAAATTACCGTCTTTGAAACGCAAAAACCATCAACGAGCTGTCTTTACATTCATAGCATCTTCACCGAACACTTCGCAAATATCGCGAGCAGCTTTGGCAGCTTTATTACCTCGATTGAACGCGAACAGAAGGAGGTGTCGAAAATGCTCACTTTCGTCTACTTGACATACCATTTTGAAGACTTGTAATCAAATAAAATAATATATGTAACATAAAAGCAAACACAATATCTTGTAGAGCAGAACGTTTTCTTTCGAATGACGTATAACCTTAACCATTTTGTTTTACTTTTGATGCCCATTTTTAAATTGAAAAAAAAAACGGACACAACTTATGTTAATACTTTATTTTTTCCCATATTAAAAATAACGATTTTTTTATGATTCCAAGAATTTTGCTGTAATTGATTTGACATGCGTGTATTATTTGCCTTGTTTACATCAAAACATTTCCTTAAATACATTAAGTATATCTGATTTTTTAAGTTTTCTTTTTTCAAATTTAATTCTCTGTGTAGTAAACCTTAAGAAAAATGATTTTTATTTAAAACTCAAGGCAAGCGTTTTCGCCCGTGAATCAATAGTTTTAGGTCAACTTTCCAATTCATAGTACATGCGGAACTCACGTTTCTCTGAACCGCTCGTACACGGCAAACTGTAGTTAGTTCCCTGTGCGACACCTACGTAGCCTCCCGAATGCATACAGATTTATCCTTATCGCCCACTATCCCACAATATCTATTTTTTTGCGTATTCATTTTTATTTTCTGGTCTAAATTTTTAATTATCATATTAAGTAATATCCTGAACTGATATCTTATAATAATAAAAAAACAGTCGTTATTATTTTATAGCGATCTAGCAATTTCAGTCTAATTTGTTTAGATTTATTTGACACTTTACGAAAGAAGCAGTTATCTAATACCAATAATAAAAGGACAATTATGTAATGATTCAAGGGTGCGAAAATTTCAGGCAGAGAATCGGAGAGTGGTTGCTATTGCGACATGAGTTTAGGAACTTGAGCTTGCAAGAGGGTTAACTTGTAAAAAAATTGTTTAAACTTTTGGGTGATGTGTTATTTTGATGATTGTATGCGGAACATTGTGAGATAGATTTTTTATTCATCTGAAATGATGAAGTCTATTAGGGGATGATTCGCATGTTACATACTTATAAGTAAGTTGATACAACTGATCAAGTTGATGAGAGTTTGTAACATAGGTTTTAATTAATTTTTATTAGTCAATTTAGGAGGTAATATTAAAAAAAGAACATGTCCACCAAATCAGATTGTTGGGAAATCGCAAAAAACTCTTTGCGTTAAAAATATATGACAATGATTTATTGTAAACATATCTAAAATCCTTAAAATTGCTTAAGGTGACTTGATTTGTTGTTTAAAATCGAATTATAATAATTAAAATAGTTATTTTAGTTTAAAATATGGATATGATTCTTTTTGTAAGAACAATTATACTTTATTTTTTTTTAATAAACAGGTTTGGGACATGATGTTTTTTGTTCGATTTCAAAAATATTATACAGATGTTACAAAAAATAATTGGGTAGAGTTATTTATTTTAATCAAATAAAATAAGTTAAGTGTTACAAAATAAGAAGAAATATTACTATAAAACTATAGATATATGTAGGTAGATAAAGCTGTATAATGACATTACACTGCACGTACGATTTAAAACTGATATATGCTGGTGAAATTGTATGAAGTTAGACACAATCAGAAACCTATGATTGGCCAATTCGGACATGATCTATTTTGATTGGTTTGAAGCCTGGACAAGGTTTTTTTTGAAAAAAAAAATAGTTTTTTATTATGATTTTAAAACAATTTATCTGCATTTTTCATTGAAATGAAAATGTTAAACGGCTAACATCAGCTTTATCAACTCATTTTTTGTATCCGAAGGACATGATTTTTTTTAATGTTACTTCCTCAATTGTGCATTCCACCCTAAAAATGGGGATGATTTGTGACAATAACAATTTGAAGGATACTAGGCAGTATGAGAAAGTATGAGAATATGTAAGAACTACTGTAGTTCTTAATATTAAAAAAATGAATACATGTGAGTTGAGTGTAAGTAGAAGAAGGTGAGAGCTGCGGCCATTAAATTAACCACTTCTTCGCTTATGGCTGTGTATAAAAAACATATTTGGTAAGAAAACCACGGATTTTTTTTCAAAAGGAGACGCACTGTAAAGAAACCTTTGTTGATTTCCAATATGTAATAGTAACACATTCGACTTTAATTGGAATATAGTGAATATGCGTAATGGTAATGTTCAAATATAATTATAAATAATGATAAAACTTACCAAAAAGTTGTATTCAAGGGATTCCTAAAGCTATACACACCACCTTAATTTCCAATACGTGGATGCACACAGAATTGAATTGAAGTTAAATCGTGAATTCTTTTTTCTTGTTTAATTAATTTAACAATCTGCTTTTGGTTCTACTTGATATTTTGAAATAGTTAAAACCTAATTCAATTTTGGCCCAAAAAACGTACATTTACCAAAAATAAGGATTTATTTTAAAATTTGTAAATTTTATGCAGTAATAATTTGACTTTTGCAAAAAAAATTTACTTCCTCAACTATGCATTCCACCCTAAAAAGGGAATGATTTGTGGCAATAACAATTTAAAGGATACTATACAGTATGAGAATATGTAAGAACTGCTGTAGTTCTTAATATTTAAAGAGTTCATGCCTAATAAACAAAAAAACACAAATAAATAACAAATCTTCCCTTCGTAAGTTTTTTATGATTTTCGTACCAAATACTCTTTACGTGTGCTTTTTGAGTCGCTGTTTTAAACACACTTATATTACCTAATCGGAAGTACCCAATCTTAAAGCCGCAGCCACCACTTGCCTGTTCTTACAGTCAACTTGAAGATATTAATTTTTGTAATATTTTTAATTTGTCAATAATGGTGGGTTCGAATCCCAAGTTAGGGTGCTCTTGAGAAGAGTCTGATCTCTAAACGGCGCTACATAAATCGTCAATTTATCATTATTATTATTAGAAACTCTTTTACCAGCCCTATAAAATTATAGTTTACAAGTGTTTCAAGGCTTTTTATAAAAGTATCTTTTCTATATTGCGATCGTGTATTTGTAGATAGCACAAGTCATGGTAAATTTTTTGCGGATTGACACGAAATCTCCAAATCCATTTATGCCTGTCAAGTGTCAAATAAAACGACTCACCCTCTCATCCCCTTACCGAAGCTAAACCTGGCATATCATACATTTTGATCTTATAAATTGTATCTTATATTTGCAATGATAGGGAATCATTCTCAACCCTTAAAGGTTTATGTATTATTTTGAGTATGTAATCTTTTGATTCTAGGATAAATAATTATTTTATTAATCGAATCTTAAACATAAAATATTCAATAGTGTTTTATTCCACTATGTTTTAAAAGCAAATTTATATGCACACACTGTGTCCTCAGATGAGTTAGTAAAACTTATCACAGTATTGCACTTTCGTTGTATACAGTATTGACGAGCTTATCACTATGTGACAATCTCTTCCAGCCAACCAGAAAGATATTAGAGTGGCCTCAAGTGAAAATCAGACTGGAATCTTTTTTTAAATCCAGCAGGATTTGAACCTGTGATTTTAGGATTTGGAGGCAGGTGTCTTACCAACAAGTCCATGGAGGTCATCATTACCTCCACCAGTTAAAATACTTGGATTGTTGAAGACAGAGGAGAGGGTTCAGCTAAAGGTCGGAGTTATGGTTTTCAAGGTGATCAACAATCAGGCTCCTCGATATTTTCAGGATTCTTTCAGATGGGAGGACATCACCAAATCTTGTCTCGGGTTAAAGTCGAGCGCTGTAAATACTTCAACTCTTCATAATCCCAATAAAGTTGGCAACCCAAATATTTCGACAGAACGTTTCAGGTAGCGGGATTTCTTTTATTAACAGTCTTGAGACAAATCTTTAAATTTGGCGAAGTTTTCGGTTGACTTGAAAAGTCTCTTGTCCACTGTATATGTTCTGTAAGAGTATATGTCGAGTAAGTAAGGAAGCAATCTTAAGGCAATCTTAATGATAAAAAACAGTGATTTGCCAAATTATTTATAAAAAAAAACTGAACTCCATATTACTTTACGTTAACTATACACAATTACGTATTGCTGTACAACATCATTCACACAGTAATCGATGCACCTCACTTACTCGCAAGCATTTCATTTCATATTCCCACTAGATCCAAAAGACAGCTCAATCCCTTTTATACTGAAAATTGCGGTACTAATTATATAATTAACTCCTCCATAATTCGTATGCAAATGAGTTTTGTAACAATTTAGATATATTTAATATAAGTATATACAGTATTCGCCAGAATATCACAACAATATTTAGAAATAGCTAATAACTTTGGGCCTACCTATATTAATATAAATAACCTAGTATAAACGAAACATTAAGCACAATACTTTGCTTCTGGAGTTGAGTAACCCTGCATCAACATGTGGAGGGTTTCGATTCTGCAAAGGAACTTGCATCTCGTTCTACTAGTGAGCTCATGTGTTTTGTATATCTTCTTCTTATCAGTGTCATGTCAGGTCCTCCCAACGTTGAATATCACTTGAGAGTAGATATCTTTGTCTCCAGCAGACCGAAAAAGATCCCCGACGCCTCTTATGCCAGTCCAATCACGTATATCGCGAAGCCAGAAGATTTGCCCCCTGCCAACACCTCTTAGGCTTCCTATTTTGCCTTGGATGATCAAGTGCAGTAATTTGTACTTTGCTCCTCTAAGTTTTCTTTATCTTGAGATCTATCCATAAAATTCCCAAAAAATCCAATTCTAGTTCCATGTAAGCGTTGCTCCACTAAAAACGAATCTAAGTTCTTTACCACTATAAAATAAGTCTCCGACAATTACGTAAGTCTGTTTGGTGAAATTTGGTAATATTTTGTGGTATATATGCATATATTGAACTTAAATATACATATTAATATTAAATAATGACTTTGTAATTTATTATTACTACTGCTTTTTGTATCTCTATGTTAGTTTAAGATAAATGTTTGTATTTTTTGTGAATAATTTTAAGTATTGGTATAACTTATCATATATTCATTTGTATGTGAAAGACGCTGTTGTGTCGTCAATAAAATAAAATAATTAAATAAATATACTTTTATCCAATCATGTGTTTTAACTAAGTTTAAGTTGAGATTGTCAATTGACTTTCCCAGTTCACAGCTCTTTTATTTTGTCGTCCTTTACTGTCTATACATCGAGACTTTCCTGTCCATACATCGAGACTTTACTGTCCATAAATCGAGACTATACTGTTCATAAATCGGAACTTTACTGTCCATACATCGAGACTTTACTGTCCATACATCGAGACTTTACTGTCCATACATCGAGACTTTACTGTCCATACATCGAGACTTTACTGTCCATACATCGAGACGTTACTGTCCATACATCGAGACTTTACTGTCCATACATCGGGACTTTACTGTCCATACATCGAGACTTTACTGTCCATACATCGAGACTTTACTGTCCATACATCGAGACTATACTGTCCATACATCGAGACTATACTGTCCATACATCGAGACTTTACTGTCCATACATCGAGACTTTACTGTCCATACATCGAGACTTTACTGTCCATACATCGATACTATAATGTTTATACTTCGGGACTTTACTGTCCATACATCGATACTATAATGTTTATACATCGGGACTTTACTGTCCATACATCGAGACTTTACTGTCCATATATCGAGACTTTACTGTCCATACATTGAGACTTTACTGTCCATATATCGAAACTTTACTGTCCATACATCGAGACTTTACATTCCATACATCGAGACTTTACTGCTCATACACCGGGACTTTACTGTCCATACATCGAGACTTTACTGTCCATACATCGAAATTTTACTGTCCATACATTGAGACTTTACTGTCCATACATTAAGACTTATTTAATATATTAAATATTATTTAATACTTTACTGCCCACCATCGAAACTTATTTAACGTATAAAATATTATTATTTTAATACTTTCCACTTTTTACCCGCCAAGATAAACAGCGTTCTTATTATCTCTACATTAATTCTATCTCCCCTTGTTTTTCTTCTTCTCGGCATTCAACTCACCAACTCGCCATTTTTTTCGTTCACTTTAAAGTTGTTCGCTATTTTTCAGTACAAAATGAGATAAGACCAGTTCATTATTATCTCCGTATCGCTATAAATTTGAGCCATTGCTAACTTACTCAGTTTAAGACGATGAGAAAAAAAAACAACAAAGGATTTGTCATAAAAAGGCATCGTTGGCCGTTTTGACACGAGGGTTTTCGAAAGAGAAAATTGTAAAATCCGATGTCCGTTAAGATAAAAAACGAAGGCTGGAATTGTTTGTGTCGTTTCAGATTAATAAAATTTGTCTATATTTTTTGCGAAAATATTGTGAAACTTGTTTATAATAATTATCGACCTCGGTGGCTTTGCTTATAAAACGACTGTTATGCAGCACCTGTAAAAATACTGTAAAATAGGAAGATGGCTGTCGATCAATCCTCGGAGATTCGTGTTTCCTTCTTGCGTTTTCGGCGAAGAGCAGAGTTAAACGATTCCTCATTGGCAGGTATAAGTGTGTCGAAATAATAACACAGTCGACGTTCTAGTAGAGGCGAATAAATTTTTTCCGTTTCCGTTCCTTAAATAAATAAATAAATAAATATTAGGTTTATTGACAGCAACATAGTATGTACAAGATCACACCTGAATAACACTTCTAAAACACATAAATTGCAGACAATACATCAAACACAGAAGCTGTCAAAAGGTCTGGGCTCATCTAATCCTTCTGTGTAGCCTAGCCTATCACTTATTGTAAACCCCTTTATTCACCTGTGTATGACATCATGGCTTGCTAACGCCATGCATACCACGCGCTTTCCGCGCGTATGGGGTGTCTGATCATCTATAGTAATCATTACGAAGACCACACATAAGAATCATTTTATTACAATATGTACAGGTATACACTAACAATTTCAGAGGTAAAATAAAATCAAACAACATGTCTATGTGACGCATACGTCCGATACTACTGCGGGCTGATTTCCATTGGTACACATTTTTTTTTAAATGTTACATGTCTGGTTTCTATTTAAGACCTGTTTTATAGCATTTCGGTAGGTTGGAAGAGTTGGCCAAGTTACAGTAAGTAAAACAATGATTCACTGTCTACAATTAAAGCGTGACATAATAAACATTATTAAACTAGTTTTCTTATTTGATGAACGTGGTATTATTTAAAATGTTGATACGAGAAGCGTTAAGTTACTTTTATGCTAATACGTGTTTCTAAAATATATTCCGTGTTTTCCTGTCACAAAAAAATAAAAAATAAAAAAGAAGTCCATGCAGAAGATCTTCAATATTAATATTAAGAACTATATCCTGAAGATATTTAATAAATTAAAAAGCTGTACTTGTTGATCTTTTATCTGAACATGAAAACGTGTGTTCTGAAGATCTTTAATATTTATATAAAGATAGATATTCTGAAGATTTCTAACGAACAAGAGGCGGAAGGTTTAACATTGAAATATAAAAATCTGTATCTTGAAGCTCTTTAGATTTATAATATTTATATGCATGAAGTTGTGTATCCTGGAAATATTTAACGTCATTAGACATTGTATCAAGATAGAAACTAAAGACCTGCAATATTTATAAATACTTGTGGATGTTGAAGATCTTTGGATATTACATCAATAAAATACTGAGAATATTTAATATTACTAAAAAAGATAATGTTTTTTTTTAAATAAAGATTTAACGTACTTAAGACCTTTAATATGCCTATTTGTTCCAAAAAATCTTCAGGATACACGTCAGATTCGGAATATCAAGAAAGATACTGAAAAGAAAGTACATCGATCCGAACATCTGGTAAACAGTTATATCCCAAAAATCTCTCCGCTCTTGGCCGAAATCGTCCCATGCCTCCCTTACCCCTTAGTCCCCAACCGTTGAAGCGTGTATATCGGTACCAGTTCGAACAGAATTTAGTCTTGTTTGTACTCCCCTGAAGATGAGGCGAAAGCCTTGAAACCGGTAGGGTTAAACCGTTACAAAAAAGTGGAATAAACAGTATTTGATAAAAATAAATTACGATACTGAAAACCTTTAGAATAAATATGAAGATGTGTTTATTGAAGATTTTTAGTATAAATTTTAAGATGTGTATTCTGAATGTATCTTTTCATCTCAAATCAAGAAAGATACCGATTTTTTTATTTAAATATAGAGATACGAGTAATAATACTCGTACTTATACTGAATACATTTTAATATTTATTTTGTGTGCATCTTTAATATGCACTCGAAAATAGCCTCTTTTGGGAAGGCTCTAAAAAAAGTTATTTTAAAATCAAAATTTATAATTATATGGTATATACATGAACACTACACACATATACATATACAACACTTGACTTAAATATAATTATGTTATTATCACATATCTAAAACGTACATGACCCAAGTAGGGCAACTGTCGGATTTTAATATTAGTCAGCAACTATCCATCAACTTGGGCTCTTTGAAGAACCCTTGTGTTGCTGACCATATCCGTCCAGGGTATCCGTAGCATTTTCCGGTGCATCCACATTTCGAATGCTTCCAGTCGGTTCATACTACCAACTTTGAGGGTCGATGATTCCACTCCATGCAATAACACTGACCAAACTTAGCATTTGACTAACCGTTGTCAAAGTTTCAAGTTTAGATTATTATTATTATTATTATTAAAACCTATAAAGGTTTTTTTATAGTTTATATTTCCTCAGCAAGTTTTCTTCCCAAATATGTTTTCCTAAATATATGTATTATAGATATGGGGAAGTACTAAACCTAATAACTACAACCACCACCTTTGTATTATTATACTAAACTAACATATTCCTAATAACCACAACCACCACCTTTGTATTATTATACTAAACTAACATATTCCTAATAACCGCAACCACCACCTTTGTATTATTATACTAAATTAACATATTCCTAATAACCACAACCACCACCTTTGTATTATTATACTAAACTAACATATTTCTAAGAACCACAACCACCACCTTTGTATTATTATACTAAATTAACATATTCCTAATAACCGCAACCACCACCTTTGTATTATTATACTAAATTAACATATTCCTAATAACCGCAACCACCACCTTTGTATTATTATACTAAACTAACATATTCCTAATAACCACAACCACCACCTTTGTATTATTATACTAAATTAACATATTCCTAATAACCGCAACCACCACCTTTGTATTATTATACTAAACTAACATATTTCTAAGAACCACAACCACCACCTTTGTATTATTATACTAAACTAACATATTCCTAATAACCACAACCACCACCTTTGTATTATTATACTAAACTAACATATTCCTAATAACCGCAACCACCACCTTTGTATTATTATACTAAACTAACATATTCCTAATAACCACAACCACCACCTTTGTATTATTATACTAAATTAACATATTCCTAATAACCGCAACCACCACCTTTGTATTATTATACTAAACTAACATATTTCTAAGAACCACAACCACCACCTTTGTATTATTATACTAAACTAACATATTCCTAATAACCACAACCACCACCTTTGTATTATTATACTAAACTAACATATTCCTAATAACCACAACCACCACCTTTGTATTATTATACTAAACTAACATATTCCTAATAACCACAACCACCACCTTTGTATTATTATACTAAACTAACATATTCCTAATAACCACAACCACCACCTTTGTATTATTATACTAAACTAACATATTCCTAATAACCACAACCACCACCTTTGTATTATTGTACTAAACTAACATATTCCTAATAACCACAACCACCACCTTTGTATTATTATACTAAACTAACATATTCCTAATAACCACAACCACCACCTTTGTATTATTATACTAAACTAACATATTCCTGATAACCACAACCACCACCTTTGTATTATTATACTAAACTAACATATTCCTAATAACCCCAACCACAACCGTTGTATTATTATACTAAACTAACATATTCCAATCATGGATTAGCGCTACGCTCAAACAGAGATTGTTTATTGGCCTTTCCAGTTCACCGCTCCTCTTTCTTTAGGTCGTCCTTTACTGTCCATGCAGTGAGACTCGGGAATCAGTTACAAACCAATATAAGACTCGCTCCGTCCTTGGCATGCTTTAAGAAGCGACTGAAAAATCTCTTAACTTCTAGTCAGTAAAATAACGTGTTTCATTCCTGATTTATCTTTTCCTTTCCTCTCCACCATCCCTTTCTTCCCTTTTTATTGATGATATCTCACTTTATATGAAAAATAATGTTCGGGTGACTGTCAGTCTTTGTGGGGTTCGTGGGTATGTGCTCACGTATGTGTTTATGGATTTCGTGGGGATGGATAGTCATTTGAATGATTTATGCGACCACGTAACTTACTTAATTCACTTTTGTCTGGTTGGTTGGAATAGATTGCTGCCTGGCAATTAACCCGCCAGATTGTATTTGCAATAAAAGTGTTAAATAAAAAAATAAAAAAAAATAATATATATTTGTTTTGTAATATTTTTATCTGACAATAATAAGAGGATTGAATCACAAGTAAGAGCGCCCTTAAAGCGAGTCTGCTCTCTAAACGGTCCTTCAAAAATAGTTAATTTATTATTAACGCTGTTTTATTTATGTGTCCTGATGATTTTTTTTTATCAAGAAAGGTACTGAACATCTTTAATATAATTATGAAGATATATACATTTAAGTTTTTAATATCAATTTTAAAAATCAACTTTCGTTTCAGGTTTTTATATTTTAAAGTGATATACTCGTATCTTTGAGCCAAATCCTATGTGTTTCTAAATCATTAGCGCTAAAGGAGAGTGAAAAAAAAAACTGAAATAGCTCGAAGCTACCCCTTCTGAAAAGTTTCTTTTCACAAGAACCCCCATAATAAAGCTATCAGATGGGCAATTCAGTTCCCCTCTACATGTTTATTGTTGTCTTAAAACACTATTTAGCCAAACTTTTCGCTAAACAACTTTTTTAACTCGTTTTTTTTATAGCTGATTCTTAAGTAATAAATTGCAATTGTTGCGAATAAATTAATTTAAACTCAAGTTCAAAAGGGTAGATGGTTTCTTTACAAAATCTTGAAACTTTTTTGCGCAGGATAAATGTGCCTACATTTAACAGTGCCTAAATAAAAGTCAAATATTTTTATACGTACATATTATCAAGCCGTGTTCCTTTTTGGATAGACAGAGACAACATATATCTGAACTTTTCTATCCAAGCTCACAATTTTTGCATTCTCCACATTCATACATTTTGTCGTGCACAATCTTCTATAATTCATATTTTTCACTTTACCTTCTTTCTCTTTTGTCCATTTGGTCCAGCCAAGTTTTCCTCTGTCTACCTCTTGTATACTCGTTTAGTCATTTTTTCATCGTTCATTCTTTCCACGCGTCCCAACTATCATAAAAATTCTTTCACCATCTTATTTAAAACATTAATTTTATCGATGCATTCATTTTTGATCTCACGCCATTAAGTATTGTCATTTGTGCCACGATATTTCACGGTAGTTGTATATTTCATTAAGTGTTCCGTTTACCTTGTTATCTGTCACTACCCTTCTTTCAATGTCCCTATCAACTCATCCTTTACACGTTAACATACTGCTCAGATAACAGAACTCATTAACGTGCTACAGTTTTTCTAAGTTAACTCATACATCGCACACACTCTTTACCACACTTATTTCTGTAACCACAACCTTTGATTTCACTAAATTCATTTTTAATATATGCAAAAATTGCAGATAATTTGGATTAACAATCACAAAAGTACAAAAAACATATATTGCATCTTATTTGTAAATCGAAGATTTCAGCTTACACTTTGTGGAACTTCATATAACTGTAAAATATTTAACAAAAAAATACTTTAAGACGAGAGCCTCGGGATAGGAGGTAGGAACCCGCGTAGTAGATTATTAATATAATTAGTCTACGACTGCTGTGGTCTAGTAGACAAGATATTTGACTTCCATCCGGGGGGTTTCAGGTTCGATGCCTGATGATACCCGAAAAATAAGAATTTGTCAGTTTGGTAAAATAGTTGATTAAGTAGCAATACTCGTGTGCTTGACAAATGTGAGTATTTTTGCCCCTAAACATGCAGTCGAATAGACAAACGGCAAGTTACATGCCTAATTCAGTTATATAAATCCGGAAACTTGGTTTATGGATCCAAAACCATGACACGATCTTCAATTTCAATGACGAGTGGGAACGATTTGTGTGATCTCATGAGTGTGGGTTTCTTCTTGTTGTTTTAATTTTGGTTGTTTTTGTATTTGTGTTTCTGGGTATTTTTTGTTTTAATTTTAATTCTTATGATTGTGTGTGGTATATTGTGGGATGAATATTTTTGGTCTTTCTGGAGTGATGATGTGTGAGGAGTTGAATTTCGCAAGATGTTTCCAGTTGTAGTTGAGTGTCACTGTTTGTCAGGTTGATGAGAGCGTGCAACGGGGTTTTGTTTTTTGTGTAATCAAAAATCGGAAAGAAGTATCAATTTATTTTTTCATGCTTAAAAGCCTCAGTGAGATACAGGCAAAAGCCTAGTTTACTGGGGATACGACAAATGAAAGCCCACAAACCCAGATCCATTAAAATTGTATGTCCAAATCAAATTATCCGTTGTTTTTTCGCAAATTGTGTATATTTATTGTCATGTGTAATAATAAATAAATAAATATGATTGTTTACACGTGGATACAAGTGCGAGTGAGAAGCACTAATGACAAGTACTAAGCTCGTATAAACATGGTATTAGAGATGGTGTGATTGAATGATTACGATAGAAGTTCATCTTTTTCATCTTCTGTGTCCGTGCAATTTCTCATGTAGCTTAAATAAATAAAATAATAAATAAATAAAATAAATAAATTTAGATGTATCGCGGGGTACCAAACGAGGGAATAAATGAGTTTGAATAAACACTTTAAAATGACAAAAAGATAACTGACTTAATTAACGACCAGTAATAACTTTTTATCGTAAAATCTTTAAAATTATAATTGAAATAGCGAAACTGAACACAATAAGATGGATATGACAGAGTAAAAAGAATATTTTTTTCTAAGATCCATTAGTTCAAGTTTCTCAAAGAGCTAAATTATTTGTCTTTTTTTCAGCAGAGAACTTACTGGTGTTGAAAATATAATTGAGACTAAAAAATCAGAGGTTCATAACAATTTTTGCTAAATCAACATATTTTCTTAAAAAATCTTCAAAAAATTAATTTCTATCTGTGGCTTAAAAAAAATGTGTTGAATAATTTAAAATGATACTTTATTTATATAATGCTAACATTTTTTATTTAATGAATTTTCATTATTTGGTGTGCATGATAAGTATAATTCATTTATTTGTTTATTTAACACTCTTATTGCAATACAATCTGGCGGGTTTATTGCCAGGCGGCAATCTCTTCCAACCAACCCGACAAAAGTAAATGAAGCAAGTTACATGGTCGCATAAATCATTCAAATGACTATCCATCCCCACGAAATCCATAAACACATACGTGAGCACATGCCCATGAACCCCACGAAAACGGACAATCACCTGAACTTTATCTTATATATGAAGTGAGATATCATCAATCAAAAGGAAAAGAAGGGATGGTGGAGAGGAAAGGAAAAGAAAAATCAGGAATGAAACACGTTATTTTACTGACTAGAAATTAAGAGTTTTTTCAGTCGCTTCTTAAAGCATGCCAAGGACGGAGCGAGTCTTATAATATATTGGTTCATTTATTTAGTGACTTTATTGTAATAAAGCAATTTCTTCCTCCCACCTAGCTCATCTAGGATACGTTAATCTTCCTATATGGTATCTAAGAGAAATTATATGGTGAACTCTGATCTCATCCATTCTTTGAACGTGATCCCACCAATGTCTTCTCGGCCTCTCCATCTTACGATATCTACGGTTTTACACTTTCGTCTTTTTTTTAATCTGCGTATGAGTGTTTTAGTAAGACTTTTATTTCTGATGTTTTAAAGAGTACCTTTCATTGTGTGTCATCAGTTTCTGTTTCAAAATCATATGTCTGATAAGTAATGCCAGATGAATTCCGAAGAAGCTTTCTCTTTCCCTTCTACAAAACCAAAGGAGACTCCAGGAAATGCGACAACTATAGAGGCATCAAGCTAATATCCCACACTATGAAAATCTATGAGCAAATTGTAACCTCGAGAATCAGGAATTTGGTGGAAATACATGACAACCAGTGTGGCTTCGTATCGGGAAAGTCAACAGTAGACGCCATTCAAACCGTTAGACTCCTTGTCGAAAAACACCGTGATGCCAAGAAAGACCTTCATATGGTCTTCATCGATCTTGAAAAGGCATTTGACAGGGTCCCTAGAAGCCTAATTTGGGCAGCACTTAGATGCAGAGGCACGGCCTGGGGGACGTAGTCCGGGAGAGAAGAGCATACAACCTGAGGACGAGGAGAGCTGACCCCAACAGTCTTCGCAGACAACGAGTTGGGATGGAGCCAGGGAGAGAGAGAGATGTCTGATAAGTAACCAATATTCACTGAGTGTTTATTTACATGTGATGAGTGGTCGGTTGAGTAACATATTAATCTTTACTTTACTTTTGGTTTTCAAGTATGTATTTTTTCATATACAACTCGTATCTTTCAGGTACTTAGAAATTCCAGATACCTCGTTCACTTGTCATGTAATTTCATTACATAATTCATTGTGGCTGATAATATCTCTTATATAGACGAAAATTTTCAGCGTCTTTCAGATCATGAATTTGCGTTACGTTCAAAAAGAGATTATGTATTAGCCTTCCTAATTCATCGCTATTTTTTTTATGTTCTACTTTACTGGTCATGCAATGACACTCTGGAACCAGTTACAAATATCTAAAAGACTCACTTCGTCCTTGTCATGAAAGCACTGTTCATTCAGTTTCATTCCTGACTTTCCTCTCCACCATTCCTTCCTTTCCCCTTGATTGGTGATATCTCATTTTTACCCTTATTACGAGAAGAGGTTAATGCATTCGTGGAATGAAGAGGTAGATGGTAAAAAACCTTTTTTCAATTTTTACTTTTCAGTATATTCAGCATTAAATCTTATATATTTTTCCTAGCTTTCAATAAGCTTATACCCACGAAAAAAAAAAAAGATTTTCTTAATCCTTCAAAATAAGCCGTAATCTCACTTTTAACTTCTTCATCGTCTATACATTTCTTCCCTCGAAGTTGTTTTTACATATTTGGAAACAAATTATAATCAGACGGAGCCAGATCTGAGCTGAAGGGAGGGTAGTTTAATGTTTGAAAGCCACACTTGTGAAAAACAGCAAATACAGAATTGCTTTTATGCACGGGTGCATTGTCATGCAAAACCAGCACCTCTTATGCCCATTTTCTTCTCTTTTTCTCCTTCACAGCTTCCTTTAACTGCATCAGCAGACCAGAATTGTACTCTCCAGTTATTGTGACGCCCTTATCTTTGTAATCTAACAGCAGTGTCCCTTCCGCATCTGAAAAATTATAAAAACGATATCTTAAACTATATTGTCAAAATTAGACTAAAACTTTGTAAATGTATTGGTCATATTATCGAAACATGCACATGCGCACTACCACCTCCTCCATTAGACTCTTAATTTCGCAAATTTATTGACCTTCCGTCGTATATATAAGTTCATAAATTTCATAAAGATTAATAATCATTTGATAATTTTTGCGACCATATAACTTCCTCCATTAACTTTTGTCTGGTCGGTTGATTATTTTTACAATGAAGTATTAAATAAATAATGTTTCTTTTTATTTTTTACTAAACAAAGTAAATTATTGTACAAACATTTGTCAAGCTATACCTATATACACATTTATTACTTAACTAATCTTAATTATGTGTTATAATTTATGAACTTACTTAATCTTATTTCCTACATATCATTTTATTTTATTTATTTCAATCTTAATATATGATTTCTTAGAAATAATTAACATCTACATACTACTTATAACTAGATAACAATTCTTACACTTATTATTTAGCAAAAACAAGTCCACTCGTTCAGGCTACTTGTATTCCATCACATTCACTCAGACCTTGATCGTCCCAGCTAATACTGTAGGTGGACTAGTCAGGCAACAGATAATGCTTCGGGAGCTTGTGCTGATAACGGAAGGGTAGGTCGGATTTACTCTCGTAAGCCCCCAGGGCAGCGACTAAGGGATTGCTGTGGTTTTGTTGGCTTTTATAGAACTTCACGGTCCAAGCGAGGATGTGGTGGTGTAGGGTTTCTACTCGTTGTTCGGCGTGAAGTCGGGTAAGGTTTGTTCTGGGATAAGTGTTAAAAGATATCTTGAATGCCTTGTTCTGTACTTTTTGGAGTTTCAGGTAATCCGTGTTGCTCACACTACCCCAAACGGGTGCAGCGTAGGTCAAGATAGGACGAATAAGGGTTTTATAGAGATGGAGCTTATTTTTGGGTAAAAGGTAGCTGCGTCGTTGAAATGTCGAACTGATAGCCCCTATGCCCTTGTGACCCTTCTGTCTGATGGTATTCAAATGGGAATTCCACGTCAGTTGCCGGTCGAGGTGCAGGCCAAGGTATTTAACCACGTCCTGCCACTCAACCAGGCAACCACCGATGAATAATAAATAATATTATCAACTCCAAAATTTAAAAAAATACATAATTTACTCTACTTTATTTTTAATAAGCAAGTTTTCTTAAAGGACACTGCTTTAAACTTTTCGTTCATATTTCTAAGGTCTGTGGGACTTGAATTTTGCCTCAAGGTAGGTTATCCCTTCCAATTGCGGAGCTTCATTAACCTTGAACTTCCCTCTTTGTTCAAGCCTATCACCGGTAACCGGCCTTTTACTAAGCTCCTCCACCTTAGTATTCACACAAAGCTTTTCTCTTTTCTAACACATCTGCGTTTACTTTATTATACTCGTATTGTCTTTTAAGTACGCCCTATTCCAACCCAACAAATATCGAGTCCAGCGACTTATCAAAAGGGATATGTGAAATAGATAATGCTCTGACAAAGACAGAGAGAACCATCAGGAAGTTTTCAAATGCTATTTAACCTTTCCTTCCCTGTGTTGGGTATCTTCTACACGTTGCTTCTAATAACTATCAATATCTCTATTAATATAATAAATACAAGGTTAAGATTTTAGGTATTCCTCCATAACATATTTACGCATTGATTTAAAAAATAATATTAATAATAATCAGAATTTATCGACTACGTCGTGGGTATTTTGTGAAGATATCGGAAACAAATTCGCATTTAAACGCTGTGAGTGCCTCGACCTTGTGTCTTGACGATAGGTGAATAGTATGCGGGAAGCGCGACACTATATTCGCATCTCACTCTTGCATACTAGACTGAATTGCGAGGAGCTGAATTGTCTCAACGTCGCAAGCATAAGCGTAAGCGCCGGGGTATGCGACTGACGTTCCGCGCCACAGTAGCTTCTAGGCTTGCAAATAGGTTAGACGTACGCCCGTTCCGTGAGCGTTGCCAGATGGTTTTTTAATGTTTTCAGCAAATAAATCTCAATTATTATAATTTTTAACTTCAATTATAATTCATTAAGGGGATTATCTTTGAATGTTCTTATTTTTCCGATTTAAAATCGCTAATTTTTGATCGCGTACTCACTACCCAACACCGGAGCACGCGTTTCAAATTTAGCACCGTAAGGGAAGGGTTAAAGAAAAAATCGTTTACATATTGGTTTCCCCCTATTTTCTCGCTTTAGTGCTACAACCAATATTTTTTACGCTTACATATTTACAAAAATGGCGATAAGACCCAGTTGTATGTAGTTTTAATAATGAAATTTCTGGATTCAGTGAAACGAGATCAAAGTTTTACGATATTATATCGTATTAAGGCCTCAAATTAATGTATTCTACGTTCAACAAAGTTTTGCGATGTTATATCGAATTAAGGTCTCAAATTAATGTATTCTATGTTCAACAAATTTTTGCTATGTTATATCGTATTAAGGTCTCAAATTAATGTATTCTATGTTCAACAAAGTTTTGCGATGTTATATCGTATTAAGGTCTCAAATTAATGTATTCTATGTTCAACAAAATTTTGCGATGTTATATCGTATTAAGGTCTCAAATTAATATATTCTATGTTCAACAAAGTTTTCCTATGCGTTATATCGTATAAAGGTCTCAAACTAATGTATTCTATGTTCAACAACGTTTTGTGATGTTATATCGTATTAGGGCTCAAATTAATGTATTCTATGTTCTACAAACGAAAAGTTGGATTTCTTAAGCAATGTTATATTGAATTCCATGCCTATGTTTTACTGCATCTTTCAGCATCCTGCTAAGAATAAAGTTATTATTTTATTGTATAACAATAAAAGATAGGCTCTAGAGCCTATCTTTAATTGTTATACTTGTTTCACGAGTCTAGACTCGTGAAACAAGTAGCGAATAATTATTGATGCACTGAAGTCAACAAAATTTATGATTATAATAACAATTTACAGTGCAATCTCACCTCAAGGGCGCTCCTGACTTGGTACTCGAATCCACTTTTATTGGCAGATTAAAAATATTACAAAATAAACGATGAAAATGCGACCATTAGGTACCTCCCCGAATATGTTTAGAAAAATATATTTGGTAAGAAAACTGCGAAAAACATATCAAGGAAAGATGAACTATATCGAAGCCTTTACAGCTTTTCCGATATGGATATATACATATTCAAAAACGTTAATAAAATTTAAAACGGTTATCTTGAAGTGTTTCCCGAAGATGCATACGCCACTCATGTCTCAACACTAGGATTTAGACCACCGTTTCGCTCTAAATGACCAGCAACGGCAAAAGCTCTGTCATAACACCCCGCCCTATTGGATTGTTTGGAATAATCAATTTATTAGATGAAGAAGAAATTTATTAGATAAAGAAGAAATTTATTAGATAGAGAAGAAATTTATTAGATAAAGAAAAAAAAATAGATAAAGAAAAGATTTATTAGATAAAGAAGAAATTTATTACATAAAGAAGAAATTTATTTGATAAAGAAGAAATTTATTAAATAAAGAAGAAATTTATTAGATAAAGAAGAAATTTATTACATAAAGACGAAATTTATTAAAGGAAAAAAAATGGATAAAAAAGAAATGTATTAGAGAAAGAAGAAATTTATTGGATAAAGAAGAAATTTATTAGATAAAGAAGAAATTTATTAGATAAAGAAAAAGGAGTTCAACGCCAAATCAACCTCGAAGTTTCAGAGCTTTCCAAAGGAACATCTCTTAAACACAGATTTGATAAATATAATGGAGACATCCCATCTAGGGACCTGAATTTAAAAGGAATAAGTTTGAAATTAATCAATTGATTGATTTTTTCAAGCGGACTAATATAGAAATATTAATGATTTCTAATGTCTGCCTAAGTTGCACAGCTGCATTAACATTAAATTTTGATAATATGGTCACCTCACTATAATGTCCATATTGATTAAATTGAATGCATACAGTTGAGGTTTTTACGCTTTAATCTGCAGATTCCAATAACTGAGTTGGACCATGGTATGTTATTGAAAATTACGAGACTTACAATCTTATTAGATAGAACAAATATGTCTGACCTCACGATATTGCTTAACTATTTCAATGTATTAACTACTTAACTATTTCAACGTTGTCTCAACTATTTAATTTCCCATTTGTCATTTTGTAAAATTTGAACTCCTTTGAGGCTTTTCTTTTTCTCGTTCTTGCTGACAGTTAACCTGAGGTGGTATATGTGGGTTTACTTTTTATTTTGTTTTCTGACATACGTTTTTGTTTTTTTTTAATATTTATTCTTTAACATAGATATGCGAGCGTGTAGGGTAAAAGCCCCCTGATGCCCTTGCGGTCGGGCTCGCCCTACATTGGTGGGGTGTATCTCGGCCGGGTTAATGTATGTTGGATGACCCCGGACCTTTTAATGTACTCTCTATTGAATATATTTATTTTGTCATCTATTTATTTTTTGTTTTTTTTTTATATTCTTGTTCTGTGTGTTCAAGGGTGTGGGCTGAAAAACATCTGATGTCCCCGTGGCTAGGCTCGCCCTATATTGGTGGGGTGTATCTTGGCCGAGGGGGTGTTTTTAGATGAGCCTAGACCTTTTGATAACTTCTATATTTAATGAATTATCAGCAATTTATGTGTTTTAGAAGTGTTATTTAAATATATTTGGTACATACTATATTGCTGTAAATAAACCTATATTTATTTATTCATTTATTTATTTATATCGTTTGATATTGTCAGTTTATATTTTTATCCGTCATCCTGTCCCTCATGTCTGAGGATTGCGGCAGTCGTCGATTACCCTTTTAATGGTCTGCTTACATCTGAGTCTGTCCCGACCCGATCTTATATTGTAGATTCCGTCAAAGTCCTGATCAGGTCCCTCCATCTGGTTTGGGGGGCTTCCTCGAGATCTCTGTTCCTTCGACGCTTCTGACGAGCACAAGTTTCTTAAGGCTATTCGGCTCCCTTCTCATGATGTATTTTAATACGTGTAGTAAGGAATTAACTCAGCTTATCATGCCGCAAGTTTCTTGTAGACCCACTCGGCAAGAAAATTTATTCCATTGGGAAGTAGTTGCAACTTATCATTTGTTCAACTCTTGCATAAGAAGACTAAACAGGGTAATTAATATGGGCAATGTATGGATTTTCATGAAACTTTGACTACTTACAGGAGTAAAGTAAAAACGTCGTTCTTGCTGGGATAAAATGATTACAGCGTCTTCAAAATGTGTGTCTAAGATTTATTTTCAACCTACGAAAGGACGATCATATAACTTCATACCAGGAGGCATTGAACTGGTTGAATGTTAGAAATAGACGCCAAATTCACATACTGTCTCTATTGTATAATATCCTTAACTGTCCCGCCGCACCCTCTTATCTCGCCGAAAATTTTCAGCGTCTTTCCAATCATGGATTAGCGCTGCGCTCAAACAGAGATTGTTTATTGGTCTTTCCAGTTCACCACTCCTCTTTCTTTACGTCGTCCTTTACTGTCCATGCAGTGAGACTCTGGAATCAGTTACAAACCAATATAAGACTCGCTCCGTCCTTGGCATGCTTTAAGAAGCGACTGAAAAAATTCTTAATTTCTAGTCAGTAAAATAACGTGTTTCATTCCTGATTTTTTTTTCCTTTCCTCTCCACCATCCCTTCCTTTCCTTTTGATTGATGATATCTCACTTTATATGAAAAATAATGTTCGGGTGATTGTCTGTCTTTGTGGGGTTCGTGGGCATGTGCTCACGAATATGTTTATGGATTTCGTGGGGATGGATAGACATTTGAATGATTTATGCGACCACGTAACTCGCTTCATTTACTTTTATCTGGATGGTTGGAAGAAATTGCCGCCTGGCAATAATCCTGGCAGATTGTATTACAATAAAAGTGTTAAATAAATAAATGATCGAATTATATGGATTTGCTTTCTTGTGTTGTTCAACTTGAACCATTTTTTTTCCTATTGTATAACCTTGTAACATGTCAATGTTAAATTCTTTTAATTGTTGTTTAGTTAATCTTTGTATCATGAAGGTAATTTGACCGTTGAAGAAAATATACGAAAATCACTATCCAGACTCACGTAACAAGCAGTTAAAAATTGTATCACTGATGCCAAACATTTAAGACAGATAACTTATCCCGTCAGAGGGTCTTAAATACCGATTTAAAAAAATAACCTCAAATAGTTCTCCTATCAGGCTACATGACCAAGATGCATTATTTTGACATCAATATTCCTTGCATCATGCACTGCATTCAAGTAATCCCTATAGGATCTTAAATCTGAAAACTTCTCAAGCTGCACTATCGATATTTCTCCCAGTTGGCACTGAAACTTTGAGCTAAGTTACAAACATGATTCTCAAGCCATAAAAAAGTTTCACCCAAAAACGGAAAAGATAATCCTTGGAGACCAATTTTCTTATAACTTCGGAGGCGTGAATCTCTCGAACGCATTGAGATTATTGCAAAGACTAATCTTAAACTTTAGCTTGCGTATTATATAGAACAATATTTAATTAAGTTTTATCTCTCTCTCCCTGGCTCCATTCCAACTCACTGTCTGCGAAGACTGTTGGGGTCAGCTCTCCTCGTCCTCAGGTTGTATGCTTTTCTGTCCCGGACTACGTCCCCCAGGCCGTGCCTCTGCATCAGGTTATCTTTTTGCACCACCCATGAGTTCTTTGATCTTCCTCTGGTTGTTATTCGAGGAAGATCCATGGAGATTGCCTGGTTCACAATGTGATCGGGTGCTCTGCGTCCAACGTGTCCATACCATCTCAATCGCCTCTCCTCCATCTTGCTGTTGATGTCTGTAACACCTAGGCTTCCACGAATGCGTGAGCATCTTATTTTGTCTCTTAGGGACACACCTGCTGACCATCTTAGCTTTAAATAAGTTTTATCAATATACCAAATGCCCCAAAAACCTTCAACGCCCCTATTCAAGCCGTTTTTGTGTTAATTGCTTATTTCTTGCATTAACTGATTTTTCTACGGAAAGAGGTGCAAACCGCTTCTTAAGATTTGTTGTAGCGTCTTTTGAGATATTCCAAACTGAGATGAACACCATCTGGTTGAACTTGGTTGATCATTAGAAACACTCTTTTGTACCCTTTGAATATTCTCATCAGTGCTGATAGTACGTGGTTCTACTTCGGGGCAAGTAAACCACTGATCACTGCCGTCAAAAACGTGCAATTAATCTCCTAATTGTCAATCTAGCTGGACAATTTCCACCAGTAAAATTACTTCGATATGCACGTTGTATTCGAATAATTGATTTGTGAAATACAGTTTCACCACTTTCGTTTGTTTTCCTGTTCTTAAATTTTACATAATATAACTACAGGACGTCTTTTATCTGAAAAAAAATTTATCAAACAAAAAATATAAATATTAGGTCCTTACATATGAAATTGGCGTTTTGTTTGGGAGGAACATAAAGTTGATTTTTTTTTAATATAATATATTTATTTAATCAAAGTATGTACCATTGCTATCTATGCACTTTTGCCATCTCATAGGTAGTTCATCGATCCCTTTACTAAAAAAACCATTCGGACGGGAATCAATAAAATCTTTGAAGTCGGTTTGGACTGCCCCATCGGAGTTGAATTTTTTCCCTTGCAAGAAGTTATCCAAATTTCGAAAAAAATAGTAATCTGTTGGGGCAAGGTCCGAAGAGTACGGTGGATGTCTTAGACATTCCAATTGAAGCTCTTCTAATTTGGTAGCCGTCTGTTGTGCAGTGTGTGGTCTAGCGTTATCATGAAGCAGCAGTGGCCTAGAGCGATTAACCAGCCTCGGTTGTTTAGCAGCTAGCTTTTCCATCATGGTTTGCAGTTGCTGACAATAGACATCTGCCGTAATCGTCTGGCCAGATTTAAGAAAGCTGTAGTGAACGACACCAGCACTAGTCCACCAAACGCTCACAAGTAACTTTTTTGGAGTCAATTTTCGCTTGGGGCATGCATGGTTTGGCTGGTTCGGCAGGGTTCAGCCATTGCGATGAGCGCTTCCGATTATCATACAGGATCCACTTTTCATCACAGGTAATGATTCGATTCAAAATCCCTTCATTATTGTGCCGGTTGAGTAATGCAACGCAGCAGTCAACGCGCGTTTGTTGATTTGCTTCACTCAATTCGTGAGGTACCCACCTTTCAAGCTTTTTCACCTTCCCAATTTGCTTCAAGTGGATTAAAACAGTGTTATCACTAACACCGCAGCCTGCAGCTAACTCGGACGTGGTTTGCGATGGATCCGCTTCCACAATAGCCTTCAATTCTTCATTATCAACTTTGGTCTCCGGCCGTCCACGGGGCTTGTTCTGCAGGTCGAAATTTCCAGAACGAAAACGTTGGAACCAAAAACGCACTGTTTTTTCTTTTGCGGCACCGTCGCCATACACATCATTAATCCTTCGAGCCGTTTCTGCAGCACTGGTGCCACGGTGGAACTCGTACTCGTAAATAACGCGATATTTCAAGTTTTCCATTTTGTAAACTGAGTGACGCAAAGAAAAAAAACAATTGAGGAAAAAACAAATGAATTACAATTTTCAAAACACAAATACTTGAGTAAATAGCTGTATAAATTTTAATTTGGAATTCCTAACCAAAGAGAAGATATTTGAGATCAAAGTTGCCAGTACGGCAAAACGCCAATTTCATATGTAAGGACCTAATATTCAAGACTAAAGTGTCAATCATGGGCCATCCTATATTGAATTTGTTTCTAACTTTGAAATTTGTTTTATATTTATTTTAACTAGAGAAACATCGTATTAGATATATATGTATGGTACATACTATCACGTCATATCCCTTTTGAAGAAGACATACACGAAAGATCTACACACCAACTCTATAGTGCATTGGGATGCAATTTTGCATCATAATTATTTAAAAAATATAATAAATACAAGACCATCTTATGGGAATAAAATACACTAAAATCATATGGTACGAGTATAACTATCTCTCTTGTTGACTATTTGCAAAAAAAATAAAAAAGGCGTTCGTATATCAAAAAAATATTTTTAATTATGACAGTTGGAGGAATGGTGGAGTCAACTTTTTACTGCATTTCAAGAATTAATTAAACCATAATAAAAGTGTTTTAAAAGTTGAAAAAGGAAAAATATTAACAATTCAGGTATGTTTTATCTATTTACATAATATGTTTTTTGTAAACACTTATTTGCATGGTAAAAATCAACACAATATGTGTGAAGCAAATTTGCATCATCACGCATTTTTCCAATAAAAAAACATCAAAATTAATTTTTTCATTACTTTTTCCCGTTGTACTATATACATCACTTTTCCTATGCTGAGTATAAATTTCATCAAAATCCATGATGTCGTGCATTGTAGAGTTGATAGGCTTACACAGCTCTCGCTTCATCCACATCCATGCATCTTGTCATACATGATATCCGTTTACTCATACTTTTTACAGTTTTGTCAGTTGAAATTGTGCAGTATTTTTTTTAAATAAAAAAAAATTTACGTTAACGAAAGAACATATAATATATCGAACAAAACAAAATAATACAAATATAACAAAATTAGTTTTACCAAAAAAATATATCTTTCCGAACAAAAGCACCCAAGAATTATTAGGATTTAGGATTATACTGAGATTCAAAGTTGTTCTATGTATTTCCCTTCAAAACAGTCACAACTGTATGATATGAAACCTTATACTGCTTGAGTTATGAATTTCACTTCAAAACAGTCACAACTGTATGATATGAAACCTTATACTGCCTGAGTTATGAATTTCACTTCAAAACAGTCACAACTGTATGATATGAAACCTTATACTGCTTGAGTTATGAATTTCACTTCAAAACAGTCACAACTGTATGATATGAAACCTTATACTGCTTGAGTTATGAATTTCACTTCAAAACAGTCACAACTGTATGATATGAAACCTTATACTGCTTGAGTTATGAATTTCACTTCAAAACAGTCACAACTGTATGATATGAAACCTTATACTGCTTGAGTTATGAATTTCACTTCAAAACAGTCACAACTGTATGATATGAAACCTTATACTGCTTGAGTTATGAATTTCACTTCAAAACAGTCACAACTGTATGATATGAAACCTTATACTGCCCGAGTTATGAATGCCACTTCAAAACAGTCACAACTAAATTATATAATTAGATAACCTTATACTTCCACAAAATAATATTTTGCCCAGAAAGTATCTTCGTATCTCTCGGATAGATGTCATTAGGAGAAAAATTTCGTCACTAACTTCATTCTAATCGTGCTTATTGTGTATTATTATGAAAGGTAATATATTTTGTAATTTGTTTTATCAAACACTGTTTATTCCACTTTTTGTATCGGTATAACCCTACCAGTTACAAGGTTTTTACCTCATCATCAGGGGAGTACAAATAAGACTTCTGAATTCTGTTCGAATTGATACCGAGATACACGCTTCTAACGGTAAACATCCGGGCTGGGGACTGGGGGCTGGAGGAGGCATGGGACAACCTCGGTGAGCAGCGAAGAGGTTATTGGGATATATATGTTTGCCAGATGTTCACCTCGATGCACTGACTTAGGAGTCATTTTTGAGAAGTTGTGTTAACAGTGCATAGTGCTATTTTACTACCAAAAAGGAAAAAAATGTCCCAAAACATAAATAATCTACACTTATAGTGCATGGCGACGATATAAGCGATCGTTTGTCTCAAATACGTCTCGAAAATTTTCCACATTGTTTGATTCTAGAACCGCCATTGTTATCTTTCACTGTCCACAATGTTTGATTCTAGAACCACCAATGTTATCTTTTACGTATTTTACTGTTCACAATGTTTGATTCTAGAACCGCCATTTTTATCTTTTACGTCTTTTACTGTCCACAATGTTTGATTCTAGAACCTCCATTGATTACCTTTTACGTCTTTTACTGTCCACAATGTTTGATTCTTGAACCGCCATTGATTATCTTTTACGTCTTTTACTGTCCACAATGTTTGATTCTAGAACCGCCATTGATTCTCTTTTACGTCTTTTACTGTCCACAATGTTTGATTCTAGAACCTCCATTGATTACCTTTTACTTCTTTTACTGTCCACAATGTTTGATTCTTGAACCGCCATTGATTATCTTTTACGTCTTTTACTGTTCATAATGTTTGATTTTAGAACCGCCATTGATTATATTTTACGTCTTTTACTGTCCACAATGTATGATTCTAGAACCTCCATTGATTACCTTATACTTATTTTACTGTCCACAATGTTTGATTCTAGAACCGCCATTGATTATCTTTTACGTCTTTTACTGTCCACAATGTTTGATTTCAGAACAGCCATTGACTACTTTTTAAATTCATATTTGTGTTTTTTTTTGCTTATTTTTTTGTATTTTATTTTGATACTTTGTACATTGTTTTCTGTGTCTCAACAGTGTGCCCTTCACTGAAAACCAATGAATGCGATAACAAAGTTATTTATCATAAAGTTTTAGCGGATGTCCTTGGAGGACGTGCTGATGATTTTGATTTTTTGGTATTTAAAATAAAATACGTCGATAAGCAATGCGGAAAGTGAGAGTGAATAATCAATGAATAGTAAACAGTGACGAATGGTCAAATGATTAATAATAATTTATTTATCGGTAAGTAGGTATATATACATTTCAGAACGGGGCGCGTGAGTGCGCCCGCAATATATTTTTATCTCACTCCTGTGCGTGCAGCGGTGGTCGCAGACGTCGTGAATAATATTGTGGGTAGATAATTTGTTGGCGAAACGGCGAGACAGCGCGATGCGTTCTCTTTCTATTGTGGAATGTATCGTAAATAGTATTTGCGGGTAAACAATATAAATGTTCTGGTATGCGACCTTTGGACATGTCCAAAGGTCGTTTCGTCGGTCGTTGACCGTGCGTGTTGACAATATTCAGGGACGACCGTAGTCCCTACAAAGTATTTAAATATGCTATCTGTTGAAGTTTATCTGTAACAAACATAGTACGTTTAACTGTCGTTAGTTGTTTTATATACAAACAAATAAATAATCTTTTTTGAGCGTGGGACAATGTTTAAATTGCTTATTAATGCTTACACCTGCGATGAACGAATTCACTTAAAAAGTCGAACACAAGATGTCTAGAAAAACAATGTCTTTCCACCAAGGTCATATGAAGAGAAAATATACAGCAAATTCAATGGGTTTAAGTAAAGAGTTTGGTAAACCGTTCGCAAGAAAATATCTGAAACTTCGTGATAAAAATAAGAAGTATCGGAAAAAAAGTACGAAGAAAAAACAAAAAAATATAGTAAACTAAAATAGAAGATTACGCAATGTAAAAGAAAAAGAAAACAATCACTTTAAAACGCACAAAAAAACATGGTCATCCCAGGATTCGAAGGTAAGCCATCTGACTGGATCTAGATTAAATGTCAGGCGGGTCCTGCCTCAAGTAGGGCATTGTTTCTAGTAGTTGCTTAGGGTGACTTACTTTTGGGTTTAGGAGGGACTTATATTTTTGAAAATTATTAATCAACATTTAGTCTTGATGATGGAGATAGACATGTTGTATTTTTTGGAAGCAGTGTGGAATCGATGTAGTATTTGTTGCAGGTCTTCCTCTGATTCGGCTATGATGGTGGCATCGTCAGCATAGCATATGATGTTTAGCATATTGTCGCCCATCTTGTATCCCAGGTTAAGGTCGGCAACTTCTTCTATAATTTTATCCATAACCAAGTTAAATAGAAATGGGCTTAAACTATCTCCTTGTCTTACTCCGGTTGGTGTTGGAACGTCATTTGAGAGTTCTCCGTCTATGCGAATTATTGTGGAGCTATTTAGGTTTATGTCTCTAATGATTTTGGCGATGGAGGGTGACACGTTCCTTTTGAGCAAAATGCTTATTACATCTTCAAGTTGGATTCAATAAAAGGCCTTGGTCAGATCGATAAAAGCAAGGTGAGCAGTGTGAGAGCAAGTTGGATGCAGTGTGGCAATCAACGACACACCAATTGAACAAGTTAATGTGCAATAATGACCTCTATGGTGAAGTACTTGAACAATCATAAAAGGCCGCAGCTATTTCCGAATGTTTAAAGAACACTATCTGGAAAAACAAGTACATGAACATCCAAAGTAAAGTGAAGATATACAAGACCTGTGTCCGCCCCATAATAACATACAGCATAGAGTCCAGAGCAGACACCGTCAGGACCAAAAATCTCCTTCGAATCAGCGAAATGAAGGTACTCAGGAGTATCGCTGGCAAAACCCTTCGTGATAGAGTACGAAACACAGAAATCCGAAGGATGTGCGAAGTTGAAGATTTTGTCAGATGAGGACGACAGAGAAGAAGGTTCTGGAACGAACACGTATCCAGAACGGCGGAACCAAGAGTCGTAAGAATGGCCAGGGACAGTATCCCCCAAGCAAGCAGACCTCCAGGACGACCTCCCAAAAGGTGGAAAGACATCTGGCAGTCGACGTCACAAGAAGGAAACGATGATGCAGGACCATAACAAGCCTAAAAGAGGAGGAAGAAGAAGAAGATTAATCAACAGCTTAAACTTTGTGAAGCTCTATATTAGAATATTAAATAAATCCCCAATATACGTTTTTTTTCTCGCTCATTTCACCAGAAAGAGAGCCTTTAGGATAGTAGATACAAACACGTGTAGCGGGGATTACTTTAATTAGTGGAATAACAAAGTATTGTAGATAATAGTTAAATATTCATTTATGGAAGTAATTTTATATGTCTGAAATAGTTTGCTTCTAAGAAACATAGGTGGTGAATGTTTTTCATAAAGCACTTGGACATAATCCTTTTTGGGAGGTCTTATCAAAATGTATGATTAAATATGAATATTTATCACATACACTCTAAATAAGCCGAAAATTTAAATATCACATACTGGAAAGTCTTTAAGACTTGCCTTACTGTGCTAAAAAATTCCGCCAGCCACGATGCTGGACGCTAAGCGTCCAGTGAAAAATTTGTATGTTTTACATTAAAATTATGCAAAGTCTGCTAGCTTATTTTTTGTAATTAGCTATAAAAATCATTTTATTATGTATTTAAACGTCGAATAATCAAATAAAATATAATTCCTGTTCACTCGCTATCCATCACAGGGTGGCAAGTGTTAAAGGTTTCTATGAAGTTTCATATCTAATTTATATTTTTGTATGTTTAAAGATGTGGGGAAGTACCTAACCTGATGATTGCTTTCGCTACCTTTCATTTTATTTTTTGTTATATTTTTAATCTTCCAAATACAACCGTTTCGATCCTAGAATAAGAGCAATAGGAAGAATCTTATCCGAAAACGGTGCCACATATGTTTATTTATTTGACACTTTTATTGCAAATACAATCTGGCTGGCTTATTACCAGGCGGCAATATCTTCCAACCAACCAGACAAAAATATATGAAGCAAGTTACGTAGTCGCATAAATCATTCAAATGACTATCCATCCCCACGAAATCCATAAACACATACGTAAGCCCACGGACCCCACAAAGACGGACAATTAGCCAAATATTATTTTTCATATAAAGGGAGATATTATCAATCAAAATAAAATGAAGGAATGGTGGAGAGGAAAGGAAAAGAAAAATCAGGAATGAAACACGTTATTTTACTGACTAGAAATTAAGAGCTTTTTCAGTCGCTTCTTAAAGCATGCCAAGGACGGAGCGAGTCTTAACATATATTGGTTTGTTACTGATCGCAGTCTCACTGCATGAACAGTAAAGGACGACGTAAAGAAAGAGAAGCGGTTAACTGGAAAGCCCAATGGGCAATCTCTGTTTGAGCGTAGCGCCAATCTATGATTGGAAAGACGCTGAAAATTTTCGGTGAGATAAAAGGGGGTGTCGGGACAGTTAAGGAAATTATTCAATAATGACATTATGTGAATTTGTCGTCTATTTCTAACATATATACATTGTTCTTTAATTATAATTGTACTATCACACGATTCCCTTCCAGTAATGTTGCACCATAATGATCATATTCTTGCTGTAATGTTTGTCATATTTTCCATTCTCCAGCACCGGTCCAAATAATTTACTTTTTGACTTTAGTTTTTTTAAGACATGAAAGATATTGGTCTGTTTATGGTCGTAGTCCTTACGAAACTAAGAGTTAAAAAGACGTGTATTTTTTACACTGAAAGCGTAGCAATAGAGTGTAAAATATAAAAACGTGTTACAACGAAGAAAAAACACTATAGTTTTTATAAAAGGGTTTTCATAGTGGTTTATACGAGTATGTTATATTTGACTATTAATCAACATGACTGAAACTAAGTTGTATATTGTTGCAACTAAAGAATCTGAGATATGGCATTGTGTAATCAAAGAAAAATTGACATACCATAAAAATAATAATACTCGTACATAAATAAATAATAAATAAATTGTTTTATTGATAGCAAAATAGTATGTACAAAATATATTTGAATACACTTAAAAAACACATAAATGGCAGAAAACACGTTTAAGAGAGAAGCTATCACAAGGTCTGGGCTTATCTAATAATATCCCCCTTGGCCAATATACACCCCACCAATATAGGGCGAGCCCAGCCGCGAGGACATCAGATGTTTTTCAGCTCACACCCAGAAGTATATTTCTCAGTATAAGTATATTTTTCTCAGTCTTATACCAAATCAGTAATTATATTTTATGGTGGTCTGTTTTTATTTTATTTTACAATTTTTTGTTTAATGGTCTTAACTGTGCTCCTTGAAGGTCAATTTTCATAGAAATAAAACCTATTTCAGATAGTCTCATGTTTCAACTTTCTTAAAATTTCTATCCACTTGCTTTGATCATGACCAGGAGATTCCAAAACTACCCTCGATTAAAAAGTTCATCTATATAACATATATTATGGTAACATATATTTATTTATCACAGATGAAAAAAAAATCCAATATAACACAATTTTACTTTGTCGATATATCGATTGTACGTTAACTCATTGCTTTATGTGATTTATTAAAAACCAAATAATTTTTTTTACAGTTGAATTCTGCATTATTTTATGTATTCTTGGGATTATTTTAGCATATTTATGTCCATATGGACATATGTAACTTATGCTTATAAGATCCAAAACAAAAAAAAAACATTTTTTTTTTCTTTCATACAGCTTGAGCACAACCTACTTCGGTTTTGTAGAGCGTCGTCTCTGTCGTACGATGTGCTAACAGTCCGGTCCGATGCGCTAACAACGACTGACATATGGCGACGGAACACGTGTATGAATGACAGAGATGACGCTCTACAAAGCCGAAGTTAGCAGATTATGGCCGACAGTCTCTTTTTTAAACCCGATGTTTATTACTTACCGCCGGGTACTGTACTTAACATACTGATGCAAATTGGTCTAAAGAAATATAACAGTACCAACAGGGTACCATAAAACGAGTAATGTCTTTTTTTTCACACACAGACGAAATCTACCCGATTTTTGTGACCAGTGCCGGAAGCTTT
Organism: Odontocerum albicorne; assembly: GCA_949825065.1. Classification (NCBI taxonomy): domain Eukaryota; kingdom Metazoa; phylum Arthropoda; class Insecta; order Trichoptera; family Odontoceridae; genus Odontocerum; species Odontocerum albicorne. The sequence continues at coordinate 3,933,670 of OX463859.1, read as the reverse complement.
TTTTTCTCATTAATCCACGTTACCAAATATTTATGTTGACTCACACGTAGAACAGATTCGATTCCGATTTTTAAATTAAGATACGTTTTTTATTGTTATTCTCACGAATGGATGCGGTTATTAGACACGAAAGAACTTCTTCTTCTGCATTTGACCCTCACATGCAGATTATCTCTCTTATCAGATCACAACATTCGGTGTTAAGTTGTATAGCACCTGCACACCTTCAGATAACGCATATTGTGTACAGCTGAGTACGATGTGGTCTATGTCCTAGAATTCCACACGACACTTCTCTAGGCCTAACTTGTGCATATCATATGGAGTGGAGGCCATTCCTATTAATACTCGTAGCATATCACTCTTTCTTTCTTCTTCCTGGCACTGTCCCAACTTATTGCCTAGGTAGGCTGTTGGTGTCGGCTCTTCTCGTTCTCAGGCTGTATATTCTTCGGTTCTGGGTGTCGCTTTCATTTAGGCCATTCCTCTGCAGAATTTTGGAGCATTGAGTCATCCAGTAGCTCTTTGGTCTTCCTCTGGACGGCTGTCGAGGAAGATCCATATACATTGCCTGATTTACAGTATGGTCTGGTGGTCTCCGTCTTATGTGCCCGTACCATCTCAACTGTCGCTCTTTCAGCTTACTATTTATGTCAGTGACCCCCAGGCTACCACGAATGCTTGAGCTTTCAGTGATACTCCTGCCGACCACCTAAGCATTCGCATTTCTGCTGTTTCAAGTTGCCTAGAGTAGTAGCTGTACATAGTCCAGCATTCTGAGCCATGCATAATTGCTGGTCTAACGATAGTCTGGTATATATTTCCTTTCAGTTTTATAGGCATTTTTGGGTTACACAAGACTCCTGTTACCGATCTGAATTCCATGCATCCCACACTTATTCTATGGTCAACATCCGCGGCGCATCCTTCGTCTTTGTGAATGAGTGAGCCCAGATATTTAAATGAGTCACAGCCGACTAATATTTCCCCATCCAGTTGCATTGAAGGAGTTGTAGCATTTGGGTCTTCAAATGGCAGGTACAGATATTCTGTATTTTCCTACTAATTTTTAAACCGTTTTCCTCCAGGATAAAGCATATCACTCTTTCCGAGGAAGGAACCACCTTTGCAACTCCACCACCCTGTCGCCCACAAAATGTTTGTTTCTTACGCCAAACTCCATTCAACAGGACCACCATTTATTGGTGATCGGCGTGATATATATTTTCTTCAAAATCTTCTGGATTGGACGACGGAAAGTAAGACAGAAAAATTAAATTGATGAAAAATGACAAATTCGACATAATATATTCCCTTAAATTAGTTCCGAAAATTTGTCCACCCTGGTACCACGTCCTGTGAAACTCGTAAATACTCCGTGAGGTTATGCGTTTTATCGAAGATACGCTGGTAACAGTCTCGGTCTGGAGATTTGCCCTGCTCCGCAGGACATAACACCTTGGTCACAGTTTGTAGATATCCTGTTGGAATAAGTCCTTCGAGTAAATTCCTTATTTCGCACATGACTAACTCCACGCCGCTCTGTGCTATTCTAAAATCACTGCCTTCCTGGAGTGTTTGGGTGGAGAAGATTTGACAAGGTGGGAAGGTCGAAATTCGGGTGAAGGCAGACATAAGCAAGTAGCTTTTGACCTCAAATCTACTTTTGCAAGTCGATAGTAGATTTGAATATTTTAAATTATAATTTAATTGCATTAATGAGATTCTGTAACAAAAATGATGTTTTAAAATAAATAATCATTGTACTACCCATAGAATTGTTATATTCTTTATTTATTTATTTATTTAATATTTTATTTTAAAGTAATTTGGCGAGCCTATTGTCAATCTCTTCCAATCAACCGTACAAAAGGAAATAAAGGATATTATGAACAGTATTACATAGAAAAACCAAAGTCACCCTATAAAAAACAATTATTAGAACAGTGGTGGCATATAGATGCGAAGCGAAGCATGGACACTGACAGCTAAATCCGCAGAGTTGCTGGATGCCTTCGAGAGAAGAGTACTACGTGGTATCCTGGGGCCCCGTGAATGACTGCGATACCTGGTGAATACGATACAACGACGAGCTATATAATATCTACAAAGCTCCCAGGCTATCTGTACATGTCAGACCGAGCAGATTGAGATGGGCCGGACATGTGCAGAGAATGCCGTCAACGCGAGCACCCAAAATAATCCTGGAAGAACACCCGGGTGGGAGAAGGAGAGTGGGCAGGCCAAGGCTGCGATGGGAGGACGAATTTGAGAGGGATACAACCCGGCTGCTGCAGGCGCAGGATTGGAGGGTCGAGGCGGAAGACAAGAGGAGTTGGAGGTGAAGATTGACGGAGGCCAAAGCTCAATATGGGCTGAAGGACCATCGAAAGAAAGAATATATACTCGTTGTAAAAATAAAAGTAAAACATCATCAAAGCAAAGGAAAAGAAAGGAATGGTGGAAAGAAAAGAAAAGCCGGGAATAAGACGCATTTCTTAACTTGAAATAAATATTTTTTAGTCTCTTTTTAAGACATGCCAATGTGGGGTGATTTTAACATTGGCTTGTAACTGGTTCCAGAGTCTCACTACATGGACAGTAAAGGATGATGTAAAAAAGAAAAGCGATGAACTGGAAAGACGAAGTGCATGGCCACACGGTAACGCATTGGACTTTCGTGCAGAAGATTCCTGGTTCGAACTCTGCGCTGTCCTACTTCTCTCGAATGACACAGGCGTTTTTTTCGCCTAGTACTTGGGGGTAAAAGCCCCGTGTGCTCCGATCATCTCAATCCAGGTGTGCCGTCAGATGCAGTATAGCAATTAGTTTGCTGGTATGCAACAGCTCACTCACTTAAAGATAAGAAAAAAAGACAGATGATACAGCTTCCAACTGAATTGACGTTGGAATAGCGAGAGGATCCTCAACTGTGAGGTCCAATAACGATGATGACGATTTAAAAATAATATACAGAGCTCTAGAAGTTGTAAAAGCTATTGATTACTTTATTATTGAGGCACTGCGGTATTCTGCGTCAGACAAGACGCCCTTTTGCAATATGTCATTTGGTCAATTTTATTATTTTAATACAAAATACGTCGACAGAAAATAATTCAAAGCTTTCATGAATTTTACGACTAAAAATGTTCAACTAGGGGTAGTTTTGCTAAAATCACCATTCCGCACCCTTCATATCACTGAGGTTTGTGAGGTTTTACGAGCACGAGTTTTTATTCTATGGTTTTGCCCTTGTTTCTAAACCAACGACTTGAACCCTTAGATCAAAGCAAGGGGCAAAGTATCCTAATTTTTTTTTCCTAAATATTAAATACAAGTATCGTGTTTTTAAAAATAAACACAAGAGGGTAATTTTACCTGTTGCTATCTTAAGGTGTAAGGGTGAAAGCAAATATAATACTTTAAACCTACTATTCTAAACGAGGGTCATATCGCCCGCCAGGGTGGAAGGGAGTGATTTTAATTTAAAAGAGGCGTTAAACTACACAAAATCATTTGGGATGTGATAAGGCTTTTATTTATTTATTTAACACTTTTATTGCAATACAATCTGGCGGGCTTATTGCCAGGCGGCAATCTCTTCCAACCAACCAGACAAAAGTAAATGAAGCAAGTTACGTGGTCGCATAAATCATTCAAATGACTATCCATCCCCACGAAATCCATAAACATATACGTGAGAACATGCCCACAAACCCCACAAAGACGGACAATCACCCGAACACTATTTTTCATATAAAGTGAGACATCATCAATCAAAAGGAAAGGAAAGGATGGTGGAGAGGAAAGGAAAAGAAAAATCAGGAATGAAACACGTTATTTTACTGACTAGAAATTAAGAGTTTTTTCAGTCGCTTTTTAAAGCATGCCAAGGACGGAGCGAGTCTTATATTGGTTTGTAACTGATTCCAGAGTCTCACTGCATGGACAGTAAAGGACGACGTGAAAAAAGAAGAGCGGTGAACTGGAAAGGCCAATAAACAATCTCTGTTTGAGCGTAGCGCTAATCCATGATTGGAAAGACGCTGAAAATTTTCGGCGAGATAAGAGGGTGCGGCGGGACAGTTAAGGATATTATACAATAGAGACAGTATGTGAATTTGGCGTATATTTCTAACATTCAACCAGTTCAATGCCTTCTGGTATGAAGTTATATGATCGTACTTTCGTAGGTTGAAAATAAATCTTAGGCACACATTTTGAAGACGCTTTTACATGGGTCACTGTGGTATTTTTTTTTCAGTTCTGAAAACATGTCAATTTTGTAGTCTAACCATAGATACCAAAGTTTTAATTTGTCTCACATCAAATTAAAACTTTGGTATCTATGGTTTTCAGTTACATCTAAGGTAAAGTACATGTACGGAACGAAAACCGGTTAACGAAAAAATAGAAATGAAATATATGGCTTCGTAAAGGAACAAATAAACAAAAAAATTAATATTGAGGCATAGAAAATACTGAAAGAAAGCGAAAAAATCTGTAGAAATGCGTGTTTTCAGAAGAATATACACACTGTATGCTCTGATTTTAATTAAGTGTTCAAGAAGCGTGTAGAAAGGTATGTGAAAATTTATGACAGAATACGAATGAAATGATTCAAGATGAATGTGTATTTAAAAATGATCTACTAAAAACGAATGTGAGCACGTTGAGATAGTTTGAGCAAGTAGAACGAATGAATAGAGAAAAGCTTAAAAAATAAATATACAGTGTAAATATGAGTAAAGGCGTGGTAAAAGAAGTCCAATTAATGTATGGTTTGATCACGTTAACAATATTTTAAAATAAATAAATTTTTAAAGAAGATGATTGTATGATAAGTTTTACGAATGTGAAAAAGGCGAAAGACGTATGTCAAGATAGGCGTATCTGGTGCTTTGCCCTCTCTGCGTACTCCAACAGGTTGATGTGGGTCGAGTCACGTCATTACGTGATGGCATGTATGTCTTTGGTAGTTGATTGTGGTTTATTTACATTTTCCATATCGCACAAACTAAAATTATCTAACATATAATTGGGAGGGTTTGACTTTACCCAAATATACTCAAAAAGGGTACTGGCCCAAAGAAAACTGGAAAATCCTACTTCAAACAATACTTGAGAAAACTTAACAAAACTATTAACGTTTACATTTTTTACAATACCAAGCTGTTATATATAGACATTTACTATTTTCTTGCATGTTTGTACTGTATTACGCTTTTGTTGTACACAGTACAACCTAGCGAGCTTATTGGCATGTGCTAAAGTCTGACATTTTACCAGAAATATGTATTCAGTAAAATCTAGCGAGCTTATTGTCATGTGGTCAAGTCTGACATTTTACCAGAAATATGTATACAGTAAAATCTAGCGAGCTTATTGTCATGTGTTCAAGTCTGACATTTTACCAGAAATATGTATACAGTAAAATCTAGCGAGCTTATTGTCATGTGGTCAAGTCTGACATTTTACCAGAAATATGTTTACAGTAAAATCTAGCAAACTTATTGTCATGTGGTCAAGTCTGACATTTTACCAAAAAATATGTATACAGTAAAATCTAGCGAGCTTATTGTCATGTGGTCAAGTCTGACATTTTACCAGAAATATGTATACAGTAAAATCTAGCGAGCTTATTGTCATGTGGTCATGTCTGACATTTTACCAGAAATGTGTATACAGTACAGTCTAGTGAGTTTAATGCCATGTGGTAAAGTCTGACATTTTACAAAAAAGAGGTCTTAATGGAAACCAGAGTTATACCGTTTTAAAAAAAAAGTGGCAAAAACAGCATTTAAACTAGTAACAGACGTATCGGAAGATATGCGTTTTAACAACTTATCCACGCAGGTATTCTTACTAACCTGGTTTTACATTAAAAAACGTCCTCTTAACTTTCCCCTCATCGATTTACACTGAACAACGATCTTGTCAAGCAGTCGAACCGCTCTTTCAAATTCTTCAGCCAGCATTTTTTTGGGATATTCGGATAAGAAATAAAAACATAGGTTTAATAATAACATACCTAAATGTCTCTTAGATTTGAATAACATCTCATTATCCTTCCTTTAGTATTTCATTTTTCACAGCTTGTGTAGAATTATTGATACTAACCAGAAGATTCCATTTTTAGTCAACAAATTTATCCCATGTTTAAATACAAGTAGTGTACTAACTTATTTATCTCATGTGTAAATACAAGTAGTGTACTAACTTATTTATCGCATGTGTAAATACAAGAAGCGTACTAACTTATTTATCGCATGTGTAAAAACAAGTAGTGTACCAACTTATTTATCCCATGTGTAAATACAAGTAGTGTACTAACTTATCTTTGAGATTTCTGAACGAAACCGAAGAAAAAAACATTACCTTCTTAAATTTTTTCAACTTTCTGACTTTAATATCTAAAATAAAAAAAATAAATAATATCGAAGCCTTCCTCAATAGACATTTTACGCATGTCGAGCAAGCATACGATATAGGTATATTTTTTTCAAAATCTATTTCATAAAGTTGTATATGTCGAACACATTGAGATGGTTAAGACCATAGTTTCCCAAACTTTTTCACCCCGTAGACCACTTGCCGATTTTTTTGTTTTCCGTAGAACCCCTGCGTGCCTAATATTAAATTTTCCTAAACTTATAAACTTCAAATGTGTTTTTGACAGCTGACACAGTGCTGTTCACTTTGATAAGGTTTTTTGTAGAGTGCACAATTGTAAAAACAGAAAAACACGTACAATTTTTATTCATACCTTTATTGAAAAGACAGAAAATGCAAGTAAATATGTTTTGGCTTCGGAACGAAACAAATCAAAACCTAGTAAAATTCTTACATACAATTAATACACAAATAATACTGTTAATGAGAGGGATGAGCCTGATGCTCTGATAACAATGATTCAATATTTGGGTTCAAATTAGTGAGGAATACGCGTTAGTAAGGAAAACACGGTCTTCAATCTCCACATTCCATGATTTGCATTCGATTTATATGTCTAATATAAGTATTATGTACACACAATCTGTGTTAGGTGTAATAAGATATTTACGGAACGCCAAAATATTGATGATGATCTGCTTAAATGGGATCCGCTCACGTGGACCCCCATTTACATCTCGTGCACCCCCAATTTCTTTTCTCGTGCGCCCCCAATTTCTTTTCTTGCTGACATAGACACCCTGCAAGTCGAAATCGACCCTTAGGGGTCCATATAGATCACTTTGGGAATATTTGGTTTAGACATATGTAATATTGTATAACGTATGAATTAATACAAACTAACAAAACAAATATATAGTTTAAATGTGAGTGAAAGACGTGGTAGAGGAAGATTAAGGAAAGTTTTATTAGATCAAGTAAATATTTTAAAAAATGAAAATGTAACAAAAATGTATGGATATAGAGAAGGGGAAAGATATGTGTCACGATATTAAAGCTAAGTCCTCTTTGCCTGCACCAATATAAAAATGGCGTGATATTGCGTATGTTTTATTTATTTACGTATCTTTATGATTCGATATTTTTACAAGTGAGTACATATTTTCATGAAAATAAATGTAAACAGTTAAATAAATTGTAGAGGTTATGCGAGAAGGGGCATGGATATGAAAGATGTGAAATATATATTTTGCGACACGAAAGTCTGGTGTTCTCTCCTCTCTGTCTTCTCTTACAGAAAGACAGTGTGATGGTATATTTGTATAATATACGTATACCTAAAACTCTCATGGTTTTTATTTTAATTTCAAGACTTATAGTATAACTTCGTTTTGTTTTGAATCAACACAAGTATCGAAAGGGTAAAGAAAAATAAGCCTTGATCTATCGCGCAGCTCCCTGAAGGACCCAGAAGGTAAGACAACACTGAAATCCTGAAGATAAATACAATGACACCCCCCTTAAGTCGCAACTTGGCTGAATACACAAATTAAGGGACAGTTTGCCAACTGGTGTACCTGTTGTATTCCATGCTGAATTATTCCCGGGGACTTACTTTATAAGCAGTTGTACTTAGATTATAATCCTCAGATGATCAGACATAAAAACATTTTATTGAAGAATTCTTATTTTAATGCAAGTTAAACGTGAATGTGAAAAAGTACTGAGAAGCGACGAACAAATGTTGTAGGATGACAATTAATGATACTAGTAGAATATGGAATGAAGTGATAAGGAATGCATTTGAACTTAAAGCTGATGTGTTGAGTAGTATGAAAAAGAGCGATTTGAAGTTGTTCGGGCATAGGGACGCGTTATCAGTCATGGCTGTTAGTATTTTCCAAAATACAGCATCAAATTTCTTCATATATTTATCGAATGTACGCTGTCTGGTGAAGCGAACGCCACACCATCAAATGATGAGAAAGGGAATTGGTACTCACAGGTGTTGAAGGCGGGGGTCGGATGTATGGGCTGATCTCTGCTGATGTTCCAGGACTCTGGAGCTTCGTTCGGGCTGAAGAGGTCGGTCACGGTAGTTGAAAGCTTATTGTCACTGGTTCGTTGTTGAAGGGTATTGGTGTCATCCGGATGACGGCCTGTGCCCAACTGTCGTCGTCGATGTGATTTGTTCGTCGCATTAAAATCGTTATAACTCGCGACAATACCATCTTTTTAACTTGCGAGAATACCACTAAATCGCGCGACACGGCCGGTAGCGATAATAGAGCGGCCCAATATCGGAACGATATTTCACGTCACGCTTTGGCGTGAACACTGTCCTTCGAGCTTTTGTAATCTTAAAGTTAAAACTTGTGCGTCGATGTCTTTCAACAATGGGAAAAACACCCCTATGAATTAATTTGTTGTGTCGCATCTGGATTAATGTAATTCTATTTTCTTAAATCGTAAATGCCTAGACTCTAGTCTGTTTTCGATGCAGCTGCAAGGCTGATATGTGGTAGTCATAAATATCGCCATACATTATTACGCTTCTTAAAAGTTCACACTTGCTTAATATCATAAACGGATAGATGTTAAACTTTGTATTTTTAAATTGAACGGGAGTGTTTCTATTGTATCTTTTAAATCCGTGTGCTAGATATGTTCTTTCTTAATCTAACATATTGATTGTTCTAAATCGATCCAGGATGACGTGGTATTGCGAAAGAGCTTTTGTCGTTGCTGATACTGTTGCATGGAATGGTTTACCTCTAAGTGTAAAATGTATGAACTTTAGGAAATAGATTCATCAGGACTGAAGATATGCGACCATTTTCTTGTTTTTTATATCTTATTGTGGTCTTGACTATTCAGGAAGGTTTAAACTGATGGAGGTGGGAAAAGGTGTGAGGAAAATATTGGCATGGGGTTTTTTTTGTTTGTTAATTATTTTCAAATTCTATTATAATTTTCACCATACATTTCAATTTCTACTTTATGGAACTCCATATAAGAATTTATAATTTGTTTTTTCAAACACTGTTTATTCCACTTTTTGTAACGGTATAACCATACCGGTTTCAAGGCTTTCACCTCATCATCAGGGGAGCACAAACAAGACTGAATTCTGTTCGAACTGGTACCGAGATACACGCTTCTAGCGGTAAACATTCGGTTTGGGGACTGGGGGTTGAAGGAGGGATGGGACAACCTCGGTGAGCAGTGGAGAGATTCTTGGGATATATATGTTTGCCAGATGTTTACGTCGATGCCCTGACTTAGAAATCATTAGAGACTAATCTGTCCAATTTATTTCCGTAACTCCTGATATGTAACATAATAATTTGGCATCATCGATAGAAAGTGTATGGTTTTCACGTGACAATGATTAGCCATTTCAGAATAAATTAGAAGATTAGTTAGGGTGGATTTGTGTGAAATGTTAATATCTTAATGTCAGTTATATACATATATATGTACCTACAGTTCACTGATCATGCTGTTTCGGATATTTGAATATACTCGTGTATGATTGCTTTGATTAAATATTGACGTATAATATATCAAATGGGATATATCTAGTAAATTCTGACACATATCATATTCGGTCCAATTAGTTACTCTGATCTTGTAGCGTTAATTTAATTCGATCCCACCACCACCCCACACCACTGTGGTGGACAAAATAAGTTCCCATAAAGTGTGATACATACTTAAGAATCCAATTTTTTTTTGTTTTTTAATGAGCATGATGCTACAAAGTAGCGTATAAAAAACTGCCTAATGACACTCCTCCGGCAGCGAAAGACCTGAGCCTGATAAAAATAGTAGACAAAGGACTTAAAGTTTGACGTCAAGTGAGAAGGATACTTATAAAATAGTTTAAGGTCTAAAGTTTCAACACCCCAGTAAGTTGACAATACTTCCCCAGAAAACTTCAAATGCTGAAAAACTATATTTTGATACCACTAGATCTGAGAAGTCTATCAGTACGAAGATGTACCTTATATAAGTCTGAATGGAGATCCCTTCGAAAATAATTGACTAAATTACTATCGCAGTACCACTACATTTGATTTGTAGATTGATTTTTATGCTTTTAAAAATTACATCATAGTGTAGGGACAAGATTCGAGTTAAAAAGTTTGCCATCAAAGCTCACATGGCGAGAGAGAAATCTCTAGATATTTGCATGTAATGCTTGAATACACCTAGAAGTCCATTAGCTTGGGTACACACACAAGAAGCCGAGGCGTGATGGGATGAAAAGAAACAATTTTGAATGTCTGTCTCTTAAAGGGAGATGATGACCTAGTGGCGTCAATGGATAATTTTGCTGCATCAGAATTTTTTAGCTCTAGAAACGCTTTGGCCTGTTGCTTACTAATTATTTTTCTTTATACATGACATCACAAATTATGTTCATTGTCACTCTTGTATTGTTTTTTTTTAATTCAGAAGTTTGGTCCTTGGATGCCAAGTCGCTTTGTGTTTATTTTTCGCCAAAAAGTGAAATCGCGCCAAAAATTAAATATTATAGAAGTGTTCGATCTTTTAGTGGTGAAAATGCACGAAAGGGACTAATTTTGTCCCTCATAATGGTGGTGGGAACGAACCTAAATAAAACCCGTTTAATTTATAGGAATGAAGTCTGTGGTGGCCAGTGTTAATTCACTATGTGGCCAGAGTTAATTCACTATTCCTATCTTACTAACTTCGGTTTATGTTGGAATTTCATCGCCTAGGACCTAGGCAGCCTTTTTAGCAAATTTGAATGGTTGTATTCACTAAGATATGAATTACACCATTGTTTTTTACAGGATGGTAACGGGATACTACGTGAAAATATCAATTGGACTCGATTGCATTGAGTAAGGCATAAAGCATTGTTTTACATTCCGTCAAAGATGACGGAATGCACTTTAAGTCTGCATGGTTTATTTACGCCTAATGAAACCATATATTTATTTATTTAACACTTTAATTGCAAATACAATCTGGCGGGTTTATTGCAATGCGGAAATCACTTCCAACCAACCAGACAAAGTAAATTCAGCAAGTTACATGGTCGCATAAATCATTCAAATGACTATCCATCCCCACGAAATCCATAAACACATACGTGAGCATATTCCCACGAACCCCACAAAGACGGACAATCACCCGAACATTATTTTTCATACAAAGTGAGATCAATCAGAAGAAAATGAAGGGATGGTGGAGAGGAAAGGAAAAGAAAAATCGATAATGAAACACATTATTTTACTGACTAGAAATTAAGAGTTTGTTCAATCGTTTCTTTAAGCATGCAAAGGACGGAGCGAGACTTATATTGGTTTGTAACTGATTCCAGAGTCTCACTGCATGGACAGTGAAGGACAACGTAAAAAAATAGGAGCGGTGAACTGGAAAGGCCAATAAACAATCTATGTTTGAGTGTAGCGCTAATCCACGATTGGAAAAACGCTAACATTTTTCGGCGGGATAAGAGTAGGTAGCGGGACAGTTAAATATATTATACGAGACATTTGCATGGCTTACTATTTTGAAAAAAAAAAGACGACAAAATAAGTAGAGTTTGAAATTACCGTATATAGGGCTCGCGCGATACGTTCGCCAGGTCTTGCGCTAGTCAAAGCGAGCGTGTTTACATTGCGGTCGTGAAAACATGCAGCACAGCGTGCCAAACACAGATTCTCGTGGCAGTCGCTAGTAATGGTGGCTAGATAGGTACTTCTAGTGCATTTACTATGTTATGTAAGTTGTGCATGTAAAGTGAGGTGCATGGTCGCGCGTTAACGCACTGGACTTCCGTGTGGAAGGTCATCAGTTCGAACCCCGCACCATGCTACTCCCCTCGAATGACACATTTTTCCGACTAGTATTCGGGGGTATAAGGATACCTTTGACTTTGGTCATATCTATTCTTTAAAAAAAAATTTGGCTGAGCTCTGAGAATGAAAACTGCAACATCTTCGAAAGGTCGGGCATTATTTAAGCCAACTCAACACGGCAACAACCCAAAAAAATATTTCAAAGTAACTGAGGTTATCTTTAATAATCATATTGTAAATTTTTATGATTATTAAATTTTATGATTATTATTTGGTTGTCTTTTGTTGTAAATTTCTGGAAATTTCTACCAATGAATGACAATGGAGTGTAATTAGATTTTCAGCGACACGATGTTCTCCTTGAAACTCTATAAGAAAGTTAAAGTGCATTATAAAATGGAACGGAATAAGTTTTGTCACCCGCATTACGTGATTTGAATAAAGTTTAATTAAACCTGTGGAATAAAATGGCTGTAAATTCGAATAATTGAGAGACTAGGGTTGACACGGCATTTCTTACATTGCATCGATTTTTATAGAAAAAAAACTGAAGGACTTAACACATGTCACCCATATACACCAGGATTAATTTGTTTCTTTTTCCTTCAAGGTGTGGTGCTGTAGGCTGATGTTTCGTATCCCATGGACTTCAAGGTGCATTAACGTTTTTTTACCATCCTAAAATTACATTCTTCCTTACATCGATATCAATGTTAGGAAGAATTTAGTGAAATCTCTTGTCTGGAGTGTGCTGCTGTATGGCTGCGAAACGTGGACCATCAGCAAGAGCGAGTCCGGGCGTCTGGCTGCCTTTGAGATGTGGTGCTACAGGCGCATGGTCAGGGTCCATTGGTCAGATCACATCCGAAACGACGAGGTATTGAGCGGGGCTGAAGAAACAAGGCAACTCCTAAATAGACTTGCCCAACAACGATCCAGTTGGATAGACCGTAACATCAGGCACCCAGGCCTGTTCCTTACCATCTTAGAGGGAATGATTGAGGGCAATAACCATAGAGGCCGCCCTATATATAGCTACATGGACCGGGTGATCCGGGATGTGCGCTGTGGCAGCTACCAGGAGATGAAGAGACTGGCGGATGACAGAGATGAGTGGAGGGATCGAGTGCTTGGTGCAGACCAATCTTAGGATTGTAACCCAGAAAAAAAAATTACAGAGTACCGCAACACTTTCGAAAACATGCTGGAAAATAATCCTTACGTGTTTTGGACATGTTACTAAGATACATTATAAAAATTTGGAGAAGCTCGTGATCGTGGGGACAGTTGATGGAAAGCGAGTGAAACGAAGGTATTCTATGAGATAGATGGAACAAATCTTAGTTCTTTTCTGCATACTCGTACTAAGATTCATAGGCTTAATTTGCGAAAATGATTCCCAGCATATTTTGCATAAAATGTGCGTTAAATTCCAGCATTTTTCGGAAAAAAAACAATAGTTTATGTTTAATTTTTTATCTTAGTTAATATTTAGTTTTAAAACTTAATTTCTTTGTGGAGTCCTCCCTATAGAGTGTAAAATAATAATTAATTTTCATATTTCATAAATTTTGTTTATTCAACATAAAAACTTGTACAAACACTTTGAGGCCGACGATCGGCCCCGTGGAATTTTTCACATACACTAGTTGGGGTCGATAATTGGCTCCGTGGGATTAAAAGGGTAAACGAACGTTAAAATGATATCAGATGTACGATCATATCGCTTTATATCGTGAGAAATAAACGTCAAATTCACATACTATCCCTATTGTATAATATCTTGAACGGTCCCACCGCCCTCTCTCCTCTTATCTCGCCTAAAATTTTCAGCATCTTCTCGATCATAAACTTGCACTGCGCTCAGACAGAGGTTATTTATTGGCTTTGCCAGTCCATGCGTCTCCTGGTATACGTTGTCAAACTCGTTCGAGGAGTTGTGAGCTGTCCAGCATTACTACTAAGATTAGCGTTAAATGTTCCTAACAATTACACTAGACTGCGCCGGCAAGAACTGTTCTCAATAACATACGCAAGAACAGATTTTCCAGCCACTATGCCTGTTGGAAGGGCCTTAACTCTTCTGAACGGGACTGCTTCGGATATTAACATATTTCATATCACATTACCAAAAGCAAAAGTAAATTTTCTTCTAAGATTGAGCGCGCTAGAAATCACTCATCAACGTATTTAAGTGACTGCAAATAAATGTGTATGTTTGTGTGTATATATGAATGCATATACATTATTTTTTATTTTATATAATTTTTTTATTATTTATAATTTTTCTTTATTTTTAATGTTAACATTTCTGGAATTTTTCAAAGTCATTTGGCTAAGCCTGTTTTGAGAAAATAAATAAATAAATCGCTTTTCTTTTTTAACGCCGTTCTTTACTGTCCATGCAGTGAGACTTTGGAACCAGTTACAAACCAATGTCGACACGCTCCCTCCTTGACTTGCTTCGATGGTTTATGCAAGGTACCTAAAAAACACCAGTTTCCAACAAAGACAAGAGTTGTTTTTAATGATTTTGGGAAATGTCGCACCAAGTTCTTTTGATCTCAACTTCCTACGATATCATATTGTTATAATCTGATGATGTCAGTTGTCCATTAATCTCTTAAGGGGTGTGCCTGGTGATTGGCTTCCTATAAGTTAACTGAGTAGGATAAAGCCACGGATAGACACTGAACTCTCTCATATAGAGATCATGTTATGAGGTTAGCCCATACCTATTGACAGTTTCTCTTTTAAATGTATTATCTGATAGTTATCTTGAGATATATACGACTATATGTGATTTTCGAATGTATTTAAATATGAACATACTATTTTCTTATCAATAAACCTATATTTATGTATTCAAACCCTTAGTTGGCATTTTTTTCTTATTTGTACCGGACAATAATTTAGGCCATCGTGAATTGTGTTCGATACCGTATTTACGAATTTAACTGTTAAGAGTGTCACGCACACGGAATGGCTTTGTTGAATGAATTTTCTCAAATTGATATCTTCCATATCTCGGAGCGTTAATTAAGGATTGAGCTCCTTAATTATTTTTATCGGTATTACTGAGTCACTTCACTGAGAAGCAAGTGTAATTGCTATTATGTTATTTTGAGATTAATATCATATTGTTATTGTTATGTTATATTATGTTATACTGTTATATACCTGTTATTGTTATGTTATATTGAGGCATTTAAGAATATTTTTTCCTTGTCATTTAATGTTATTGGGTTAATCCCATAGATCACAATTCCAAATGCAAAAAAAAATGTGCATGAGGTCTATTGACCCAAGAAAAAATATTTGAGGAGCTGTAACTTTTTTCGCATTTTTGTTTCTTTATGACAGTTTTATTATTTATACGTACGTACGTACGTACAATTATTGTACCACTAAAGTTATTTATTTTTAAATATTTTTAAATGGAGTTCCACAAGGTTAAGTCAAAAATTCTAATAAAATTGAGAAACTAATGAGAGAAGTCTCTCAGATTCATTTTGTGATCAAAATATGATATAATTATAATAAAAACACCTTCAATTTTCACAAATTAGAAAATTGCAATGCAAAGCAGTTTTAAAAATATATCTCCATACCGGAACATACATTTGATTAGCCACATATCAAATCAGTGAGGCTTTTAGCGGCACGCAACATGCCATGTTAAGGCTCCCGCGGGTCATGTATTCGTGTATCTGTTCGACCTGTTTTGTTGGCTGTATCATTTGTTATACATCCGTAGAGTAATTATTGTTATTTTCAAGGACTCTATTTTTCATCACGCCGGGTTTCTTGTGAGGTAACCAGAAAAAAACAGATTCCAAACCTTTCTACCCATGCACAGATCTTACACCTCCTCCACATTCATAAACTTCGTCATGCACCATCTTCTTTTATTCATACTTCTTACTTTACCCTCTTTCAAAATCTGCTGGTCCAGCCATGTTTCCCTCGATCTTCTTCTTACACGCACACCTTGTACTTCTAATTTGTATACTCGATTGGCCAATCTTTAATTCCTAACTTTCTTCACATGTCACAACCAACTTTTAGCTCTTTTTTTTCACATAACTTAAAACATAAATTTTATACACGGATTCATTCTTTCATAAATTGATACTTCGCATAATTATCTAAGTGTACACATCACTACAGCATTAACTTTTCTTTTATCCCTGAACGCTTTTAATGTTCTAGTATGTTCTCTAAATGGCACTATATAAATTGTCATTTTATTTTTTTTATGATTCTGCTACGTTCAACTCCATAAATTAAAGTTTACACTGACATATAGTTTAGTGTAACCATGTTTACTATTATAGAGCGGTGGTTTTATCAAGTGCTCCGTTTACTTTGCTCCCTGTCGCTACCCTTGTTTCAATACTCCTTGCAACTTGCCCATCACACGCAAACACACCGTTCAGATAACAGAATTCATCAATGTTCAGGGTTAACGCATACATCGCACACACTATTTAATACGCCTCTTTCTATGGTCATAACTTTTGTTTTCCCTACACATATTTTCAAGCCTTTTACTTGATATTTCTCACAACGCTCACTTGGCACATTTCTTTTTTTTTTCTTATATAAAAACTCTTATGAAATCGATTTGGTTACAAAATTCATTTATTTTTCAATTGTTGCAGTTTTGAGTTGGTTTGAATTAAAGCCAACGTTTTCGAAATCGTTGCAGCCTGAATCCTTACGGCGATATCATTTTTTTTACCGAATATTGTCATATAAACACGCGATAATTCCAACTAGGTGGATGATTCTCGTTCGCTTACTAAAGAGTCTTTTAAATTGAGCAGCTTATTTAATTTTTGGATAAAACACAGATGGCGTCGCGAACTTGTCTGGGTATTGTGACATTTGAGAAGTGTAATGTATGACATTTATAAAAATGGAGTCGTATGCAATACGACAACGCGTTCAAATTGTTGAATTATTTTATGTATTGTTATCTCCGGAAACGGTGATGTTAATTGGCCACCAAGATCATGTGATCTGACACCGTTGGACTATTTTTTCTGGGGTTACGTGAAAAGTCAGGTCTATAAAAATGACCCCCAATCAAATCCTGAGCTGAAGGATGAAATTATTCGCGTTATTGGTGAGTTAGAACCGTAATTATGCCAAAATGTCATCGAATTTTTTGACAAAAGTGTGGATGTACGCGGAGCTGCAAGAGTTAATACTTGGCGGATATTGTTTTTTTTGTGTTTATCATATATGTCATACATTGTACTTAAATAACCATATACGTCATACATTGTACTTAATAACCATTAACAATTTTTAAATCAAAACCAACTGTGTTTTTCTTCCAGAATTGAAAAAAATCAATTTAAAAAATTGCACAATTTGAAAGACCCTTTATATTCGATAATTTCTTTTTTTACGT
This sequence comes from Odontocerum albicorne, assembly GCA_949825065.1. NCBI lineage: Eukaryota > Metazoa > Arthropoda > Insecta > Trichoptera > Odontoceridae > Odontocerum > Odontocerum albicorne. The sequence goes on along the minus strand of OX463859.1, from coordinate 3,916,018 downwards.
CGCTCAGAGGATGAAAGCTGTAATTATTTCGTAACCTCAGTTATGATTCTTCAGTTGATAACATACTTCATTTTTGTTTAATATGACATCACTCGGCAAATGTTTGACTTTTCATTTCTTTACTTAGCTTTTACTTAGCATATGAGCTGACTGATTTATTTTACCAGTTTTCCATCACTTCAACTCTGTATTTGTCGTTGTGTCTTATTTACCTACCTTAACAGGTACACAGAACAATCGTTTGTATACTCATTGTTTGAAAAAATATGCAACACGTTTGCGGTCGTATATTTTAAATAGTTATGATGAATATAAAATACTGTGTAAAAAGACAATAGGAAATTAAGTCAATGGAGCTCTAAAACATATTATCTCGAACCGAACAACATTCAAGTCTGCTCAAATGAGTCCACAATAGTATTATGCAATATGTGTACAGTGAAGTAAAATTGTAAAATTGTAAGATTAAACGTCGAATATTCATGGCAAATAGATGCTTCTTTGGTCTGAGAAAACACCTTATATCTCGGTTGTTGTCCAGAAGGACAAAACTTACCATTTACAAGACACTGCTACGACCTGTCCTCACATATGGGTCTGAATGCTGGGTATTGAGTAAGAAGAACGAATCTTCCCTTCTAATATTTGAAAGAAAAATACTCAGAAAAATATTCGGACCCATACAAGAAAAATGGATCTTGGAGAGTGAGATATAATGAGGAGTTATACAGCATATACAAAGAGCCCAACATCATAAAATACATCAAAATTGGGAGGCTACGTTTGGCGGGGCATGTAGCAAGAATGGGAGAAGAGGAAATGCCTAACAAAGTACTCTTCTCCAAGCCCCAAGGAAGACGTAGCGTGGGTAGACCGAGGCTTAGGTGGATGGATGGGGTGCAGAATGATGCAAACGTGATTGGCATCAGGGGCTGGAGGAGTGCATCCCAGGATAGGGGGGAATGGCAGCGACTGCTGGAGGAGGCCGGGGCCCACAATGGGCTGTAGCGCCATTGATGATGATGATGATGATGATGAAGTAAAATTGTAAAACGTGGACTAAAAGTAGCCAAATGAATTCTTTAGAAATAAGTGCACTGAGAAGAATATGTAGGGTGAAAACGTATGACAGAAGACGGCATGAAATGGTAAAGGACGAATGTGAATGAAAGATTAATATGTATTTTTTTTATAATTGAGCGTTATTTACAGTATGGTTTAAAAACAATCGTAGTCCTTTTGCTAGCTTTGGTCTTTACCTTTTTCATTACCTTGTCCGAGACTGTGTGAGCAGGTCTGTGAGCGTATATATTGTTATCATGGGCAGGTTGCTAGCCTTACCCAGATCCCTCCTCCTTTCTCATCCGGGCTTGGAACCGGCAATGGCGGAGTTAATTGGGTGCTAGCATAATGTGCAATAATGACCTCTATGGCGAAGTGCTTGAACAATCACAAAAGGCCGCAGCTATTTCCAGATGTTTAAATAACACCATATGGAAAAACAAGCATATGAACATCCAAGGCAAGGTGAGGATATACAAGACCTGAGTCCGCCCCATAATGACAAACAGCATACAGTCCAAAGCCGACACTGTCAGAACCGAAAATCTCCTTCGAACCAGCGAAATGAAGGTACTTAGAAGTATCGCTGGCAAAACCCTTCGTCATAGAGTACGTAACACAGAAATCCGAAGGACGTGCGAAGTTGAAGATATTGTCAGATGGGGACGACAGAGAAGAAGGTCCTGGAACGAACACGTATCCAGAATGGTGGAACCATGAGCCTTAAGAATGTCCAGGGACAGTATCCCCCAAGCAAGCAGACCTCCTGGACGACCTCCCAAAAGGTGGAGAGACAGCTGGCAGTCGACGTCGCAAGAGGCAAACGATGATGCAGGACCATAAAAGGCCAACAGGACTAAAATAAGATGAAGAAGAAGTTTTAAAACATTGTAATTTGTTCAGTAAAACATGTGTTTTTTCCATTAAAAATAAAAGTACAACCTTACCGGTTTAAAGGTTTTTGCCTCATCACCGGGAAAGCACAAAATCTCGTTTCTTATCCCCGGATGACGATAGGAAACCCTTGAAATCGGGAGGTTCATACCGTTATGTAGAGTGAAAAAGGAGTTTTTTTAACGAATTACAATAATATTAATATATTGAGTATAACGAAGAACGTTATTCTGAGATGGTTTGAGCATGTTGAATGAATGAATTAAAAAAATACTAACAAATATAAATAGTGCAAATATTAGTAGAAGACATTGTAGATGAAGACCAAGGAAAGTATTTGTAATTTATTTTTATCAAACACTGTTTATTCCACTTTTTTGTGACGGTATAACCCTACCGGTTTTAAGGCTTTCCGCTCATCTTCAGGGAAGCGCAAACAAGACTGTTTGCGCTCCCCTGAAGATGAGGTGAAAGCTTTGAAACCGGTAGGGTTATACCGTCACAAAAAAGTGGAATAAATAGTGTTTGATAAAAATAAATTACAATGTATTTAAACCTCCACAACGTTAATGCCTTAACTATAAACAACATACAAGAAAAGTATGCTTGGATAAAGGGAATTATATTTTGAAAAAAGGTTATTTAAAAAATCACAGAAATCGTAGAAATAATATACGAAGATGTTTGGATTTAGAAGAAGGGAAATATGTGTGACACTGTTAAAAAATCTCTGGCTATCACGACATAAAATGGCGTGATTGTTTATATAATAATAATAAAATAACAATTTATATAGCGCCGTTTAGAGATTATATTCCCCTCCAAGTATTAAGATGCATTAACTTAAAAAAATATATGTGTTAAAATATACATTAACCATATTCGTTTCATTTGAATGTGTTAAGTTATAATCATGATGATAGTAAAAATAATAATAATAATAAAATAATAATTTACACAGCGCTGTTTGGAGAACAAACTCTCCTGAAATATCCTCTAGCACGGGATTCGATCCCACTATTATTTACATATAAAGAATTTTTTAAAACGTGGTTGAGTATGATGATATGAAGGTGGTAAAAGGTGGTAAGACCGCTATTTTCATGTCATTTGGTACTTCCCCGTAATCTACATACCTTCAAAAAAACATATTTCGTAAAAAAACCTTAATAAGGGAAGAAAAACTACAAAGAAACATTTGTAGATGTGATAGTTACATATTTTTCTTTAGGTGGAATGCAGAATGAGGTTCTTATATACGTGTACAATCTTACATTTTATACGATGTCATAAAACGAGGAATTGAAAAAAATTGAATGAAAATTTCAAATTTACAGTTTCATTTATCATCCCATATTCAATTGAAATATGATTGAAACTCGCATTAAAAACTTCCGGGTGTCGTAAAGAAATCCGTTCGATTTTCGCTTAATTTCAAAATTAACATAAGAAAATACAACCTCAATTCAAGTTTAAGTTAGAAAAATGCGCAAGCGCCAAGTTCATACAACCGTTTCATCCCACACTAAAGTGGAAATACATCGGCTGGCTCAGTTAGAAACCGAACCTCCTGCTCAAATGTTGTATTCGGAAATTTTCATGCGCCGGTTTTCGTAAGACACCGTAACTTTTCGTAAATTTGAAACCGCCGTTTAATTTAAACGAAGAGTTTAACATCGAACTGTTAAAAAGTGAACGGTACGAAAAAAAAAATGTTGGACAAAAACTTTTAACAAATGCCAAAGTTGATTTATTCAAAACGACTTTTTGATTGTGCTTCGAAACTTTTTTTTGTTGAAAGTAAATTAAAAGTTATCTAAATTGTTTATATATCGGTTAAGCTTTTGTATTGAAAATTTGCATATTTTCGAATTAAATATTTCTGTTATTTCTGCCGGGGCTTCTCTCCCGGTGTTTGAATAAATTTAAATTTAATTAGTTTTAAGAGTGTTGATTTTTTCACATTTAAATAAATGTCAAATAATTAAATGACGCCATTTTATTGTTTAAGCGTCGTAATGGAAACAAGTGTAGTGTTTTTGTTAATGATTTTTTCGCAAAAAGGATTTCAACTGAAATAAAAGGAATTCACTCCGTAAGTTTTTAGCAATTTATTTTAATTTTAAAGAAAATGGAAAAAAACATTTGTAGAATAATATACATGCTATTTATATATCTAAATTGAATAAAAATATTTCAGTATGTTTTAAAAAGTAATTATTATATGATAATTAATTGAAAAAAATAATATCAATATTTATACGATACGATAGGCAATTTTTCGTGATCGAGTATGATTTTCAGCTTTCTTTCTGATGAAAGACGCTCGTGTGTGTACATATTTTTTTACGTGCAAGCTGTTGCACTTCAGCAAACACACATTATTTTATATTATAGATTAAACGCTAAGTTTCAATTGTAATTTCCAAGACGATTGACTGGTTAAATCTGCTGTAGCTTTTCGTTAGAGATAGTCTTTTTCATTGCTCTATTTTTGTGTTACTGAAGAGCGCTATAAGAATTTACATTAAGCAGTACATAAGCTTCAGAAAAACGTAAACTCAAATATAAAACGGCATAAAAGTTAAACCAGTCAGGAAGTAAATCCGCCAGGAATCGAACCTGAGACACCCGCTTGCTTAATCTGAATGGTGACCCGTAGATCACGGTTCTCTTAATACTCGTATTTATAATGGCATAAATAATAGTATCGTAAAATGTAATTTTTATACTGTAATTCAAAGCGATTTTTTTTTGTATTATAATTTATTTTAATCGACAAGTTTTGAACCATGACTAAGGACAAGTGAAAAAGTATATTAATTGAATCACAAAAAAAACATAAAATAATGATAAATATTAATTAAAGTCAAGGTAAGGTTTATAATGACGCATCAGGAAGGAATATTGAATATTGGGAGGTTTATAGTGATTATTTTATTTATTCTTTTTTTTAGTATACTTACTAGAAAAGAAACAGCCTCTTCAGTACGTCATAGATATTATAAAAAACCTTATCTAGATTAGTGAAGTTTCCATAGAAAATTCCACTTCAACGAGAAACAATGAAAAAAGCATTATAGATCGAGTTACAAACAAGTCTAGAAAATATCCAGGAGAGAGAAAAAAACAAAAATTAAAACAAAACGAAAACATAACATTTAAGAGTGATTCAGGGTGCATCACTCGTCATTAGGAAAATCAATATATATATATATATATATATATATATATATATATATATATATATATATATATATATATATATATATATATATATATATATATATATATATATATATATATATATATATATATAATATATATATAGCAAAATAATCATTGAATCCTCTTTAAAATGCAACAATTGAAATCCTAAATATGTTAAACTCAAATCCCCTATTGCACGCAGATCAACTTCTATTGATAAACGAATTAACGGCATCATTTGTATTCATCCTGCGAACATTGAACAACTTGTTCGATCTAGTTGAACGACTGGGGTCACGGAATTGTTTTGTATCAAGTAAAATTGAGGAATGTAGAAGTCTATTAATAATTTGAACAAAAAACAACTATCGATTTGGGATCTAAGATATTGTGTTGACTTATAATTACTGGATTAACAATTCATACTTCGGCGATTATGGTACGCAATAAGTATTATTTGTATACTTGATTCTTCAATAATTTGATTTTAAGTATAGGGGTTCCAAATTAGTGAATCGAGCTCCAAGATACAGGGTAGAGTTAATAAAAGGAACTTATGACAGGAGCTATGCATAATATATTACCTTTTTCTTCTTCTTCTTCTCCCTGGCTCCATCTCAACTCACTGTCAGCGAAGACTGTTGAGGTCAACTCTCCTCGTTCTCAGGTTGTATGCTCTTCTGTCCCGGACTACGTCCCCCAGGCCGTGCCTCTGCATCAGGTTATCTTTTTGCACCACCCATGAATTCTTTGGTCTTCCTCTGGTTTTTATTCGAGGTAGATCCATGCAGATTGCCTGGTTCACAACGTGATCGGGTGCTCTGCGTCCAACGTGCCCATACCATCTCAATCGACTCTCCTCTATCTTACTGTTGATGTCTGTAACACCTAGGCTTCCACGAATGCGTGAGCGTTTTATTATGTATCTTAGGGACACACCAGCTGACAATCTTAGCATGCGTATTTCAGCAGTTTCTAGTTGCCTAGAGTAATAGTTATACATCGTCCAGCATTCGGAGCCATAGAGGAGTGCGGGTCTGACAATCGTTTGGTATACTTTTCCTTTTAACTTTACTGGTATTTTCGGATCACATACTCGTAGAACTCCCGTCATTGATCTAAACTTTATCCATCCCACACTAATGAATAAGGTTTAGATCAATGACTATATACTACCCTTTTTTTACTTTATACCCTTTTGTAAATTTATAGTATATAACAATACTATATCAAAAGGAGCAAAAATGACAAAAAAATATAATGTGTTGATGCCCCCTTTGAAGTATAACAGGAAAAATTGGACTTGGGACAAAAATGTTAAAAAAAAGATGCATGCTGTGAAGATGCATGCACTAAGATTAATTGAACCTGCGATGTGTGATGTAATGTAATGATTAATAGAAAGATGATGAGGTGAAAGTCTTGAAACTGGTAGGGTTATACCGTTACAAAAAGTGGAATTAACAGTGTTTGCCCAAACAAATTACAATAAGATTAAATACATAAATTAATGCACAGATCAAATGGATATTTTAAGTAAGTTTTAGAAAGGAGTTTTAAGACGGTTTGAACATGCGGAGAGAATAAATTACGAAATAATGATTTAACAACGAATGTAGAAGGTGCGCGTGGAGGAAGTAGACCGAGGAAAACGTGGCTGGATTAAGTGGACAAGATCTTGAAAGAAAGTTAAGTGAGAAGTGTTAATTGAAGAATACTGTGAACGACGACATATATGAATGGGGAGGAAATTAAAGTGGTAAGCTGAGATTGGAGGTTTGTTCATTCTGGTTACCACGCAAGATACATGGATTGATAAAATTAATGTATTTATGAATGTAAATTTATATTGTAATAAGTGATTTTTTGTTACTCAAGTGGTTATATACCAAAAGGCATGATTAATGGTTTCTGAAACAGTTTTAACTTATGGTCGTGCTCTTCAATATCTCCAGATCCCCAATTCAGATATATTTAAAGATACCCTACGAATGAGAAATTGAAAAAAAAAAACATAGTTAATTAAACAGGGAATCAAAAAAATACATATAAATCATACTTTTGTATAAAAATTTAAATAAATGTTTTTTTTTAATAATTTCTGGTTTCATCTTTATACAAAGAAAACAACTAAATATATAATAATTATTTATCCTGGTTTTGAATAAAAAGATATTTACATTTATTTAAGGACTATTTGTAAATATTCAAACAAATTCTAATGAAAGAAGATAAAATTAAAGTAAATAAATTTTTCAAATAAGGAAAAGTAACTATAGTTCGGAAATTCTAGGATGAGTCCTGTGACAGCTCACAAATTTGCCCCAATACAACCTTATGTAATGTATTTACCTAAATAACTTGCTATTTATTAGAATTGAGACTTATATTAAAGTTTATAAAATAATTAAAGTTACTAAACATCGTTACAAGGTTGTATTGGGGCAAATTTGTGAGATTTCACAGGACTCATCTTAGAATTTCCAAACTATACCTATAGAATCCAAAGAAGCTGTTTGAATGTCGCCATAGAATATCTAAACGTTAAATCGTCTCTGCCTACCCCAATGGGGAAATACCGCGAGGGTGCATAAATAAGTAAAACCAAAACATAATATTGATTTGCTATCTAAGTAATTGATGAGTACCATAGTTTTCAGAAGACGTTCTTATCAGAAGGAAGGTTCAGCTAAATTTACTGACAATATTATGAAAAAAAAATCAGGAGGATTTTATTAAATTATCACTTTCATGTTTTATTTTTATCGAAATTTTGATGAAACTAAAACAAGAAAATTAATAAATTTATCAATTTCATAATAATTTTTATCTACAGTATTTGTAAGTTTCTATTAAAAGGAGTTGTAATTTTTATCTACAGTATTAGTAAGTTTCTATTAAAAGGAGTTGTAATTTTTATCTACAGTATTAGTAAGTTTCTATTAAAAGGAGTTGTAATTTTTATCTATAGTATTAGTAAGTTTCTATTAAAAGGAGTTGTAATTTTTATCTACAGTATTAGTAAGTTTCTATTAAAAGGAGTTGTAATTTTTATCTACAGTATTAGTAAGTTTCTATTAAAAGGAGTTGTAATTTTTATCTACAGTATTAGTAAGTTTCTATTAAAAGGAGTTGTAATTTTTATCTACAGTATTAGTAAGTTTCTATTAAAAGGAGTTGTAATTTTTATCTACAGTATTAGTAAGTTTCTATTAAAAGGAGTTGTAATTTTTATCTACAGTATTTGTACGTTTATATTAAAAGGAGTTGTAATTTTTATCTACAGTATTAGTAAGTTTCTATTAAAAGGAGTTGTAATTTTTGTGATTTAATAAAAATTAAATGTAAAAACCGTGTATTTTTAAAACTAAACTAGAATCACATTAAAAAGAGAGGAACACTTATGATTTCAGCTATCATATTTTCCTTAGCAAGTCCTTTATGATAATTACAAAGTGAACTATTAAATACTCTTATGGTCCCTATGTAAATTTGCTTAGAACTTATGAAACAGAAACCTTACTCTTTGCAGGCAAAACGTTTAGAGATTAAAGTTAGGGTTTCCGTATTCAAGAAATATGTGAAGTAAAATACATTGTGAGATGTGGTAGACACCGCAGGGGACACTGATGAAATAATGCGGATAGGATAGTAGTACAAAAGCTCCTTACATGGCAAGGCTAGAGATATCTCCTCGTAGTCATCATCCAGGAAGACTTTATCTTTCTAATATATGTTTGACAGATGTTCCTTCAGAGAAGAGCATACCTTTAAGTTCGTTTTTATCTTCATAAAATAAATTGGTAATTCCATATCGATGCAATAGGGTGGAGTATTAAAATATTGATTTTTCGTTGCTGATCCTGTGGTGTGGAATGGTCTACCTCTAAGTGTAAAACATATGGGTGGCATGTGTAGCATTAGAGAGCATCTCAACATAATCCTTTTTGGGAGGTGTCTTCAAATTTATGAATTAATATGAACACTTTATAAATACGCTACACCTAAAGTCGAATGTATTTTTTATCATAAATCGAAAATTCTACAAAGATTTCTTTGTACGTTAGTTTGTCTTCCTTTTATACGTATTCTGCGGTTTTTTACCAAATATATATTTTTAAACAAATACAAGTAATTTTAATGACCTCCGCTACCACTTTTCTTTTCTTACATGTATTTATTTTGTAATATGTCAACTTGTATGTATTTATTTTTTAATACGTTGAATCTGTTAATGATACCATGCCCAAATCCCGAGTCAGAGCGCATATGGGAAGGGTCAGCTCTATGAAATGATGCTATATAAATTGTCAATTTATTATTATTATTATATAATAAAAATACCGAACGATAGGTGGGAGTCGACATCTCGAAAAAAATAGTCCTGAACAACCACACGACAGATGCAGAAAAATTTAGTACTAAACAACTACAAGAGCGATGAAGAAAAATGTAGTCCTGAACAACTACAGGAGAGATGTAGAAAAATGTAGTCCTAAACAACTACAGGAGAGATTTAGAAAAATGTAGTCCTGAACAACTACATGATTGATTTAGAAAAATGTAGCCCTGAACAACTACAGGAGAGATGTAGAAAAATGTAGACCTGAACAACTACAGGAGAGATGTAGAAAAATGTGATCCTGAACAACCACATTTACCTAAGAAAAACGTAAATGATCCTATGTCATTCTTTTGACAATACATTTTACACATTTATGGCATAACATTTAAGAAATAAAGTTTGTTTTCAATATTTCATTCAAGGATTCCAAGATTTCATTCAAGAATTTCGTCAAATGTTAACTATGTGTTTTTAGAGATTTTCATTGAACGTTTCATATTGGAAGGCTTTTCAATTTTAACGTTGTGTTTTACTGTCCATGCTGTTCAACTCTAAAATCATTATCAGCTAATAAAATACACACACCATCGTTCATTGCTTTAAAAGTAAATTAAAAAACATTACTGTTTAAAAATATAATAGTTTTTTTGATATTAATCTATTTTTTATTTAAAATTTGTCCTATAATATCCCTTTTAAAGACAGTCTATTTTTTATTATAAAGTAAAAAAAAATGTCTCGTCTTGTTGATGACTTTTATTGTGCATTAATATGTTTATGTTTCAAATCTTGAAAGATAAAAAAAAAAATATATAGGTTTATTGACAGTATGTACAAAATATAATATATTTAAATAACACTTCTAAAACATATAAATTGCAGATAATACATTAAATACATAAGCTATCAAAATGTCTGGGCTCATCTAATAACATCCCCTTGGCCAAGATACTCCTCAGCAATATAGGGTGAACCCAGCCACGGGGACACCAGATGTTTTTCAGCCCACAACCTTGAACTCGTAGAACAAGAATATAAAAAAAAATCACAAAAAATAAATAGATGACAAAAAAATACATACCAGAGAGAATACATTAAAAGGTCCGGGCTCATCCCACAAACATTCATCCGGCCGAGATACACCCCACCAATGTAGGGCGAGCCCGACCGCAAGGGTATCGGGAGGCTCCATCCC